>OX940984.1:8955908-10155908 GCA_954871275.1 Leptopterna dolabrata | reverse complement strand
AATAATACTTCAACGGTTGGTCAAGTTGCAAAAGTACCGATCAACAAAATCCAGCCCCTTCTTGGTAGATGAACCGTTGTGTAATAATTTACCGTTCTGTAATAATTTACCGTTGTATAATAATTTACCGTTCTGTAATAATTTACCGTTC
This sequence comes from Leptopterna dolabrata, assembly GCA_954871275.1. Taxonomy (NCBI): domain Eukaryota; kingdom Metazoa; phylum Arthropoda; class Insecta; order Hemiptera; family Miridae; genus Leptopterna; species Leptopterna dolabrata. The sequence goes on along the minus strand of OX940984.1, from coordinate 10,155,757 downwards.
TGTAATAATTAACCGTTGTGTAATAATTTACCCATCAATAATACTTCAAATTTTGTTCAAGTTTCACAAGTACCTACCAACAAAATCCAATAGTCCATCACTTGTCAAATGAAATAATATCGCACAACAACCAACTCGACATAATACAGCCATCCTTGATTATAATCAGATGCTCCCTAGTGATGAAATCCGGGCCGGATTTATACCGTTTGATTCACGATCGTGTTGACGAAGCTTTTCGGTGCACACGAACGGCTGGACGTACAGTGCTCCGGGTGGTCTCAAAAAATTGTTTAGCTCAAGACAAATTTAAAATCGTAAAAATAACCATACCCTTCAATCGAAAGTTTTTGAGATACGGCGTTCTGAAAATTTCAACCCCTGTTTCGTTAGAGATGACTGACAGTAACGCCGAGCTTCGAGGACCAACTAGACCCCGAACGGAACCTATAACCGTTATTAATCAATTTTTATTCATGGTAACTAAGAAAAGTGGCCCGTACGGCGGGCAGACAGAAATATTTTTATTGCATTTTCGGATTCTACATACCTTGAAACGTAAACCATCAAATTTTAAGGGGCGGTAAGTTTTTTTTTTTTTTCATGCTCGATTCCAATGGTTCATTATTGAAAATAATAAACCAAAATCAGTCGTTTATCTGATAATCTAATCGTGTACAAAAACTTTCAGTTGTTAATTGCAAGAGTAAATTGCACATCATATTTCCAAAGAGCCTAGGGACTTCTTCTAGAATGTAAACACTTGAAGAGGTGTTGGAAGGGACATAACAATAATTTACTAGAATTATCTGCAGCAGTTTAAAATCGTTATACCTAATCAAGGTTGGTAGCATCCATCCTTGGCTGAAGATGCCGCTACAGACGAGTGTAGGTTTAGTGGGAATTGACGCAAAGTACGTAAATATTGCGAGAAGTAAATGACGTCCCCAAAATCGAAAACATAATTATATAATAGGTTGATAGGTAGATGCCATCCAGTTATTTGCGTTCAAAATAATTGACCATCAATTTGTATAATTATGTTTACTTGGCCTGTTAGATTAGCCATGACTTACGATTGCATTGTGCAAGTCCTCCTACGTGTGAGTCCGCCTTTTCATAGTAAATACGACAACAGCGGAGTAAGTACCTCAGTAAGTACCAGTTGTTTTGAAGAGCGTGGGTTGGTAATAAATTCCAAGATTCGGGCGAGGATGAGCCGAGGTTCAATCCGAAAGGTTATGTAACGATTACATGATGCGGGCCCATCGGAGAAAGGGCCTTTTTTACGTTCAAATCCTTCCTAGTGAGGTCCCCTAACTTGAATTATAGGACGATTAATGGGAAGTTTCATGAAATTAATATTTCTTTAAAAAGAACCCTGATAAATCGAAGGAGCACATTCAAACATGTTTCAAGCGTTTTTCAGTACGTAGTAGAACACTACCTACTTACTGGCTTAATTTCTACGCACATGTTAATCGATGGGATGAGAAAAATAGTTCCCTATCGTGCATTTGACGTACCTAATTTTAAAACCAACCATCCTTAATTTATTGCTGTTTCTCCTGAAATTATACATCATAAGAACTTAAATTTATCCAATAACCTACTCACTACCGAAGGTTCACGACATAAAGAATTACCTTGTTTTATGAGATCTTCGCAGCGATAAGATTTTTTTAATAATAGTTGCTAATTTTCGAGGTTCAATAAAAAAATTAAAAATAAATGAATAAACATGAATGCTCTTTGAACTCAGACATTATACCTAGAAATTCGCAAGACCTGGACGAACTTTCCTTCATTAAAGCTCCTGGTAAGATTTTTTAATGAAGCGCGATATTGATGGTAGATTTGCTTTGGAAAAACGGAAGCCCCTTTTACTCTATGAGGACAATAATGGAGGGTTTAATATTGCTCCAGTAAACTCAAACTGTACCTAACGAGTCAAACTTGTGGTAATCCTTGGCCCTTCAAACTTTGACAAGGTTTTGAAAGTTAACCTCTATTGTAAGTGATATGGATGATCCTTCACAGAATTTCATCTATGTTAACACACCGATAGACGACGTGACTAACTTAATTGTAGAATGTGTATTTAGACTGTACTCCCTACTTGACTCACTAACACATGCGTGTTAGAAGTCATTTTTCTAAGATGTAGAAGTTGTTTTTACTGAGTGAGCTGTAGAAGGTATTTTTCGAAGATTTCAGATCATTTCGCCCATTCGGTCCTATAGTTATGGGCGTTGCAAAGATTCGCAGATCTAGGTTACTGTCAAATTTGAAGAAATACATTCATAATATTATATAATACATACTTAATACAATATTTATAAATTTTTGTTAAAATCTAGGTATGTATTCAGGATGATCTGAAATGGAATTGCCTATTTAAAAAAATCAAAAATTCATGTTCTGAAAATTTTGGACCCATTGCAGTAGCTTCATTTTCTTTCAAAATTCGCTAAAAATGTCCTCTCTCTTGTTGTGAACCTAAGGCTTCCTTTCCACAGCCTTGGTGCATCTGAGAGCAATATACTACTTGCCAGATTGGCAAGTTTAATCTCTGGTTTGATAGACACCTGTTGACCGTTCTAGGAGAGTGGAGGATTGATGCGGCGATGCTGCTTCGTAACGATTGCACATGGGCCAAGACTTGGACGATTTTCTTCTCCACTTCTGGTTTGCTGCTATAATACTACCCGTAGATCATCTTCCTCGCGTATCTTTCAAACCATGGCTTGAACACCCAAGTGTTTCAACCCCGAACTCAAGTTAAAATCTGCCTACGAACTTCTTTTCTCAATCTACGAACGTTAGATGAATTTGATAAATAGAATTAAATTCGCCGTTCTTGTTAATACATATCCTTGTTGTAAAAGAAGTTGAGTTGGTTGAGTTGGAGAAAGTAGTTTTGAGTTGGTTTTGAGTTCTTCAGTGCAGCAACCATCCGTAGGTCTAAGTAAATCTTCTACCATAACTGCCTTGTAGTGATTGTAAGTTATGTTTGTACTTTTTCCAACGTTCGTTTGCATTTCCACTAAAAATAACGGACCTACTAGACGTCGAATTCGAACTTCGGAAAAGAACAAAACTACTGTGAAATTCAATAATTCGATTTGACAGTCTTATCTTCTTGATAATGATACTATGAACTATCCCACCTGTTGGTTTATCATTTTCAATAATGAACCATTGGAATCGAGCATGAAAAAAAAATTCTTACCCCCCCTCAAAATTTGATGGTTTACGTTTCAAGGTATGTAGAATCCAAAACTGCAATAAAAATATTTCTGTCTGTCCGCCGTACGGGCCACTTTGCTTAGTTACCATGAATAAAACGCTGCAAATCCCTGCACAACGGTTTATTATTTTGTATAGAATACCCTTCTGTTACAGATCACAGCTCTATGTATAGATAACCCGTCTATATAATATGATATGTACTATTCTACACATATTATGTAGATCGCAGACCCTCCGTAGGTTAGTACCTAACCCCGTACTCGTTACTAGGTACCTACCTAAATCACGAGTTAAATGTTGCTAAAATAATTCTGCCGATGACAAACAGTACCTAACAAAAAGAAACACACATAATGAAGTTCTGAAAAGAAATTGTTGATGAGGAGTGAAAAAAGTTGCAAAAGTACCTACCAACAAACTCCAGCCCCTTGTACGTAGATGGTATAATGAACCGTTGTGTAATAATTTACCGTTGAGTAATGATTTACCGTAGTAATAATTTACCCATCAATAATACTTCAACGTTTGTTCAAGTTTCACTACCTACCAACAAACTCCAATAGAGCCATCATTTTTCAAATTAAATAATATCACAGAACAACCAACTCGACTTCATACTCCGCCAATATAATCAGGTGATCCCTACCAATGATTGGCCGTATTCACAAATTCCTATTGTGGGCGCGTCTCTGGTTACGAGATTTGGTTTGAATTGTATACAATTTCATTCACACTGGAGTCGAAAATGCCTGTCGGTGCAAACTTCGGGGCCTTACTGTGAACGAACGGCTGGACGTACGATGCTCCGGATGGTCTTAAAAAACTCGCAAGTTCAAGAACTATTTAAAACCGTAAAAATATTTACGTAAAAAAATGGTATAGGCGTTTTGAAAATTTCAACCCCTATTTTGAACCCCTTAGAGATGACTCACAGTAACGTCGAGCTTCGAGGACCAACTAGACGCCGAACGGAACCTATAACCCGAATTTCATCAATTTTTTTTCATGGTAACTAAGAAAAGTGGCCCGTACGGCGTACGGCGTACGGCGTACGGCGGACAGACAGAAATATTTTTATTGCAGTTTTGGATTCTACATACCTTGAAACGTAAACCATCAAATTTTGAGGGGGGGTAAGAATTTTTTTTTTCATGCTCGATTCCAATGGTTCATTATTGAAAATAATAAACCAAAATTGATGAAATTCGGGTTATAGGTTCCGTTCGGGGTCTAGTTGGTCCTCGAAGCTCGACGTTACTGTCAGTCATCTCTAAGGGGTTCAAAATAGGGGCTGAAATTTTCAGAAAGCGTGAATTTTTTTACGGTTTTAAATAGTTCTCGAGCTTGGGAGTTGTTTAAGACCACCCGCAGCACCGTACGTCCAGCCGTTCGTTCACAGTAAGGCCCCGAAGTTTTCACCGACAGGCATTTTCGACACCTGGGTGAATGAAATTGTATACACTCTCGTCACCAGGGACGCGCTCGATTCAATCAATCAATCAATTTATTCAATCAATCGAGCAATCAATCAATCAATTTTTTCAATTGCAATTGGAATTCACTTAGATTTTCAATTGCAATTGGCCACTGCTCACCAATCTACCTAACATCCCCATCTAAATTCCCGACACACTAATCCTATAAACATACACTCCACATTCGCCAAAATTGGCAAAGTTATGTTACTAAAATATTGAAATTGCAATTGGACCACTACTCACCACTCTACCTAACATCCCCATTTTAGCGAATTTTCGAAGAAAAGGAAGCTATTGTTCTCGGTCCAAAATTTTTAAAACTCGAATTTCCGAAAGATTTTTATACCAAAATCCGTTTCAGACCATCCTGAATTCACTGCCGAAAGACACCAAAAATTATATGTATATATTAATTGCTATGCAATTTTAACGCCGGGGGTCATGTGAAAAAAATGTCCTGTCACAATATCCTGTCACAAAAACGCGTCACGCAAAGAGGAATGTGATGAAGATGAGCACAAAGAGGAATGTGATAAAGATGAGCACAAAAACAAACCAGTCATGCAGCATGACTTAATGAGCGAATTTTCAAAGAAATATTCGAATTAATGGCTATGGTTTTGAATAAAGGAAAACTTCGGTCTAAAATTTGGTTTTCTATGTATATTCTCTTCGTATTTATTTTAATTTGTACGTTTTGTCCATCCTGATTCTACCGTTTGTTTATTACGTAATTGTACTAAGTGCTTATTTATTTGATCGCTGTGGGTAAATTCAAGGAGTTGTACTAATCGTTTGCCTCCCCCTTTTTTGCTTCGAACTCTCGTCTTCAATTAATACTTCTCACATATTTCAATCTGACCACTCTAAGGGGGGGGGGGGGGGGGGGGGTAAGAGTTTAAAGATTATCCTAGTTTTGGGTAATTTTTGCGCACTTTAAATGCTCTAATTTAAGAACGGATTTAGATATCTAAAATCCGATTTCACTATCGTGTTCAGCGTGCAAAAACCTTTAAAATGAGGGGTCACTTGTTAGAAAATAACATTTTGGGGATTTTTGGGTAATTTTTGCGCACTTTAAATGCTCTAATTTGAGAACGGATCAAGATATCTAAAATCCGATTCCACCATCGTGTTCAGCGTGCAAAAACCTTTAAAATGAGGGGTCACTTGTTGGAAAATAACATTTTGGGGATTTTTGGGTAATTTTTGCGCACTTTAAATGCTCTAATTTGAGAACGGATCAAGATATCTAAAATCCGATTCCACCATCGTGTTCAGCGTGCAAAAACCTTTAAAATGAGGGGTCACTTGTTAGAAAATAACATTTTGGGGATTTTTGGGTAATTATTGCGCACTTTAAATGCTCTAATTTGAGAACGGATCAAGATATCTAAAATCCGATTCCACCATCGTGTTCAGCGTGCAAAAACCTTTAAAATGAGGGGTCACTTGTTGGAAAATAACATTTTGGGGATTTTTGGGTAATTTTTGCGCACTTTAAATGCGCCAAAACCCTCCTTAGAGTAGGCCAATTTCGCCCATCTTCGAACTTAGCCTTTCGATTGCCAAGATAGATTTTTTGTGCAAATTTGAGCTGTTTATCTCAATTCTATCGAGAGTTATCGTCTGGAGTGACACATATATAAATAAATATATATATATATATACATATAAAAAAACCAGTCATGCAGCATGACTTAATGAGCGAATTTTCAAAGAAATATTCGAATTAATGGCTATGGTTTTGAATAAAGGAAAACTTCGGTCTAAAATTTGGTTTTCTATGTATATTCTCTTCGTATTTATTTTAATTTGTACGTTTTGTCCATCCTGATTCTACCGTTTGTTTATTACGTAATTGTACTAAGTGCTTATTTATTTGATCGCTGTGGGTAAATTCAAGGAGTTGTACTAATCGTTTGCCTCCCCCTTTTTTGCTTCGAACTCTCGTCTTCAATTAATACTTCTCACATATTTCAATCTGACCACTCTAAGGGGGTGGGGGGGGGGTTAAGAGTTTAAAGATTATCCTAGTTTTGGGTAATTTTTGCGCACTTTAAATGCTCTAATTTAAGAACGGATTTAGATATCTAAAATCCGATTTCACTATCGTGTTCAGCGTGCGAAAACCTTTAAAATGAGGGGTCACTTGTTAGAAAATAACATTTTGGGGATTTTTGGGTAATTTTTGCGCACTTTAAATGCTCTAATTTGAGAACGGATCAAGATATCTAAAATCCGATTCCACCATCGTGTTCAGCGTGCAAAAACCTTTAAAATGAGGGGTCACTTGTTGGAAAATAACATTTTGGGGATTTTTGGGTAATTTTTGCGCACTTTAAATGCTCTAATTTGAGAACGGATCAAGATATCTAAAATCCGATTCCACCATCGTGTTCAGCGTGCAAAAACCTTTAAAATGAGGGGTCACTTGTTAGAAAATAACATTTTGGGGATTTTTGGGTAATTATTGCGCACTTTAAATGCTCTAATTTGAGAACGGATCAAGATATCTAAAATCCGATTCCACCATCGTGTTCAGCGTGCAAAAACCTTTAAAATGAGGGGTCACTTGTTGGAAAATAACATTTTGGGGATTTTTGGGTAATTTTTGCGCACTTTAAATGCGCCAAAACCCTCCTTAGAGTAGGCCAATTTCGCCCATCTTCGAACTTAGCCTTTCGATTGCCAAGATAGATTTTTTGTGCAAATTTGAGCTGTTTATCTCAATTCTATCGAGAGTTATCGTCTGGAGTGACACATATATAAATATATATATATATATATATATATATATATACATATAAAAAAGTGTTAAATTTCAGGAATCGTTTTAGAATGGTCTGAAACGGATTTCTATGAAGAAAATTTCCAAAAATTTATATTATTTAAATTTCGAAGCCATTGCAATAGCTTCATTTTCTTTGAAAATTCGCTAAAAAAGTGTTAAATTTCAGGAATCGTTTTAGTATGGTCTGAAACGGATTTCTATGAAGAAAATTTCCAAAAATTTATATTATTTAAATTTCGAAGCCATTGCAATAGCTTCATTTTCTTTGAAAATTCGCTAAAAGGAATGTGATAAAGATGAGCACAAAGAGGAACGTGATAAAGATGAGCACAAAGAGGAATGTGATAAAGATGAGCACAAAGAGGAACGTGATAAAGATGAGCACAAAGAGGAATGTGATAAAGGGGGGGTAAATTGCATAGCAAATTCTCCTTTGTTATACGAAGTATAAGAACACATCCTTCGGTGGTGAGGAACGGCGAAGCCGTTCCGAGGGGGCGGGTCCAGGGGGCTTGCCCCCTGGCGAGGCCCGAAGGGCCGAGTATATATATATATATATAAGTAGTATCCAAATGTACATCCTGGGCCACTGACTTAGATCTCTGATAAAAAGTTTTAACATAAAAGATCAGAACACATATTTTCACTTGAATCCTTGATGTTTTAGCGAATTTTCAAAGAAAATGAAGCTATTGCAATGGCTTCGAAATTTAAATAATATAAATTTTTGGAAATTTTCTTCATAGAAATCCGTTTCAGACCATTCTAAAACGATTCCTGAAATTTAACACTTTTTTATATGTATATATATATATATTTATTTATATATGTGTCACTCCAGACGATAACTCTCGATAGAATTGAGATAAACAGCTCAAATTTGCACAAAAAATCTATCTTGGCAATCGAAAGGCTAAGTTCGAAGATGGGCGAAATTGGCCTACTCTAAGGAGGGTTTTGGCGCATTTAAAGTGCGCAAAAATTACCCAATAATCCCCAAAATGTTATTTTCCAACAAGTGACCCCTCATTTTAAAGGTTTTTGCACGCTGAACACGATGGTGGAATCGGATTTTAGATATCTTGATCCGTTCTCAAATTAGAGCATTTAAAGTGCGCAAAAATTACCTAAAAATCCCCAAAATGTTATTTTCTAACAAGTGACCCCTCATTTTAAAGGTTTTTGCACGCTGAACACGATGGTGGAATCGGATTTTAGATATCTTGATCCGTTCTCAAATTAGAGCATTTAAAGTGCGCAAAAATTACCCAAAAATCCCCAAAATGTTATTTTCCAACAAGTGACCCCTCATTTTAAAGGTTTTTGCACGCTGAACACGATGGTGGAATCGGATTTTAGATATCTTGATCCGTTCTCAAATTAGAGCATTTAAAGTGCGCAAAAATTACCCAAAAATCCCCAAAATGTTATTTTCTAACAAGTGACCCCTCATTTTAAAGGTTTTTGCACGCTGAACACGATAGTGAAATCGGATTTTAGATATCTAAATCCGTTCTTAAATTAGAGCATTTAAAGTGCGCAAAAATTACCCAAAACTAGGATAATCTTTAAACTCTTACCCCCCCCCCCCCTTAGAGTGGTCAGATTGAAATATGTGAGAAGTATTAATTGAAGACGAGAGTTCGAAGCAAAAAAGGGGGAGGCAAACGATTAGTACAACTCCTTGAATTTACCCACAGCGATCAAATAAATAAGCACTTAGTACAATTACGTAATAAACAAACGGTAGAATCAGGATGGACAAAACGTACAAATTAAAATAAATACGAAGAGAATATACATAGAAAACCAAATTTTAGACCGAAGTTTTCCTTTATTCAAAACCATAGCCATTAATTCGAATATTTCTTTGAAAATTCGCTCATTAAGTCATGCTGCATGACTGATTTTTTTTATTTTCACTTGAATCCTTGATGTTTTTTATTTTCACTTGAATATCTGATAAAACTTTTTACCACAAAACATCAGAACCAGTGACTTTTTCATTTATCGACTTAAATCCCTGATAAAACTTTTTTTAACACAAAACATCAGAACCAGTGACTTTTCATTTAGTCAGTGACTTTTTTTTTTTTTTTTTTTAAATATTTTTTTTTATCAGAAACTCTAGTGAAACTCTAAAAAATTTTTAATCGTAAATATAAATGCAAATTTAGGACTATTTAGGGGTCGATATTTTCGAAATTTAGCTCCCTCTGATGTTTTCACTAGAAAAAATAAAAAAAAGGGGGGTAAGTTAAAAGGATGATATGGGAGACAGGATAAATAGTATCCATACAAGAATAGACAAAAGAAAAAAGTGGGTGGATAAAAAAAAATGAGGGGTAAGTTACCTAAAAGAAAGAAAATAATAATAAAATAGAAGATGGATAACAAAATTGTATTACCAACTGAAATTTACATGGAAATCCGAGATAGAATAACCCATCCGGTTGATCATATCAACTTTTGTCAAGCAACGAACATTCCAGTGAATATATATTTTCTGTCTGATGCTATTTTGAGTTGCCCAGAAATAACTGAAGATATGTTAAGGGAGTATTCGGATTTTATCGATTGGGATCTCATTTCTTATAATCGAAAATTATCTGAGAAATTCATCAGAGAGTTTCAAGATAAAGTGGATTGGAGATTGATTTCATGTACACAACACTTGAGTGAAGATTTCATCAGAGAGTTTCAAGATAAAGTGAATTGGGAATTAATTTCATGGGGACAAAACTTGAGTGAAGATTTCATAAGAGAGTTTCAAGATAAAGTGGATTGGGGATGGATTTCATGTAAGCAAAACTTGAGTGAAGATTTTATCAGAGAGTTTCAAGATAAAGTAGTTTCGTATTAGTAAAAAATAATAGTTTAAAATTGTTCGTTTTAATGGGGAATCTCCATTAAAACATATTGAACAAGATGCAAGGTCGTTCTGTAGACCAGCGAGAGAATGGGTTGTTTTCAGAATTTTTTAAAATTATGTATCACCCTTAAAAGTGAAACGAAACAGTTAATCTGTTTCGCGAGAACGAGACTGCTGCGTTCTCGGGAGACAGGATTAACTGCCTCTCTGCGTATATTTTAATTTTTTCTCGATTCTGGCGAGAAAAGAGACGAGAATGAGAACGAGAATGAGAAAGAGAACACAGCTGATGAGTGGGCGACCTTGTGGCCTCCCCGTCGACCGGTTTGAGATAAGATTGTCTAGTAGCTATGATTCGTCAGTTTGGTCTGGGCTACGTCTGGGATCTCAGCTGTAGCTTTAAAATTTCGTGAGTTGTAATTCCTCGGGATAAAAAGTTCCTTGGATTTCCTCTCCGCTTAAATCTTTTATTTTATAAGTAACTGGACTCGTTTCTAAAATCTCAGTTATTTCAAAAATCTCTTTCGTCCAATTTGCTTCGTATTTGTTTGCAAAAGTTTTCTTTGATTTCGTAATTCTTACACGATTTCCAATTTTAAATTTCTTTTTTCCATTTTTTCCACTCTTTTTGAATAAATATCTCAGAATTTCATTTTCATTTCTCGCATCAACTTGAGCAGGTGTCATTCCAATGGAACGATGAACGTCTTGTTTGTTGTACTCATTAACTAATTCCTGTAAAATATTTATCCAATTTTTATTTCTATTTATCTCGAAACGAATTTTCATTTTCTGATTTAAAGTTCTGTTAAATCTTTCGATGATTGCGGATTTTTCTAAACTTTCCGTGTGATACATTTTAATTTTATACTTGTCTAAAAGTTCTTTGAAAAGTCTATTTTCAAATTCTAAACCTTTGTCTGTGTGAAGGAGTTTAGGAGTAGAATGATTATGAGATTTTGCATTTTCCAAAACGTCCTTGAAAGCTTTTGAAACTACTATTCCGTTTTTCTTTTTCAATGGAACTGACCAAACGTACTTTGAAAACGTATCGATAATATTCAACATGTAACCGAATCCGTTGTTTTCATTCTCGTATTGTTTCATTATAATCAAGTCCGCAGCCCAAAGATCATCTTTTCCATGAGTAATAATTTTTCTTTTCTGAAATTTCTTTCTAACGGGTTTATGTAATTCTTTCGCAAATTCTAACTTTTCGTTTTCCGATAAATTTATAACTTCAGTTTCAGGAATTACGTTAGTTTCCTCATTAGGATTTTTTATGAATTTACTTTTATTAGTTTTACATTTCACACATTTAGCAGCAATTCTCCACCTTCCGTTCGCAGTTTGTACAATTTCCGCGTTTATATTTTTCGTTCGTTTTTTACATTTATGACAATAAATTTCATCCTCCATGTTTTATTTAAGTATACCGAAAGATTTTTTAATGGAGTGAACTCCATTAAAAATAAACCTTAGTATCTAATATTTAAGCTACTTCTTGTCTGATCATATTTTTAGTTGGATCGTAAATTAAATTTTTCTTACTTACAATGATGACGTAACAAGTAGTACCTTCTGAGCTACCTGATGCTGCTGCTACAATTTTATTGAATTCTACGTGAAGTATCAAATTACTTTTACTTTGAGATACGTTTTGAGGTTGATCCGACAAATCAATGCTATAAATTGGATAATCCCTTTTGTAAAATTCTGGTTCGATGTACGGAATTGATGGTTTGGAACACATTGATTTTTTGAAGTCTAAAAACGCGTTGTACGCCAGAGAATAATCATTTTTATCGAAATCCAAATCTTGATTTTCCTCTGGGTATTTTCTACCTCCTAATTCGATCCAATAATTTCTTACATCTTTATGATCGAATCTAGAATTGTCCTTTTTCTGGTCGTTTGACGCGTCAGTTTGAAAAACTACGAAGCACCATAACGGATTATGCACGTTTCTGTAAATATTCGTAATATCGAACATTAAGGTTTTTCCTGTAACGTTTTTATATTCTATACACTGCCAACTTTTGAATTGAAATTGGTACGGCACGCTTCTAAGTTCTGCGATCAAATTAACTTTAGATTCGTTTTTATATTCAATCACTGGAACTCTCAAAACAAAAGATTTTATCTCCACAACTCCATCACTAGGCATAGCCGAGGGTTTATCCTTATCCTTTAGCCAAACGTTAATAATGTTATTATCGTTGTTTCGAATAAAAATTATTTCAAAACCTCCCTTGAATATTGGAACGGTTAAATCTTTGAAAAAACCCAAACCTAAATCACCGAGATAACCAACTGCACTGAAATGACCACCCCCTATTGCATTCGTATTAAAACCTGAATTCTTAACTTCCCCATTATAATTCTTAGGGCCTGCAAAAGTGACAAAACCCTGTACCAAGCCAGAAATGCCCGGATTCTCAATTTCATCTACTACAGCATTGTGTTTTTTCACTTCTACGCTCGAAAACATTTGACCCACGAAATTATCTACCAACATGACTGAATCTGAACCTGAATATGCCTTGGTTGGATCTTTCGACTTTAAAACTCCCTTTACGTAATACTGAATGTTTTTAGACAGAAATTCGTCTTCTAGATCAATTTTGAAAGTTGTTCTTTTGTTTTCAGCATTCAAATTTAAAGTTGAAGTTGGATTTATTGTACGAAACTGCTTTCGCACTTGATATTTATCAAAAATCTTTTTAGTTTGATACATACTTTATTATAGTAAAACATAATTTTTTTTGATTTTTTTTATTTAGGTACTATGAAAAAATCTTTAAATACGGGTCACTTATTGTCTTTAATGGTACCCGTCTACTAGACGGGTACCATGCATTTAAATATTTTTTTCAAATCTACAGGTCCCATTAATAGAGGGTGGTATCGATTCGATACTTCTATTAAAGGTGGCGTCTAGTAGACGCCACCTTTAATAATTGGGTTTTAAAAATCAAATTGACTTGTATTCGCCTTTTCATCGGACCCGTCTGCCAGACGGGTCCGATATATTTACTGTTAAAAATCAAATTGACTTGTATTCGCCTTAATAGGGGCGTCGATTCGACGGGTCCCGTATTTAGGAGTAGTATATAAAATGGGTCTTCTGGCCCGATTTTGAGATGAGGCCTCTGGCCCCGATTGTTGAGCTGGGGCTACTGGCCCGACCGTCGAGCTGGGGTTTCTAGCCCGTCAACTGAAAGCGAGGCATTGGGTGTCGGGAACCAAACTCTGAATTCTCAAGCTTGAGAAAAAAAGAAAAATGAAAAATGAAAAATGGGGGGGAAAAATGAATAAATAAATAAAAAAAATGAAAAAAAATATAAAATAAAAATGAAACAGGTGAGAGAAATTTTTTGTTTGAGATTGCGCAAAACTTTTTTTTTCTGTAGATTTTGTATTTTTTTCAGTATCAGGATTTTGGTATCAACGGACTTACGTATTACTTTCCTTGATTATGTTATTGAAGAGATCATAATCTAAGGTAGTGTGAGACACGAGTACTACGTAAAGATTTGTTCCTGCTGAGGGCGCAAAATCCGCGGTAATTATAATATTAGATTTCGAATTGGAAATATTTTCCGTTTGTTTACTTGTGTCGATCACGTAAACGCATTTTCCGTTTATAAAGTTCTGGGGATTGTAGAGCATGTCATTATTATGTTGATAGACATTTTTAAAATCCTTGTACATTTCGTAGGCGAGGGTGTAGTTACCAGCCGCGATATCCAAGTTTTCCATTTCTTCAGGGTAAACGTTATCATTGATCTTCACCTTTATATTTTTAACGTTGGCATTATCAAACAACGAAGCATCCTGCAACTGCGAGCCAGTTTCAGATTGGAAAGCGACCATCACAAACGTAGGATTTCGAATGTTTCTAAAGATATTGGTTACATCAAATGTAAATGTATTTCCGTTGATTTCAGGTTTTTGTATGCACTGCCAGCTCCTGAAATGGAACTGTATTTTTTTCAGGTCGGACAATTCTTTCACCAGCTCGATTTTAGCCATAGGTTTGAATTCAATCATCGGGACCCGAATTATGAACTCTGTGATACTTACCCGTCCTTCTGATGGTAGGGTGGCATCATCGTAACTCCCGTCACTTTTTTTCGTTTTCCATCTGTAAATGGTGTTAGCATCACCATCTCTGATAAAGGAAATTACGAATCCTCCTTTATAAAGCGGTATACTAACATCTTCGAAAAATCCCAGCCCTAAATGTGAAAGATTCCCGCATACGTAGAATGTATTTCTATCTGCGTTGCACTGAGATACAAAACCATTGTTTGCAATCGAATTACTTTCTGAGCCTCTGTACGAGACACTGCTCTTCACGGTACTAGTAACACCAGGGTATTCTACTTCGTCAATTAAATAATTGTGTTTTTTCACCTCGATTCTAGAGAACAAATATGGAACGAAGTTATCAATCAATTTCACATTTGCTTTTGCTGGGTAATCTCCTCCATTGCGCTTCTTCAACGTCCCAGAAATGAAATATTGAAACTTTGACATAGAAAATCCATCTCCATAATCGATATTGAACTCTGTTCTTTTGTTGGGGGCGTTAAAGTTTTGAGTGCTGTTGGGATAGTAATGTTTGTACTCTGAGCGGACAATGTCCTTCATGTATTTCGAAAATACGTTCGCCATCTTTCTCTTTCTTATATATAGTCTAAAAAAAATTAAAGCAAACTTTCCCAGAAGTATTTATCTTTTTTTAGTTTTTCTAATATCGAGTTAAGGGGCATATGTTTATTAACTAGCAAGTAGAGAACTATTAGACACAAGTGTCCGCATATTGGAGGGTCGGTGTAATCTTGAATCCTGTCTCTATTGAAGAACAAACGCTTTCCACCCAAGTACGAAATTAATTCCCTCGGTGGATTAGCGTTCCCGTACGAATCAAAATAATATTTATCCATCATGTTTTTGTAGTAAGCCGTCCAGTGCGTACCGTCTGTTTTTGAATCACCAAGATTCAGAATTCCACATTCAATTATGTTTGGAGTTTTAGGTAAAGCATCTCTCATAAATACCCCTCTAAAATTATTTATTCCAAGTTTATCCAAAGCATAATAAGTAATATCAAAATTGCTCAACGCTTCGACTTTTTTTTTTTTTTTTACCTGACCACCCGTTTTCTTGTTTTCCATCGCTTTATTATGTCTTATCGTTTCCTGCAATCGTTTCTGCCGATCTTTATAATCAATTACTGAATTAGCAACAGCAGCACCACCTCCCAACAATCCACTCAGTGCGCCTAACCCAGCAAATATGAGGGGAAGAAACCCGCCTCTATAATTTTCTTTCAACTGCTCATATGATAATTTCAAACGATACCCTTTATTTTTCAACCGAGATTTAGCTATTTCATTATGCTGTTCGCGTGTTATACCAATTTTGTCTTTACCATTGTTTTTTAACAATTGTTCTTTACTTAATTGTATGACAGCTCCATTCCCCTGCTTGTATGCAGCTCGGATCTTGGTCCGTTGACCGCTTGTTAGTGACAATGCCGACGAGATATTATTCATGGCGTTTGTTAATCCTCTTATTATTACCTACTAAAACTTTAGTTGAGGTTCAATCCCCATCCCAAATGTTTGTTTCACGTTCATCGCTGCACCAGTTGCTAACGCCCAAAATCTCTCGTTCAGGTCAGCGTCTTTGGAATTCAATCTACTCCACGCCTTATCTTCCAAAACTTTGTCTGCGACATGTCTATCCGCGGTTTTAGGGTGATCTCTATAAAAAATATCATGCTCCTTTGCGGCGTCATCAAGTTTGTTCACCCCCACATCTCCTCTTTCTAAACGTTTCTCCAAATTCGTCCCAGGTCCTAGGAAATTATAGCCTCTCGCGTGCATTTCAAAAGGAACTTTTTTCAGTAATGAATTGAATAAGCCAGACCCTACCTTATCACCTTTTAAAAGCTTTGACGGCATGTTGGAAACAAACCGAATTAAATATTCAGTACCCTTCGGAGTGTCTATAATCTCTTCAAGCCTATCGTTGAAGAACTGTAGGATAGCTAATTTTTCGTTATGAAAGTTATTATTTCCTGCCTGCTCCTGACTGTATATATAATGAATTCGTGCAACTAGCTCGTTCAAGTTGTCAATATACTTATACTCAACGACGTTATTATTATATTCTACGATTCCAGAACCTACTTGATCAGTTCTTTTATCACCGTTATATTTTTTCCATATATTCTTTACTAGTTTTGACCATTTATCTCCCTTACTAGATTTCGGTTTTTTGGTTGCTTGGTTATTTCCTTGAAACATAGAATCTGTATCAGTAAGAATTTTCTCATAATTTTCTAAATCCTGAGGTGTGTACAAATTTTCGCTTGGTGCTTTATCGTAGGTTATCAACCTCCAAAGTCCAGGAGTTCCTTCGTACCGTTCAGCCCCTAATATAATATCATTTTTATCAAAATCAACAGATGTATTGCCAATCATATACGCTTGCTTTGGTATCTCATAATAAAGTCCAAATGTTCTATCGTTTGCTCTTGGTAGAAACTTGTAGGCGGTTTTTCCTAACTGTACATGTTTGGGTGAATTATTTGAAGGTGTACCGTATATGTTACTATCTTCAACTTCAGGATTTGGTTCATTTGATAGCTTGGGTGTACTCTGATGAGCAGTCGGGGAAAATTTCAGAGTCTCCATACTCCCATCAGGAGAGCCATTTAGATCCGTTTCCCCTTCAGAACTTTGTTCCTCTTCAGAAATTTTTTCCTCATCATAGTCTTCTTCGTTTTGAGGGAGAAAAGTTATCGATTTTTGAAAAGGTACTAACTGATTTTCAACCTTTTTTTGTAGATTTTCAATTGCTTCTGTTATAGGTTTATAATCATTAGCTTCCTCTTTTTCAATTAGATTTTGAATAGCAGATGTTATAGGTTTATATTCCTCATGTCTAAATCTGTTACGATCACGTATCTTCGTCTGTGCCCGTCTGAATTTCGCTACTAACTCTTTCTCAATACGGGACAGCTCACGAGCTTTTTTGGCTTCAGCATTCAATTTTTGCACGTCCATCTTGGCATTCTTATTATATATTGAGCAATCGTTCAAGGATCGTTCAAACAACGACAAATAACGTTCAAACAACGTTCAGGGATCGATAAAACAACGACAAATAACGTTCAAACAACGTTCAGGGATCGATAAAACAACGAGAAATAACGTTCAAACGACGTTCAGGGATCGATAAAACAACGAGAATTAACGTTCAAACAACGACAAATAACGTTCAAACAACGTTCAGGGATCGATAAAACAACGAGAATTAACGTTCAAACAACGACAAATAACGTTCAATCAACGACAAATAACGTTCAAACAACGTTCAGGGATCGATAAAACAACGAGAATTAACGTTCAAACAACGACAAATAACGTTCAATCAACGACAAATAACGTTCAAACAACGTTCAGGGATCGATAAAACAACGAGAATTAACGTTCAAACACCGACAAATAACGTTCAAACAACGACAAATAACGTTCAAACAACGTTCAGGGATCGATAAAACAACGAGAATTAACGTTCAAACAACGACAAATAACGTTCAAACAACGTTCAGGGATCGATAAAACAACGAGAATTAACGTTCAAACAACGTTCAGGGATCGATAAAACAACGAGAATTAACGTTCAAACAACGACAAATAACGTTCAAACAACGTTCAGGGATCGATAAAACAACGAGAATTAACGTTCAAACAACGAGAAATAACGTTCAAACGACGTTCAGGGATCGATAAAACAACGAGAATTAACGTTCAAACAACGACAAATAACGTTCAAACAACGTTCAGGGATCGATAAAACAACGAGAATTAACGTTCAATCAACGACAAATAACGTTCAAACAACGTTCAGGGATCGATAAAACAACGAGAATTAACGTTCAAACAACGACAAATAACGTTCAAACAACGACAAATAACGTTCAAACAACGTTCGGTGATCGATAAAACAACGAGAATTAACGTTCAAACAACGTTCAGGGATCGATGAGGTTTCACATTACTCAACAGCTCTTTTGTTGAGGGGTGATAGGATTTCATTCAACTGACACTGATACTTTCCACAATCTCTTTTCTTCGTTAAATCAATAGTTATAAACCCATGTTTCTTTTCCCAACACTGCTTACAAAGAACAGAAAATTCCTCAATCGACATATCGCCAGCAACAAAGTCGTTATATATGTTTTTCAAATAATGTTTATTCTGTGAAAATACAAAAACAAGATTGACATTATTACGGATTACCTGCCTATCAACTAGGTTGTAGCATTGTGCTAAATAAATGCAGGATATACGCTTGTGACGTCCTCTTGTGAAATAATTCTTTATTTCCTTTTGTTTCTCTAGAAGACAGTCATCAAAAACGACTAATGAGTCAGGCTTACATTCATCAACAGAAATCATATTTTCACAATTATCAGAAGAGAAGCAGATTTCCTGTCCGAGTTTAGTTTCAGCAGCATGATAGCGATCCAATAATTTCTGATAGAGAGGTTGGTTGAGAGACTTACTAAATATATACAAATAAGCAAAATCAATCCAATTTTTGTATATGAAATTCATGAGTAACGTAGTTTTACCGCAATTGCTTGAACCAACAATTATCGCCCTCATGATATCTGGAAATTTTTGTCTGTTCTCCTGCAGCACAGAGTCGTAGGGAGTAACAATATACTTGTTTTTTCTCTTTGGTGGATTTTTCATTGTAACGAGGTGTTCCATCTTATCTTATTTAAAAAAGTTATAGTGCTGTTTTTAAAAGCTCTTTTCGGTAGAACGATCCTACAATCTCTTCACCATCCAATGCTTTCAATTTGAAAGTTATAGGTTCTGTGTAAACAATTTTATCCACAACAAAAATTTCTTTCGTCCAGCTACTTCCGTACTTACTGCTAAATGTTTTCTTGTCCCTGGTTATTCTTACACGATCACCCACTTCAATGTCTGATCGAATCTTTGTGGAATTTTGAGGGACCACCAACTCTAGTATGATCTTTTCATTATCCTTACACACATCAGCAGGCTTCATCCGAACAGTTCTGTGATAGCTATGATTATACTCATCAATTAAATCTTGCAGTATATCGATCCATCTGAAATTTTGATTAACGTGAAAACGAATTTTTATCTTGCCATTCAGCGTTCTGTGGAAACGTTCAATAATGCTAGATTTCTCCAGATTCTCCGTGTGGTATAATTTAATCGAGTTTTTATCTAGAATTGCTTTGAAATTATTGTTTTTGAATTCTGATCCTTTATCAGTGTGAAGGAGATTGGGAGATGAATGCCCAACACTCTTTGCTCTGGCTATGATATTTTGAAATGCAGCAGCAACCGTCGGACCGTCCTTCTTTTTCAACGGCTCACTCCATACGTACTTTGAAAATGTATCTATAACATTAAGCAAATACTTATATCCGTCGTTATCATGACTGTAGCTAGTCATCACAATCAAATCTGCTGCCCATAAATCATCGATCCCTAAAGTCACGATTTTACGCTTTTGAAATTTTTTTATGACTGGTTTATGCATCTCTACTGCTTCAATTTGCATATCACCCGTGCTCATACCATTCTGGTTGCTTTTCCATCCACGCTTCAAAAATTTACTCTTCTGAGTATTGCATATTTTACACTTTGCTAGATACCTCCAGGAGCCATTTGCTGTCTGAACTGTTGAAGTATTTACATTACCAGTTTTTTTCTTACATTTGAAACAAAAAATTTGTGGGGTAACATTACGTTCTATCATTTTTCGATTAATTTCAGGTACACAGTCAAATCAGTTCCCAAAAAATTGATTTCGGTGTCAGATTCGTTCTTGAGTACCAAGTCGATTTTCTGAATTGACTTCACGCTCTTATTGATATCAAGGTAGTTAATTTGAACAGGTTGTTCTGCAATCAGGGAACCAAATTTAATCTGCTCAGTTTTAGGATAGAACATGTGTAGGATATCTGCTTCCTGATGGGAATGAGGATCATTCTGATGATTAATAACAGCAGGTTTGATCAAGTTGCAATGAATTTCAATAACTTTGAAAGGTTCCAACCTTGGGTATGAGTTTGCTTCATAGTGAGTATTTGATTTAAAATAAAACGAGACATTTGATTTTCTTTGATAGAACCCTAACAAATAACCTAAATTTTTACGATGTTCAGACGATGAAGGGAACAAACCAACATCAACTGGCATCTTCATTTCAACTCTAGCAGTTGTTTCGTTTACACGAAGATAATACAGATCTTTATTACTAGCAAGCACTGCAAGATTTGTATAATTCGATTTAATAAAACCTATGAGCATATTTTCAATCTTTTCTATCGAGTAATTCCCACTACCTATGTACAATGTTCGCTCATCATCATCATCACTTCCTGTAAACACCACTTGTATAGGTTCAGAAATATTTTCAATACAATTTTTACCATAAAATCCCAAAAGACCGAGGGAATAATCCTTATGCTCATCCAAATGAATAGGATGCTCCATCCGTAAGCTCAACTTTGAGCCTGTACCGGATATCTTGAAGAGTGACATTATTGTTTTATGTTCTATCTTCTTATAAGTATGCATTTACAAAACCAACACATAGAAAATGAGGTTCAAAATGAAGGGAACAAGACGTGTTCGATTCGAGACTACTCCGAGTTCTGGCTCTCCGAGGTCTTCTCGTGCAAGGAGGTTCACCCGTTGAGAATATTGTTCAAGAATATTTTTTGTGTGAGATTTGTTTTTCCTATGACGTGCAAAATACCTAATATATTTATTATACAATTCATTTTAGCATTTTGTAATGACCCCAAGGCAAAGTACTAATTTTATTTTCCTCAGTAAATCGTTTGGTGTCATCCGAATTGAGAGCTTTTTTGTTCATTGTTATTGAGTATAAGGTATGTTTATAACTACGTATCAAATTTTGCTTACGATACTGTTCCTTTCCCTCAAAGAGGCATGATTTTAGATCATCCATTCCTATAGTTTGTTTTACAATATTCTTTTTTATCCCTTTACATTTTACCTGATTAGAAACCTCATCCTCTTTTTCAACGTACGAATAACTATATAATTTGGATCGCAAGCCACAAAATTCAGAGAGATGAGCACCGTTCAGCTCATCCTTAAATTTCCCAATCACCTTTTTATTCTTTGAACTGTAACAGGTATGTGTTTTATCATAGTCACTCGTGTCAAATTCATCCGAGTTCTCCTTAATTATTTGATGGGGATCGATGGTTGTTTCTACGAAATACGAATCTGTATCCATGTAACAAAGATTTAAATTAGGATCGTATCGTTTTAGTTTATTGTAGAAGAAATCATACATCAGGTGTTTGGATAAATCGAGAACCGAAAATCCCAAGTATAGGGGTTGATTAAATTTTATTTTATTTCGGGTCATGTGGCACGCTAGGAAATCTTCATCGAATATCGTAAATCTAGAAAACGTTGGTTTTTTCGCTAATTTGGATGCCTTCTTTTCGTTGCACAGCCTAATATCTTGACGTTTACGTAAATTCATCATTGTGCGACCAAATACGGAATTATTCATAAGCTTATAGAAATCCTTTTCGAAATCGTTCGAGCAGTTAGCTCGTTTAGAGGTATTAAAATCTATGTAGGATTTCATAAACGGTTTTTGTTCGAATTTTATAACGCGGTGAATGGCTGTAATTTCTAAACCCTGACTCATATACAATTTCAAATTATCAATATGTACAACGTATCGTTTTTTATCGTAGAGGGTCGTACACAACTTCTGGTTGTAGTGCTCTGGAGCTAATGGCAGATCTCTGTGTGAATCATGAAGCCTTTGAGGATAATGTAAATCAACTTCGAATATATAACCTTGTTGATTGTTATCGTGGTATCCTTCAATTATTTTTTTCCAAGATTCAATATCATGAAGCGTTGGAGGAACCCACTCAAATTTTCTGTACGGGAGTGACCTGGATAATGCCCACCCGTACAAATTGTTCGCATCTATGTAACTTAGATAACTATCCGGTTTCGTATCATCGTAATCTTTGATGTGTCGGTTATTGGCTTTCACGTATCTTTTCGAACACTGGGAAATACCTCCTCTAATACCCTTTTCAATTAATAAATACATATCATAGTCTACAATTAGGTCTAGTTTTATTTTCGTTGATTTTAACATTGCATCCCAAGCGAGTGATGGAGCTGTGGTGTAATGTGCAGGATCAAGTTTATAATTAGCTAAGCAAACGTTACGAAAATTTTCGAATACATCTGCTAGCAGCAAAACATCCTGAATATTGTACAAATCAGAATAAATTCCTAAACTTTTGACTTTCAGTTTATTCCATACGTGGAGGTAATGATTGAAATCATTGGAGTTTATATTCGATTCGTTTAGCGAATCGTAGAAATCTTCAGGAGCAAGTGTTCTATCATGATCAAGTTTTTCAACACTGTTCACAAACTCGTAAGGGAATACCCCTTTTCTTCTTAGGATGCTAAACAGTTTATTTTCATCATTTTTCTCTCTATGAAAATATTTCCCACAAACAGAGTTATCCTTGATAAATGCATTAAGATGCGAGAATTCTTCTGGTTTCAAATTCTGCGCTAGTTTCTCGAGAGAGCTTGACATGAATCTAAAGCTATCAATAAAACTCAATTTCAAGTATCCCTTTCTCAATTTAACCATGTTCTTTGAGAAGGTTATATACTTTTCCTCAGAATTAGCGAGCACTGTAGTTTGATTTTTTTCATTTCCATAATTGAATAGTTCTTTTATGAAGAGATGCGAGTCGTAACCAGATAGATTGTGGCAAACAACTGGAATATTTGTAACGAGTTGCCTGCGTCGGTTACATTCGGGGTGTGAACTTCCTAAAAATTTTGAGGTCAGATGACAATGATCTCTATCTTTTGTTGTTCCTAGTTCAATTTCTTTATCACAAATATGGCATACGTTTGATAATTGAAAATGTCTTTCCTCTTCATCGGTTAACTTCATCGGTTTTGAATTTTCATATTTTTTTGCGATAAATTTCAATATTCCATGAAGTTTCTCAATGAGCCTGAGGGGTACGTATTCGAGTTCAGCTTGATTTTTTGCCCTATAGCAATAAGGTTTGTGAATTTTCCCATCCACCCTAGATACCAAATATGTGGTAAATCCATAAGGAATATGTTTTTTAGTTTTCAGTGTAAAGGATTCATTTTGGTCATTTTTATTATTATTTTTTTGGTCATGCAATAAACATTCAAAATCGAGATAAATAACGTATGGGTGTTCGAATTTGTTGATAAAGTTTTGAAATTCTAATGTGCTGCCCTCTGTCGGCATAGTGGGTTTCACAGGTTGATGCTCACCACAATATTCCGAATGCTCAGCAAGTTGCCATTTACTATTGAAAGAAACCAAACATCTTCTGCAAATTTCAATAGTTTGCTTATGCTTGGTGATTTGCGTCCTAACTAATCGAGATAGGTTTTTTATGTATACATAATGACCATTGTTTTCATTAACCAAGTATAACAAATCTATATCTTTTTCAGCAGCTCGTTGAGTTGATATCACAATAGGTCTGATTTCTTTCCCTGAGACCTCATAAACATTGATAGCCATACTAGGATATCCTGGGTAGCCATTTTGACTCTTTTTCTCAAACTTGGGGATATTATCAAGTGTCATGGGATATTGAAATCCTCTGAATATTTCATCTTTTACTTGGTGTTTATAATGGCTAACATTCTGAGGGTTTTTCCTCTTGTCATTAATACCACAGCATATAGAATAAGCAAAACACAAATTATCCGAAGTATTATGAACGTTTACACAAGCTTTTTTATCTGAAATCCATTTGGGCAACTCTATGTAAGAACTACCACTCAAAGGGTTATATTTGCTCAAGCTCAGAATAAGTCTTTTAGGTCTATATAATGACCACCCTGAGCCTGCTGCAGGTTGGTGCTGTGATTCTCTTTGTTTTAAATCATCAAATTTTTGTTCTATAACATCATTTAAATTAATATTTGTAGTAATAACGTCAGATTTTGTATGGAAGTACATTTCTGTGTATTGGGTTTCCCCGTCAATTTTTTCACGAGAATAAGTTGCTTCCAGGCTTACCTGCAATTTGATTGATGGATTCAAAACCCAATATTCCATGAGTTTGTCTATCATCGGATTCTTTAACGACTCCAAGAATGCAGATATGTCAATGGAACCTTTAATATAAGTCCACATAATCTTTTTGAACTGAGAGTTGATGGTGATTTCCTCTTCTGTTGAAAACGCATCATTCAAATTTTCTTGATTTGATACGGTGTTGCTAATGTGCTTTTTGGATTTGATATGACGGGTCCAATTTGATTTTGTTACCGACAAATTGCAGGAAGAACATATTTTTTTATCTTGCATCTGAGGAGGGGAAGTATTTGGAATCATAGAGTTCTGGGAGCCTACATGTTTTACAGATTTGATATGCCGAGCCCAATTTGATTTTGTCACCAGAATATTACATGTAGAACAATGTTTTTTAGAATTCACACTCATTAGAGAGGGACCATCAGTGTGAGAATTAGGGGGTATGTCTGTGGAGTTTTTACTAACCTTATATTGATTAGTAATAGGGTCTTTAACTAATTTGATTACGATTCTATCCTTATCTGCTAGGATTTCTTTTGGCGGAGAGTGAGGTGTGGAAAGTTCCTCTTGAGAATCTGCATCAAATATCGATTTAGAAATACGTTTCAGAGCATCCTCTCTCGATTCATGGGAATTAATTTTTTCCTCGGGATTTGATTTAATAGTGGTACTGCCAGACAAATTTGTCATACAACCCCTAAATTGCTCAAAGGTTTCAGGTGGTTTGTTAGAGATGCATGGATTTTCACCCAACAAACCAACAATTCGATTATTATCTGGGTGGACTTTTCTTACAGGAGGGGAAGGGAAAAGAAGATTTGTGTGGGGAGGAGTATCAGCGAAAGGCGTTATCATGGTTGGAACATTGTAATATTGTAATAAATCTTCAGGCAGATCCTGGGGTGGAACAGAAGCACGGCTTGTAGCGACTTTGGCAGGTCTTGTTGGTTTTCTACTGATAAACGGTGTTAAACTATCTGTGTATTCGGGTAATTTCATGTAACGTGTGAAATCAAGGCTTTTCTGTTGAGGGTTTACCCTTGTATCTTTTTTCCTAGTAAGAGAAATAGCAGAGGCTTCAGCTTTAGGATCAAAATAGCTTTTACTATATTTTTTTTCATTTTTAATAATATTATTTTTATGGGCTTTCGATTTTAAATGTCGTGCGAATTGACTCTTTGATCTATATAACGAACATATACTACAATATTTATATGCTGCATTATTTTCATCCTTACAAGGACGGGTTGTTTTAGAGGAAGAGTTTTGCATCTCGCGTTTTGGAGGCATGGTTCGTACCGAGACGTGCAGTTCTTTACCCTGGCGAAACTCGACGGTCCGAACAGTAGGTACTTATGGGTACAGAGACGTGCAGTTCTTTACCCTGGCGAAACTCGACGGTCCGAACAATACTGTTTGATACCGAGACGTGCTGTTCTTTACCCTGGCGAAACTCGACGGTTTACTGATTGGCCAATCAGCATCAAGCAATAGTGACGTCACTATTAGCCAATCAACATCAAGCAATAATCATGATAGAAAGTGACGTCATTATGAACCAATCAGGAACAAGCTGTGTGTGGTGGGAGGGGTAAACTGTTTAAACCTTACCTTGTGACGTGGTAATCCATCCATGAACCTTTAATTTGCACTAAAAACCACTTTGTTGTTCACTCCCGTGCATAAACCGTTTGTTCGAACTGACTGATAATATGTAGGTACCTACTTGATGATTGAAAAGGACACTAGCACGCTTATAAATGTCTATCCGATCCGATCTGTACCGCTCTTTGCAACTCACTGGTCCTGCTGCGTTTTTTTGATGACTAAGTGATCACTCAGGAAGTCGATAAGCACGTCTGGACCGCTGGACAAGGAGCTCGAGTGGGTTTTAATTCTACCGTCAGGGATCCCCGGGAGAAACTGGGATCCAGATTATTTTGAAATAAAAGCTCGCTGCGAGATTCAATCAATCAACCACACCTTGCCATCAAGGTTTTTTCGCGCGATCTCAAACAAAAATTTTCTCTCACCTGTTTCATTTTTATTTTATTTTTTCATTTTTTTTTTTTTTTTTTTTATTCATTTTTCCCCCCATTTTTCATTTTTCATTTTTCTTTTTTTTTTCTCAAGCTTGAAAATTCAGAGTTTGGTTCCCGACACCCAATGCCTCGCTTTCAGTTGACGGGCTAGAAACCCCAGCTCGACGGTCGGGCCAGTAGCCCCAGCTCAACAATCGGGGCCAGAGGCCTCATCTCAAAATCGGGCCAGAAGACCCATTTTATATACTTTTAGGTACTATGAAAAAAATTTTTTATGAGATTTTCTCATAAAAAAAACACAACTCACTGTAATAACTAAATTTAAACATTTTTTCTAATCGCGTTTATAATTTCCGCTTTTCCCAGTTCTTTTCCCTTTTCTAAAAGTTTCACTTTTTCCGTATCATTATTTTTATAACCGTTCAAAATGTTGGTTTTCATCTCGTTGTAATTTTTAATTTCTTGTTCAATATTGTTAAATTCCTCATCCGAAATTTTACCATCTTTCAAAGCATTCGTGAATTTTTCCTCTATGGAATTTAATTTTGTTCTCGCCAAAAGTTCGATATCTGAATGTTTATTAATTTTGTTTCCTACATAACTGCCCGAAGTTCTCAGGATTGCGGAAAATGTTGTTAATACAGCTGAAAGTGGAACTCCAAAAGGAATTGCCACAGGGAGAGTGATACAAACACCAATCATCCCCAGTTCGGTTAACGTAGTGAAACACTCTATTCCGAAAAATGTTTTCGATAATTTGCAGTATTTTTTCCTCAAATTTCCCCTCATTTTCATTTCGTTTTCTAAAAATTCATATTGTTTCATAATGCGATTTATTCTATAATCGTTGGAATCTGAGGGTAAATGTTTTTGTAAAAAGGAGTAAATTGTATATCATTTTCAACTGCAGGAGCAGACGGTTTTTGGTTTTCATCAATGTTGTTCATCTTATTTATTATACAAATTATTTACTTTTCAGCAACAAGTAAGCTTTAATATCGTCGAATTGAATCTGTTCGTTATTTCCCGTGGTTGTTGACAATTTTATCATTTTTATTTCTTTCAGTCCTTTTCTTAGTGGAATGAAAACTACTTTCTTTGGTTTTTCCGTGTAAACAGTATTAGGTGGCATTAGTTTCTCTATGAAAGAAACGTGTAATAACTCGTGTTCAACGTGCAAATGGGGATGTTCATCATGATTTGTAAAGCTATATTCCGTAATGTTACAATGCCATTCGACTATATTATCAGAAAAAACGAGTTGTTTCGGATTATTCTCTGATACGTAGTTGGTATTCTTTTTAAACAAATTATTGGAACCTAAACAATGTTTCAACTGAAATATATCGCAAAAATTCCCCTCATCCACAATCTTCATGTCCATGGGAAAGTATGCAGCAATTCTGTAAGAATCGTCTTTTAAATACTCGAGATCGAATTTCAAACTATTCGGAGTAACTTGTTGTATTTCTTTCATTTGAGCTTCAGAATACTTTTTCATAGTTTCTTTTTTCTCTAACAAACTAGTTTGAAAATTGGATAAAAAACTAATCAACTTGGCTTTGAATGAACTCACATTGAACGTTCCATCGATTTTATATTTTAGATCATATTTTCCATCAGTAAAAGTATATCTGTAAGCGAACACGAAGTTTTTTATCTCAAACGTTTTCCTAGTTGTAAACAACAAAGCTGACATACCCAACTGATACTCTTTATTCGGATCGAGTGGAATTGGACTCTCAAACCTTAGTGTATCTCCTGAAATTTTTATAAACATTATTTATTTATATATAATAAATATAATAAATAAAATGAGTCAAAAA
Organism: Leptopterna dolabrata; assembly: GCA_954871275.1. Classification (NCBI taxonomy): domain Eukaryota; kingdom Metazoa; phylum Arthropoda; class Insecta; order Hemiptera; family Miridae; genus Leptopterna; species Leptopterna dolabrata. The sequence goes on along the minus strand of OX940984.1, from coordinate 10,127,293 downwards.
TATAACATAGAGCTTTTTTCATTTGAAGAAAAGACAGCTTCTCACGATTTACTACCTCTGCCCCTACGCTGCCTAGTGGTAGGGCCATCCGGATGTGGAAAAACCAATCTATTGTGCAACCTGATTGTACAACCATGGGGAATTCCGTTTGGAAATCTTTACATATTTTCCAAATCTTTAGAGCAAAAAGTTTATAAAGATTTGAGAAAAGCTTACGAAAAAATAGCGGCTAAAGTTGGAACGGAAATAGCTCATTTTTACAATAATTGTGACGAACTAATTGTACTAGATGATTGTCAGTCGAACAGTTTGATAGTTTTTGATGATTGCGTTAATGTTCAACAACAACAGATTATAAAAGATTATTACATGAGAGGACGTCATAAGAATATTTCTTGCATTTATCTAACTCAATCATTCACTAAAGTTGATACACAGTTGATTAGGGAAAATCTGAATTTTCTGTGTATTTTCAAGCAACGCCTAGTTTACATGAAAGCGATTTACGATGAGTATGTTGGAACAGATTTTACTTTTGATCGATTCAAAGAAATATGCAACGAATGTTGGAACGATAATCATGGATTTCTGACGATAAACCTCGAGAAAAAATTAAAAGATGGTCGATACATGAAAAAGTTTGAGAAAACGTTTCTTGAATAAACGATCAAAAACACCGATAGACGATCAAAAACACCGTTAAATCACCGTTAGACGATCAAAATAACCGTTAAATCACCGTTAGACGATCAAAATAACCGTTAAACCATCGTTAGACGATCAAAATAACCGTTAAACCATCGTTGAAACGTTTTTTAAATATACGATCAAAATAACCGTTAAACCATCGTTGAAACGTTTTAAAAATATACAATCAAAAAAAAAATTTTTTTGTTTACTATAATAAATAACTATGCCTACTGTTAAGCATTTAGAAAAAATTTTGTTGAAAAAATATAACGAACATAAAAAATATAACGAACATAAAAAAAAGATTGAAACTGATGATTCAGAAACTCGTGATCAAACTGATGATCAAACTGATGATTCAGAATTAGAACCAGAAAATCGAATTTTAATGAGAAAACCCAAAAAAGAAATGACTGTCAAGGAAGCGAACAAAATTCGAAAACTAGAACAAGAGTTAAGAAGTGCTTTCAGAGAAGCAAGAGTGGATATGCTGAATGATAAAGAAACCAAAGAAAGAATGTTTGCTCCCATCACGGAAAAATTAGTTGAAGTGAAAAATGCTGTGAAACAAGCTGACGAGGACTTCAAGAAGTTGGAAATTGTTCCTTACATGCAAGCTCCTATGGCGAGTAGTTCTCCTGTCAAGAAAAGAAAACTGGTGACTTTCGGGCCTACTAATACTCTTGAAATTAAACCAACAGAAGGAGCTTCTGCACTAGTTGATACGACGTCAGATGAGACCGTAGTAAACACAAGAAATAGTTTATCAAACATCATGGATATGGTAGATCAGAATCAATCCCCATCGAATAGTGTTGGTCCGAAAGGAATTGGTCCGATTGCTAGACTTTACATCAGACAGGATGATAAACAATTTGGTATATGGGGAGAAGAGGACAAAATTTTCATCGGAGACCAACAAATTCAAGTAAACGGAGATGCAATCGTTATTCAAAAAGAAACGTACAAAGGAACGCACGGATTATGGCGTTTGTTAACTGATCCTCTAGGACCTGATCCTGATAAATACACTCAAGAGGATTTGAAAGTTTACAAGAAAATTCTCATTCAAACTAATTCTTTATACCAAAAGAATGATCCAACTACTAATAAAGTAAAGTCCAGTACAGGGAAAAAATGGAAAGATTTGATCGCACCTATCTGGAAAGAAATCAAAGCAAGTAAAGTTGGTTCGGGCTTGATAGAATATTCTGAAAATCCAGTGGAATTTAAATACATTGACAACCTCCAACAGCTGCAACAGCGTTTGTACTATTTGTACGCACAAGAACGAGCTGGTAATAACAATTTTCACAATGAAAAATTAGGAATTGTAAAGTTTATAAACGATCAGTTGGAAAAAAACATAGATAATCCCAAAGGAATAGAATATCTGTTGAAAGTTGTAAACAGTTTACCGAAAGGTATAATTAAAAATGGTTCCGGAGTTTTAAATACTTTGCTGAACAAACTTGATGGTTTCGTACCTGAAATGCATTTGTCGGGTGGATACAACTATTGTGGTCCATTTACAAAACTAGATAAACGATTGAAAAGAGGAGATCCGGGAATTAATAAATTGGACGAAGGTTGTAAAAAACATGATGAATTTTACAAGGATCACACAGACACGAAAGAAAGGCATGTAGCGGATAAAGCACTGGAGGAAGTAGCAAAAGAAAGAATGTACGCGAGTGATGCAAGTTGGAAAGAAAAAACTGATGCAGCTGCAGTGAGAGTTGCAATGAAAAGTAAACGATTTTTCGGTATGGGAGTTCGTTATTAAAAAAATTTACTATAATAAATAACTATGATCACGAAAAATATAGATTTAACCGAAAATCAATTAACCAAATTGCGAACCGCTTACAAAAAGCGTAGATCTGTTACAATTCGTTTGGCAGCGAAACAAATTTCAGGAAACGGAAAACATAAAATCAGTCTGTGGGAAACTCAATCAAAAACATTTGAAAAAGCGAGAGGAGAAAAGAAAGGTATTACGTTAACTTTGGATTATGAACAACTACATTTGAATCACACGGGTGGATTCCTACCACTGTTATTTGCAGGAATAGGAGCACTTGGTGCGTTATTAGGTGGGGGTGCAGCAGTAGCAAATTCAGTAATAGACTCGAAACATAAAGCTGCTGAAGAAGCGGAAATAAAACGTCATAATCTCGAGATGGAAAAACTAGCTCAAAATGCAAAAAGTTTAAGTATTGGGTCCGGTTTAAAAAAACGAAAAAAACGGAAAACTACCAACCACTGAGTAATTTAGATTTAAATCGTTATGGAAAAAATTTTAAAATAAAACATTTCCGAGGTGTTTTCATGAAGGATGAACTTCCTAATCGGTCTAAACCCGTTGAATGCGGAATTATTAATTTAGAAAATTCTAATCAAAATGGTAGTCACTGGACTTGTTATTTTAAAAAATCCGAAAAAGAAAAATATTATTTCGATTCCTATGGAAACGCATCACCGCCTAAGGAGTTGGTAAAATACTTGGAAAATAAAAATATTTTTTACAATTCCGAACAAATTCAAAAAAATAACGATCCTCCAATTTGTGGTCATCTGTCTTTGATAGTGTTAAAAGAACTTTCAAACGGAAAAGATTATGAAACTGTTTTAAAAACATGCAGAGGGAAATTGAATTCTGAAAAAACTTGGTCTCTGTAGGAGACAACTCTTAGTATAATATTGTTGTTTTAATGGAAATTTTCCATTAAAAACGTTTTTTTTATTAAAATCTAAAAAAATGAGAGGTAAGTTAAAAGGATCTCACCAATAATAGACAAAAGAAAAAGGTGGGTGTGTACCATACACCCACCTTTAAGAATTCAAAAAAAATGAGGGGTTAGTTAAAAGAATCTCTTTTCTAATAAAAAAATGAATGATTCGAAAAATTATATATCCTATAATAAAATGTATGATACGAGAAGGCATTGTGAAAAGTGCAATGTTAGCACTACTTATAAAAATTGGGCTAGACACCTAAAGTCTAAGCGCCATGGAAAAAACGACCCGGACCGGACAATGACTATCAGAAAACCTAGAAAAGCAAAACCTGTATTTGTAAATCCGAGGAAATTGCACAAAGTATTTAATTTTAGTGAAAAAGTATTTGAAAAAAACAGAGAAGCTAGAAAAGCAAAATCTGTATTTGTAATACCGAGGAAATTGCACAAAGTATTTAATTTTAGTGAAAAAGTATTTGAAAAAAGCAAAGAACCGAAAACGGAAGTTGTTGAAAAGGAAACTGCATTTGAATCTAGATTAGTGACTTACAACATTAAAAATACGAAAGGATTTAAAGATGCTTCCAAATTTCTGAACAGTATTGAAAGAACCGCAACAGGTTTAATCAAATGGAAACTTAGAGAAATGAAACTAAAAGTTAATGTAGTTTTAATCGCAGAATTTAAAAAAGGAACTAACAAAAATAACATGGAGTATCAGGAACTCAATTTCAAAACTAAAAACGTAATAATATTGCAGTCAGCAGAAGTTGCAAACTGTTACGATGAAATGAAACAGAAAATTCTAAATGAAATGGAAACGTTCGAAATTAAAGGATCTAATTGGCAACTTCATAAGATCAAGCATTTGGAACTGAACGTTAACAAGTACGTTCCTTTGAAAGGATCGTCTTACATTGAACTCCCAGCTTTTCTGCAAAATAGGAAAGCAATTATAAATGTGAAAAATGACGATAATAAATGTTTCCTTTGGTCTGTTCTTTCAGCTTTACATCCAGCTGACCAACATTCGTATAGAATAGGAAAGTACATTAGTTGGGAACATGAGTTTGACGAAGCGTTGAAAGATATCAGTTTTCCTATGAAACTTACAGACGTAAAAAAGTTTGAGAAAAGAACTGGGATTTCCATTAATGTTTACTGTCTGAATGAAAAAAATACTATAGTACCCTTGGAAATAACGAAAGATGAAAAGGAAAGGCACATTGACTTGTTGTACTTGAAAAACGAGAAAACTGAACATTATTGTTGGATCAAGGACTTATGGAAACTGGTTGGTCATAGTCAACTAACAAAAAACCACAAACGAAGGTACTTGTGTAAAATGTGCTTGAATACCTTTGGAACTCAAGATAAACTAAACGACCATAAAAAATATTGTGGTGTTCATAAAGCTGTTAAGGTGGAATTACCAGAACCTTACGATAATGTTTTACAATTTGAAAATTATAGACACTCTTTAAAAGTACCTTTTACAATTTATGCAGATTTTGAATGTATGTTACAAAAGATTGATACCTGCAAACCAAATCCCGATGAATGTTATACAAATGCCATTCAAAAACATGAACCGTACAGTTTTGTTTACTTCATGAAAAATGCCGAAGACGAAAGTAGGAAAAACTATGTAGGCGATTATAAACTTGTACAATATTCTGGGCAGGATGTGGTAAAAGTATTTTACGAAAAAATAAAAAAAGATGCCATAATGGTGGCGAGAAAATACTATGACGTTAATATTCCCATGAAAGATTTAACCGAAGAACAACAAAGAGAATACGATAGTGCTGAGAGTTGCCACATTTGTGAAAGAAAATTTAATGAACTCCCACCTATAATTGAAAATAAACTTGATGTACTGAGAAAAACAATTCAACACTTTATTGATAAAAAAGATGACAATCAAGCAGATATATATATTGAAGAATTAGAAGTTTTGAAGTCAAATATACCTGATAATTGTATAAAAGTACGGGATCACTCACATTTGACTGGAATGTACAGAGGAGCAGCTCATTCGATTTGTAATTTAGAATATAAAAATCCTAAGTTTATTCCAGTATTTTTCCACAATCTTTCTGGCTACGATGCACATCTATTTATTAAAGAATTTGAAAAAGATAATTACGATATTAAACTTTTACCGCAAAGTGAAGAGAAGTACATTTCCTTTTCTAAAATGATAGCTTATGAAATTGATGAACTCGATAAAAATGGTCACAAAAAGAAAAAGACTATAGAATTGAGATTCATAGATTCTTTTAAATTTCTTTCTGCTTCTTTATATTCTTTAGTTAAAACTTTAACTAAAAATCAATTTAAGGAAATAAAAAAGTATTTCCCAAAAGAACATCTCGAACTAATTACTAGAAAATTAGCTTATCCATATGAGTATATGGACTCTGTTGAAAAATATCGAGAAACTAACCTTCCACCTATAGAGAAATTCTACAGTAAACTCACTGGAGAAAATGTTAAAGAAAATGATTATAAAAATGCTCTAGAAATTTGGTCTACATTCAAAATTAAAAATTTGGGAGAATTTACAGAACTTTACAATAAAATTGATGTTCTTTTGTTAGCAGATATCATGGAAAACTTTAGAAATATATCTTTAGAAAAATATAAATTAGACCCCGCTTGGTACTATACAACACCAGGTTTCGCTTGGGACTGTATGTTGAGAATGACCAAACAAAAGATAGAATTGTTAACAGATTATGATAAGATTTTACTCGTAGAAAAAGGAATAAGAGGCGGAATTTCTCAATGTTCAAAACGATACGCGAAAGCTAATAATAAATATATGGGAGACCAATTCATCAAAGAAAAAGAAACTGTTTTCATTGAATACTTGGATGCAAATAATCTTTACGGTTGGGCGATGAGTAAATTTTTACCTTATGGAAATTTTGAATGGAAAATGGATCTAGATAATTTCGATATACAATCCATTCCTGATGATTCACCCAAGGGCTATATTTTAGAAGTTGATTTAAAATATCCTCAAGAACTCCACGATTTACACTCTGATTTTCCTTTAGCCCCTGAAAATAACTATGGTGATGAAAAACTATCAAAACTTTTATGCACGTTGTATGATAAGAAAAAATACGTTATCCATTACATTACGTTAAAACAGTATTTACAACTAGGAATGAAATTAGAAAAAATTCATAAGGTTTTAGAATTTGACCAAAGTGCTTGGTTAAAAATCTATATTGATTACAATACAAATCTTAGAGCAAAAGCCAAAACAAAATTCGAAGAAAAATTTTTTAAAGAGATGGTTAATAGTGTATTTGGGAGGACAATGATGAATGTACGTAAACATGTGGATATTAGGCTTTGTTCTGATGGTTTTAAATTGGAAAAACTAATTTCAAAACCAAACTTTAAAGGTAGAACTATTTTTTCCGAAAACTTAGCGGCTGTACACATGGAAAAAGTAAATATCACATTTAAACAACCAATTTTCATTGGTATGAGTATACTAGACATTTCCAAAACTTGTATGTATGATTTTTATTACAACACGGTTAAAAAACAATATAAAAGTGATGTAAATTTATTATACGGAGATACAGATAGTTTAATAATGGAAATAAAAACGGATGATTTTTATAATGATATGAAAAATATGTTGGATCATTTTGATACTTCTGACTATCCAAAAAATAATGTTTACAATATTCCACAAGTTAATAAAAAAGTGTATGGGAAATTTAAAGATGAGTTACAAGGTAAGATTATGGATGAGTTTATTGGACTTCGCCCAAAGTGCTACGCTTTTAAAATATTCGAAACTAATGATGTGAAGAAAAAATCTAAAGGAGTAAAGAAAAATGTCGTTAATAAATGTTTAAGTATAGAGGATTATAAAAGATGCTTATTCTTTAAAGAACCAAACTATCAGAAACAGATATTATTCAAATCGAAAAAACACGATGTGACCACAGTACAACAGAATAAGAAAGCTCTTTCCGCTCATGATGATAAAAGATTTATAATGAAAAATGGCATAGATACTTTGGCTTGGGGTCACTATGAAATAAACATAAGTAGAGACAATTTTAAAACTCGCCTTGAAGAAATAATAAAAGAAAATAATAAAAAAGAAATGGAATTATAGGTAGGATTAAAGTAAATACTAAATTATAATTTTTATAAGGGATCCCTTATAAAAACCTAATGGGACCTCCTCTTATAAATATTCTGTGCACAAAGTTTAGCATAATTTGATTATCCTCTTCGATGCATTCAAAACAAATATTACCATTTCGTACTCTAACCCTAGAATTTCTGAAAGGAGTAAAATTTAGAATGTTTTCAGTTAGTTTATTTTTTCCGGTAAAAAAGTTACGTTTCACAGTTGGTAAATCCAAAAACTTATGATACTTCCTCACGAAATAATCAGTCAGTTCTCCAGATTCAGATACTTCCCACCACTCACTCTTGGAAAGGCAATTTCCATCTTCTAGTTCTCTTAACGATTTAAAGTGTTCCATTTTTATTTTATTGGAGAGATCCTTTTAACTTACCCCTCATCTGAATTGAATACTTAAAGGTGGGTCCGTAGATTAAAAAAAAAATATTTTCTATAATAAATAAAGAGATATGGGTTTAAATGATGAAGCATTAGATTTATGTGAAGAACATGGAGGTTTCTGGAAGTTTGTAAAGACACCTGAATTTCAATTTTATGAAAAAAACTGTTACGCACTAGATAACATTTTACGTGAATTGAAGGAGTATAGATTTTGTAAAGGGTTGTGCAGAGAACGTTTATTTGGTGTCGATGGTAAACCACCACTCCGAACAAAGGAGCAAGTAAAGGCATACCTTAAAGAAAAAAAGATTAAGGTTCCTAAAAATGCTACTGAACATCAACTCAGAAAATTGCTTTATAATGAGGATAAAGCCGAACTGAAAAAGCATTTTGAGGATTATTTTACATGTTGCTAAAGCTCAGAATGCTTGGGGTATGAAGGAGATTTTATTTTTAATGAACACAGCTCATTAAAAGTTCTTATGCTACTAACTAGCAGGTTATTTTATATTGTATTGTTGTACACTTTTCCTGTCTGAATTGAATTCTTAAAGGGGGTATCAAATCGATACCCCCCTCTATTAAAGGTGGACCCCCTAGGGGGTCCACCTTTAATGGTCTAGACTAGGGTTCGATATTTTCGAAATTTAGGACTATTTAGGGGTCGATATTTTCGAAATTTAGGACTATTTAGGGGTCGATATTTTCGAAATTTAGCTCCCTCTGATGTTTTCATTAGAAAAAAAAAATATTTTAACAACTTAGTATAATATTATTGTTTTAGTGGAAAAAATTCCAATAAAGCATTTTTTTATTAAAATTAATAATTAAACAAACTTGATGTTATGCATGTCTTTTCCATTTTTTGATTTAATCATTCCAGTGTAAACCAAACTAACACCATGTTCGAGTAGATTTAAAAAATCGGATTTTTCAAAAGTGAGTGCATATCTTTCAGGTAAAAATACTCTGAAATTTTCCAAATTGGCTATTATAGACTCAGAGTTTTCCCGGGAGTATTTCGTTTTCACGAACTCAAAACTTAAAACCTTATAGGGTTTTCCACGTTCCAACTCAGAGAGTTTATTTGTGGAGCTTTCAAAATTAAATTTGTTCAATAGCTGTTCCTTATTCATTTTTATTAGAAAAGAGATTCCTTTAACTAACCCCTCAAATGAAAAAGGTCACTAGTTCTGATGTTTTGTGTTAGAAAATTTTTACCAGGAATTTAAGTCGCTAAATGAAAAAGTCACTGGTTCTGATGTTTTGTGTTAAAAAATGTGTTCTGATGTTTTGTGTTGAAAAGTTTTATCAGGGGTTTAACAGAAAAGCATTTTAACAGGGTTTAGCACAAAAGCAGTTGTAACAGAGATTTAAGTGAAAATAAAAAACATCAAGGATTCAAGTGAAAATAAAAAACATCAAGGATTCAAGTGAAAATATGTGTTCTGATCTTTTATGTTAAAACTTTTTATCAGAGATCTAAGTCAGTGGCCCAGGATGTACATTTGGATACTACTTATATATATATATAGGTATATTTATATATTTATATATTTATATATGTATGTGTCATTCCAGACGATAACTCTCGAAAGAATTGAGATAAAAAGTTCAAATTTGCACGAAAAATCTGTCTTGGCAATCGACAGGCTAAGTTCGAAGATGGGCAGAATCGGGTCACTCTAAGGGGGAGTTTTGGGGAATTTTAGGGGGGGAAATTACCCATAAATTCCCAAAATGAAAAAGTCTGACAAGTGACACCTCATTTTAAAGGTTTTTGTACGCTGAACACGATGGTGAAATCAGAATTGCGATATCTCATTCCATTCTCAAACTGGAACACTTTGAAGATGAAGGAACGTGGTTATTTCTTGAGATGTTCTTCCTGGTTCGTCTGCTCTAATCTGATAACGGAATGGGCTATCGCAATTCTGACTTCACCATCGTGTTCAGCGTTGGAAAATCTACAAACCGAGGTGTTACTCGGCAAAAAATGGAACAAAAAAATTTGTTATGTATCCATTACCTACTCTTCTGGTATTCAAAACATTTTTGATTTCCCCCTCCCCATCCTTCCACCGCAAATTTTACTTTACGTAAAACTACTCCTGTTTTAATTTTGTATGGTATCAAGTTGGGAAAACATTGGCCGAAAATTAATTTTCAGAAAATTTTAGGCGGAGGAGGAAGATGCCGAAAACTTCGAAAATTCGCTCTTATAGCCATGCTGCATGACTGTGGTTTTTTTTTTAATGGTTTGAAGAGTATTTCGTGAAAACAATATTCCATTTTTAGGACGGTAAGATTTGTGGAAGAGTGGTCCCGGGATGGTATCGCGGGGCAAGCTGATTATTATTGCTGATCTACGGGTATTATTATTAAAAGCTAACCAGAAGTGGTGAGGAAAATCTTCCAAGTCTTGCAAGATTTTCTTCAAGCACTCGCAAGGAAGTGGCATCGCCGCATAAATTCTTCAGACTCTTCTGACTACACCTACCCCAGTTTCCAGCTCACTATGTGACTGGTATGACCTACGAGATGCCTAGAAGAGAAGATGAGTAATAAGTATTAGTCGGATATAGTTGTCTGCGTCCCATTGAATTATTTCACTGGCAATAGCTCGGGTGAGATTGTTCGGTCGCTCTGCAAATAGCAGTTGACCCTTCAGATGATTAAAAATGATTCGGACTTGGCAAACTGACTAGCCCTTGACTGAGATGCGTTCGCACAAGGTGAAGGGTGGATAAGTACGCGACGACTGCGTGGGAACATATCGGTATAAGTCCGAACTCTTCGAGGACCTTTTGTCGAGAAATGGGGCAGATTGAATTCCGCGATATTCCTTGTAGGTCGTTATGGTTATGGAATTCAAAGAAGAACCGTAGGAAAATATGAAACAACACCACCATTTGGTAATAGAGCCACAAATCGCTAGTATAATAATATACCTATAGGCAGGTAGGTACCTACTAGAAAATCCAACCAATTCAGACCGTTGAACAGGAAATACGAGTAGATGAGTACATAAAGTGTAAGACGATTTCTGCCTTAACTAAAGGGAGAATGAACAGACGTATCGAAAATAAAATCTAGTTCCGGATTCGAAATATCGGTGCGCAAACATTGGGGTTAACAGCGGGGGTTTTCCATTTATACGTCGTAACTGATCAGTTAAGACGATTTAGTTGCGTCGTAACTGATCAGTGATCACTGATCAATTAAGAATTTATCGGTAGTAGCGAATCGTAAAATTATCACCGATTAAGCAAGTCAGATGAAATTTCACGTAGTAATAAATTGAATCTGCACTAACTAAATTTAAAAAAAAGCTGCCAAATAGTTACGGCAGGATTTTAAATTTGGGCCAAAAGACTCAATTTTTGCACATTTCGTACGACGTTAGGAAATGGTTCACCTTCAGTGGGACACCCTGTATAAATAATGCGATCTTCACGACGGAGCTTTTAATAGAAAACCAAGGTTTCCTTATCCATCAAGCGAACCTATTTTCGATAATCTGTAACGTCATTAAACTACGATGTGTACGAGTGAGTGCGAAGAAGAGCAGTCTAGAAGTAGCGACAGAACACTGCTTGGTACGACGACATGTGTAATGGAGGCAAATTTATAATTCTCGGGGCTGAATAGGCCAAAAAATTCAATGATCACAAAAATGCAATTTTATGTATCTACTGTTCTCATTGAGGAACTGGACGTTTTCCTCTTCAGCTGTTGATTGATTGGGGATTTCTTCATGACTGATGGGTCACAGTGAGTACTGATTGATTTGAAAGGCCTTGCCTTGTCTCCTCTTATGTCGTTAGAGTTTTGCAACCTGTTTGATTTAATTGAAAACGTAGGTAGGTATATCCTTACACGAGAGTGATTCTTCGCCGCTTCATTATTGGTAATTACTGTCCACAAAATATCAAATAACTCGAAGACGGTGTTTCCCCATAGATAATCTTCCTATTTCCTGTGATGCAACTGCGGTTGATGCGCTGGTAGGTAGGTGGATCTGAGTAGCCTACAGATAGGAGAGACACAGACGGGGACTTACGGATAGGCCGTAAAAAGTGACATGCTCGTCCTAGTAATTACTTCAGGTGAGGGCCGGACGAAAATAACAAGAAAAAATCACCCTCCGAGGATGCAGTGAATATTAAAAACAAAGCCCGAAGGCTCCGTTATGTAAAAGTCTTTACGTCACGGGTTCATACGATCCTCTCACCAAGATGCGCAAGTGGGCGAGCCAATTATTTTTCGAGTTTGGTACACGAGGTGTCAAGTTCCGCCCCTATGACTGCAGTCTCATGAGTACTACTTACTCGGCTTATCTGTAGTGAGGTTGAGGGTTTAAAACTGAGTAACAGGCGTTTGCGAAATAGTTTCCAGATCATGTAATAAAGTTCCAATTTTTATTATCGCTTCATTCGGCTCAGCAGCAACAGGGTTTTTGAATGCCCTGAGTAATAATAGGTACCTTGTCAACTTACTACTTCACAACATTTTTGGTCACCAAGTGTTCTGCTTCATAATTTTTACACAACTTTTCGCTATTTATTATTTCAACCTCCCCTCAAATTTGTTGGTCTACCTGCATTTCAAGATATTGGTATTACATACTTAATATAGAATAAAAAAACCGCATTATTTGTTTGGTTGGGTGTTTGAAATTTACGTCCTTGGATTTTGAAATTCGGCTTGTTAGGTTCTCGGGAATGATCCTTCAGACTTTTCATCAGACAGCATAGAAGGGTGAAAAATAGGGGAAATTCTGAAAGCTTCGTTTCAACTGATTTAGCTTTTTTTCCAGTTACATAGATACCTACATAATAGATCTAAATCGCATTGAATACTAATACCCTGATTATTTTCGATACCGATTAGTTTGCTGTACACCTCAAAAACTGTGTCATTTGCCTGCATGTGCGCAGGCCTCCCATCTGCTCTTAATTAACGTTTTTGTTACACCTTGACCCAGAACTGGGTTAAACTGGATTCACATTGACGCGTAATCGACGTAAAGTGCGCGTAATTCAACCAATTCAATTTGAGTGTAACTCAAACGCGTAATTGAATTTGATTGGCTCATCATGTTTACGCTCTTTACGCGCGACGACTTTTGCACCAGAGTTTCTAAGATCAAAACGCTGCAAATTATTACACAACTGCTTATAATTTAACTCTATAGATGCCCCTTCATCGTAGAGCACTGTTTTCTGTGATCAGTACCCTCGAGCTCCCCCAGGAAAGCCCTAAATGGAGTACTGGAGCCGGCCCGGGAATTAAAGTTTCATAAAAATGCTCGGGATTCATTAATTCAGTCATTCATTCGTTTCGTGTAGGTAGTTACTCAAGAAGCATAAGGTAAATAATAAACCGTTGTGTAATAATTTACCTGTATAGATGCCCCTTCTGCGTAGATAGTATGATAAACCGTTGTGTAATAATTTACCGTTGTGTAATAAATAGTTTACCGTTGTGTAGTAATTTACACAATAATAAACCGTTGTGTAATAATTTAAAAATAATACCCGTTGTGTATTAATTTACCTTTATAGATGCCCTAAATCGAGTATTGAGCCAGCCCGGGAATTACATTTCATAATATTTTTGTTATTCATGAAACAACGTTTATAATACATATCGAGACATCTGTGATTTTTTTAGTTCGCTTAGGGTTTATGTTGAGTTTTGATTTGTAAATATTTGACATTTTATTATATATGTAGGTATCTCTATTTGATTTTGACAATAATTTTATAATAACAATTTATTATTTGTGAGTTTGGCATTTCTGTATTATATTTAATTTGTAAATAATTTATGGCAACATGTACCATTGTACAATGCCATAATAATTTTTTTTAAATAATTTAAAAACAGTTTCCAAAGCTCTGTATACCGGGAGACAAAGATGCAAAACTCACTTCGCTCAGAATGGTCTAAAATGCAAATTGAGAGTGGAAATTTTGGAGGATATCAACCTCACACCCGAGATTGGTCACAAGGCAGCCGCTAAGTACTGTAATAGACTGCAAAATGCACCTTACAGAAGAAAAAACCGTAAAAAGATTCACGTAAAAAAAATTCTGCGTTCTGAAAATTTCAACCCCCTACTGACAGTAACGCCGAGCTTCGAGGACCAACTAGACCCCGAACGGGACCTATAAACCAAATTTTGTCGATTTTGGCTCATGGTAACTAAGAAAAGTGCTCAGTACGGCGTACTGCACGGCGTATTGCATTTTCGGATTCTACATACCTTGAAACGGAAACCATCAATTTGGGGGGGTTTCATGCTCGATTCCAATGGTTCATTATTGAAAATAATAAACCAAAATTATAATTATTATGCCTGTCTACTCATATTTGTCTCCAGAAACTGGTTGGTCCTTGCGTTCACAATATTACTCTTCCAGTCTTAGCGAATGGGATTGTAGAGTTGACTTTGAATTCCAGATTTCCATTCGAGTTTGATTTGCGGTTTGATGTCCTGGAGCAGAAGACCATTTTTTGTCACAACCAAACTTTGCCGTGATATGACCTAACAAACCGCTTCCACCCCCTACGGACGCCGCAGTCCTGGCCCCTGCCCCACCACAGGCATCTCCTGGTGCCGGCAGTCGACAAGCGGTTCCCGTTCGGCAAAGATCTCGTGGTGACAAGTGACTCGTTTTCCCTTATCTATCGTATCGAGCCGGCATCATGGTGATGAAACAAGTTCTGGACGTTGACAAAATTATCGTCCACATCTTGGACGTCGGGAAGAAGAAACACGAAAAACAGGTACATACATTCAAAATAATATAAAGTTGAATTACCTTAACGGTAGGATATATCGAGGAAGCACAATCGATTTCAAAGCCTACGTGTTTTTGGCTGTTTCACCTGGATTTTTGGGATGTAAAAACCTTAGTTTGAACTGTTCGCCACAAATTGTGCCACCAGATATTTCCGTCCTCCTGATTATAATTTTGCAGAAATTAATAACTTTTGTTAAAGTAGGTATCACAAAGTACCTACTTAAAAACAACATGTGTTGTCAACTTACAACCTCACAACATTCTTGGTGATACCAAGAAGCACAGGTGTTTTGGTTCATAATTTTCACACAACTTATTTTGGCTGTTTCCCCTGGATTTTTGGGATGTAAAAACCTTAGTTTGAACTGTTCGCCACAAATTGTGCCACCAGTTATTTCCGTCCTGATTATAATTTTGCAGAAATTAATAACTTTTGTTAAAGTAGGTACCTATCACAAAGTACTTAAAAACATGTTGTCAACTTAAACCTCACAACATTCTTGGTGATACCAAGAAGCACAGGTGTTTTGGTTCATAATTTTCACACAACTTATTTCAGCCTCCTCTCCAAATTTGTTGGTCTACGTTTCAAGATACATACCTATACTGTAGAATGCGACTAAATAAATTTTATATATATATATATAAGTCTTGCCGTATTAATAATTGTGGGGTTGGCTATTTGAAACAACGGTAAATTATTGCACAACGGTTTATTATACTATCAACGCAGAAGGGGCATCTATGCAGGTAAATTATTACGCAACGTTTTATTATTTACCTTATGCTTCATTAATAACTACAAATCATTAATGATTGAATTATTGAATCCCGCGCCGGCTCCAGTACTCCATTTAGGGCTTTCCTGGGGGGAGCTCGAGGGTACTGACCACAGAAAACAGCGCTCTGCGATATAGGGGCATCTATACAGGTAAATAATAAACCATTGTGTAATAGTTTGCAGTGTTTTTTCGGTAGCAATAAAATAATTTAGATTTCTAAAGGATTTAAAAAAAAAATTGTTGCAACCTTTTGATTGATGAACTGAAGGGGAGTAGAAAGTATCTTATAAACAGGAATTTGAGCGGACCAACCCTCCTATTAGTGACCAAGTTGTTAATGGTGGAAAGATATGCATCGGGATCGATGTCGTCCACCCTCTCCTTCGATAGCAATGGGTTGAATCGTGAGAGAAAAATACGCGAACATTTAGAAGTGATCTATAGCCGAGCATCAAGTCCTATAGAAGAATAATCGAGGAAGTGAGCCAATTTCTCTCCAAATTAACTGAGGCAAGCTGAGTAGACCCTTCTTTTAAAACTCATTCCAGCAGTTTCAGAGGCCAATAACCTCGCTTACTTTTATTAATTACTTTGTATAAATTAATGGGAGTTCGTTCACCTTTCGATCTTCCCATTTGTACCCAGTCGTCCATTAGAAAGTAATTAAGAAATGACATGAATCCTCAATAAAGGGAAATGCACGGATTAAAGTCTTCCTTCGAGTTGGTATTTGAACAATTGAATTTTGGTTTATTATTTTCAATAATGAACCATTGGAATCGAGCATGAAAAAAAAAATTCTTACCCCCCCTCAAAATTTGATGGTTTACGTTTCAAGGTATGTAGAATCCAAAACTGCAATAAAAATATTTCTGTCTGTCCGCCGTACGCCGTACGGGCCACTTTTCTTAGTTACCATGAAAGAAAATTGATGAAATTCGGGTTATAGGTTCCGTTCGCTGTCTAGTTGGTCCTCGAAGCTCGACGTTACTGTGAGTCATCTCTAAGGGGTTCAAAATAGGGGTTGAAATTTTCAAAACGCCTATACCATTCTTTTACGTGAATATTTTTACGGTTTTAAATAGTTCTTGAACTTGCGAGTTTTTTAAGACCATCCGGAGCATCGTACGTCCAGCCGTTCGTTCACAGTAAGGCCCCGAAGTTTGCACCGACAGGCATTTTCGACTCCAGTGTGAATGAAACTGTATACAATTCAAACCAAATCTCGTAACCAGAGACGCGCCCACAATAGGAAATTTGGCGGAGATAAAATCATTGGTAGGGATCACCTGATTATATTGGCGGAGTATGAAGTCGAGTTGGTTGTTCTGTGATATTATTTAATTTGAAAAATGATGGCTCTTTTGGAGTTTGTTGGTAGGTACTTCTGAAAATTGAACAAACGTTGAAGTATTATTGATGGGTAAATTATTACTACGGTAAATCATTACTCAACGGTAAATTATTACACAACGGTTCATTATACCATCTACGTAGAAGGGGCTGAAGTTTGTTGGTAGGTACTTTTGCAACTTTTTTCACTCCTCATCAACAATTTCTTTTCAGAACTTCATTATGTGGGTTTCTTTTTGTTAGGTACTGTTTGTCATCGGCAGAATTATTTTAGCAACATTTAACTCGTGATTTAGGTAGGTACCTAGTAACGAGTACGGGGTTAGGTACTAACCTACGGAGGGTCTGCGATCTACATAATTATGCATAGAATAGTACATATTATATTATATAGACGGGTTATCTATACATAGAGCTGTGATCTGTAACAGAAGGGTATTCTATACAAAATAATAAACCGTTGTGCAGGGATTTGCAGCGTTTTTCTTGTGGTTTTGTGTTGAAAATTAACTTCTCTAACATAATCTCCATGGCTTGTGGTCGATTCTTCAAATTTTGGTTTATTATTTTCAATAATGAAAAAAAAAAGTCGATTGTTCAAAATTTGATGGTTTTCGTCAAGGTACGTGAATGCGAAAGTGGAATAAAAAAATTTCTATCCGTCCGCCGTACACTTTCCTTAGTGACACTGAACCAAAACTAAAGAAATTTGGTTTTTAGGTCTCGTTTGGGTTCTAGCTGTTCCGCGAAGCTCGGCGTTACAGTCACAAATAAGTGTTGAAATTTGCCGAGCGCCGTAGCTCGAAAAATTTCAATAGAAGGGTGTGGGTTTTTTTACCTTTTTAAATTGACCTCGAACTTGACAATTTTTTGAGACCACACGGAAAATTGTACGTCCAGCCTTTCGTTTGCACCGAAAAGCTTCGTCAACATGATCGTGAATGAACGATATAAATCCAGCCCAGATGTCGTTGCTAGGGGAAACCTGATATAATCACGCATGGCTGTATGAAATCGAGTTGGTTGTTCCGCGATATTATTTCATTTGACGAGTGATGATTATTTTGGATTTTGTTGATGGATACTTTCCAACGTGAACAAATGTTATCTATGCTTCGTGAATAACAACAAAAATAATCAATGATGGTATTGTTGAGTCCACCGAATATTTATGTAACCGTCACACCCCGGCCGGCTCCAATGCTCGATTTTGGACTTCTTTGGGGGAGCGCGATGGTAGGTATTGACCACAGAAAACAGTGATCTACGCAGGAGGGGCATCTATACAGGTGTAAAATAAACCGTTGTGTAATAATTTGCAGCGTTTTGCTAATAGATATTTGTTGAATTGAACAATGGATTCGCTGTTATTGAACAACATTCGTATGCACCTACTCGTATACACCAAAATATAAAAATGTACGCGCATGAATATACCTCCATAAGTAACACTCATTCAGAGCCAAAATCCTATAGTTATTCGTGCACCTGTCGATTTTTGTTTATTATTTTCAATAATGAAGCTTTGGAATGGAGCATTAAACCCCCCAAAATTAGATGGTTTACCTACGTTTACGTTTGATGGTTTCTACGTAGAATCCGAAAATTGAATAAAAAATGCCTGTCCGTCCGCCGCACTTTTGGTTTATTTTTCTTGGTTACCATGAACAAAAAACGCCGTAAATCGAAATCTTTCAGTTGTTGAAGGGTTTTATTTAAGGGTAAATTTATACTTAACTTGAGATTTTTTCAAGACCACTCAGATTACGTATACGTCTAGCCTTAGTTCACAGTTCCTACCCAGATATGAACAGCTGATTATAATCACGCATGGCTTTATAAAATCGAGTTGGTTGTTCCGTAATATTATTATTTCATTTGATGGCTGGATTTTGATGATGCTTTCACAACATGAACAAATTTGGTTCGGTGTGTGTCCGCATGTCCTTGCGACAGCATAACTTCCTAAGTTCTAATCCGATTTTGCTGGAATTTGCAGGGATCGATTTTGCTCAAATTTGGTTGGAAGTTGGGTTGAAGCTTCTAAATTGTTACCTATGAATTACATAACGATTGGATCATGAATACGGAACGTTTCAAATTCAATTTTATGTGCATTATGTAGAATTTACGCTACAGTTACGAAAATGCTTGAACATTATGAGAAAATCAATGTAGATTTATAGCAGGCATGTCAAACGTGCGGCCCACAAGACGTTAATGTGCGGCCCACGAGTCGGTGCTAGCAATCAGTGCAATGCGGCCCACCCTACAATGTCATGAAAAAGTAAAAGAAGTTGGGAAGGCGAAGGGAGAAGGGAGTTCACTCCTGTTCTTTTCAAAAAATATTCTATATCTATTGAATCGTTGAAAAATGAATTTGACAGAAGGTTTGAAGATGTCCTAGCCCTTTTTTCTGCTCCCTTTTCCGCTGACGTGGAAAAAGTGCCCTCTCATTTACAAATGGAGGAGATTGAAATGCAGTGTGATTCACCCCTGAAACACAAGTTTCTTGAAATAGGCACATCCGCATTTTATACATTTTTGCCTCATCATCGGTTCTCGAAAATTCGGCATTTCGCGGCTGAAATAATTTCTATGTTTGGGAGTACCTACCTATTATGAAACGAAATAAGTCTCCAGAAAGGTCCAGGCTTACAGACTGCCATCTAAGCTCGACTCTCAGAGTGGCCTCAGCAAACAATATTGTTCCCAACGTGGAAAATTTGGTGGAACGAAAAAGATGTCAACTGTCAGGGAAAAATATTATGTAAGATCCTATTTTCTTCTTGCATTTTACTGTTAAACTTAGTGTAAACTTGTAATATAGAAACTTGACATAATTCGGTTTTGTGATTTTCTGGCGGCCCACACAACCTTTAAGAAGCAGCCATTTGGCCCTGGAGGAACTTTGAGTTTTACATGCCTGATTTTGAGCATACTCCTGCTCTATTAGATTATTACCTATGAATTCATTATTATCAAATCAGTACCTACTCAGGGGAAGTTTTCAAGAATATCTTCGAGTTTTTATAAGAAGAAGAAGAAGAAAAAGTTTATTAAATAAATCACAAAAAATTATTCTTATTCCTATAAAATAAACAATACAACATGGTATTAAACCGTCTGTCGGTAATGTCGGCCTCGTAATAATTATTAAATGGAAATGGAATTACATAAAAGAATTAGAAAATGAACTGAAACTGGCAGAGAATTATAGACTTTACAAAATCAAAAATTAAACTCATTCACTAACATTGCCCTATACCGCCACGCCAATTTGCAAAAAATAACCAGTTCTCCCCACCCCTCGCCATTCAGCAGAACCAATGCCTTATCACGCCCAAGCAGTGGCTCTCCGAACGCTGTCCTTCTAAATTCAGCCAGCACTGGGCAGATGCAAAGAAAGTGAAACACGTCCTCTCTCTGGTGTGTGTTGCACAAGGAACACTCCTCGCATCGGTTGGAAGCATACGGTTTTCCGTTGAGATGCAGCAGCTCACCTCTAAGCTTGAACAGCCATCTACTAGACACAAGATCTATTTTCGGATCCTCGATCAAGCTAGACGCCTTCACTAAGGGATCCAGTTCTCTGTAGAGCGTGAATCCTCCAGAATCTAGGGCTCTCTGCCAGAACTGCTTGCGTTTATGTTCTTTGAACTTCCCTAGGAGGTTATCAGCCTGCGCCTTAACCAAGTCTCCTCTCAATGAAGCCAATTCGTTTTGTACTTGAAACTCAACGGAGAGATGATCCAAGTGTTGGGCCCAAGAGACTCTCCTCCCTATAACCTCCTTCGCAACGATCCTCGGGAGACGTGTATCCTGAAGATGAGCCACCCTCTGCAGGTACCCGAAAAGGGCCTTGAGAGTGAAGGCCGAGACCGTGTCCAATCCAGTTTCCAGGTGCAGTATGTAGCCTGGGGCAAACCTAGGCAAATGGAACAGTTTCCTAATAAACATCCGCTGTACCCCCTCTGCCTGCTCATACTCCTGAGATCCCCAGCATGGCGCTGCGTAGCACAAGACTGAACGGACTGCCGCATGGTACACATCCATCTTTGCCTTCAGAGGGACATTCGAATCGGCGAACAGCCCTCCCCATACGTTATTGAGGGCAAACTTCGCTGAGTGGGCCTTCTGCTTGATGTGTTTGGCGTAAGAGAGACGGGGTGTGAGAACCACCCCCAGACACGTATACTCATTCACAATCTCAATCTCTCTACCTCCAAAACTCCAGTGCTCCGTCGCGCGTCGTCTTCCTCCGTTCTGGAAAATCATAATTTTCGACTTCAGCAGTCGAGTTTTTATAACGTCAGATTGATGTACCTACTCGCATGGCTGAGGTCGGCGACTCGACATAATACTGTCACAGATATTTCGAAGGAATTTTGATAGGTTCAGTAGGTGGAGGTGAAGGGTTGGTCCAAGTACGAAATGGCTAGTGAAGGGGGGGTTACGAGTGTCGTAAAACATAATGACTTGAGGCACCACAATAAAGAGAGACGGAAAAATATTACTTTATTTTTTATTCTCAAGATGGAAAAGATGACCCTCTTCATAAAAAAAAGGTTTTATTTTGCCTTTAAAGTTCATTCAACTCACACGAAGTCTTCCGCGTATTTTTTTTCTTTTTTAATATCAAGCTTCTATTACACTTTTTAATGGGCCGTTGACTATGTTATTTTTCGTTGGTTGATATTATGTTGAATTTTCATTTCAACTTACATTATTTGATAATAATGTGGTTATCAACTTTCCGTCAAAAGTGAGCAGTCGGGGCTCAATGGTTTCTACCACCTACTTTAGTGGCACCAAGGACCACCACGCAAAGTCTTCGAATACTAAGATTCGCGCAATTATAACCTCCAAGACTTGATATAACTCCGGTCTCCTTGGCTCAAACCGTGGAAAAAACACCAAAAAACCCCATTTTTACCCCCATCTTTTACCCATAACACCCCTGGGTATATTCCGATCTGGCTGCAATGTTTCGGGAGACAACTAGGCGCAAATCGAGTCTGTGTGCGAAAGAACGAATTTTTTATACCGAAATTAAAGTAGCTATATGGATGGTACGGCGGCCGGCAGACGGCGGACGGTGTACAGCGGACGGACATTGCATTTTTGGAATCTACGCAGCCTTGAAACGTAAAAGAAAAAAATTTTGAGCGGGTGTTAAAAAAGTTTTTTGCTGAGCGATTACATTATTCGAGGAATAATAAACCAAAAATAAGACCACCCGGAGCATTGTACGTCCAGCCGTTCGTTCACAGTAAGGCCCCGAAGTTTGCACCGACAGGCATTTTCGACAGCAGGGTGAATGAAATTGTATACATTTAGCCCAAATCTCGTCGCCAGGGACGCGCTAACAATCGGGAATCGGCCCGAGATAAAACCATTAAAATGCCAATGAAACGGTGGGTACAGCTTTCGTACAAGTACGCAACCACGAGGGACATTTTATGTCTTTGCGCCCCCTCCCGCACCCACACCACGTACCACGTACGGTCCATTGGATGATTGTTGATGCTCCACGTAATGTTTCGTCGTAACTGGTGGTGCCTTATACACAGCTTCTTATATACACACTCACGAGTGCACTTCATAAAAATTTTGTTAAACATAAACACAGTCCGAGCTTCATCTCCAAGACTCGTACATCTCCAAGAGATAATTCGTTTATCGGTTGTTTGGTCTTAAAATTATGTCTTTACTTATATAAAGCTTGCAATCGTGTTCACAATATAAATTATTGAGAATGATCACCTGTGTGTAAACAATTATTTAAACAATCACGCTCATACCGCAGCTTGTCGGCCACGCACTCCGCAGTGGTTAACGTAATATGGTTAGGTAAATCGAGTGCTATCCAACGAGTGGTGAACGATTTTTGTACGATGATAACTGGCGAAGTTAAAGTTCCGTAGCAACGAATCGGTTGTACGTGAAAATCATTAGAAATTTTTCATAACGCTTTCTTCGTCACACCGTAACGTCACACTTTTTGAGTTATGTGCCATAGTAAAGACATAAAATGTCAATTTGGTTAAATTGACCTGTGTTTGATTATTTTTGTTGAATAACTTTAAAAGTTTAGAATTTTATCACCGTACCTACACGTTCTGCTCTCAGATTATTGAATCTGTTATTGGTTCAGATCTGATAATCACTATAAGTTCACGTCCTACGTACTTCCAGTGTTCCGGTTCGTAAATCGTTCGCACGTTCGAGTTAAGAGGAAATGATCGTTTAAGACGAAGTGAGTCAAAGGCTGTGATGAGGGTCTCATGAACTGTGATGACCTAATGAAAGCAGAAAAATTAAATCTTCAAACCCCTGTCTCCTAGCAGTTACTCATAGTTAGGGGGAAAAATTGACATCGTTCTTTAGGGGTACCACATTCTGATTGGGTTGATGCAAATTGCCACAATTTGTAGATCTTTTGCATTACAATGGCATTCACTCGGCTACAAGATATTCATATAACAATAAAGAGTTTTCGACAGTTTGAGAACTACAGAGAAGTACAGTTTGCACTGTTTGAAACATACTCAAGTATTATTAGCATTATTTATTATTAGAGATGTTTATAATAAAAGGTACTCCTTTTCATATTTAGTAAGAAGATAATCGCCTAGAGATAATCGATTCAGGGAACCGTTTTCAGGCGTTTATGCATGGAGTCCTACAATGAAACGATATTTAGGCGTCATTTTCTTAAAATTAACAACGAGCTAATATTTGAACTTGTTCATTTATTAATTATTATAAATCCAAGTAAACATGCCCACTCATACTAAAACGCAGGAGAGTCTTAGTATTACATTGTGAAAATCCCTGACGGGTAACGTTACCCGTCAGGGATTTTCAATAATTTTCACCCATCACCATTTCAAGATAGTATTATTGTTTGTTCTCGATAACATTATTCCCTTTTCTCGATCTCCAAATCTTCTGAATAGTGGATTGAGTGGGTTTTGGGTATTGTTCTTAGACACCAATGCACAAGGTGAAAGGTACGAGTATAATTCAGGAAACAATTCTTTATTTACTCTAACCCTCAATCGCTCTATCACCAGCCTGTATTTTTGTTGAAAGATGGAAATTTCAGCAGACACTATGCCGCATTCCTTTTAAACCTTCTTAGCTACTTTCGAAATATGGTACTAGGTAACTCTTATTTTCATTATAAAGAGCTAAAATGAGGCCGTTAACCTCAAGTAACTTGATGCGTCTCCTAAATAATAGAACTGGCACTGCACAATAGAATGCTTTCACTTTTTTTCGACTTTTGCTTCCTTCTGCTTCGTCGGAACGGGACGGATTCGGTTTCCGTTGTTCCGGTCTTTTTTGCTCGGATCGGGTGTTTGAAAACATTCTTATCCTTGGACTGAAGTCAAGTTACTTTTCCTCCGTCGTAGCAAATGATCGAGGATGATCTCGGTATATTTCCTACAAACGTCCTACCCTATTTTTATATTTTGGTTTATTATTCTGTGAGTAGTACACCTATGTATTCGCTCAGCAAAAAATTTTTATAACGCCCCCTCAAAATTTTTTCTTTTCCGTTTCAAGGTGCGTAGATTCCAAAAATGCAATGTCCGTCCGCCGTACACCGTATCACGTGTACCGGCCTCATTTTCGGACTAAAAAATTCCTTCTTTCGCACACATGCTCCATTTGGGCCCTAGTTGTGTCCTAAAACTTTTCAGCCCGATCGGAATATACCCAGGGGTGTTATGAGTGAAAATGTGTATAAAAATAGGTAGTTTTTGTGTTTTAGTAACATATTAGTAAAATGAGCTTTTGAGGTATCGTTTTCCATGTTTTTCTGGACGAGAAGACCGAATATGAACTCGATTTTGACCAAGGAGTGGAAAATTGAGGTTGTACCTACCAGATGTCCAGCTCCCGAATTTGATTTTTTATGAGTCAAAAACCTGCGAAATCGTCTGAAATAACCATCAATTTGTAGAATAGCACTAGGAAAAGTTTCATCACGTGGATCAAGACGATTAAATGGCACTACCAATGATCAAAGATGATTTGAAAAAAAAACGAGCGTACCTAATTCAAGTTTTAGGGGCCAAAATTGGTAGAAACCACCAGAAATAGCTATTTCAATTATTTTACATGAAAGTAACAATAAATGAACAGCCAGCATTTCTGTAGGTATGTCCAATAGAATAATAAACCCATGTGACAAGGACTTTGCAGCGTTTTTAGATGAAAGCGTCATCGAGATCACTGTTCCATGCAAATGTATGATTTTTACACCCGGTTATTTTTAACTTGATTAACGATTACCTCCTCAAAATGTACCTTTCTCCATGAATCACCCTTCAAAATTTGCTACAATTAAGCGCAAGTAAGTTAGCACCAGTTTTCCCGTTATACGCTCCTGGTGCAACCAGTAGAGTTGATATTTTAATCGAATTAATTTTTAGGTTATCGCAGTAAATTGAATCCATTGCAATACTCACGGCAGGGACAAGATTGAGTTTTCAACTCGGTTAGGTTGTTGGGAGATTTTTTTTACGTAACCCAAACCTGAAAAACGTGACTCGGGTGGAATTAGTCAAATTGGTTCTTGAGGTCTTCACGTTTTCCAGGAGTCGAACCGCAGGACTTTGTGCAACCGGGAACGTCGGTAATCGCCGCCTCACCTAACGTGTCGCCAGGCTTGCGAGTTGTAGGTAGCGAGAAACAGCCATTGAGCGATAGCTGATAGACAGCTGGATATTACGTGAACGTGAAGGGAATTGAGTTAAAATTGCATTTCTACTCCTGATCAGGACTTTTTGACATGAATAAGTCTTGGGGCTGTGGGTCAGACAAACCTTTTTCAAAGCTAAACTCGAGAAAGTTAAACTGCCAGAGACAGCCAGAGAGTAGGTGGAGATATCGATGAATATGGGTACGTATAGCGAACGAACCTCGCCTTCCTTCTGCGTTGTTTATTTCGAAGCTTTTCTCAGTTTGAGTGTTTTTTTTAATAGTCCCAAAACACTGGAAGTTATCTGACTAAAATATAGTTCAGTCTATTCAGGAACTCATAACATAAATGGCAGGTAGCAGGGGCGTTGCGTCCATAAGGCTACTTGGGCCACTGCCCTGCCACCAAAAAACACTGTATAGGTATAATAGGTAAGTTAAAAAACCTCCATAGTTCAGTTGGAATTTGAATTTCCCTCTGTACAATGTACCTTGCATTTTTCACAAAGTTCAACAGCGACTCACCAGACTTCTCTGGCTATGGAATGGAAATTCTATGGATATTCAATATTATAGTAGAGCATCCATGGTGGGATCCATAGCCAAAGCATCTTATCCGAATAAAGCGACTGTAATCGATGTCCTGCAATCGAAATCGAAACCTAGGCTCTTGAAACTGGCAGGCAGGACCTGGGACCTGGTGTTCCCATGACAACTGAGAAAAGTGGCCTGTCCGCGCATGCTCAGTAGAGTACAAATGTTGTTTGCCACGCACACTTTCGGCCCAGTCCCCAAAATCTGATTTCTACTCCAAAATCGTTCGTTTTCACAATCGATTCGATCCCTTCGATTCAATTTGTTGTTGTTGTTTTTCTTGAGGGTGCCACGAAGAAACACTTTTCATGCTGACAGTGGTGGTTAGAGGTTGCGCTTTTTCTTCTTGTGCATTCGATTCAATTTGTCATCTCAATAGGAGTTGCTTCTTCGTCTTCTGATTTGTTTTTGTTGTGAATTATGTTCGCTTTCTCAGTCAGTTTTCAATTTTTTGCGTCAAATTGACCGCATTTTGCGTTTGGTCTGGTTCTGATGGCAGATTTGTATTCGTGGTACCTACGTGCATTTTGTCCTGTTTGTGGTCTTGTGGATTGTTCGTCGTCCTAACTCATAGATAACTACCTAGCTTCAGGACAATAGCTTCTCCATTCAAGTAGGTACGGGCCGACGGGTCATTGTTTTGTTATAGGTGTTTTAGTTTACTATATTTTTATAACACGTGAATTCGGTGTGTAATTTGCAGTAGAAATTGCCGACGTTTTCGTACGACGATAGATTGTTGATTGAAAGGGAATTTGCTGAATATCAATCAGTAAATAAGGGAAGGGTGTTTATTGTTGCCTCGAGGTTTGTAGACAAATCTCTTGGTTTTGTGTTCTGGTTTGGTGCCCCACCGTTTTCAGAGCCCACGCACCGCTACTGGCAGGTAGTTACCTACCTACATTCGTGATCTGCGACGTTTCCTACACGTATAGTACAGGAAACAACTTGAGGTTCTAAATACACCTACGTATATTACATTTTTTAGAACCTCAAGTTTTTTGCTGCAAGTTTGGGACCACCCTTTATATAATTTGAATCTAAATTAAGTACTTGCACGTGAAATCCAGCACTTCAAGTGCCACAGCAAGTGGATATCTAATTACACTCTGTCCGACAAATGGTAAATAATGAAATTAAATAATAAATCGTGAAAATTGTCTAAAAAGTGTAAAAACTAAAAATAACGCCTCGGCCACTCCTGAAGGGCCGAGCCTAAAAACTCTCCCGAGGTCGGAAACTGAAAATTTGTCAAAATGGCTCAACTGTGGGGTACCTAGCATAAGGTTGGTAGTTATCAATTTCTTGCCCAGTGATTCCGAACGAGAAGTATCAGTAAAAGAAGTAAAAACGTATACCTATATCAAATTAATATTATGTAGGTATACCAGTAGCGGTGCGTGGGCTCTGAAAATGGTGGGCCACCAAACCGGAACACAAATTAACAGCTTTTTCTACAAAATACATGTAAATGTTTTCCAGCAGTGGAGTCTTCTTATGAGAAATGGGTGGATTTTAATCAACCGCAGCTCTTAGCAAGTCAGAATGTAAGCACTGTGTTCACAATAGTTCTGACCAGTACCCGGGATTACCAGAAGCTAAAAGTTCTATAGCTTCATACTGACTAATACTCAGCAAAGGCCTATCTCTTCCTAAACTTTTAATCATCACTCTATCCTCGTAGGAAAACGTCGAAAATTTCGACTGTAAGTTAGCCACAGAATTCATGTGGTACAAAAATACAGAAGCAAATAAACTAAACAACAACTAAAAACAACGAACTAGACTAAAATACAACGAAGTAATGACCCGCCGGCCAGTACCTACTTGGATGGAGAATCAGACTAGAAGCTAGGTACTTATCTGTGTATGTTGACGTCGATCAATCCACAAGACCACAGACAGGACACGACGCACTTAATTATCGCAAATCCAAATCTGTCCTGGGAACTCGAATGGGAACATACAAAATTCGAAACGTAAGCAGAAAATTGAAAACTCAACATAGGAACAGAATGGCGAAAGTGATAAGAATTTTTAGGGGAGGACAGATCAAAGGACAAGCATCTCGTATCGAGATGACAAGAAGAATTGAAACAATCCAATCGATTGTGAACACAAACGATTTTTGGATGGAATTGTGGGCCCCGGGCCCAAAAGGGGCGTGGCTAAACAAATTTTTGCTGGACTGAGCTTGCGCGGACGGGCCACTTTTCTCGGTTACCATGGCGACACCAGGTCCCAGGACCTGTCAGTTTCAGAAGCGTAGGTTTCGATTTCGATTGCAAGACATCGATTAGTGTAGCTATATTCCGATAAAATGCTCGAATATCCATAGCCAGAGAACTATGTCGAGTCGCTGTTGAACTTCGTGAAAAATGCTAGCTAGGTACAGTATACGGAGGGAAATTCGAATGCCAACTGAACAAATGGTTGGCATTTTTTTGGAGTTTTTTGTGTTTCTGGCCCCTGGTAGGTACTACATAAAAATTTACCTACATATTTCTTTAATACTGACGTGGGTGCCACATGAAATCATTCGATGAAATTGTCAGACTATTTTCTTTTAGGTACCTACCTACCTTATTGCGTTTTCTAATCGCGATAACGAGCGTGTGTCTGTTATCTAATACCAAGTCGTCCTTTGTTCACAGGTACCTAATGAATGTTCATGATAATTATTATACAACACGTCACTCAAGGTAAGAAAGAATGGCACATCAGATAAGCAACAGTCTAAATACACTGCCAAGGTGATGGCACAGGAGCTTCCTCGTCACAATCAGAGTGACCCATTATAAAATAGAACAGACTCGGAAGCAAAATAACATAACATTACATTACATTACATTACATAACATTACATAACGTTAAATATACATATAACATAACATTACATTACATAACATAACATTACATAACATTACATAACATTACATAACATTACATGAAATATACATATTATACATAACATGACTTCCATAATACATTACGTCCATTATACATAACTAGCCTGACCGCTCGCTTCGCTCGCTATCCGAGATTCGCTGTACGCAGTATCGTGGAACCAACAAACGACGGAAAAATCCCATACCCTACCGGGTATTTGTGCCCAATTTTATCAAAATCCGTCAAGCCATTCAGGAGTTGACCATGGTCGACCATATTTCCGCTATGGTCAGGGAATTAAAAATGCGCCTACGTTCAACTTGGGAGGCTACCGGATATTGGTGCCAAATTTGGTCCGTTGAGCAATTCGGGATTCGACCATGGAGGGGCCCATGGATGCGCTAAGGTCGACCGCGGGGGTAGTCCGAAGGGTCGATCGTAGATAGAATTTCACGTAGATTACGAATACGCGATAAAAAATAGGGGTTACCATTTCAATTAACGAAGTTGACTATGGTCGACCATAGTTCCGCTATGTTCAGGGAATTAAAAATGCGACGTTGCACAACTTGGGAGCCTACTGGATATTCGTGCCAAATTTGGTCGATATCCGTCAAGCCATTCAGGAGTTGACCATGGTCGACCATAGTTCCGCTATGGTCAGGGAATTAAAAATGCGCCTACGTTCAACTTGGGAGGCTACCGGATATTGGTGCCAAATTTGGTCGATATCCGTTGAGCAATTCGGGATTCGACCATGGAGGGGCCCATGGATGCGCTAAGGTCGACCGGGGGGGTAGTCCGAAGGGTCGATCGTAGATAGAATTTCACGTAGATTACGAATACGCGATAAAAAATAGGGGTTACCATTTCAATTAACGAAGTTGACCGTGGTCGACCATAGTTCCGCTATGGTCAGGGAATTAAAAATGCGACGTTGCACAACTTGGGAGCCTACTGGATACTCGTGCCAAATTTGGTCGATATCCGTCAAGCCATTCAGGAGTTGACCATGGTCGACCATAGTTCCGCTATGGTCAGGGAATTGAAAATGCGACGTTGCACAACTTGGGAGCCTACTGGATACTCGTGCCAAATTTGGTCGATATCCGTCAAGCCATTCAGGAGATGACCATGGTCGACCATAGTTCCGCTATGGTAAGGGAATTAAAAATGCAACGTTGCACAACTTGGGAGCCTACTGGATATTCGTGCCAAATTTGGTCGATATCCGTTGAGCAATTCGGGATTCGACCATGGAGGGGCCCATGGATGCGCTATGGTCGACCGCGGGGGTAGTCCGAAGGGTCGATCGTAGATAGAATTTCACGTAGATTACGAATACGCGATAAAAAATAGGGGTTACCATTTCAATTAACGAAGTTGACCATGTTCGACCATAGTTCCGCTATGGTCAGGGAATTAAAAATGCGACGTTGCACAACTTGGGAGCCTACTGGATATTCGTGCCAAATTTGGTCGATATCCGTTGAGCAATTCGGGATTCGACCATGGAGGGGCCCATGGATGCGCAATGGTCGACCGCGGGGGTAGTCCGAAGGGTCGATCGTAGATAGAATTTCACGTAGATTACGAATACGCGATAAAAAATAGGGGTTACCATTTCAATTAACGAAGTTGACCATGGTCGACCATAGTTCCGCTATGGTCAGGGAATTAAAAATGCGACGTTGCACAACTTGGGAGCCTACTGGATATTCGTGCCAAATTTGGTCGATATCCGTCAAGCCATTCAGGAGTTGACCATGGTCGACCATAGTTCCGCTATGGTCAGGGAATTGAAAATGCGACGTTGCACAACTTGGGAGCCTACTGGATATTCGTGCCAAATTTGGTCGATATCCGTCGAGCCGTTTGGCCGTGCATAGAAGGACAGACAGACAGACGGAGCGCATGCGCAGGGCGAACCGCTGGCTCTATCATGTTGAAATTTATATGGGACCTCAATGGGCCCTACCCGCTTAATCCCTGAGAATTACATTGAAATTGGGTGAAATCTTTGGTTACTACGGCTGTAACAAGGAAATTGAATCTATTTCACGCCAGCGCATGCGCAGAGCGCACCGAGGGTCCGATCATGCTGAAATTCATACTGGAACTCACTAGGCCTTGTCCAAACAACGCTTGAAAATTTGAGCGAAATTGAATGAAAATTGTGAAAGTTATGCGTGTTTGTTGAATTTAACGTTAGCGCATGCGCAGGGCGTACCGCTGGATCAATCATGTTGAAATTTGTATGGGACCTCAAGGGGCCTTATCCGCACCATCCCTCAAAATTTGAGCTGAATCAATTCAAAATTGTGGAAGTTATGGCTGTAACAAGGAAATGCGGACAGATTCACAGACTCACAGACCGACAGACACGGAACCAAATTTGTTCAGTAGGCTTTGAAACGCAAAATGCAAGTGGAAATTTTGATTTCTGAAGACAAAAATTTTTTGGCTCACGAAAGTGAACACAAGGCTTCCGCTGCTTCGCAGACTCGGAAGCAATAAATAGTTAACCTATTGCTTTCACTTAGATTTTTAAAGCAAAGAATTGCGTAGGTAAATTGAACAGTTCATTCAGTATGAAAAATACTGCCAATTCTTGGATAGTTAATTATTATAATCAACCTTTTCGCTTGTGTTTATTATTGGTGAGCCAACTGACTAGATTTGTGTTCCGTCGCTATTCCCATTAGCTTACGTATTGAGGTTATGTACCTTCAAATTAGTCCGTAGTTGATCCTATCCAGGGATGTTGCGTCCTTAAGGCCACTTGGGCCACTGCCCCGGCACCCAAAAACACTAGGAGTAAAAAAAAAACCTAACCACTGTTCAGTTGACATTTGAATTTCCCTCCGTACACTGTACCTATCTAGCATTTTTCACAAGTTCAACAGCGACTCGCCAGATTTCTCAGGCTATGGAATGGAAATTCTATGGATATTCAATATTCTAGTAGAGCATCCATCCATGGTGGGATCCATAGACCAAGCGTGTTATCGGAATAAAGTGACAGTAATCGATGTCCTGCAATCGAAATCGAAACCTAGGCTCCTGAAACTGGCAGGTAGGTTCGGGGTCCTGGGACTTAGTGTCGCCATGGCAACTGAGAAAAGTGGCCCATCAGCGCATGCTCAGTCGAGTAAAAATTTTGTTCGCCACTCCCACTGTGGCCCCTGTCCCTAACATCTGATTTCTACTCCAAAATCGTTCCTTTTCACAATTGATTCGATCCCTTCTATTCAGTTTGTAATCTTGATACGAGATGCTTCTTGGTCTTCTGAATTTTAAATTTTTATTTAATTTTTTGTATCAAATTTTGTGCGTTTAAATCTGTTGGTTTTGTGTTCTGATTTGGTGCCCCACCGTTTTCAGAGCCCACGCACCGCTACCGATCCTATCGTCAATTCATCAAAGTTCTACTGGACATTTCGTCTGCGCTTCAGCGAACACTTCTTTGAACACCCTAAACTTTGCACCAAAATGTCGGGGGTAGTTGGGAAATCGATCGAGATGGTCTCATAAATTTCCCAGTGAACTTCCTAGCCGAGTCAGGTCAACGGAAACCGGCTATACATGCCTTCCATGTTGTTTTGGTACTGAATATCTACCAAGTGGGTACTCTTCGTCGATCTCAATAGGTACCTATCCAAAATTGCCTTCTTCCACGAAGTTATTTTAGTGACGAATGTATTGAACCAGCTGTTCACCAAAATCAAAATTATCCGTAGTTGAACCATTTGAACCATGCTTAGCTGGTATGTTTTTCCTAATCAAACATTTAGTACTAATCTTTATAGTTTAAATATTTCCGACTCACTGTCTACATAAGTGTATCGTTTCCTTCCTTCCTGGGTTTTCTGGTTTCAAGCCGAAGTTTCAATTAGGTGCATTTTGAAAATAACAAATTTTTTTCATACCTACGTACTAAATTGTTGATGTAAATCAAAAAACTTGGGGGAGAGGGTCAAATTTGTTTATCTCAGATAATCTTCTTTACAAACGTTTAATATCGGAAATACACCAACAATTTCAATGAAAATGTGTTCCAGCTCTGAAGTTGATGTATAAAAAAGATTTCAGTTTATAAATCCAGCCGAAGTGCACGTTTGAATTTGCTCAATTCCAGCATCCGCCAATGTTGTCATGGTTCGCACTACTTGGGCGAAATTCAGTGCGCTCTCCGCTGTCATCTTGTACACGTATACCATCGCCTGGGCAATTTCTTGTTCTGTCTTGGCCTTAGTCAAAATTTTTCTTGTCGAGGTGTACCCGCTCATCAGCTTACTTCTGCCGGCGTTGACAGCTTCTGTGAGCCTTGCAACTGTGGAGCGCTGTATAGCTAGAGCGCATTTGCCGGCCACTTGGCCCACCTGGAATCGGAATACGGAATAAGATTTTTCGCAGCTGACGGCTCATATTCTGAAGGGCATAGGGACTACTTGCGGACGTCGTGGTGCATCGTCTCTCATTTGAAATGAAAATGATGAAAATGAAATTTCTGTAAAATGCATTTAAAAAAAATGGGCCCCAGGTGGGAATCGAACCCGTAACCTGTGGTTCTTTGGGCCAACTTCTTCCCCAGCTCATGGGGACTTTGACGGAGCTGAGCCATCACGCGCTTGAGACACACTACTCTGCATTTTATCAACTGAACCCTTTATGGCTAAAGGGGACGGGTGACTCTTATCATTCTGAGATAAGAGACGGCGCACCAAAGTATATCCAGGCAGTCTATAAATCTATACACATTTTTTTCAAAAATTGACTGTACGGTTGTGGAGATAATGTAGATATATTGTGGGTATCTTCTCTTTCTGTCTCCCGCAAGACTGTCGTCCCCTTTTGCCGTAATTCTCTGGTTTCCAACCCAGTTGATTCCAAACCTACATTGGGTTGGAAACCATTGGTCATTTAATCAGTCACTGAGTTGGAGAATGGGGAGAAGTTTA
Organism: Leptopterna dolabrata; assembly: GCA_954871275.1. Taxonomy (NCBI): domain Eukaryota; kingdom Metazoa; phylum Arthropoda; class Insecta; order Hemiptera; family Miridae; genus Leptopterna; species Leptopterna dolabrata. The sequence continues at coordinate 10,093,186 of OX940984.1, read as the reverse complement.
TTCAAGAGATGTGGGATCAATTCCTGCCTCGAGCCAATTTTTTTCTGCAGTTTTCTATCTTTCTATGTTTCAAATAAAATTTTCTGTTTGACCCAAACTGTACTATAAACTAGCAATAAAAAAAGAAATACTTCGTCTGATATTGTGGAGACGATTCCACACTGACCTGGAATGCTGCCAAAGTCCTTGAGCCGAGCAACAATTCATAGGCTCCCAGATCGTCCGCTAAGATCGATAGGTAATTGATTTCATTGTCACCTTCTACTTGGAGGGCGAAATTACAGTCTTCGGATGTGTAATTTTGATTTGACGCCTGAAAATATTAAAATACGATGGTATTAAGATGAAATGACTCGGATTTGGGAAAGAGCTGCCTGCCAAGGTGTAGCGCTTCGTTTTCTACATGGCGACCAGGTTGTATCCACTCGCGACTTGTATTAACTACCTTCCTACATAATTATGTCCTCCCTAATTGACGATTTTGACAATAATCGACTTTTTGACTACCTATATGGTTCCTCCTCATTTATATGTTCTGAATATAAGCATAAAAGTCATAGTTGTTGTATACAGGGTGATCCGCTCGTAGATGCAAAAACAATTTGCGTAAAATAACATCAAAAATGGAGTAAAATGCTGCCAACCGCATATTTTTATCTCAATCCGTTCTCGAGGTATGATTTTTAAAGGTTTTTTCAGGAAAACCGTGTTTTTTTCATTTTAAACTCAAATTTCTCCGCTTTACCTCATTTAATTTTAATTTTTGACCTCATTTTCGGAATCAGCGTTAAATTTTCCATACGCATGGTGTACTTCAAGTCTTGAAAAGTACCATCTAGAGACCACAACAACAGCTCAAACATTAGACGAATTTGAAAAAATAAAATTTCTGAAATTTTAAAAACGTTACTGCTCCTCCGAAAAAAAATCCTGGAAACTGGCAAATCTCTTGGAAACTTTTTCATTTAATAAGCTGTCCAATGGCTTGGTCAACTTTACGATTATCTTGTTTCTTTGATGAAAAATTCAAGTTTAAATGCAAGAAAACGTTAGGCACCTCAAAAGGGGAATTTGATGAGAGAGTAGAAAAAATGTAAAAAAATGTTTTTAATGTTTTTAATTTTAAAAAATTGAGTCAATAGTGCCAATTTAATTAGTTTAAATGCAAGAAAACGTTAGGACATTTTATGTTGTTTGTCATCAGGGGGAGTAGTGACCCTGAACAGTAAAGTAGTTCTAAGGTTCAAAATCAACGCATTACAGAGTATCTAAATGAGTTCGTGCTTGCTGCACAGCAGCAGTATCGTGCTAGATACCCTGGCCGAAGGGTAGAGGAGAAATAACGGTGGGCATTTTGAAAACGGGCTTTCCTAATTACCGAAAAACCTGATTTCGAATTGTAAATTGGCACTATTGACTCAATTTTTTCAATTAAAAACATTAAAAACATTTTTTTACATTTTTTCTACCCTCTCATCAAATTCCCCCTTTTGAGGTGCCTAACGTTTTCTTGCATTTAAACTTGAATTTTTCATCAAAGAAACAAGATAATCGCAAAGTTGACAATACCATTGGAAAGCTTATTAAATGAAGAAGTTTTCAAGATATTTGCCAGTTTCCAGGGTTTTTTTCCGGAGGAGTAGTAACGTTTTTAAAATTTCAGAAATTTTATTTTTTCAAATTCGTCTAATGTTTGAGCTGTTGTTGTGGTCTCTAGATGGTACTTTTCAAGACTTGAAGTACACCATGCGTATGGAAAATTTAACGCTGATTCCGAAAATGAGGTCAAAACGTAAAATTAAATGAGGTAAAGTGGAGAAATTTTAGTTTAAAAAGAAAAAACACGGTTTTCCTGAAAAAACCTTTAAAAAATCATATCTCGAGAACGGATTGAGATGAAAATATGCGGTTGGCGGCATTTTACTCCATTTTTTATGTTATTTTACGCAAATGTTTTTTTGCATCTACGAGCGGATCACCCTGTATAGTCTTCATGTCTCATTTCACATCAATTAGTCGCAGTTGGTACGTATAAGCTTAGGAGGGGGTCGCAGTTGGTACCGTCGCAGTTAGTACCTAATAGGTAGTACCTAACAGGTCACAGCTTTGGCAATCACCCTGGCTACCGTCTTGACCGCTGTACCGATTCTTCCCAGAATGTTACATCCAAAAGCCTGTACTCTTTCCTTAAAAACGTACCATTCGGAAAAATGTTCATATAATGAGCTGGAATTTTGTGGGGTGTTGGTATGTGCCGCCTGGTCTGTAGTTCACCTCATAAGTCTTCCATCAAACCCCTACTGTAACTACTCGTCTGCCCAGGGTTTTACGTACACGTGTGTTTGTTTTTTGCCTATAACGAATCGAAAAATTGGTACCGCCAAGGTGGTTGGGTCTGGGTCCGGCGGAACTACACCTTCGTCCCACCACGCAGAGACCTTTTATGCATGCGTTTTCGTACGGACGTTAAAAAAAACGGACCGTAATTTTTGTATCGTGCGTTTTGATTTTATATCGTGCGTCTGTCGTGCGTCTGTGGTGCGCTTCCTAGGATGAGGGTGGGGGTTGCAATGCTACCAATATAGTTTTAGTGTCATGGATCCTGTTGTGTTGTACACTGCTTATTTACATTTTGTCAAAAGAATACGTAAAAGGAGATGGTCTGTCCACCCTATAAACAATGCCAGATACACCGACGGTGCTTATAGAAATCTGTATGGACTTCTACGAGAACATGAAGATAAGTTCTTCAACTATTTAAGAATGTCGATCAGTTCATTTGACGAACTAGTTGTAAAGTTTAAGGATACAATTGCGATTCGGCCGGAGTTGGTTCAGGGGCTCTCATTTTCAGTAGAGGAATTGCTCACAATTACTCTGAGGTAAGGCATTATAACTCATATATTCCCTAATGAGTAAATATAGATTACTATGATTGGCAAAAGTGAATAAACAACCAATAATCAGAAGGAAACGTCCGTTTGTCGTGCGTCTGCATAAAAGCACCCATATACCACCATGTACTTTCAGAGACCTTTTATGCATGCGTTTTCGTACGGACGTTAAAAAAACGGACCGTAATTTTTGTATCGTGCGTTTTGATTTTATATCGTGCGTCTGTGGTGCGCTTCCTAGGATGAGGGTGGGGGTTGCAATGCTACCAATATAGTTTTAGTGTCATGGATCCTGTTGTGTTGTACACTGCTTATTTACATTTTGTCAAAAGAATACGTAAAAGGAGATGGTCTGTCCACCCTATAAACAATGCCAGATACACTGACGGTACTTATAGAAAGATAAGTTCTTTAACTATTTAAGAATGTCGATCAGTTCAGTTCGAGTGCGGGAGGTTGGCAGCACTGTGTCTTGGAGGAGGAAACGTCCGTTTGTCGTGCGTCTGCATAAAAGCACCCATATACCACCATGTACTTTCAGCAGACCTCCTTCACTGCGTTTATCGTCCGTTTCTAAAACACTGCGACATGTTTTACATACGGACGTTAGCTGAAAAACGGACGACAGTGCATAAATGCGCTCATTTGTTCCAATGTATTTAAAAACGTCCGTTTTTTTAACGTCCGTACGAAAACGCATGCATAAAAGGGCTCTAACCCGACCACATAACGTAAAACAACGTCGATAACACCACACCTCTGCTCCACAACACCCTAGCGGTAATGTTGTGAAAAACGATTTGAATTTGATTTCAAAGGTTAGCGAATGAGAACAAATGGTCTTGTGTAAAATGTCATTAGTTTTCTACCTGCTCTCCCGACAGCGCATGAGCAAAAGTACTCGTACACAGGACACCTGAAATGTTTTAGTACACATGCGTTCACCACATTGTATCGTTGTAAGCGCCTACATAGTTGAATATAATACGCTTGAAATTGTAAGGCATTTCAGTTCTCTATTTCTGTTTATCACTATTCCAAGGAGTTGATTAATTTAAAATTCTATTCACCCGATGGATTGATTGCTTAGGTAGTTAGGTACTTACCGCGAAGAGAGAAAAGGCGGTTCTAGGTCGCAAGCCCAGACCAACTGCAAAATAACCTACAACAAACACAAGTTGGATCAACGATTTCATTTTGAATCTAAGTTTAATGCACACAAAGAACAGATCCGAGACACTAACTTTACTCATGTGCTTCTTCTGGAAATATCGAGGGTTTTATAAAGCTTGAATTCAATTTGAGTAGGCTCTACAAGATAAGATACCGACCGGTTTGAGTAATTCTTGGACTCTTATTTTTATCCACTCGAATGATTTATTGGTCATCTTACTTTGCACTGCTTTTCCTCGTCTGTCTTGAAGTGTAGAGATCATTAATGTAATAAAACCGGCAAATGACAGTATAGCTACCTCAAATCTTCGTATGACGAAGTATCTAGCTTGTACACATCATAAACTTTGATTCGATTTCCAAGCCTACCAGGGTACCAGGCGGAAGCCACTCACTTCACTACCTATCAACAAACCCCAACAGAGCCATCATTTTTCAAATGAAATATCACAGAACAACCAACTCGACGTCATACTCCGTGAATATAATCAGGTGCTCCCTAGCAATGATTATCTCGGGCCAATTCCCGTTTGTTACCGCGTCCCTAGTGATGGTATTTGGGCTGAATGCATACAATTTCATTCACCCTCCTGTTGAAAAAGGCTATAGGTGCAAACTTCTGGGCCTTACTGTGAACGAACGGCTGGACGTACAATGCTCCGGGTGGTTCGAGAACTATTTAAAACCGTAAAAATATTCGAGATAACGGCGTCCTGGAGATTTCAACCCCTATTTTTCACCCCTTAGAGATGACTGACAGTAACGTCGAGCTTCGAGGACCAACTAGACCCCAAATGGGACCTATAAACCGAACTTCGTTAATTTTGGATCATGGTAACTAAGAAAAGTGGCCCGTACGGCGGACAGACAGAAATTTTTTTATTGCATTTTCGTATTCTACATACCTTGAAACGGAAACCATCAAATTTTGAGGAGGGGGGGGGGGGGGGGGGGGTTAAAAACTTTTTTTCATGCTCGATTCCAATGGTTCATTATTGAAAATAATAAACCAAAAACTCAGCGCTCCGACACCCCTTGACCTCGGATGATGCCTATTTACTTACTTCGTATGAAACTGTGAAAAATGGAACATGCTCCAGAATGGGAAGCACCGCGGAGATGGTAGAATGGGAGCGAAGGGAGAACCCCCACCCGGCAGGCGGAAGTTAAGTGGGGGAAGCCAAGTCGAGCGTTGACAGGGCGAGAGTGGGATCATCCGTAACGCTTCTTCGTTGCGCGTGACGATTTTCGCCTGGTATGTGTCGCAAGAGCATGTACCTACCAGGCTAAAAATTAAATCAATTTCTTCCCGCGATTTCATACCTCCTCAAACAAATTTGGTTCTGTGTCTGTCGACCTGTCCGTTTGTGTGTCTGGATTTCCTTGCCACGCACATAACTGTACGAAAAGCTTCAGGTGTGCAGCTCCATATACTTACGCTACTCTGCTTACACTGTCGTACAAGTTTTGCAACCATAAAAATATAAATCTGAACTTTTTCTTATACCAGAAAGGTTTTGTTATTCAAATACATAGTAGTTTATTGTATGAAATGTATTGAAGGTTATCGCCCTAATTGTGAACAAACACTCCGGATGCTCTTAAAAACCACGTAAACAATCGATGTCAATTCAGATTTGCACAAAAGTGTCTTCGAGCTAATAAAGAAATGGAAAATTGGCCAAATATTGAATGTAGGACAAAACAACTGACTATTCAATTGATAGAAATAGAGAAATAGGTTATTCAGCAATATTGTGGGTGAATTTTCAGCCGAATAATCTAACTGGAGATGTGAATAATAATCTATTCACCACGTTTCACGTTATCTCTTACAAATTTGTCATGTTTGTTATTGTCGTGGTTGATGTTTTGCTATTACATCATGTTTGTTTTTGGCAACTCAATATTGTTATTGTAGTAGTATGTATGTAGTTGGAATCAGACAATGTATTACTTAACTGACACATTATTTCGCACTTAATTCGTTTCAAGTTCATTTTGTTCCCTGGCTACTTGCTTGAGAAAGTTGCAACTTGGTCAAGAAGAAAAAATTCACTCCTACGTTTCATTCTTCTTGATTCATATTTCACTTCTTTTTGGTTTATTATTTTCAATAATGAACCATTGGAATCGAGCATGAAAAAAAAAATTCTTACCCCCCCTCAAAATTTGATGGTTTACGTTTCAAGGTATGTAGAATCCAAAACTGCAATAAAAATATTTCTGTCTGTCCGCCGTACACCGTACGCCGTACGCCGTACACCGTACGCCGTACGCCGTACACCGTACGCCGTACGGGCCACTTTTCTTAGTTACCATGAAAAAAAAATGATGAAATTCGGGTTATAGGTTCCGTTCGGCGTCTAGTTGGTCCTCGAAGCTCGACGTTACTGTGAGTCATCTCTAAGGGGTTCAAAATAGGGGTTGAAATTTTCAAAACGCCTATACCATTTTTTTACGTAAATATTTTTACGGTTTTAAATAATTCTTGAACTTGCGAGTTTTTTAAGACCATCCGGAGCATCGTACGTCCAGCCGTTCGTTCACAGTAAGGCCCCGAAGTTTGCACCGACAGGCATTTTCGACTCCAGTGTGAATGAAATTGTATACAAATCAAACCAATTCTCGTAACCAGAGACGCGCCCACAATAGGAATTTGTGAATACGGGCAATCATTGGTAGGGATCACCTGATTATATTGGCGGAGTATGAAGTCGAGTTGGTTGTTCTGTGATATTATTTAATTTGAAAAATGATGGCTCTATTGGAGTTTGTTGGTAGGTAGTGAAACTTGAACAAACGTTGAAGTATTATTGATGGGTAAATTATTACTACGGTAAATCATTACTCAACGGTAAATTATTACACAACGGTTCATTATACCATCTACGTAGAAGGGGCTGGAGTTTGTTGGTAGGTACTTTTGCAACTTTTTTCACTCCTCATCAACAATTTCTTTTCAGAACTTCATTATGTGTGTTTCTTTTTGTTAGGTACTGTTTGTCATCGGCAGAATTATTTTAGCAACATTTAACTCTTGATTTAGGTAGATACCTAGTAACGAGTACGGGGTTAGGTACTAACCTACGGAGGGTCTGCGATCTACATAATTATGCATAGAATAGTACATATTATAATATATAGACGGGTTATCTATACATAGAGCTGTGATCTGTAACAGAAGGGTATTCTGTACAAAATAATAAACCGTTGTGCAGGGATTTGCAGCGTTTTTTTATTCGTCTACGTTCTATGGATTTCCTGTTTTGTCCCGAGTTTTTATATTACTTCTTTCTCCCAAGGGGGAAGAAATGTTGAATTCTGATAAAAACCTCCAGTCTGAATCGCGGAATCCAATAACGGTAATGCACCGAAACTAAATAAACCAACGAGTTCCGGTAACAGGAAAGGACGGGAATGGAGGTATTTGTAGAGGTGCACTGAGACATGCGAAATGTTTACTCTGTCAGTGAGGACGCTGATTTTTCTATCAAATAATGTTCCTGCGTCTCTCTTCAGTGCAATAGTCAAAAGTCTAAATAATATAACAGTACAGTAGGTAACAGTATACTGTTGTACACCTTCTCAACTGTACATCTAGTGCCCACCTCTGATGTCAGTACCTACCTACCTACGTGTTTAATAAGTTGACTGACATAACGAATTCCTTCTGTCTGTTTATGCTGAACGACCGGTGATTACATTCATAGCAGGAAGAGATGTGTTGCGGTACACCGACCAGCCGAGAAACGGTCGTTGTGGGTTGACGGTGTGAGGAGAATCTCATTGTCCCCTTGGCACCTCGTTGTTGCCAAACACTTCAAATGTGAGCCGAATACATACGAAATGGTTTGCAATTGTAGAACAGGCTGTTGCCCTTTGGTGGAATCAGGTAAATGTGGCAACGGTCGAACTCGACGCTCGTTTGACATAATAAGCAGCCTGATGAAGCGCCAGCCATAGTAACGTCAGCAGGTAGCAAAGTACTGTAGTCCCTCGGTGATCCGGCAGATATGGGACGAGAGCACTGCCGGAGTATCGGAAATGCCGGATTACTGGAAAATATCGAGGAAAAACGCAGTTATCTTGAAAAATCAGTTATTATGTACATAGTTAACTCACGTTATTCCTTGGAAGTACACGGCTGAAAATACTCATCAATTGTCTTTTGCTTCTTACTGTTGAGAGACGCTTTGAGTACTTGTTCGTGTAATCTTCTCAAAACTAAGACTTCGTTAGGATTGACACCATTTTCCTCCGCCCAGGTTATTGACGTGGAAAACGAGGCGATGGCTGCATCATGAGAGATTGTTTGTACGGCCGCTGTTACTTCTCCTTCAACCTGTTCCTCGTCCTCTTCCTCTCTTGTCACTTCCTCTATGATCTCATATTCAGCAGCAACAGCACTTTCGTCACATGAAAGTTTCTCACCCGTTGCGCTCAACAGTCTAATTCCATAACGCTGTTTGAATTTCTGCAACCATCCCTCGCTGGCTTGAAATCATCCTTTTTTGTAATTTTCTGGTAAAAATCCCTAGCCTTTCCTTTAAGGATTTCACCAGAAATTGGTGTATGCCTACTACGTTCTTGTAAAAACCAAGCATAGAGGCTATCGTCAACTTTGGGATTATCACCAGTTTTCAGTGTCTGTCGTTTACTTTTTAAATTTTCATTCGTCTTAAAAAACGACTTTATTTTATCACTGTTTTTTCGGTACAAGTATGTTATAGCCCCGCCAATATCGATTGTATCGATTATCTCAAATACATCGATCCTTGTGGTATCGATGACGTGTATCAGACAAGACGGTGGGTGTACAAGAAGTTTAGTTCCCATTCCGCCGCTCGCATTGTCAAGCGATCTGGATGCTCGCTAGCGCTCGCATCTCAAAAAAGATAAACAATCCCAGAAACTATCCCGTGAATGAGCAGGTTGTTTGGGACATCTGAATAGATGGTACAAGTATGTTATAGTCACTCTTATTTTTTGGTGTCCTTACAATGGTCTTCCCGTATTCATTTTGAAAGTTGATATCGGCACCCGGGATGTAGGCATCGGGACGCCATATTGAGCCGTCATCGATACCACAAGGATCGATGTATTTGAGATAATCGATACAATCGATATTGGCGGGGCTATAACATACTTGTACCGTTTTTTCTTATGTCATGAACTGTAGCTCGACCAAAACCGTATTCATTAGCAACACTAGTTAACGTTTCGCCCTTTTCAAGCCGCTTTAGGATTTCATTTTTATCTAACAAAGATAGAGTCTTATGTTTACGTTTTTTCTGCACGGATGCCATCTTCAACACAACGCTACTATCACTATCGTACACTTAGCACTGAATGTAGAAATAACAATGTCAAAATACGTGCGCGTTTACGCGTCAAAATACAGTAAATGTGTACGCGGAACAGATTGAGCACTCAACTCAGCGCGATTGTGGCTAAAAGAGAAAAAAACCGTCGGATTACTGGGAGTGCCGAATAGCTGAGATGCCGGATTACCGAGGGACTACTGTACCTATTGCATTTTTTCGTACATGGATTAGGTACCTTATTGTAATGTTGGTTGCTTGTCCATCACGTCAGGATGGACGTAGTTACCTCAAATCCGCCTGTCAGAATTTTCTTCGTGAATCATACGAAGAGGTTCACTACGGTTTCTTTATCATCGCTCCCACACACTACCTCGTTACCAGCATCCTGAGCTCACCGGCTACGATCATTCAACGCAACAACGAGGCTAAAATTGCTCGGCGTGGGCTGCTCAAACCGTAAACAACGAAGGAAGATGCACGAGTCTAGAGGCTTCCTGAATCACTAAACCGCCCTCGGATATCCGAATTTCCAATTATAAAGGGTATTCTACTGGCAAACACTTCAGTTCTTACTATCAAAAATCAGAATCGAGAAGTGCGCCACCACAAGTTATTGCTGAATCGAGGGAAGGTTGGTACTTGAAATAATCAGCTAAGTTCGGCAAGACGTTGTCAATGCCAGATTGAAAGTGGTGTGAAAATACGAGTACTTTACCTACTATTTCTACATAACTTCAGCAGCATCTCCTTGCTGTGAAGTTTGAACCGACAAAACATCGTTAACGTGAGGTATAATTGCAGTCGTTTTCATGGTTGTTGGTAGGATTCTTGAGGATTGGTCACTTAATCAAATATCCACTATGCCGACGTTTCGATTTATTTATAAATCCTCTTCAGGGCTTAGTTGATATGTCTTGGCAGTAGCAGGAACACACAGTCAGAAAAGGTGTTTATATTGCTGTAGTTGAAAAGTTTCATCAAGGATAAATGTTTATCAGAAGTTTATCAGAATTGTGACTATGTGTTCGTGCTACTGCCAAGACATCAACTAAGCCCTTAAGAGGATTTATAAATAAATCGAAACGTCGGCATAGTGGATATTTGATTAAGTGACCAATCCTCAAGAATCCTACCAACAATATTAATACTGAGTGGTCAAGAACGTTAATAACAGTTAACATGGTTATCCAGTGATTCAAACCACACATTGTTTCGTGACACCGAGTTGTTCTGGTATGCTTTTCGTTCCACGATTTTGGGAATTTGTTCGGTATACTGATAGATGTTGACAGGTACCTACTTCTTTGCCATGAATGGGGTCCATGAATGGGATGAAATATGGTTGGGAAATTAATAAATCAGTAGACCAATTCCCAACCACCTTCTGCATTAGGGTACACATTATCGTATTCTAATTTTGGTCAGACGTATTGGATATTGGACCATTTGGGGACGATTCAATCAATTTCAGCTTCCTGTAAATTTCGTCGTAGATTTGTGGACCTTTCAAGGGTATTGCGTGCTGACTTAGACAGAAGGGTTGTCCGTACAGAGATTAAACCTTCGTGGAAGAATTTTCAGCATTTTATTGTTGTGGATTTTATTATCTTCGCCAAAACGAAAGGTAGGTAGGTCGCGTGTCTTCAGGTAAAGTATTTAGGTGAATCCTTGTCCATTTGGAGAATTGTGATAGTTACAGACTTTACTCAAGTTTGGATGAGCCATTTAGCCATGAAATTCAAATAAACATACAGAAATGGTGCCAATTAACTTCCAGTAGTTGAACAGAAAATAAACCTCGGTTCGTCGAGGACGTAAATTGTTTCTTTTAAGCTAATTATCAAAATAAATATCATGGAAAATAACTTTTAAAAAATAAATAAGCAGTTAGAAAGGTATCTGTCAGTTTGATGAATCAAGTTGGCCGGCTTTATTCGGCTCTACCACTCAAACGTCATAAACACAAATCCCGTGTTTTCACTTGTCCTGGACGTCTACATTCACCGTCAGGGTTAGTAACTTTTTCTCTGTCGCCCGGGATATTTATAGAACGCTGTCCAAGTTGGAGATTAAATTTGTCAAATCGGCTTAAGTGATGGCGAGAGTTTGCTTGATTGAGGGACCAAAAAGTTCAAGTCATGGAGCTTGACCTAACAGCAAAGTTGAGAGTTTTGGTTGCCCATAGCCTGTGACTGGGCAACCAAAACAACGGACAGTTCGTTTTCAGTTAAGTTTTTTCCATAGCTGTTTCTGTCTCCTTTCAAGTGTCAACCATTCAAACTTCGTGCATTATTCACCTTTTTCCCCTCTGTTTTCACAATTTTATAAATCCAGTTTTGTATTTCCATCTCCTTTTCGCTCAGTAAACGTTTTTGTTATTCAGTATCGTATGAAATTACCACCCAACTTGCATTTTACCGGTTTTTTAATACATAAAAAACGGCTTGCTTTTGCAAAATAAAATCCATGCTTTTGCTTCCACGCTAACCGAAGGTAGGGAAGCCTCGGGTTCGTGATTGAGTAAAAAAAGTATGTCCTCCAAAATGAAAATGTCCATTGCCATTTTGCGTTTCAGAGGTTCCGTTTCTGTCTGTCTGTACGTCTGTTGTCCGTCTGTCTGTCTGTGCGTCTGTCTGTCTATCCGTCTGTCTGTCTATCTGTGGTAATTCCTTGTAGCGCCCATAACTACCCGAAATAATGGTCGAAATGGACTGAAATTTGGAGGGTAGGAGTGGGTTAGGTCACATATGGTCCCATACCAAAATCATTGAAAAACTACGGTAACTTTTGTCTGCGCATGCGCAAACATGAAGTACTTGTAACGCCCATAACTACCCTAAATATCGTTGAAATGAGTTCAAACATGAAATGTTGACAATTTCCTTGTAACTCTTCTAACTACGCGAAAAATAGTCGTAGCGAGCTGACATTTTGAGGGTACACGTGGGTTGGATCGCAGATGGTCCCATTTAAAAATCATGGAAATCATTTCGTCTGCGCATGCGCAAACGTGAAATACTTGCAACGCTCATAACTACCTTAATTATCGTTAAAATGAGTTCATATTTGGAGGGTCGATCAGGAATAATACTTTGATAGTTCCATATGAATTTCATTGGATTCGTACTATAACTTCCGTCTGCGCATGCGCAAACGTGAATTGTGACCGTTTCCTTATTGTAACGCTTCCAACTACGCAAAAAATTGTCGTAGAGAGCTGCAATTTTGAGGGTACACGAGGGTTGGATGGCAGATGGTCCCGTATCAAAACGAACCTACCCAACTAGTCAATACGTTCATGTGATTCAAGTGAGGAAGCTACTCGAATTGGCAGACGTTTTCTTTCTGATGGCCAATATTTTGGCGAAATTATGAAATTTGGCATAATTAGGTTGTCAGATCGTGTCTGGGATGGCTTGTCGATCCGAAACTGAAATGTTTACATCATATTGTTACCTTCACTTTATATCAACTTTTGCCTTATTATTAAACGAAAACAAGAAAATATTCATCATTAAAATTATGCAAAAAATTTGTGTGCGATGCCCTAGCCGAAATGTTAAGGCTTTGCTGTTTGCGATCGGTATCCATGTAAGGACATGGGATTATGGAGTTGAATGGTGTAAGAGTATTGGATAAAGTTATTGTCTCATTTCACCAGCACAGGATGCTGCAAAGTTCCACCTTCAGAAACGAAACAGTCGTATTTGGTTAGCAGCTGGCTAGTGGCAAGTGTTACTTGGCGGCTTCGAGATTTAGGAAAAATAGGGAGTTATTGTGTGTTACTGACGATGGTTTGATCACCGAAACCGGTATAACAGTGGTTTTTGTTTTTTTCGTGTATTAGTGGAAATATACTATTTTTTCAATAACTCCATTTTTCTTTAAAATACAGTTTAGCAGGTAAATAGCTGAGTTATACCGCTCGTCAGACACTTGGCTCGATTATATACAGTACCCTATACTTATACAGATATCGATTGGTTCGGAGTTTAACCTTTATTGATGTTAACGTAATGAAAGTTGACATTTCAATTTTGACAGTTGAGCAATCTCGCCTTACATCTTGAAGGTTCAAAAGTACAGCCGATAGACGTAGTCTATACTTGAGTCCTCTTTTCAGTTCTGCTTATCAAATTCGGTTCGACGTGCGACGTCGGTGAAAGCATCGTAATCCTTTACCCCGAGAGAAAAAGTGAATGTTTTCTCACCGCGGCCGTGTCACGACCTGGAAAATGACTAAGCTGTATTATTTTATCGCTCAATGGCCTCTTCAGAGGTCCAATATTGATTCTTCCGATAAAAATCAAAAACTCCGGGGTTCCTAAACTGCCTTGTCTGCATCGTATTTCGAATGTCTTCTTTTTACGAGATAATTTCCTCATTGACGTTTTCCTCAGAGTTTCCCGTATTAGATTCCAAGTGGTACTGGAGTGGGCTGCGGTTCGGAGAGGTGTTACGTGTTCAAATTTGAGTCGATGTTTTTGATATAATGAAAATAAATTGGGTACCTGCAGAACCGTTGTACATTTTCAAGTTTATGCTGAATGATCTAAAGGAAATAAGATGTTACTGATTGAAACTTTCTGGGAAGTGCTGCAAATTTTTCCTCATTGGTATTATATAGGTACCTATATACTTACTATTTTTTGCTTAGATAACCCTTCTGTTCAGGTCTTTGTACATGGACCCTTGAACTGTAATAAAGAAAGGTACGAGATGAGATGCTGAGAAATGTGGGTTGGTCGCATAAATATTGAATTCATCAAAATCCGACGGCACGATTTGTGTTGAATAGAATTGTTGCTGAATTTGCAGATGACACGGCCACCCTCTCTGTTGGAGATGACGTAGAAATTGAAACTCGCAAACTATAGACGTCTACTGACAAGGTTGCCAAGTGGACTAAGATGTGGAGAATGAAGCTGAGTGAATCAAAATCCGTACACATCAACTTCATTAACCGAAAAATCTCAGCCTTAGAAGTTGAGATTCGAGTCAAATAAAATACCGTATGCCGATGCAGTAAATTACTTCGGTATGACCCTCAACTCCAAACTAAATTGGAAAACCTAAATCGAAAAGAAGAAGCAGGAATTGAAAATCAAGTTAGAAGGTTGTATCGGTTGATGGGGAAGAATTATAATCGTTCACTTCACTGCTTATATATAAGTAGATTATTCGCCCTATCTGGACCTACGGGATTCAGCCCTGGGGCCGTGCCAAGAAGTCTAATAAAAATATAAAAAATCCAAATCTTTCAGAATAAAATACTGCGAAGTATAGTCCCTTGGTACATGCGAAATGACGATATTCATTGAGATTTGAGGGTAGAGACCAGTGGCGTAGCCAGGGGAGAGGGTTAGTGGGGGTCATAACCCCCCCCCCCCCCCCATTGGCTCGAAAAGTTCATCACAAATTAAAATTAAATCTTAAGAATGATAACAATCACGAAAGTAACAAACATATAATATATACAAAAATAACAGGTTAAACGGTAAATCAAACGTGATTAAACAGTTAAATAATATCACGTTTATTTGATTACAAACGATCTGTCCCAAAAATTTGACCCGCTCTTTCTGACAAAAATGCCTATCGAAATAGTCCCTCACCGTCACCATCCCACACTTCGGGTGAATTAATACTGATTTTAGCCCTTAATACCAATTGTTGACCCCAATAAATCCTAATTAGACCCCTATTCTGTGTGAAAAGCAACTGAAATGGTATTTTTTCTGTCTTCACTCACCCTTCCATGCCACTTTCAGTGATTTTATATATAAATTTTAACAGTTTTTACCAATTTTGACCCCTAAAACTCAAATTTAACCCCCTTCAAATTTTTGAAAATTGCTCATCCTTTTGTATGGCAATAAGAACATTTTGGCGAAATTTGGAATTTTTATCACGTAACCAAGGTCAGATATCGTCTGGAGTGACACATAAATAAATATATATGTATAATATACGTATACATTTTTGACCACGTATGAAATCAGGATGATCTGAAATCGATTTGCCTATAAAATAATTTCTAAAACTTATGTTCTGAAAATTTTGGACCCATTGCAATACCTTAATTTTCCTTGAAAATTCGCGAACATTGTTGCCAAATAAATGTTGTATTTCTTCAGTTTATCTTACCTAACATTATCTGTAACATTTTGTGCTTTGTTAAATTTAATTTATATTCAGCTTTCTTTGTAATTTCAAACCTTATTAGCGAATTTTCAAAGAAAATAAAGCTATTCCAATGGGTAACATTTTCAGAACATGCATTTTTGAAATATTTCTATAGGCAAATCCGTTTCAGAGCATCCTCAGTTCAGCCCTAGATTTCAACAAAAATTTATATATTATGTATAGTTATATGCCACTCCAGATGATATCTGTCCTTGGGTAGGTACGTGGTAAAAATTCCAGATTTCTCCAAAACGTTCGAATTGCCAAACGAAAGGATGAGTCCGAAGATGAGCAATTTTCAAATTCCAAGGGGGTCAAACTTGAGTTTTTAGGAGTCAAAAGTCGGTAAAAACTGCTAAAATTGCAAATAATTGCTATCAAATCACTGGAAGTGGTATGGAGGGTTGAGTAAAGACAGAAAAATACCATTTCAGTTGTTTTTCACACAGAATAGGGGTCAGAATTTGACTTTCGTGGGTGAAAAATTGGTATTAATGGGAAAAATCAATATTAATTCACCTGACGTTGTGTGGGATGATTAATCACGACGGAGGGACTACCTCGATGATAAAGCTATTTTTCTCAAAAGCAAGTGGGTAAAATTTGACTTTATTAGGGTGAAACATCGGTAAAAACGGCTAAAATCACGAAAGATTATATAATTTTAAGAAAAGTGGTATGGTTTCTCGCTATATCATCTTTTTACACAATATCAGGAATATTTCCTTGAAAATTCGCTCTTATAGCCATGCAACATGACAGGAATTTATCCCCCCCCCCCCCCCCCCCCAATCAACAATCCTGGCTTCGCCACTGGTAGAGACAGTCAGTGAAACGATTGCCAGATTGCCAGTTACGCCTGGAAGCACGAACATGAAAACATGGAGATGCTCCACGTTTTGGACAACGAAGGAGAATTCGGCGCCTCAGGCGAAGCAAACCAGTGGACTTAATTGTGCTGTGCAAGTGAAACACGGTGTTACCTACTGATCCCGCTAAAAGCACGGGCTAGGTTTTGCTGGAAACCTACCTAGCAGTGAGATTAACTTTTTCCGAAATGAAATATTGCAAGATGAAAATGTAAATTATAATATGTATATATTCAGTTGGTTGCAATAAATAAATCACAAAAAGAAGGAAAAAAAGAATTTTCTGGAAACTTGTACATTGTTATAAAGGTATTGGGGGTTTGAAGGTATATAGTTGAGGAAGGGCTCACTGAAGATGTTTGTACTTAACTCCAAGTAGCTAGCTATTTCGTCGATCTAAATTGAGAAGAAGAATATATTTGAAAATACACGCTGGAGTAACGGAATTTTTTTAAAACGCTGCAAATCCCTGCGCAACGGTTTATTATTTTGTATAGAATACCCTTCTGTTACAGATCACAGCTCTATGTATAGATAACCCGTCTATATAATATAATATGTACTATTCTATACATATTATGTAGATCGCAGACCCTCCGTAGGTTAGTACCTAACCCCGTACTCGTTACTAGGTACCTACCTAAATCACGAGTTAAATGTTGCTAAAATAATTCAGACGATGACAAGCAGTAACTAAAACGGCAAAAAGAAACGCAAATAATGAAGTTCTGAAGGAAAATTGTTGATGTGGAGTGAAATAGATGCCTCTTCTGCGTTGATCACTGTTTTCTGTGGTCACTACCTACCCTCTGGTCAAGTATAATGAACCGTTGTGTAATAACTTGCCCATCAATAATACTTCAACGGTTGTTCAAGTTGCAGAAGTACCGATCAACAAAATCCAGCCCCTTCTTGGTTGATGAACCGTTGTGTAATAATTCACCGCTGTGTAATAATTTACCGTTGTGAAATAATTTACCGTTATGTAATAATTTACCGTTATGTAATAATTTGCCGTTGTGTAATAATTTACCATTGTGTAATAATTTACCCATCAACAATACTTCAACGTTTGTTCAAGTTGCAAAAGTACCGATCAACAAAACCCAGCCCCTTCTTGGTAGATGAACCGTTGAGTAATAATTTACCGTTATGAAATAATTTACCGTTGTTTAATAATTTACCGTTGTGTAATAATTTACCATTGTGTATTAATTTTCCCGTCAATAATACTTCAACGTTTGTTCAAGTTTGAGAATGATCGATTCCAATGGTTCATTATTGAAAATAATAAACCAAAATGTTGGTTCCGGTAAACCAAGATGATTGTGTGACTGGAATCAAGAGCCATCTCAATCTCACTGATCATCAATGTAGACATGAAAATTACGCAGTCCTTGTTACAGCTATGTAACCCTCGTTGTCACTGTTATAATATCCTCGTGGCTCAATTCCAGTCAAACGCGCATCTGCCTGTCACTTTTCGGTTCAGTACAAGAGCTCTCGGAAGCGGTGCGGCGAAAGTTAATCTTAACAACGCAAATCTGTCTGTATAATTACTAGGGCCGGTGGTATTGTTAGAATTCATTGTTCTTTTGAGCGCGATAGCGCATGCACATGTAGGTTGGCGGGTCACATAATCGTATGCGCCCAAGCTTGTTTCCGTGAATGTTATTACAGGAAATCAGCATAATGTTGGCCTAAAATACGTACCTGCATAAAAATACAACACACGCTGCTTCATCAATCTGCATACAGCAGGGATGTCCGTAACCTGAATATATAGTGGAATTATTAGGTGTACCTTCTCAATGATGACAAGTCCGTCCCACGTGTGGTATCCCAACAATTACGATTTATTCCAATCGTCAGTGTCGATTCGGAGTTGTTGGCCCTTTGTTCCCAAATGAGTGGATAGTTTCCTTCAACCCAGTACACCCGTCCAATTGGATAATGGACGCTGTCGCTCCGCGCTTGTCAATCAGCCATTCTAGTTTATTCACTTAACGAGTGCCATCCTGCTTTGAAGCGGTCCTCAATCGCTAAATCGTTAGGTACCGAAACAGTATGACGTTAGGCGGCACGTAGTCTGAAATGGGAATATGCGCTCACTGCGGTTGCTGAATTTGAGTCCGTAGCACAGTGTTGTGGGGGCCAGTTTCTAGTTTTGCACTGTGGAATCATTCACAAGTAAATAGAAAATATTTACGAGCAGCGCTTTCTTGATCAGGTTTAATGGGCTCCATCATTACAAAAAATACGTGAATGTATTGCGTCTGTTCCATTGGGTCTTAATTATGTAAGTTTGGCTTCTTCAAAAACTCGTATTCGCCAATTTTTAGAGCGAAACCCCGTGTATGGCCAAAAAACTTATGGAAAGGAAATGCAGTGACGTCAGAGGTAAGGTTTCACCCAGATCCAATCATGCGATACCCTTCGTAGTGTGCCTACTCCGAAACCTGGATATTTCAGCTAAGAGAATAGAGTGACTAACAAGAGCAATAAATTGTCCATCAGACAGTATTGTAGATCTCCTTGTCTGAAGTAAACCTAATACATAACTGCTCTCTGATCGATATTATATGGTGAGGATGAGAGCACATGATTCAGGACATATGCAGGTTAGGTAATCAAACACTGGCTTGTAGAACCGGATGAAAGTATCACTCTACTTGTAAAGAGCTTTACACAAGAAGAACTAGCTCTGTCGAAACTTTATTCTAATAACAAACCAAGTCCGTTCCTGCTGACGTACGAAGTGTTGGTGATGCCTGTTAAAATAATTCTGTTCGCCCATGGAAACATATAGCAAATAAATGTTAATGAACAATTTTAAAGTTTTATTAACAGTGGGTGACCCGTTCATCTTCACCGATGGATCGAAATCTGGAAAAGTATCAGGATGCCCGTTCCACGACGGATTATAATGAACAATTCAAGTTACCCACGTCATCATCCTTCAGTGCTGAAGTAAACGCAGTATTGTAAAAGAAATAGAATTCTTTAGCACGCAGAGCATCACCACACTTGATATGCGCGGTCTGTCAAAGTACTGTGCAGATCCTCAACTCCGCTGGCAATCATATTCATCTAAGTGGAAGCTCAAGTGGAACTGATCCCGAATCAGCGAGTAGACCTGGCAAAACATTGTTCGTTTTCGGGAACAGCACTAGACGCTGCTATGATGATAGACGAATCCGTACCAACTTGAAGATCTACTACGAAAAATGAAAAGAGTAATTTGTTTGATCAGGTAATGGTGAAACGTACAAACTGATGTAACCCCAACCACCTCGGTCACCCATGTTGGCAAACAGAAATGAGAGTAAATCCATGGGCCGCTCGATATTTCGATCGAGAGTGAATCACGGCTTGTGCTACACTCACACAAAATTGGACAGAATGACTCCCAGCAATGCGGAATCCCTAATGGGACACTTCATCACCTAATCATGGAATGACAAAAATGCGAAAGTGAGAGACTTATTTCGTTGATCACTTTATCAAGAATAACCAGTACCTATATTTTGGGCTATTATTCAATTTTGTCTTTCAAAAATCTAGTAGTTTATGAAGAAATATTCAAGTTTCTGTCATACATTAACATTGTATATATAAAGAAAAATTTATCATATTACATACCTAATCATGTATTAATTTGAAAATATTATCAGAATCAGAATGACCCCAGCAAAGAATGCAATATCGTGCTTTACTCTGGAAGACCGCGTGATATGCCGACAATATTTGTCGTTCACACAAGGTATATGACAATGGTCAACATATTTAAACATAAAAACTGTAACTAGGAATGTATCACAGATTAGTACTCAGTGAAGTCAAATACCACATATAATTTATAATAAATAATTTTTGACGAATTTGAAGTAGGTAATCATCAAACGTGTAGGGGACAGGTTGGAGCATCAGTTCTTTGCAAATCTTTTTAAAAATAATATACTTTTCTTGTCTTATATACTGTGGCAGAGCATTAAAAAACTTGATTCCCCCCCACCAGTTAGTCGAATTTTTACTGACTTTTAGACGGGATGATCGCAGTGTAAGCGAATCACAGTTTTTTGTACTGTACGAATGGGACGGGCGGGGGAAATCATCAGCATTTTTATGGACATATATTAGGCACTCGAAAATGTAGAGAGCCGGGATAGTCATGACTTCGAGGTCCAAGAATACGTCTCGGCAATCACTCCGATAGGCAATACCTGCAACGGCTCGCATTGCTCTCCTTTGGCTGCTGAAAATTAATTCGCTATGTGGTGAGTGACCCCAGCAAAGAATGCAATATCGTGCTTTACTATGGAAGATCGCGTGATATGCCGACAATACTGCAGATTGAGGGAGTTTTTCTGTGAGTCGACGGAGCAGATATACGATGCCATTCAAGGAAGAGGCCAGTTGTTCACAGTGGACTTTCCAGCTCAACTTGGGGTCCACGAGTACTCCCAAAGTCCTAACCTTCTCTGGATTATCCTCAATACCCGAAAGATCTCTAAGTCCAAAGACGATTTCCGAGGAACCAGTCACAGATCTTAGCAACAGATTCCTCGGTCTTCCGCTTCACCGCCATCAAACCGGCATCAACCGTCAATAGTGTTGAGTCGTATGCGAAGAGAATTGTGCGATTTGGAGTGCATTGGGGCAGATCGTTAGTGAAAATCAAGAACAATGTGGGACCCAGAACGCTGCCCTGAACCACCGATAATCCCCCCAGCTGTGTAACTTGGGATACTTGGCCACCAACTCGGACCATCAGCATTCTATTCTCCAAGTATGACCTGAACAGACTTATGGCACAGTCCGAAAAGTTGTACTTGGGTAGCTTGGCCAGAAGAATGTCGTGAAGGACGCAGTCAAAGCACTTTGACACATATACCATTGCCGCTGCAACATATTTGGTTCTTTCGAAGCCATACCACGTGTATGGCTGTATACATAATTTAATGCCAAATAAATATAATTTTTAAAAACTTAATCTACATGTGACATCATACATGAAGACATTCTTACAGGGATATGGACTACTCTTGTTTACTCCATCATCTACTCGTACAAGGGCTCCGGGAAAAACTTTCCATTCCGCACTGCCGGCCGATAAATTCACTGAATCTGATGGAGCCGTTGGAGAAAAGCGGTCGTTGGGAATAAGACCCTTGCGCCCTGTCGACTCCATCCTGAGGATGTGAAACCGATAGGCTGCAAAGAAGTTTGCCGGCGGAGAAAAGCTTGATTTGCCGGTCTTTTGGCTCCGAGCCAGAAGAGTCTGCAGGCCCGCCCCCGCCGTCCCGTGCGAGTTGTAATTCAACTAAAGTGGTTTAGATCTTTCTTTTGACCGAAAACTAGTCGGCAAGTTCGAGGATCCATCATCAGAGCAATCTTGACCAAGAGATAAAAAAAAACGCTGCAAATCCCTGCACAACGGTTTATTATTTTGTATAGAATACCCTTCTGTTACAGATCACAGCTCTATGTATAGATAACCCGTCTATATAATATGATATGTACTATTCTATTATATGCATATTATGTAGATCGCAGACACTCCGTAGGTTAGTACCTAACCCCGTACTCGTTACTAGGTACCTACCTAAATCACGAGTTAAATGTTGCTAAAATTATTCTGCCGATGACAAACAGTACCTAACAAAAAGAAACACACATAATGAAGTTCTGAAAAGAAATTGTTGATGAGGAGTGAAAAAAGTTGCAAAAGTACCTACCAAAAAACTCCAGCCCCTTCTACGTAGATGGTATAATTTACCGTTGTGTAATAATTTACCGTTGAGTAATGATTTACCGTAGTAATAATTTACCCATCAATAATACTTCAACGTTTGTTCAAGTTTCACTACCTACCAACAAACTCCAATAGAGCCATCATTTTTCAAATTAAATAATATCACAGAACAACCAACTCGACTTCATACTCCGCCAATATAATCAGGTGATCCCTACCAATGATTGGCCGTATTCACAAATTCCTATTGTGGGCGCGTCTCTGGTTACGAGATTTGGTTTGGATTGTATACAATTTCATTCACACTGGAGTCGAAAATGCCTGTCGGTGCAAACTTCGGGGCCTTACTGTGAACGAACGGCTGGACGTACGATGCTCCGGATGGTCTTAAAAAACTCGCAAGTTCAAGAACTATTTAAAACCGTAAAAATATTTACGTAAAAAAATGGTATAGGCGTTTTGAAAATTTCAACCCCTATTTTGAACCCCTTAGAGATGACTCACAGTAACGTCGAGCTTCGAGGACCAACTAGACGCCGAACGGAACCTATAACCCGAATTTCATCAATTTTTTTTCATGGTAACTAAGAAAAGTGGCCCGTACGGCGTACGGCGTACGGTGTACGGCGTACGGCGGACAGACAGAAATATTTTTATTGCAGTTTTGGATTCTACATATCTTGAAACGTAAACCATCAAATTTTGAGGGGGGGTAAGAATTTTTTTTTTCATGCTCGATTCCAATGGTTCATTATTGAAAATAATAAACCAAAATATCTATTCCGAGGCAACAAACAATGTAGTGTCGGGGGTTTCGATGTGTTGTCACACAACTCTAGAATTTATAAGCACAAGTCTAACTCAACGAAAATGAACTAGTCAACCCAGAAATCTCAACACCCGGTTAACAATAAAACCTATCAAACACGTCACTCCGAGATTGTGTTTTTCTTATGGTATTTACTAAGGTCAGATAGAAATCATTATCATGTTTAAGAGTGAATTGAAACAAGAGTTTTGTTAACAAATATTTTAAAACATTTGGTGCATTGAAAAAATGGTTACGTGGCACAAGGACCGTCCGAGCCAAATACCGAACTTCAGGGTCTAAGTTAATTTTAAAACGCTGCGAAGTCCTTGTCACGTGTGTTTATTATTCTATTGAACATACCTACATAAATGTTGTCTGTTCATTTATTGTTTCTCTCGTGTACAATAATTGAAATAGCTATTTCTGATGGTTTCCACTCATTTTGCCCCCCCCCCCCCCCCCCCCAAAAAAACTCGAATTAGTCTCCTATTTTTGGCAAATTATATTATCTTTGACCATTGATAGTGACATTTAATTGTTTTGATTCACCTGTTAATACTACTTCTAGCGTTGTTATACAAATTTGCGGTGATTTTAGACAATTTACCAGGTTTTTGACTCATACAAAATTAATCTGGGGTGCTGAAACTTCTTTAGTCAGCTCAGTGGTCAAAATCAACTTCATATTTCATCTCCTGTCCCCCAAAAACATGAAAAACTATATTTCACAAGCCCAAGTTCGCTAAAACCTTAAAAATACGTAATTTTGCACCCATTTTCACCCGTAACACCCTTGGGTATATTCCGATCGGGCTGTAAATTTCAGGAGTCAACTAGGACCCAAATGGAGCCTCTATGCGAAAGAACGAATTTTTTAGACCGAAAATAAAGGTAGATATGAATGATACGTCGTATGGCGGATGGACATCGCATTTTTGCAATCTACACACCTTGAAACGTAAAAGAAAAAATTTTGAGGGGATGTTCAAAAAACCTTTTTGTTGAGCGAATACACAGGTGTATTATTTACAGAATAATAAACCAAAAGGGTACATTTTTTTAAATCATACAATGTAGTATTCGAAAGGCCTGAAAGTGTGTGAAAAGAGTAAACTAGGTATACTGGAAATATTCCTGATATAGATTCGTTTTCAAGCGTTCGATGGCATCATTTTTTCGGTGTAGATACCAACTATTTATTTATTGGGGAAAATCTTCAGTGAAATTTCCGTGTCATAAATTGGCGTTTTCCATGAACTAAATAATTGCCTCCGGATGAAATCGGGAGTTACAGTTTATTGCTTCAGATTACGTAAGGAGAGTTCTTGTTCAAATATTTATACGTTGGAATAAAAATGCCATTTTTACCTCCTGTCACGATTCAAACGGAAACATGCAAGGCGCCAGAACGATTTCCCACCGTTTCGAGTTGACTCGAGGCGTTTTAAGACCTATCGGTGAGTTATACAATGGGAATCCTTTACAGGGAATATATACCTTTATTTCATACCGCCTACTTGCTTCTTCCCGTGACTCATACATATGGACTCGTGAAAAGGAGGTAGAAGATACAGCTGCGTTTTTTTCTCTTCCTTTTTATTTGGAGGTTTTACGTCATTTCTTCATACTCGGTCAACGCCGCGGAACGTTTCTTCTTGCATAACGAACAGAAAGCGGGTATCGTTTTTGGTTATTCGGAGCAGTAATGGCCATAAGGCTCGTTGTCAACTGTTGACAAAACATGTACGCACTCCACTGTAGAAGTTCTGAAACATACATACATCCTGCATTCGTTGGCTTCGTGTGCCTATATAGCTGTAGCTCATTGCTTCTACCTCATTTTATTATAAAAGCTCAAACGGCAAAACAATTTATTCTGCATTTTTACGTTGTTCCACTACATAAAGAGGCGCTATTGGCATAAAATGTAAAATCATCAAAAACTTGGTTTTCCATGTTTTTTAAAGGAATTGTGCTAAACTAGTTATTTTGGGTGGAAAAAAGGAGTTGAATTGATTTTAAAAACGCTGCAAATCCCTGCACAACGATTTATTATTTTGTGCAGAATACCCTTCTGTTATAGATCACAGCTCTCTGTATAGATAACCCGTCTATATAATTTGTACTAGTCTATACATATTATGTAGATCGCAGACCCTCCGTAGGTTAGTACCAAACCCCGTACTCGTTACTAGGTGCCTACCTAAATCACGAGTTAAATGTTGCTAAAACAATTCTGTCGATGACTAGCAGTAACTAAAACGGCAAAAAGAAACGCAAATAATGAAGTTCTGAAGGAAAATTGTTGATGTGGAGTGAAATAGATGCCCCTTCTGCCTAGATCATTGTTTTCTGTGGTCAATACCTACTTCGTGGTCAAGTATAATGAACCGTTGTGTAATAACTTGCCCATCAATAATACTTCAAAGGTTGTTCAAGTTGCAGAAGTACCGATCAACAAAATCCAGCCCGTCTTGGTTGATGAACCATTGTGTAATAATTTACCGTTATGTAAAAATTTACCGTTGTGTAATAATTTGCCGTTGTGTAATAACTTACCACTGTGTAATAATTTACCCATCAACAATACTTCAATGTTTGTTCAACTTGCACAAGTACCGATCAACAAAATCCAGCCCCTTTTTGGTAGATGAACCGTTGTGTAATAATTTACCATTGTGTAATAATTTACTGTTATGAAATAATTTACCGCTGTGTAATAATTTACCGTTGTGTAATAATTTGCCGTTGTGTAATAATTTACCGTTGTGTAATAATTTACCCCATCAATAATACTTCAAAGTTTGTTCAAGTTTCACAAGTACCTACCAACAAAATTCAATAGTCCATCACTTATCAAATGAAATAATATCGCACAACAACCAACTCGACTTCATACAGCCATCCTTGATTTTAATCAGGTGCTCCTTAGTGAAGAAATCCCGGCCGGATTTATACCGTTTGATTCACGATCGTGTTGACGAAGCTTTTTGGTGCACACGAACGGCTGGACGTACAGTGCTCCGGGTGGTCTCAAAAAATTGGTTAGCTCAAGACAAATTTAATAACGTAAAAAAAACCATACCCTTCAATCGAAAGTTTTGGAGATACGGCGTTCTGAAAATTTCAACCCCTATTTTGAACCCCTTAGAGATGACTGACAGTAACGCCGAGCTTCGAGGACCAACTTGACCCCGAACGGAACCTATAACCCGAATTTCATCAATTTTTATTCATGGTAACTAAGAAAAGTGGCCCGTACGGCGGACAGACAGAAATATTTTTATTGCATTTTCGGATTCTACATACCTTGAAACGTAAACCATCAAATTTTGAGGGGAGGTAAGAATTTTTTTCTCATGCTCGATTCCAATGGGTTCATTATTGAAAATAATAAACCAAAAGTCGAAATTTTTGCCAAAACCTCGCCCTTTCTAAGAGTTTTCAGGTAAAGATTTGAGGAAAACTGGTGTTAGGTACCTACTTGTACAATTTTCGTTTTCTTCAATCGATATTATAGGTAACAATTTTGGGAGTGTCCCAAGTTAGAGGATTTAATGCGCAGTCCCCCCTAACTGTGAGAACCCCGAGGTTGCAATTATTAGCCGGAAATCTGGAGGGGGTGCAGGCTTTTTATCGAATTAAAAGTTTTCCATCGGATTATAAAAGTTGGAGAAAAGCTGCGAACCTCGCCCCGACTTCCTGAATTAAAGGAAAAATATTTTCTCATGTTCCTTACCGTCCTCGAATCGGGATAATTTGAATGATACCCATATACCGTTCGCTGCTACGCATAATATCGAGTGAGGGTACAAAGAAATGTCAATGAATTATTGAGCTTATTGTCATTCAGCTGTTCTAAATTTCAAGTGTAGGAGGTAGGAACAATCATAATAATTCAGAGAATTTTGGATTTTTTTTAATGAGGCAATTTTATTTTTAAATAAATAACATCACAGTTGGGCTAAAATTGAATGTAGTAGGCTACAAGCCAGATGTTTTGTTTTAGTGACAAAATCTAACAAAACAAAGTGTATTTTCTTGGAGAATGCATAAAGTAACTCTTCGAAGGTTAATAATTTTCCGTCTGTCACTGTTCAATTGGTAGCTGAACTTACCAACAATAACCAGAAAAAGCTCGGCTGGTTATTGTCAGAATTTTTTGAGACCACCTGGAGCCATTGTACGTCCAGCCGTTCGTTCGCAGTAAGGCCCTGAAGGTGCAACGAAAAGCTTCGTCAACATGATCGTGAACTAAATAAATCCAGCCAAGATAGTATCATT
This sequence comes from Leptopterna dolabrata, assembly GCA_954871275.1. Taxonomy (NCBI): domain Eukaryota; kingdom Metazoa; phylum Arthropoda; class Insecta; order Hemiptera; family Miridae; genus Leptopterna; species Leptopterna dolabrata. The sequence goes on along the minus strand of OX940984.1, from coordinate 10,065,887 downwards.
GTTAGGGAACACCTGATTATAATCACGCGTGTCTTTATGAAATCGAGTTGTTTGTTCCGAGTGTTATTATTTCATGCGAAGAGAGGTTTTGAATTTTATCGATTGGTAGGTAGGTAAATTTGTAACGAACAAAATAACGTCCACAATAACAACGATTAGGTAAGTTTAATTATTGAATCCACCGCATATTTATGAAACCATAATTCGGCCTGGCCGGCTCCAGTACTCGATTTAGGGCTTTCCTGGGGGGATCACGAGGGTAGGTACTGACCAAAGAAAACCAAAGAAAAGGTCTACGTAGAAGGGGCATCTAAATAGGTAAATAATGAACCGTTGTTCAATAATTTTCAGCGTTTTTCATTTTAGACCGTCCCGAGTTCCATGTGTTTGTCCGTTTGCCCACAAATATCTCCGCCATACCTACGTACCTACCTCCCAAAAAAAAAATTGCCGAAAATCCTAGCTAATCCTAAAATCCTAATTCTGATCTTCATCATCTTAACTTGACGAACCCTTACTTCTACTGATGATTAAGACACGAGAACAATAAAACTCTTCAACAGCGTTCCAATAAAGAGCTATTTTCAAGATAAAGGGCCACTGATTATGGCCCTTGGAAGAAGAGTTGATGAAGTACGAGTTTCATGTCTGGGTATTGTTCAACCATTTGACTCAAAATACGGGAAAAGTTTTTGAAAAGAAAATCATTTTCGAAAGAAAAGTTTTTGAAATGAAAAAAAAAACCTTATTTTGTTTTGTCACTAAAAATGTTTTTGCTTCCTCACTACCGAAGGTAGGGAAGCTTTTTTATTCGTGCAAGAGTCGAAAAAAATGTATGTCCTCCAAAATGAAAATTTCCACTCGCATTTTACGTTTCAGACATCAAGTAACATTTTCGGTTCCGTGTCTGTCTGTCCGTCTGTGTGTCTGTTGGTCTATGATCAGTTCCTTGTAACGCCTATAACTACCCGAATTTTTTCCTCTAACACATACAGAATATTCTAGAAATCACCATGCCTGTTTCCAGAGAGGTCATTCGGGCCTAAACATAATCACTTAAAACCAACCACAACCACTCGACATGCAATTGACACTTGAGGCCAATAAGACCGGATTTTGCTAAGAATATTTTATTTAATAATAATAATAATAATAATAGTAATAGTAAACATTTAATAATAATTATCGTCGGATTTAAAAATGAACAGTTAAACGTGATCCCTTTGCGGTCTACTTTGAAATATACGATGAACAGGTGGTTCAATGGTTGGATGACCCCACCCAACCAATATTATGCAGCAACTAAACCTCACGTACGAAGATATTTTTTTGCAACTTGCGGTTCGCCTATGGGACCTTCAACTGAACATTATACTTAACCTTTTCTACGTGTTATTTAGCATTCTTATCTCACACTTCATCTTCTGCGTAGGAAATATAGTTGTTGAAACGAGCTGAAACTCTTCCACGTTCCCATCACGTTTTGGGCGTTTTTGTTTTTAATTTTCATTTTATTGTTCCGCGAACGCAATTTTCCCCTTCCTGTAAGGTTAATTAGCCGTTCACGACTCGACGTTCGGAGTCGCCCTTGAACTTACACGAACTTCAACTCCTTTCACTCATGTAACGATCCCTATCTGGACGAATAAAAATGGTTTTAGGGAAATTATAACTGCCCGGTAATCCACGCTGGACACCGTCAACATTTCCTAACCACCTGTATCTGGTTTGTACTGCGCAGTTGAGCTATGCAAATTTTTGTTCAGTGGTGGGCGCTAGCACGCCAATTTAGAAAGTAGCGTTAGCGTGACTCAGCCCTGCATAGCGATTGCATTTGGTTGAATAACAAAGTATGATTGTATCCGATATAGTCTAAACACTTCCTATGTTGTATTGGTTATTTTTAAATGCTTAGTAATAGTATGAATTTTACCATTTTCTGAGTATGCAAATCAGAACGTCCTCCGTGATGAAAGCTGAGTGATAAACGCTGCAAATTATTACACAACGGTTTATTATTTAACTGTTTAGATGCCCCTTCTACGTAGATCACTATGTTTTCTGTGGTCAGTACCTACCCTCGTGCCCCCCCCCCCCCCCAGGAAAGCACTAAATCGCGTACTGCAGCTGGCCATTTAAAAAATACGCGGATAGTCTCTGAAAATTCCAACAAAATCGGAATCGAAATGAGGGAGTTATGTGTGTCGCAAGGATTTGCTGAGAAACAGGTGCCAATCCAAAATACGAAACCATAATTCATTAAATGAAATAATATCACGAAACAGTCAACTCGATTTCATACAGCCATGCGTGATTATAATCAGGTATTCCCTAGCAATGATATCTGGGCCGGACGCATACCTTATCATCATTATTTTCATTCATACTCGTGTTATGTCTAAAAAAAACATCAAGCGAAATCAGTAAAGAACTTTAAAAAAACCTATTACCCTTGTAGGTATTGACATCTTTCGAGCTACGGTTTTCTAAAAATTTCAACCCTCGATTTTTCACCCCTCGAGATGACTGAACCGCTATGTAAACTGTTACACAAAGGTTTTATATTTACCTGTAGATGCTCCTTCTTTGTAGATCACTGTTTCCTGTGGTCAATACCTCTCGAGCTCCCCTCAGGGAAGTCCAAAATCGAGTATTTGGGCCGGGAATTACATAAATATTCGGGGGATTCAACTGTCATTGATTATTTTGTGTTATTCATGAAGCATAACGTTTGTTCAAGTTACGAAATTACGTATCAACAAAATGAGAAATAATGCAAGAATTTGCAACTTGAACAAAATTGTACAAGTGAAATAATGTCACGGAACAATCAACTCTATTTCATACAGCCATGCGTGATTATAATCAGCTGTTTCCTAGCAATGTAAGGCCAAAATTTAAGGTAAATTTAAGGCTGAAACTGTTAGAACCTCAATTCTTTGCTCGTTTGTTAAAATTGGCTTCGTCTTCTGTCTACCTCACAAGCTCGTGTAACTAAAACATACACCAAAAAAACCTATTTTTACACCCATTTTGCACCCGTAACACCCTTGGGTACATTCCGATCGGGTTGCAAAGTTTCGGGACAACCATGACCCAAATGGAGCATGTGTGCGAATGAACTAATTTTTTAAGAAAGACTGTAAATGAAGGTGGATATGGATGATACGGCGTACGGATATTGAATTTTTGAATCTAAGCACCTTGGATCGGAAAAGAAAAACGCTGCAAATCCCTGCACAACGGTTTATTATTTTGTACAGAATACCCTCCTTTTACAGATCACAGGACTCCGTATAGATAACCCTTCTACATAACATAATATGTAATATTCTATACATATTATGTAGATCGCGGACCCTCCGTAGGTTAGTACCTAACCCTGTACTCGTTACTAGGTACCTACCTAAACCGTTGTGTAATAATTTACCTGTAAAGGTTCCCCTTCTACGGAGATAGAATAATGAACCGTTGTGTAATAATTTGTCCATCAATAATACTTCCACCGTTGTTCAAGTTGCAGAAGTACCTATCAACAAAATCCAGCCCCTTCTTGGTAGATGAGCCGTTGTGTAATAATTTACCGTTGTGTAGTAATTTACCTTTGTGTAATAATTTGTCGGTGTGTAATAATTTACCATTGTGTAATAATTATTTACCCATCAATAATACTTCAAAGTTTGTTCAAGTTTCACAAGTACCTACCAACAAAATCCAATAGTCCATCCCTTATCAAATGAAATAATATCGCACAACAACCAACTCGACTCAACCCCTATTTTGAACCCCTTAGAGATGACTGACAGTAACGTCGAGCTTCGAGGACCAACTAGACGCCGAACGGAACCTATAACCCGAATTTCATCAATTTTGTTTCGTGGTAACTAAGAAAAGTGGCCCGTACGGTGTACGGCGTACGGCGGACAGACAGAAATATTTTTATTGCAGTTTTGGATTCTACATACCTTGAAACGTACATACCTAAGCCCCCAGATTTTGAGGGGGGATTAGAATTTTTTTTTTTCATGCTCGATTCCAATTTCATTATTGAAAATAATAAACCAAAAATGTTGTTGGTTGGGGGTGGGTGGGGGGGGGGGGTGTTCCAAAAATTGTTTGCTGAGCGAATACATACTAGACGCGTTATTCACAGCTGTGTAGCCCGGACCCTGACAGTAAACGCCGAGCTTTGCGGACCAAATATACCTCGGTCCCCGGTATCAGTTGATTACGAGTGGAATTCGATAAGTAGGTAGTTACTTATCTTTCTTCGAAGGTAGCGTACATATCAGTATTGTAATCTTTCTGCAGCCGCTTGATCTCATAGGTTCATTGTTGAAACCTACGAACTTGGTTAATAATATAATTCTGGATAACCGCCTGAATAATTGCATAGTTGTTCGTGTCACAAGCGTTTTTTTCCAACATCGTCATTGACAATTTGAAATGTGTTGTTGATCGGTTGAAAAATGGAAATTCGCGTTCTGCCAGGAAGAATAATTGTTGTTTGTTATATTATTGTACAATGAAATGAGGGGCAATACAGTTTGTTATTACCTATTACTACAGTAATAGGCTCCCGCCCTAGTTTTGAACCACTGGCCTAGACTCTTTTTTTTCTTATAACTTAAATCACTTGCGGCGGAATAGTGGAAATCCATAGCAAAAAACTACAGGATAAAAATAAAATAGTTTTGCCCGGTTTGCTACAGTTTGCTAGTGTACGTGGAAATAGACTATTTTATTTTTATCCTGTAGTTTGTTTGTTTTTTCTCGTTTTTTTTCTCAAGTGCGTATACTGAAATTACCTAAAAACTGTTCGGAGACACATCTTACATCTTATTAAAGAACTATTGAATAAATTATTAATGTGAAGCCCTATGAAGACGATAAGGTGCCTAGATTTTCACGCTTTCACGCTCCGTACAGCTAGGTAATGAGCTGTTCCTGCAACAAGCCTCGTATTAATTAGGAACTTGTTCCAACTATAAGACACCAATTGTTTCACAAAAATTATGGTGTTTAAACATAGTATATAAACAATAAAATGTCCACACAAAAAAAGTAAATATAAATGTCATCCAAATCTCGTTAGCTGTAATAACACACGTAGCTGCCAAGTTTCCGTTAAAATGTCTCCGTCGAAGTTTACAGTAGTTGAAAGGGAACTGTTGAGAAACAGGTGGAAACCCTTTTTATTGTAAACGAAGTAAAAGTAAATCGATTCCGCCAAGAAAACGGTATTTTTTCTCGGACAGTAAATTCAACTCCTTGAGCGAAAGACGCTGACTTGATTATTATACTATTTTACTCGCCATATTTTATGTGTCAAAATCCCTTGTCTTGCAAGACCAATGACTCGCCCGCTATTTTGCTTCCGAGTCTGCGAAGCAGCGAAAGCCTTGTGTTCACTTTCGTGAGCCAAAAAATTTTTGTCTTCAGAAATCAAAATTTCCACTTGCATTTTGCGTTTCAAAGCCTACTGAACAAATTTGGTTCCGTGTCTGTCGGTCTGTGGGTCTGTCTGTCCGCATTTCCTTGTTACAGCCATAACTTCCACGATTTTGAATTGATTCAGCTCAAATTTTGAGGGATGGTGCGGATGAGGCCCCTTGAGGTCCCATACAAATTTCAACATGATTGATCCAGCGGTACGCCCTGCCCATGCGCTAACGTTAAATTCAACAAACACGCATAACTTTCACAATTATTTTGATTCAATTTCGCTCAAATTGTCAAGGGTTGTTTGAACAAGGCCTAGTGAGTTCCAGTATGAATTTCAGCATGATCGGACCCTCGGTGCGCTCTGCGCATGCGCTGGCGTGAAATAGATTCAATTTCCTTGTTACAGCCGTAGTAACCAAAGATTTCACCCAATTTCAATGTAATTCTCAGGGATTAAGCGGGTAGGGCCCATTGAGGTCCCATATAAATTTCAACATGATAGAGCCAGCGGTTCGCCCCTGCGCATGCGCTAACGTGAAATTCTTCAAACACGCATAACTTTCGCAATTATGGACGTAATGTTATGTAATATGTATATTTCATGTAATGTTATGTAATGTTATGTTATGTAATATGTATATTTCACGTTATGTAATGTTATGTAAAGTTATGTAATGTTATGTAATGTAATGTTATGTTATGTTATTTTGCTTCCGAGTCTGTTCTATTTTATAATGGGTCACTCTGAATGTGACGAGGAAGCTCCTGTGCCATCACCTTGGCAGTGTATTCTTTGTTGTTATTACGCATGATATTTGTCGTAATTTACGTACCTTCAAGTTCCTAAACTGTGGCCGAATTTTCCATTAATTTTAATGTATCGAAGTGTCCCGCATTTTCCCTTGCTGTTCAGCCTTATTCATTATTTAGTCTCCCGAAGTCCAAACTGTGTGTGGGTTTTCGTCCAGTTGTCTTCTGCATTCGAATATTTTGTTTACATTGGCGCAGAGAGGCGCCCCAAAGTTGTGTGAACCCTCGTAGCATTGCATCAGCCAACAACCCCTTTTGTATCTTTTCCAAGGAAAGTCCGCTTCAGGGAGATACTTTCAAAGGCTGCTTTTGTTTCCTGCCCAGGTGTTCATTTGAGGATCTTTTCTTTTTTCTTAACTTCCTCTGGGGGTGAAAGGTATAGAGGGAAGGACCTATACCTGTCTGGCCTAACCGTCCGTCGAATTATGCTAATTCGATGTACCTGCCTGTCTTGGTCACCCATCGAAAGTGCAGGCCAGTAGCGGTGCTGGGGTCTGAAAACGGTGGGGCACCAGACCAGAACACAAAACCAACAGATATGTCTACAAAATACCCCAAGGCAACAACCAACACCCTTCCCTTATTTACTGATAGCAGTGATATTCAGCAAAGCTTATCTCTTTTAATCAACACTCTATCGTTCTACGACTATGTCGACAATTTCTACTGCAAATTAGCCATGTGTTACAAAAATATAGTAAACTAAAATACAACAAAACAATGACCCGTCGGCCAATACCTACTTGAATGGAGAAGCTATTGACTAGAAGCTAGGTAGTTATCTGTGGGTTGACGAAGATCAATCCACCAACAGCAAACAGGACAAAACGCACGCATGTACCACAAATACAAATCTTTCATTGGAACCTGACCGAACGCAAAACGCGCAAAATTTGACGCAAAAAAAATTGAAACTGACAGACAGAGAAAGCGAATGTGATTCAGTGGAGTGGAGTTCTCAGCTTAGTTGTCATCTGTAGTAGATGTCGGACATGTATTCAGAGACAACAAAAAACAAATCAGAAGAAGAAGCATCTCATATCGAGATGACGAATGGAAGGGATCGAATCGATTGGGAAATGAACAGTTTTGGGGTTGAAATCAGATTATAGGGCCGGGGCCCAAAGTGGGCGTGGCGAACAACATTTTTATTCGACTGAGCATGCCCGGATGGGCCACTTTTCTCGGTTGCCATGGCGACACTAGGTCCCATGACCCAGAACCTACCTTCCAGTTTCAGGAGCGTAGGTTTCGATTTCGATTGCAGGACACTGATTACTATAACTTTATTCCGATAAAATGCTTGGTCTATGGAGCTAACATTGGAACCACAATGGATGCTCTACTAGAATATTGAATATCCATAGCCAGAGAACTCTGGCGTGTGGCTGTAACTTGTGAAAAATGCTAGGTAAGTACAGTGTACGGAGGGAAAATTCAGATGCCAACTGAACAATGGTTGATCTTTTTTACTTCTGTGTTTTTGGGTGCCGGGGCAGTGGCCTTATGGAAGCAACGCCCCTGGTGCAGGCCCCTCCAGCTATGAAAAGGAAATAGGAGGTCAACTGACACCCAAGACAAGGGCCATGCCTGACATGTTTCGAATGAATGGTGGATGGCAGGTTAACCGTCATTCCTACTTTCTGGGGAATATCCATCTTTTTGGCTCTACAGTCAAAATATAATCAATAAAATTAAAAGGGGGGGGGGGGGGTATTTTTAGCGAATTTGGCAAGAAAATGAACCTATTGCAATGGTTCCAAAATTTTCAGAACGTGAATTTTTGAAATTTTTTATAAGAAAATCCGTTTCAGTGCATCCTGAATTCATCTCTAGATTTTAACAAAAATTTATATGTGTTTTATTTATGTGTCACTCCAAACGATATCTGACCTTAGTTGCTTGATAAAAATTCCAAATTTCGCCAAAATAATCTTATTACCAAACAGAAAGATGAGTTGGAAGATGAGCAGATTTCAAAAATTCTACGGGGGTCAAATTTGAGATTTTAGGGGTCAAAAATCGGTAAAAACCGGTAAACTATTGGTATTGGTATTGGTGTGCCGCTCTTCAAATTAATACCAGTTTTGAGGGTAGGACGAGTAATCATATTTCCTAAACATTCGCTCATTACGTACCTACCTATCTAATACTGATGGCTGGAAATTTTTGGTTCACGGTGGATATAATATGAATGAAGTGCTTGGACGTTTGGAACAAAGCCGTCAGAATTCGAGATCCGTCAGTGAAGGCCCTAGCAAAGATTCGGTTGTCCAACTCCGTTCGTATATTAATAGCGTCCTCAAAGTCATTCTATATCGAGATGTTGGCCTAGTCCAACGGGGATCTGGGTTCTCTCAATGTTTACGCGGATCGGGCAAAGAAAAGGAAGATGTAAACGACGGGTGGGCCACGTTTGATCCGTCTTTAACGGTTATGCGGTTACCTTACGAACGTCCAATTGGGTTTGCGTAAAATTGGAAAAAACCACAGTCATGCAGCATGGCTATAAGAGCGAATTTTCGAAGTTTTCGGCATCTTCCTCCTCCGCCTAAAATTTTCTGAAAATTAATTTTCGGCCAATGTTTTCCCAACTTGATACCATACAAAATTAAAACAGGAGTAGTTTTACGCAAAGTAATATTTGGGGTGGAAGGAGGGGGAGGGGGAAATCAAAAATGTTTTGAATACCAGAAGAGTAGGTATTGGGTAGGTACGTAACAAATTTTTTGTTCCATTTTTTGCCGAGTAACACCTCGGTTTGTAGATTTTCCAACGCTGAACACGATGGTGAAGTCAGAATTGCGATATCCCATTCCGTTATCAGATTAGAGCAGACGAACCAGGAAGAACATCTCAAGAAATAACCACGTTCCTTCATCTTCAAAGTGCTCCAGTTTGAGAATGGAATGAGATATCGCAATTCTGATTTCACCATCGTGTTCAGCGTACAAAAACCTTTAAAATGAGGTGTCACTTGTCAGACTTTTTCATTTTGGGAATTTATGGGTAATTTTCCCCCCCTAAAACTCCCCAAAACTCCCCCTTAGGGTGACCCGATTCTGCCCATCTTCGAACTTAGCCTGTCGATTGCCAAGACAGATTTTTCGTGCAAATTTGAACTTTTTATCTCAATTCTTTCGAGAGTTATCGTCTGGAATGACACATACATATATAAATATATATATAAATATATAAATATATATATATAAATACATAAATATATATATATGCATATAATTTTTGGTGTCTTTCGGCAGGGAATTCAGGATGGTCTGAAACGGATTTTGGTATAAAAATCTTTCGGAAATTCGAGTTTTAAAAATTTTGGACCGAGAACAATAGCTTCCTTTTCTTCGAAAATTCGCTAAAAGATCCTATTTCATGGACTGTATATGATTATTGAATACCACCTACCTATTACCACATGACCACATGGTACTTGAAAACTGTGCATATTCTTTCACGGCTTTCTTTGTTTATAATTACAGGGTGACCAAAGTGTAGGGCTCACCGAAATATCACCCTTAAGAAGGGGCTTTTGAAAAAAGTGTCGAACTCCCCTTAATTTTTGGCGTACAATCTAAATATTACATTTTTGCGCATTTGCGCATGCCCAAAAAGCGCAATCTAACTTTGTTTTCTCGAATAAGAACCCTCCCAGTTTTTATTGCAGATTTCGGATTCTTCGTAATATTTCATGAATAATTGACCCATCGCTCGAAGTTTTGAGTGCGCAAATACGCTCATATTGTTTGGCTATCGCAAAAATCAAGTTTCGTGGGTAATCTACCAAGAGTAATACATGATTTTACGGTTTTTTGTTGCTGAATAACATGGTGATGTTCATTTTTCGATTTGAGCAATACGGATGTCTCGGCTAATGATTCCCTCCCCCTCTCCTGGCACAACTGATTTTCTAATAAGCCATTTTAGACAACTTTCAAATGCTAACTACCCTTAATTTTTGGAGTGGAATTCTTATTTTTTCATGGAACTTAAAGTAGGGTTTAAATTTGCAATACAACATGGGGATCCCCGTGTGAAAGAACAAAGCTAAGTATTGCGTATTGCGCACATTTTGCACGTGCATAAAAATTTCATATTCGAATCCTACTTTTTGTATTTTAAATCCAAGTGGTGGGGGCAAAGCCAATTCAATTGGACATCGGGAAGTGGGCGAATAATCGATTGCAAGATTTGACCGCCACCGACAGGGCGAGTTAAATAAAATCTTTAAATAATAATTAATAGTAAATAAATAGCATTCTACTCCTACTGCATCCTCTTCATTACTTAATTGAACAGCTTCTTTGTCTCCCCTACAAAACTGCTGATGAGTAGCAGTTCCATTGGTAGGCTCGACTGGCTTTGTATGGGAGTCATCCCACTTCCACGCTTTCACATTATCAACTGCTAACCGGTGTTTAGCAAAGGAGATTTCCGGTTTGGCAACCGTTTGCTTTTGTCGATGCTCGTTCTCACACCAGGAAGGTTAGCGCGTATGGCACACAAAACTTCGCTATCGAATACGTGATGAGAACAATATTCACGGGCAATGTAGTCCATTTTCAGCCTATTCTTTGGGTACCTACTAATGAAGGTGGAGATGCCATTCACTTTCTTAAGTGACAGTGCGTTGAGTGTAGGTAGGTACTTAGTATGTCACTGCTTTTCACGCTTATGGCTCATTTTATTTATTTTTATTTTTTGTTATTTTTATGAAGAACGTTTGGAATCGAGGAAAAAATGTCTTTACTCAACCGTTGTTTTTCAACACTCGTCCAGCCCACCTGTTGGCCTAATAGAGACATTGTATGTTAACTATGGATGTACTCTAAAAAGTATAGGTATTTCTTCGTTCTGTTGTTTACCTACTCAGCAGTAATATCGAAGGGTACGTTACTTTGAAAATTCGCTCATATGATCATGCAGCATGTCTGGGTCTATTTATTATACGTTATAGCTATAAACGCAGTTCTCAACTCCAGTCCTCATGTTGGCCGAATATAGAGCCAGGATGTCGAAATGCACAATACTAGGAGGGTGTGTGTGAATCAATATAGGACCAACCCTCATCTTCCCTCGAAATTTGTGCTTGCTCGGAAAAGTTTTCCACATGGATTATACTGATGGAGAACCTACTCGTAACTTATTCCTTGATATAAGTATGAAAGAAAACCGCTAGTATAATATTTGCCTTATAATTTATCCCTTATAATTACGGTGACCAGGCGTCCTTCTTTAGAAAGTACGGTACTACTTTTCAACCCGTGCTCATGCTGTTCTTCAGACCCCTTGGAAAGACGCCTAAAGGTACTTCTTCCTAAAACTGTACTTCAAAGGACCATTATGACATGAAAATAAATAAAAATTCGCTAAAAGTTGTAACGTAACATTTTTTTTTGTATAAAATTTCAGGGGAATAGAAAGCTAACTTTCAACCTGTAGTTAACATTATTGATACTATAAAGTTAGGCTTCCCGAAATAGTAGGTAGATATCTACGCTTAAAAACTATTATACTGAGCAGGATGATAATGTCTGGCAAAAGTTTTGTCGTAATTGAGATTTTCTTGAATTATTCATGTTTAGAGACAGATTTTGATTTATTTTTCTAAGTGAAGTTGTATTATTTGCTTTCCTTTACTTGATATTACTTCTCAAATCGAGGTCCTTGATTATGGTCTCTTTTAACAAATTTTCAAAGAAAATGAAGCTATGACTCCACATTTTTCAGAACACGAATTTTTGGAATTTGTTCACAGGCAAATCCGTTTCAGACCAACCCAAATTCATCTCCAGATTTTAACGAGAATTTAGATAAATATTATATATATACATATTTATTTATATGTCACTCCAGACGATAATATCTGACCTTGGGTACATGATAGCAATTCCAAATTTCCCAAATATATATATAGGCATACGGTTGTGTTAACGTTATCGACCGTATTTCATATAAACTGTTGTGATGGAAATTGTTTAGGTTCGGCCTGAATGAAACGATTTATTGTCCCAACGTTTCGGCCATTTATTTAGCCATTATCAAGGGAGAGCTGTGATTTTCCTGAACAAAAAAACCAACAATATTGCACAATTTACGGCACAGTCTATGATGAGAAATTAGACACTTATGAATAAATCGTTTTGCACAACTTTCTGCTTTGGCTTATACAGCTCTCCCTTGATGATGGCTAAATAAATGGCCGAAATGTTGGGACAACAAATCGTTTCATTCAGACCAAAGGTCAACAGTTTCCATCAACAATATATAGGCATATATATATTTAGGTATTTATTTATTTATAAGTCACTCCAGACGATATCTGACATGGGTAGGTACATGACAACAATTCAAAAATTCGCCAAAATGTTCGTATTGCCAAACAAAAGGATGAATTCGAATATGAGCAATTTTCAAAAATCTTAGGGGGCAAATTTGAGTTTTTAGGGGTCAGAGGCTAGTACAAACGGCTAAAATCGCGAACAAAATTATCACTAGAATTGTTATGGAAGGGTGAGTAAAGACAGAAAAGTACCATTTCAGCGGTTTTTCATATAGAATGGGGTCAAGTGTGGATTTTTTGGGGTCAGAAATTGGGATTAAGAGCTGAAGTCAATATTAATTCACCTAAAGTTGCGTGGGATGGTGATTCACGACGGAAGGACTACCTATTTCGATGATAAAAATATTTTTCTCAAAAAAGAGTGGGTCAATTAAGACTATATGGGTCAAAAATCGGTAAAAACGTCTGTCACGAAAGAATTTTATATTTTTACAAACAGTGGTATGGTTTCTCGCTATATCATCTTTTTAAGCAATAGCACGAATATTTCTTTGAAAATTTGCTCTTATAGCCATGCTGCATGACTGGAACTGGATGTCCACAAAACATCATCAGCTTAAGCCTTCATGTTGAATAAGAAACACCTTGAATGGTATTTACAACGTTCTCATCTACGTGCAGTCCTAGTGGTCCTTCTTTTCGTGTCGGAAAATACGGTCACCGTAGTAATTTTATTGTTCATGTCGCCTTATACTTTCTGAGCAGCTACATATTTTCAAGAATACGAAGCTTTTCTTCCTTCGTTAATGAAAAGAGAGTATGTGCCTACCTACTGGTTATTTACGTGAAACGAACTTTGAATGTAAAGCCTTTGAAACATTTAAAACTTTCCCGCTAACCGTCTTACGACACGTTGTTACCTCGGCGTCGGATGATGAGGAACAGGATATACTTTGTTCGGCGAAGGATTCTTCTGTATCCGTCAGGGCGTTTGTACGAGCTGCATACTCCAGGAGGGAAAAGTTTTGAAAGCTCTTGCCATAATAATTATGCCGTTCTAAAGAAAACAGCTTTTTAAATTTTCCTCAGTTGCAGTCAACATTCGGAGTTGTATTCGTATTTAAAATAGCTACCTATATAGAATCCAGCAAATTCGCACCCCTTCTAATTTGCATTCTCCTTTAATAAGTAATTATTATTACCTCTGTAATTCTCCACTATAAGTAATTATAAGAATTCAAACTAAAACTTGGAAAGAAATCGCACAGTTCCAACATAATGTTATGTACCTACTGCGGCCCTTTCATGAGTCGAACAGTGTTTGGGCGACAAGGCATAAAAAACCTCATAGTGGAGTATTCCAGTCATTTATTTATTTATTGCTTCCGAGTCTGCGAAGCAGCGGAAGCCTTGTGTTCACTTTCGTGAGCCAAAAAATTTTTGTCTTCAGAAATCAAAATTTCCACTTGCATTTTGCGTTTCAAAGCCTACTGAACAAATTTGGTTCCGTGTCTGTCGGTCTGTGAGTCTGTGAGTCTGTGAGTCTGTCCGCATTTCCTTGTTACAGCCATAACTTCCACGATTTTGAATTGATTCAGCTCAAATTTTGAGGGATGGTGCGGATAAGGCCCCTTGAGGTCCCATACAAATTTCAACATGATTGATCCAGCGGTACGCCCTGCGCATGCGCTAACGTTAAATTCAACAAACACGCATAACTTTCACAATTTTGATTCAATTTCGCTCAAAGTTTCAAGGGTTGTTTGGACAAGGCCTAGTGAGTTCCAGTATGAATTTCAGCATGATCGGACCCTCGGTGCGCTCTGCGCATGCGCTGGCGTGAAATAGATTCAATTTCCTTGTTACAGCCGTAGTAACCAAAGATTTCACCCAATTTCAATGTAATTCTCAGGGATTAAGCGGGTAGGGCCCATTGAGGTCCCATATAAATTTCAACATGATAGAGCCAGCGGTTCGCCCTGCGCATGCGCTCTGTCTGTCTGTCTGTCCTTCTATGCACGGCCAAACGGCTCGACGGATATCGACCAAATTTGGCACGAATATCCAGTAGGCTCCCAAGTTGTGCAACGTCGCATTTTCAATTCCCTGACCATAGCGGAACTATGGTCGACCATGGTCAACTCCTGAATGGCTTGACGGATATCGACCAAATTTGGCACGAATATCCAGTAGGCTCCCAAGTTGTGCAACGTCGCATTTTTAATTCCCTGACCATAGCGGAACTATGGTCGACCATGGTCAACTCCTGAATGGCTTGACGGATATCGACCAAATTTGGCACGAATATCCAGTAGGCTCCCAAGTTGTGCAACGTCGCATTTTTAATTCCCTGACCATAGCGGAACTATGGTCGACCATGGTCAACTTCGTTAATTGAAATGGTAACCCCTATTTTTTATCGCGTATTCGTAATCTACGTGAAATTCTATCTACGATCGACCCTTCGGACTACCCCCGCGGTCGACCTTAGCGCATCCATGGGCCCCTCCATGGTCGAATCCCGAATTGCTCAACGGATATCGACCAAATTTGGCACCAATATCCGGTAGCCTCCCAAGTTGAACGTAGGCGCATTTTTAATTCCCTGACCATAGCGGAAATATGGTCGACCATGGTCAACTCCTGAATGGCTTGACGGATTTTGATAAAATTGGGCACAAATACCCGGTAGGCTATGGGATTTTTCCGTCGTTTGTTGGTTTCACGATACTGCGTACAGCGAATCTCGGATAGCGAGTGAAGCGAGCGGTCAGGCTAGTTATGTATAATGGACGTATTATGGAAGTCATGTTATGTATAATATGTATATTTCATGTAATGTTATGTAATGTTATGTTATGTAATGTAATGTTATGTAATATGTATATTTAACGTTATGTAATGTTATGTAATGTAATGTAATGTTATGTTATTTTGCTTCCGAGTCTGTTCTATTTTATAATGGTCACTCTGATTGTGACGAGGAAGCTCCTGTGCCATCACCTTGGCAGTGTATTTTTATTTTTTTCCTCCAAAGTAGGTATATTGCTAAACGAAAATCGGGTCTGCTTGTCGAGAAAACGTTAACATAAAATTGGAGAACCAAGTAGAAATTGAGAGTTTGAGAAAAATGCAGGCCGTGACGTAGAGATAATTCGCTGCCTCCTAGATCTGACTGAATGGAAGCAAAAACGCACAGAGTATCTGGGACAAGTAAACGTGTTGAAATGAATGATTCCATCCTTATCTACTGCGATAAAGATGGGCTGATATATTGTTCGGATTCAGTTTGAACAACGAATACTGTGAATGTTTCAAATTGACCAAATGATCATTTTGAGCCAGTATTGAAAAGTATTGAACGTTAGACTGCTTGAAGCTCTTTAGTGGAATAGGATGTGGATAAACCAGATCGAGATGAAAATGTTATAAATTATATAATAGCTGAAGCTCTTACGTTAGTTGACCATTCTTGAACGATAAAGCAAGTTTACTAGACTGAATGAACGGAGACGTTGATCGTCGAGATCCCAATGGATACTATAATACCTTACCATTTTACGCACGCGCGCTCATACACACAGCCTGGCAGAGACGTAGACGTAGAGGTAGGACCCGCGCTTTTTCAACATCCGATATATCTTTATCGCGCATTTCCTTCCTTATATTACACAATTATCACCTTCTCCCACAGTCAACGTTCTTTTCACTGTTACTTGAACTAAAATGTTTCAAAAATCATCTTATTTTTAGACTCACCAGAATATCCCATTTGACGGATCATCTTCAGTCTTGCAACTCGAAACCGGAGCGACCTTCACCTTTGTTTACGTTAGGTAGGTGGTACCTGCGTTCATAGTTTGTGTTTACAACCTCGTTGTAGTTTATCTCGCTTGTTCAGCGTGTAGCTCATCACGCCGAATCGGTTCAGTGCACAGACGAGCTCCAAACTGTTAAAGGTCTCTTTATAGTTCTTTATATGAAATAAGTTGTCAGCCAACTGCTTCGTTGGATTGATGACAAGTAGGTAAAGTAACCGCTTTGTCTTCCTTGACCATTGCGGATAAGGCATGGACTAGTGTTCAAGCTTCAAGACAGAACCAATACTTCTCGAAATCCATTATGAATTTCCGTGTAATATGTGTAATTTGCGCATCACTGTATTAATTTATCCTCCTCATAGTTCGAATTTTTCTCTCATTTCACTCGTTCAGTTCAAAATCTCGATAATTCGAATATCTCATATTTCGAACATTTTTCAGCGGTTTCTTGGAGATACGATTAGCGGGATTCGACTGTATATTCCGAGGCTCATAGTGAGAATGGTCGGCCAGGCCCTTTATTCTTAGTAAAAAAAATACCAAATTTGATTTCAGATGACTCTGGCAGAGTGGCAAATCAGAGACCTCTGTGGAGCAGCCCGGGAACTCTTCCTGTCGCAGCCGATGCTCCTCGAGCTCTGCTCCCCCGTCAACATCGTGGGTGACATCCACGGCCAGTTCCAGGATCTACTCCGTCATCTGGATAAACTGGGGTACCCGCCTGCCGCCAACTACCTCTTTCTGGGTGATTACGTCGATAGGTAAGATTATTGTACCTGTATATTTACTAGTAGGACATGGAGAGCACCAGGGAGTATGGCTCGATACAAATAGAAAAGAGTTTGGAATTGCAGAAGCAGGTCGCCCCGCTAAAAATAAACACGAACCGTCCGTCTACTTATCCAGAATGGGCGTCAGTTTAAAATTTGGTCGAAAAACTAATGATTTGCAGAGGATAGGCATCACACGGTTGATTCTGCCGAACTCAAGATTTATGATGACAGTCCGAACGTCAAAAATGTAAATGCCCCTTTCTGGCGGTAGACATCCAAAGTTAACATTCAGTAGGCTGACACAAATTGACTGCTTTTATCGTCAACCAGTCATTCATTTTTTTCTGTCAAACTTAAAAAATTGACTACCGCACGACAAATCATCTGTGGGAATGTTGGAAACAGTTATGTTAAAAGAAAAATGTGACTTCAGTTGCATTTAAACCTGCTGCAACCTTCTCTAACCATGAAGTCAATTGTTAGAAGCTGCAGTCCTAGAAGAAGGAACAGGTTCCAGGGTCAAAAACGCTGCAAAGTCCTTGTCACATGGTTTTATTATTCTACTGGACATACCTAACGAAATGCTGGCTGTTCATTTATTGTTTATTTCATGTGAAATAATTGAAATAGCTATTTCTGATGGTTTCCACCATTTTTGGCCTATAAAACACGAATTACGTACGCTCCCTTTTTTTCCAATTTATCTTTGATCATTGGTAGTGCCATTTAATCGTCTTGATCCACGTGTATACTACTTCCAGTGTTATCATACAAATTGGTGGTGATTTCAGACGATTTCCCAGGTTTTTGGCTCATGAAAAATCAATTTTGGGAGCTGAACATTTGGTAGAACCTCGATTTTCCACTCTTCGGTCAAAATCGACTTCATACTCGGTCTTCTCGTCGCCAAAAACATGGAAAACGATACCTCAAAAGCTCATGTTACCAACATGTTGCTAAAACACAAAAAGTACCTATTTTTGTGCACATTTTCACTCATAACACCCCTGGGTATATTCTGATCGGGCTGAAAAGTTTCGGGACACAACTAGGGCCCAAATGGAGCATGTGTGCGAAAGAACGACTTTTTTAGACCAAAAATGAAGCCGGTACACGTGATACGGCGGACGGCGTACGGCGTACGGTGGACGGCAGACGGCGTACGGCGGACGGCGTACGGTGGACGGCGGACGGACATTGCAAAAAAAGAAAAATTTTTGAGGGGGTTTTATAAAAAATTTTTGATGAGCGATTACTAGGGTGTATTATTCACAGAATAATAAACCAAAAGGAACAGAACGTTGCTGGCTCTCCCGCTGGAGTCGCATTGATTCACCTTCAACAGTTTTCCGAATTTCCTCGGACGATTTACTGATCACCCCATTGGGTAATCGTTGCCAGGTCTCCCCGTTTAGATATAACATCGCAGATCGGTATCTATGTTGTATGTTGAGAGTGAGGCATGTTCCTGCCATAACAACTTCAGCGTCTACCGATTGTGGTGTCCAAACCTTGTCAATCTTATTTCTTGTCTGTCGAACGAAAGCGCAAATGATAGTAATCCTACTATCCGAAAGCGCAAAATAGAATGTCTGTGTGTACGAAAGCGCAAACACAGAGGGGAACGAATGCGCACATAATTCATGCGTCATAAAACAGATTTAATCTGTTTAAGACTGAAGTTTTAGTAGGACATCCATGACCTGATGGACTTGTGCGTGTGGAGAATGGAACTGGTCCTTCAGATGGCGGCGGTCGGATTCTGGTCCGTTAGTAGTTCGTGGACGATTCGTGGTTGGAGGTGCGGCCCAAAATCGAGGAGGAAATGTGCTTTTGGGACCAATGTAAGTTCCTACCAAATAGTCAATGAATGTACCTACATTTTGGGCTTCCGACGGAATCTCTTGTGCGCTTTTCGACCCCTCATCTTCGCGCTTTTCAACCCATTACGTTTGCGCTTTCGCACACCTGTCAATCAGGATTAAATGGGATTTGCGCATTCGTACTCCACCGTATTTCTTCGTGAGCTTCAAAACAATATCAAATGTATAAAGGCGTACAATCCATTTTAATTTTTTTTTTTTTTTTTTTTTAATAATGAAGAATGAGGCTTACGCAGTTGATTTCCGATACTGTGTTAAGTGTTATACCCCTCAGTCCCAAGTGTTATTCACCTCAACACAGACGCGTGATGTGGCTACGCACTAAACGAGATCATAATTCAGATTGGCCTGCAATAAAACTTGAGCTGCAGCCGCGGGTCTGCTTTGTTACATCACACGAGTCCGCCCGTCCTGAGCTTTCTACCCGATTGATCTCGTCCGGTTTCCGTCCAGAACTTCCGAACGGCCTCTGAAGTAGATGTGGATCTGGATTCGGGTGTTCTTCCTCGTTATTAGGTTTTCGAACTTTCTCTGGGCGGGGTGAAACGGAAAACGCTGCAAATCCCTGCACAACGGTTTATTATTTTGTATAGAATACCCTTCTGTTACAGATCACAGCTCTATGTATAGATAACCCTTCTATATAATATGATATGTACTATTCTATGCATATTTATGTAGATCGCAGACCCTCCGTAGGTTAGTACCTAACCCCGTACTCGTTACTTGGTACCTACCTAAATCACGAGTTAAATGTTGCTAAAATAATTCTGCCGATGACAAACAGTACCTAACAAAAAGAAACACACATAATGAAGTTCTGAAAAGAAATTGTTGATTAGGAGTGAAAAAAGTTGCAAAAGTACCTACCAACAAACTCCAGCCCCTTCTACGTAGATGGTATAATGAACCGTTGTGTAATAATTTACCGTAGTAATAATTTACCCATCAATAATACTTCAACGTTTGTTCAAGTTTCACTACCTACCAACAAACTCCAAAAGAGCCATCATTTTTCAAATTAAATAATATCACAGAACAACCAACTCGACTTCATACTCCGCCAATATAATCAGGTGATCCCTACCAATGATTGGCCGTATTCACAAATTCCTATTGTGGGCGCGTCTCTGGTTACGAGATTTGGTTTGAATTGTATACAATTTCATTCACACTGGAGTCGAAAATGCCTGTCGGTGCAAACTTTGGGGCCTTACTGTGAACGAACGGCTGGACGTACGATGCTCCGGATGGTCTTAAAAAACTCGCAAGTTCAAGAAGTATTTAAAACCGTAAAAATATTTACGTAAAAAAATGGTATAGGCGTTTTGAAAATTTCAACCCCTATTTTGAACCCCTTAGAGATGACTCACAGTAACGTCGAGCTTCGAGGACCAACTAGACGCCGAACGGAACCTATAACCCGAATTTCATCAATTTTTTTTCATGGTAACTAAGAAAAGTGGCCCGTACGGCGTACGGCGTACGGCGTACGGCGTACGGCGGACAGACAGAAATATTTTTATTGCAGTTTTGGATTCTACATACCTTGAAACGTAAACCATCAAATTTTGAGGGGGGGTAAGAATTTTTTTTTTCATGCTCGATTCCAATGGTTCATTATTGAAAATAATAAACCAAAAAAAGAGGCAGTCGTCGTAAAACGATGGATATTATTGAGCTGTGATTCATTAGTTTTTGATAGGTAGGTCTTTTTACTGGGGAGATTGTCTTACTGTGCTGATCCTATCGCTCCTCATGGGTACAGCAGTGTAAATTATCACAATCTTCACTCGAATCTTCTACCAGCGAAAAAAACAACAAAAAACAACAGCCAGATGGTTCTCTCCAGGGGCGGCCCTAACAAGTTTAGTCTCAAGAAAATAAAACGAAAATAGAGATCCACACTCGTGTTTCTTGCTCAAACTTCTTAGATGATCACAATTCAAATAATTCAATTTAATTTGTGACATTAAATTTAAAGGGTTATTTCCGGTAGTTTAGAAGTATAATTACCATATCTTCCGGAGGAATCCGTCTTCACATACTCAACCACCTGGTGACGACGGATTCTTCGGGATAGTGTGGTGGTAATTTCAATTTGGTGGTTTTTATTTCGAAACTACCGTTTCAAATTGAGCGACGGTATAGCGTTTCCTTCCTCGATCGATTCCAACGGTTTTTAACAGGAAATAATTAACCAGTGATGAAAAAACTAGTACAAACTTCTTACGCCCGTGAAATAGGCTAAGGAGAAATCAGACAACCACTGGCTCCGTCTGTAGGGACTGGAATTATATGCACAAAATTTAGCCAAAATATGCCCTCGAAATGGGCCAGATATGCAAAATATGCACCCGAGCAAAATTACGTTAAAAAAAATTAAAATATCTCTAAAATGAACTAAATTTTGCTGTGAGACGTATAGGTAGTCTATACATTATTTTCCAGTTATTATCGCGTCCTTAAAAACATTATAGAAAAGGATCAAGGAAGAAAATGTACACACCTTTTTTTCTCGACTATACAATATTTACGTTTATACACAAAAAAGCCACTCGCTATCACAATTATATAGCACTGAATCACAATTGATTTTTCCAAATTTTCAACCGTTAATCTCCTACGGTTGTCGCTGATGAGCAACTTTGAGGCAGAAAACGACCTCTCGACGTCACAGGACACGATGGGTAAAAATTTCAACGCTGAGAGTTCACCTGGGGTAAGAGTAGTTTGTTAGTAGTCTTGGGTGCTTATCGAAGTTGCGTATTTATAGCCCGAAAATGAAAGGCAATCCGATTCAGGGATAAATGGTAAGGGCGTGCCTAAGCCCTATCAGGTACTGATTAAACGGTGAGTGGCCTAAGAATATCCGTGACCCCTTTTCAGAAACACATCTCGGAGGATTTGGCGATTGGAATGTCGAAAAATAGGGAAATTCCCCAGTTTCGATTAAAAATGCAGAAATATGCACAAAACGGCCAAAATATGCAAAAATCTCCAAAATCGAACAAAACGTGCTATTTAAATTTGAATTTGATACATGCTAAACGCTTCAAATACCCTTAAAACGGAAAAGTAGAACGATATACACGATAAAAAACACATATGCAAAATATGCAAATTCCAGTCCCTAGTCTGTAGTATGGAGAATTCATGATCAAGGCCCCTGTGGCACGTCTGGGACCCTTGAACCCCGACGGACGGGGGTACCCCTTCCCGTGACTCAACACCACTCTTGTTCTCCCATGCAATCCGCGTCCCGAGGCAACGGAGTTGACAGGTAAAGGGCGATGATTCGAAAACTCCCTGAGCAGGAAGCGGCGGATCTCGGTGGAGTCCCTCCGGTTCCCTGAGCAGGAAGCTCAGGAGTTGCTGCCCACAGACGTGACGTCGGTGGAGGATCGGCAACGAGGAAAAACCGAGCTGTAGGGTCAAGTCGGTGCCGAGTTCAACGCATCTTACCAACTGTTAGGCCCCCATCCACGGTCAAACAATTTGCGCAAATTCGGTGTTTGTGCAAATGCCTGTTTGCGCCAACGTGAGCCCATCCACGTTGCAACCCGTTGTGCAAACATCAGTTTCGTTTTCAACATCCTGTGAGCATGTCAGACACGGACGTTTGTTGTGCCGCGATTATCCTTGCACTGGGGACAGAAAAACGTGCTAAAAAAAGAAGAAAGCCAAACATGCCAAACATTTTTTTGTCGCCTTCATTTTCATCAATTCCCTTCTGAAGGCAGTGCGCAATGAGTTCACTTTGGCGCGCACGCTTGCCCTGTCTGCGCTGGAGTATATTTCTTTCATTTTCTCGACGAGAATGTTGTCCGCCGCGTACTTCTTATTTCGATCTTTATAGTCGTCACTTTTAACCTTCCACAGTTCGGGTAAACCGCGATAGCACTCAATAAACTCCCTCCAAAATTCTCGCCGTTCACCTGCTTTTGTCGTCATATTCTGAAAAAGTAAACAACAGTAAACTGAAAAAAAAAATCAAAAATAACTTTCTACTCGACCATTAACATACTACGTTGAATTGAAACACCATGGAACTTGGAACAGGCCAAAAACGAAAATGAAACAAAAAGAATAATTTAAAAAAACTTACCGAATCCGAGGAAGAGGCGAAAATGCGTCTGTTCACGAAGGGGAAAAGGCGTAGACTGATCCGAAGTTTGCACAATACTACCATCCACGGTCAAACAGGTAGTCAAACAAGGGTCGTTTGCGCAAAAGATTTCGATCCAGACCGATTTTACTGAAACAGTTTGCACAACCATCAAATTATTGACGATCAAATTATTTGCACAAACACCGAATTTGTGCAAATTGTTTGACCGTGGACGGGGGCCTTTAAGGTAGGTTCACATGGAGACACAATTCTGGACGGCAATACGGCGCGGCAGCGCGTTTGCCGGAATTTTTGCCGCAGAGGCGTTCACATGGCAGCGGAATCATAACAAAACGCAAACGCAAAAAACAAACAATTGCTCGAACTCGAAACCGCAAAATCAACCGCAAATGTCGAATTTCAATATGTCTGAACAACCAAACAGGAGAAGTGTGCGCAGTGACCTATGCGCAGATACGGCAACGGATCCGACAGCGGAAAATATCTGGAAATTTTGATATAGTATCCAAGACATCGCGTTGCAATAATCCATTTTGCGTTGGCCGGAATTGCGTCTCCATGTGAACCTAGCTTTAACGCCATAGGATGTCAGACATGCCTGAAGTTATCGCATACTTGACAATTTAAAGTCCTTAGGTTTGTAAAATTGTCAGATATGACGCGTATCTTCCCCGTATCGTTATCAAAATGGCTCCAGTTACGGGAATTTTCAGACACGCATTGACAATCAGTCTGATGTACAGGGTGTCTCTGAAATTTCCTCACATTTTTATGTGGCCATGGTGCATGACTCATTATGTGCAAAGCAAAAGCATGTCAGACACTGACGTCTAATTTTTTGATTTTTAGCGAATTTTCAAAGGAAATGACACTATTGCTGGGTCCAAATTTTTCAGAACATGAATTTTTGAAAAAATGTTATAAGCAAATCCGTTTCAGAGCATCGTGAATTCATCCCTAGATTTTAACGAAAATTGACACATACACTCCAGACGATTATTATGACCTTGGTTACACGATACAAATTTCAAATTTCGCCAAAATGTTATTGTTGCCAAACAAAGAGATGAATCCGAAGATGAGCAATTTTCAAAAATTCTAAAGGGGTCAATTTTGAGTTTTTAGGAGTCAGAAATCGGTAAAAACGACTAAAATCACGAACAGTTCTTATAAAATGAAAGTGGTGTGGAAGGATGAGTTAAGACAGAAAAATGCCACTTCATTTGTTTTTCCTAACGAATAGGGGTCAAATTTGGATTTTTTGGTGTTAAAAATAGGTGTAAAGGGCTAAAATCTATAGGTATTAACTTACCTGGCGTTGTGTCACGACAGAAAGAGGAACTATCTCGATGTTAAAAATATTTTTCTCTAAAAACAGTTTGTCAAGTTTGACTTTATAAGAGTCAAAAATCTGTAAAAATGGTTAAAATCATGAAAGAATTATATAAAAAGTGGGTTGGTTTCACGCTATATCATCTTTTCACACAATATCACGAATATTTCTTTGAAAATTTGCTCTTATAGCCATGCTGCACGACTGGATTTTTTTAATATGTATAATTTTTAAATAAATATAAAAATTCTTAGTTACCATGAATTTTTATATTTATTTAAAAAAAAAATAATTGAATCGTAAACCATCAAATTTTGAGGGGGGTATATAAGAATTTTTTTTTTCTTGCTCGATTCCAATGGTTCATTATTTAAAATAATAAACCAAAAAGGCCAATACTTCTTGTAATAAATTCAATACCATACTGAATGAATAAAAACCTTCTCATGAGGAGAGGAAATTAATTCAAGGTTTGTCAATAATTATTTCATTCGACAAAATGTTACCGTAGAGGTTTGTTGCCGGATAGCGACATTATCATCTGTAACTTGTCGGTGCCAAAATTTTACCTGTTCCAAAACATACTGAGAACGTAACAGTTCCTACCGGTACAAATTTGACGGTGACGTACATGGTTCGTTCCAGAATATTGAAAATTACTTATGTGTGCTCTCCTCTAAATCAGTTTTCCAGTGGACAGAGCATACAAAATTCAATTTGTTCGAACCGTCGACTGCTGCCGCTCTCTATATCTGGAACGCAAACGTTTGCTCGAGGTAAATCATGGCGATTTCCGCACTCCCGCGTGGGTTTGAAACGTGGGACTATCTACGGATCATATTATCGTTTATTACGTCATACCTTACTCGTTCTAATTAAATGGCCGCAGAGACTGAGGTAACAGCATCCCTTATTTCGGAGTTGCGGGGTTGTGAGCTTGCGTCACGGTTGGCAAAGTGCCAATAAATCTGTCAAAATTGCGGAGAGAAAAAAGAAAGCCTTGACCACCAAAATCCGCAGTTTGTGTCAAGGCGATCTGCACAATATCAAGGTATTTGCATACGTATGGATGAGTAGACTTCCTTCACGAAAAATACAAATAAATGAATACAAATACAAACCGGTATCACTGGTTTTTGGGGACCACTCCGTGAGTCGTTGTTTACGGAATCTGCTGACTTTCCAATGTGTAAATCCAATTCTTGGGGATTTGGTTGGATTAAGCAAGTATCCGAGTGAGTCGATGTTTATTTGATTTTGACGTTCAAATTGTTCCCCATATAAAATTAGGTACCTTTTTCCCCCACCAAAAATCAATTGTTTCGAAGAACTGTGTAAATTCATACTTCGGCTTTCCCAGCAATGTGTTGGAAACGGTTGGGAATGATGAAACACGTACTTTATGAATCACCGGCCCAATGGTGCCGGTGTGGTGCCACCAAATTTAACATCTAGTCAAGAACTCCGAAATATATTGGTCGATTCTAAAGACTTCTGTGATGGCCTCGTAATCAACAGTTTGATTTACAGTGGCTACCACAATAGCTAAGCGGCAGTGAAGAACTCGAGGGTTCACGAGCAGGAAGAGTAAAGAGGCTCCTACATCGCTGACTGCTTTATTGAGAGAGTAGTAGGTACTTTACATTTTAAACATTTTTGGCATGCAAGGGACAGCTAAATGCCAGAGTAGTCAGGAAAAAATCTGGACTTGAATCAGGATTTCTTTAAAGGGTTGCTTAACTGCACAAACCGGAAGCATTTATACTCTATGGACTCTCGGTGTTCTAATACTCACATGAAGCACTCTCTTGATTCAATTTTACCTTGCAATTCTTGGGAGAGCTACATACTCGGTACGTATAACTCTGCAAATATATAGATATGGATACTCGGATAATGTTATGACTTATGAATCATCTCGCTGGACGCTGGGCGTTACTAGCGGTGCAACTATGAGCTGCGTCAGTACTGACTAATGAAGTAATAAGTACGGAATGACCAACAGAAAGAGCGTAGTTGGATGGTAAAACATTGACCGCGAGGCTCTGGCTCTGGCCGTAGCCCCCTCGTATTACAGGGGCATCAGAACAAACATGAGAAACTAAATAAAGTTATTTATTGATGTAAGAATATGAAACAAATAGCCACAAAATAAGTCTCAAATTATATCGGGTTTTTCATCAAAATGGTTTTAACTTGAAGGCATCCCATTACCCATTTTACCCGTCCTAGGTTTTAACTCACGTTTCCTGGTTGGGCTTCTATTAATCAAGTGTGGAATGGGGTTTAACTTCGAAAACAGGTTAACACAGAAACTTGCGGCTCCTCCGTCATAACACAAACCCAAAAAACTCGCTGTGGCACACAAAAGGAGGAACGAAGTTGGGAAACCAATTACCGCTACGTGGATACATGGAATGAAGAGGTGGCGTGCTCCTCCGGGCGCGTGACAATCGAAAGCCTTCACAACGTCAACAAAGATTGAGGCATGTTTGTGTTACCTATCTTCTGGCGCTTTTTGTGAGGTGTCTACCTATGAATTTCAATGAGTTAGCGAGAGAAGCACGCTACCAAATGTGAGCTACGGGGAGAGCTGGCAAACCTCGATAAATCAGACACCGTAAACCACAGTGTCTTATCACACGCTTCCGTTTTCAGGATTGACTTGGCTTCATAGTACTCTGACTCTTTTATGTTCCCAGTTTGACTTCGAAAATCAAGTGTGTTTTATAAACTTTATGCTGTTAGAACGGGGTATGCGCATGAGTGACAAAAGCTGTTTATATTATTTTTAAATGCAAATAGATTCCATCCTAAGAATTTTGAGACCAACCGTACTCCCCTGCGATGAATAGTTCTTCTTCTATGATTTCTCAAAAATTCCAACGCTTCCTACGTCATTGCACCCCTGCCCACTGTGACGTAGGAAGTGCTGGAATCGTTGAAAAATCATAGAAAAAATAACTAGTTACCGTAGAAATCATAGGAAAAAAAACTATTCATCGTAGAAATCATCGAAAAGAACTATTCATCGTAAGACATTGCGGTTGGTCCCAAAATTCTGAGAATGGAAACCTACTTTCATTTTAAAACATGAAAAAATACAGGCGCATAGCCCATTGTTTACTGGGTAACCAACAATTTCGTTTTCTCTCTCAAGGCTAATGTTATTTATTTTAATATACCTCAAGCCTTGAGATCAAATTCAGTTAAGATCGATGATCTTCCAATAAAAATGTCTGATGAGATTCTTCCTCTTCAAACTACAAATCGTTATTAGAACAGAGCAGAGGGAGTTATGCTATTGTGACTATTTCACCGCAATCTGTATTGCTAACCAAGTAGGTAAATAGATGCTCTGCCAGCCTACTATTTATCCACTTTATATCGGTAGCGTACTGCCTTGTATAGTACTTGTTATTATGCTACATCAATTTAACATCGCTTGAGTTTCAAAATGTTGTAGGACAAATGAATGACGCATGCAGTTGTTTTCGATTTTACCTGTAATCCAGGGAAATCGTACAGAAAAACGCTGCGAAGTCCTTGTCACATGGGTTTATTATTCCATTGGACATACCTACCTACAGAGATGTTGGCTGTTTATTTATTGTTTCTTTCACGTGAGATAATTGAAATGTCTATTTCTGATGGTTTCCATTAATTTTGGCCCCTAAAACACAAATTAGGTACGCTCTTTTTTTTTAAATAACTGTCTTTGATCATTGGTAGTGCCATTTAATCGTCTTGATGCACGTGTTGACACTTTTTCCAGTGTTATTATACAAACTGATGATTTCAGACGATTTCCCAGGTTATTCACTCATAAAAAATCAATTTTGGGAACTGAACTTTTGGTAGAACTCAATTTTTCATTCTTTGGTCAAAATCGACTTCATATTCGGTCTTCTCGTCCCCCAAAACATGGAAAATGATATCTCAGAAGCTCATGTTACTAACATGTTGCTAAAACGCAAAAAGTACCTATTTTTACACACATTTTCACTCATAACATCCCTGGGTATATTCCGATCGGGCTGAAAAGTTTCGGGACACAACTAGGGCCCAAATGGAGCATGTGTGCGAAAGAACGACTTTTTTAGCACTAAAATGAAGCCTGTACACGTGATACGGCGTGCGGCGGACGGACATTGCATTTTTGGAATCTACGCACCTTGAAACGGAAAAGAAAAAATTTTGAGGGGGTGTTATAAAAATTTTTTGCTGAGCGAATACATAGGTGTGTAGCTCACAGAATAATAAACCAAAAGGGGGGATTTCCTTTCATCGGATAAGTTAGTTCTGGTTTTTTGGTATGTTGTTTTGATGAAATTCCACGTTTCCATCTCGAAAGCCTTCCGGAACATTGTGAAACTTAAAAAAACCGGTAAATTTTCAGGCTTCAGTGTTTGACTTGTAACGTCTGAAGGGTGCACATCGTACAGAAGATTTTAGCCTACCAAAATTAAAGAGCATTTAATTTTGCGTCGAATTGCCTCCTTAAAATATTCAGTTTAAAATTTCAAGTTTTAAACATTGGAAATTTATCATCATTTAAAATATTCAGTTCAAATTTTCAATAAAAATAGGTGTGCTCTGAAAGCAAAATTTCATGCTCTACAACTTCAGTTATTTTTCATGTTCCAGTTATTGGCGTGTGAAACTAACACAACTTTTCAGTCAAAATGGAAAATTTTTCCCAATTTTGACTGCCGATTTTGACCAAACCGCTAAACCAAATTTGATATTTTAAGAGTCGTTCGACGCAGAATTTATTCCTGTTTAATGTTGGTTTAAGTGAAATGTTCCGTACGATGCACCCTTCAGATGTTATAAGCCAAAAACTGAAGGAAAAAAGCCCGAAGATTTATCGGGTTTTCAGGTATTTCACAGTGATCCGGAGGGCTTTCGATTTGGAAAACTTGGATTTGTTGTTCCACCCTTTCATCACATACAATATACAAAAAAAGCAGAACTACATTTGTTGTCAATTTGAGGAAAATGGGTGGACAGATTTTGCCAGCGAAGAATATCCAACCAAAAAACACGCACTCAGTATTGTTTTGTTTATTAGGTCGGTAATTATTACAAATGTGTATACTTATTCCTAATTTAGTAAATTCGGTGTGACGCCGGTGACGGTGATGCAAAATGCCAAAATAATAATTATTAACCGTTTTCCAACAAGAAAATACTTCTTTTTGTACCTAGTTATTTATACAGTTTCAGTTCTCTCCCTGTTCTGAAGCAGAGTGGTTAAATACATCGATGTTTTACCACTATGCACACAACAGGAAGTTGATTCGGGCGCAGTGGTATCACGGTCAAGAGCAGATTTCTGAATATATTCGGATCTTTCCTTTCCTTATCTCTGGTGACATCACATTACACGTAACGAGGATGGGACACAATTATGGGAAGAAAGTTCGCGGTTGAGCGAAAAAGTCTTGTTTGAAGACTCCGATCAGAGCCTCGAGGTGGAACTTTCACCGCTCCCTTCGGATTGAGCCTCTCAAGCCCATTTTCTCTGTCGATTTATTCGAAAGGCGGGTTTTGCGATTTGTTGAGAGGATTTCCACGCTAATGCTCGGGCTTCTCTAAATGCTTTTTAAATGCCCCCGACTCTCGGTCTGGAAGTTACAAACACTACCTCGATTTCCATATCATTTATCCACACGTTTCCTGTTGTGGTGTTCCCAGTTCTTCATTTCTGTTTGATGCATGCATCCGCCATTTTGTAACATTAGAGATTTCCTGCGTTGACAATAATGGTCATCTCCAGTTACAGTGTTGCGGAGTGGGAGCAGCTTTAGTTATTATTTTCGTAATTGGATGGAGTTGTGCAAATAGGGAGTAGCAAACACCACCCATAGTGCTGTCTTCGCTATAGTGGTTATAAATATCTTGAAGAAAGTGGGTGTGCTTATGCTTTTAGCTTTTTGAGGTGCTTTTGCAGGTTACTGAGGTTTTAGAGCCGCATGAAATGTCCTTCTAACGGTTTTGACGCTTATCCCCTGAATGCAAAATACGAGTTTTCTCAATAGTGTATTGCAAAGCGGGGGTAAGCGCCAAAATGCCTATCTCCAGGGGCGTTGCGTCCATAAGGCCACTTGGGCCACTGCCCTGCCTCCAAAAAACACTATAGGTATAATAGGTAAGTTAAAAAACCTCCATAGTTCAGTTGGAATTTGAATTTCCCTCCATAAAATGTACCTAGCATTTTTCACAAAGTTCAACAGCGACTCGCCAGATTTCTCTGGCTAAGGAATGGAAATTCTATGGATATTCAATATTATACATGGTATGCTCCATAGACAAAGCATCTTATCCTAATAAAGCGACTGTAATCGATGTCCTTCAATCAAAATCGAAACCTAGGCTCTTGAAACTGGCAGACAGGTCCCGGGACCTGGTGTCGCTATGACAACTGAGGAAAGTGGCCCGTCCGCGCATGCTCAGTAGAGTAAAAATGTTGTTTGCCACGCCCACATTGGGCCCAGTCCCCAAAATCTGATTTCTACTCCAAAATCGTTCGTTTTCACAATCGATTCGATCCCTTCGATTCAATTTGTTGTTGTTGTTTTTCTTGAGGGTGCCGCGAAGAAACACTTTTCATGCCGACAGTGGTGGTTAGAGGTTGCGTTTTTTCTTCTTGTGCATTCGATTCAATTTGTCATCTCAATACGAGATGCTTCTTCGTCTTCTGATTTGTTTTTGTTGTGAATTAAGTTCGCTTTCTCAGTCAGTTTTCATTTGTTTGCGTCAAATTGACCGCATTTTGCGTTCGGTCCGGTTCTGATGGCAGATTTGTATTCGTGGTACCTACGTGCATTTTGTCCTGTTTGTGGTCTTGTGGATTGTTCGTCGTCCTAACTCATAGATAACTACCTAGCTTCAGGACAATAGCTTCTCCATTCAAGTAGGTGCCGGCCGACGGGTCATTGTTTTGCTATATTTTAGTTTACTATATTTTTATAACAAGTGAATTCGGTGGCCAATTTGCAGTAGAAATTGTGGACGTTTTTGTACGACGATAGATTGTTGATTGAAAGGGAATTTGCTGAATATCGAACAGTTAATAAGGGAAAGGTGTTTATTGTTGCCTCGAGGTATTTTGTAGACAAATCTCTTGGTTTTGTGTTCTGGTTTGGTGCCCAACCGTTTTCAGAGCCGCTACTGCTAATCTCACCCAGTACTCACTCAGATAGCACCAATAATGTGTGTCGCTCACCTCCTATTTACTTTTCTCAGATTGGTGACAATTTGCTATCACGGGGTTACCACCAATAATATGTGTCGCTTACCTCCCATTTGCGTATATATCTCAGAATAAAGATCGGACAGATTCAAGTCACTTAACGCCTCATTGCAGAGTAACTATATATTACACCCTGAATGCGAAAGTCACGTCTT
Organism: Leptopterna dolabrata; assembly: GCA_954871275.1. Taxonomy (NCBI): domain Eukaryota; kingdom Metazoa; phylum Arthropoda; class Insecta; order Hemiptera; family Miridae; genus Leptopterna; species Leptopterna dolabrata. The sequence goes on along the minus strand of OX940984.1, from coordinate 10,033,985 downwards.
CCTTGAGGGGGTTGTCGCTTACCTACCTTTTATTTGCTTATTATCTCGACTTCACACTAGATGGCGCTAAAAATTGTATAACTCTACAGCGATTGATGAGACAAATCGAACGGTACATAAATCAATTTCGGAAAAGTTGTCGGTTACCCCTTTTTGCATAACTCCGTCCAGGTTCACTCTGTATTCAAAAGGTTTAGCCTCTATTTTTCTCTAGGCTGTGTATCTAAGCAGCTTATGTTTTTGCGAAAATAATGTTTGAATGTCCAGCTGAATGATGTCCATTATTCGTATTTATATGAACATTCTTCTCATTAAGGTACCTACTGTATGATATGATTGATGATATTGAAATAATCAGGAGTTATTAGCCTGTACACCCCTGACCTGATTTTATTAACCCTTGAGCCTACCAAGTTGTTCTCAGACTTTACAGCAAAGGAATTATTTGAAGGATTTCGCTGTTGAAGGAGGTGCCGTTGCATGGGTCACTCGATTTGCTTACTCTTCCCTTAAAACTGTCGAGTTTATCCTATCAGTCTCCTGACTTTCCACTGGATAAGGTGCACGTCACTTTCGTGCCTTCGTTCCCTGTAAACGGAAGGACGAGCATCGAGTGACGTAACGAGGTCCCTTCAAGTCACCGACGTGGGCTCGTCACGCGAGTTTTGTTTCAAACGTATCTGGCGGGGTCACGGATCTTTTTGCATGGTTTGAGCCTCCTTCGTCTTTTGCTAATCCTGATGTGAACGAAAATGAAGTTTGATACTGAGACAATAATTACAGTAAGTAATGACCAGAGCCCTTCAAAACATGGCATTCATTTTTGCCAAAAATGGCACTTAAAAACATGGCACAATGGCACTTATTTTAGCCAAAAATGGCATTTATTTTTCGGGCTTCCTTTTTCCTGTTGATACTACTTCTAGTGTTACTATACAAATTGATGGTGATTTAAGACAATTTCCCATGTTTTTGACTCATAAAAAATGAACTTCGGGAGCTTAACTGTCGTTACAACCTCAATTCTTCACTCTTCGGTCAAAATCAACCACATATTCGGTCTTCTCGCCCTAAAAAACATGGAAAACGATATATCACAAGCGCATGTTAACTAAAACAGCAAACATCCCTCGAAAACTCCTATTTTTACACTCGTTTTGGTTTATTATTCTCTGAATAATACACCTATGTAATCGCTCAGCAAAAAATTTTTATAACCCCCCTCAAACTTTTTTCTTTTCCGTTTCAAGGTGTGTAGATTCAAAAAATGCAATGTCCGTCCGCCTCCGCCGTATCACGTGTACAGGCTTCATTTTCGGTCTAAAAAAGTCGTTCTTTCGCACACATGCTCTATTTGGGCCCTAGTTGTGTCCCGAAACTTTTCAGCCCGATCGGAATATACCCAGGGGTGTTATGAGTGAAAATGTGTGTAAAAATAGGTACTTTTTGCGTTTTAGCAACATGTTGGTAACATGAGCTTTTGACGTATCGTTTTCCATGTTTTTGGGGACGAGAAGATCGAATATGAAGTCGATTTTGACCAAAGAGTGGAAAATTGAGGTTGTACCAGATGTTCAGCTCCCAAAATTGATTTTGTATGAGTCAAAAACCAGCGAAATCGTCTGAATCGCCATCAGTTTGTAGAATAACACTAGAACGATTAAATGGCACTACCAATGATCAAAGTTAATTTGAAAAAAAAAAAAAGATCGTACCTACCTAATTTGTGTTTTGGGGGCCAAAATTGGTGGAAACCATCAGAAATAGCTATTTCAATTATTTCACATGAAACAAACAATAAATGTACAGCCAACATTTCTGTAGAATAATAAACCCCATGTGACAAGGACTTTGCAGCGTTTTCTCCCATATCACCCCTGGGTGTATGCTGATCGGGCTGTTGTGCTTCGGAGAGCAACTAGGACCCAAATGTGCTCCCAAATGGGGAGCCGAACTGTGTGCGGAAAAACGACGATTTTAGTCCAAAATTTAACGTAAATTTAAGGCTGAAACTTCGTTAGAACCTCAATTTTCCACTCTTTGGTCAAAATCGACTTCATATTCGGTCTTTTCGTCCCCCAAAACATGGAAAAAGATACCTCAAAAGCTCATGTTACTAACATGTTACTAAAACACAAAAAGTACCTAGGTACCTATTTTTATACAAATTTTCACTCATAACACTCCTCGGTATATTCCGATCGAGTTGAAAAGTTTCGGGACACAACTAGGGCCCAAATGGAACATGTGTGCGAAAGAACGACTTTTTTTACACCGAAAATGAAGCCGGTACACGTGATACGGCGGACGGCGGACGGACATTGCATTTTTGGAATCTACGCACCTTGAAACGGAAAAGAAAAAATTTTGAGGGGGTGTTATAAAAATGTTTTGCTGAGCGAATACATAGGTGTATTATTCACAGAATAATAAACCAATAAACAACTCCCTCGACATTGGGTACCTACTTAGTTGTTGGCCTCAACATTGGGGGAGGAGTCACAATTCTTTATTGTAGGTAGAACGTCGACCAATAATTAAGATTAATTACGTACGACTTCCGAGAGATTTTACTGTGCCATTTTCTTATATCATGCTTTAAATTACAAGTTACGGTTCAAAATCATGAAATAATTTTTTCACTATAGCCGTTTGAAAGAATCCATAGTCGGTGCATCTCTAATATTCATGAGCAAAGTATTTATTATAAAGTTTCGCACCACGGTACAGACATGACCGCTGACCCACCGCAGTTAGGCAACCACGGGTGTTTGATTTATTTATTTGATAATAGGATCCTGTCTGGATATATTTATAGGTTTCAATTAAAGTTATAATATTGACAGTGGCGGCGAAAGTTGGAACTTGAAATAACCTCAACAGCTCTACAGAAGGGTAACGCCTATAGTTTTGTAGAAGGATTCTTATTAGAAATTTTCGGTCAATTGTGAGAAGTTGAAGTGTTGTAACACCCGCACCTCCCCAAGCAGCAATATTGTACGACAGTGCAGAGTGGACCAAGGCAAAATAAAATTTCCGCAAGTTGTCAATGGAAATGAAACCCCTGACTTCGAGACATATTCCTGTTAGCCTTCTTAATCTGAGGCACAGAATATTAATATTATCAGTGCCTTCCAACTTAGGCACTGATCCAACACAACACCCAAATACCTAATTGTGCTGACTTGGGCTATAACAGGGCAAGTGCATGCAGAATCCATACAACACTCCCACCCGTGACATTTCAGATATTCAACTGACGGGATGTTTACTATTTCGAGTCTAGAGAGGGCTAGGTCAGTATAACTTACATGAAAACTCACACTTCTACTGTGTTGAGTTGCCAAATGGAATATATCGGTACATACTTACGTTGATGGAAAATACAGCAGAAATCGGTTACAAAGAGCTTCAAGGCTTCCTCATTATAACCGGTAGCTCGTTGTATACGGTTAGAACGAGCATTCGTCGTAACCTGAACGTCCTGAACAGAATGTGAGAAATACAAAAACACACAATTTAATTCAATAAAAAATCGGGATTTATTGGTTCCATTTCAATAATTCTCTCTTCAATAAATAGTCGAATATTCGTCACTAATAATCTTCTAAATTTTCTTTAAAAAATCCTCGATTTATTGTTGCTTTGGTGCAGATATTCTGTTGACCGAATTTTCCAACAAAACCGAAGTCCAAAACTTTCTTTCTTCATTTGAGTCCATTTTAGTGTAGTAAAATTTTTCGAGGGTCCTCATTGCAGCAAGAGCTTCAGATGCTGGTGGCACTGGTCCGAAATCGTCACCATCAGGATCTACGTTGTTGTCGATTATTATTTCAACGTGCGATGCCAGGAACTGTGAAACGACTAAATCTCGTTCACGCATGTCAAGTGTTGCATACCTACCTTTCTGCACTGGAAAGTACACCGGCATCATTTTGGCCGAAGGAGGACTTAAACTCGTTAACTTATGAGGAATTTGTTCACACTGACCGCGGTGAATGAATCCCAAGTAAAGAACTTGTTTCATTCACCTCTTAAACTACCAGACACTCGAAGAAAAATATTAAATCCTCAAATCCTCCTGTTGTGTGTTTCAGTTTATTATTGCGGAAGGAAATACAAATACTTTCGGTTCACTGACCCTTTATCAGGCGAGACCTGAATTGAGAGGAATAAAGAGCGACTGTCTCCCTACGTTATTTCTGATTCATTTGTTATGGGAACAGTATTAGTCTCTGAGCCGGACTGCGCCGTTGGAATTTCGACAACAGCTCTGGGGATCCAGTATCATCAATAAAACAGGAGAGCGGGCTCTATAGTTGAGGAGGCCATCTATCTCTGTTTACAACGCTTCATATTCAGCTCTGGGCCGCGCTTTGCTTAGCAGTTAAGGAACGTCAGTCATTTCCAGGCCGTTCAACTCTAGGGAATGAGTTTTCTTTTTCTCGTTACAAATCGGTGTACTTAAAAATTTTACTGTTCATCATAAGAGTACAGCTTTATAGTACACTAGATATTTATGGTACGTACCGATGACCACTGTGCAGTCCCAGAAAACACATTTTGCTTAGGTACCTATATCGTACGTCTTTTAACTTCTCAAGACAGTAATTCCGGAACCTCGCGTCTTCTAGCCTTGGAGGAACTGTTCTGCATCATCCCTGACAAATACGATACCCAGGTAATGAGAGTTGCTTCGAAGTTTACAGTGGACAAACTCTTAGTTCTGTTCGGGCAGCTAGTTTTAATATGTGGATGGACTACAGAAATATCCACAGGCCAATCTGGTGGAATTCAGTCTATGAGGTTGGATATTCACAGTTTGTTCCGGTCTTCCATCATTCCCGTCGTAAGCCACATTCGACATAGAGGAAACTCGAGATTATGAGAAGCTGATCAAGAAATCGTTTACATTGAGTTTCCAAACCTCCGATGATGTCCTTCTGCACGTTTTGCTTTTGCTTAGATCAACTTCCAGCTGTACTGAAGGCCGATGCAGCATTGTGCATTTAGTAGGCATTACGTGTTATAAATGACAAAATTACGCATTGTGCTCTTGCAAAGCCCATCAACTTCGTTATTTCAGATGGGAACTCCCCTTTAGTTTATTGCAGATTTGGATTCTACGCAAAATTTTATGAAAAGGCCCCTCAGCCGATTTTTTTTACTGCGCCCATCGTGCACCGCGCGATCGCTCAAACATGGCGGTACGCGCAGTTTTGCTTCTCATGCAACACCCAAGTGTGACACATGAATTAGCACTAAATTTTCACGCTGAATTCAGCGGTGATACTGTTTCTTCAATAATCCTCCAGTTCACAATGAAATTGGTTGGTAGGAGGTAAAACTTCCCCTCATTGTTCAAAACCTTCTGCGCGTATCTTAATAAACAGGTATTAGTTTCAGCTAAGTGGGTGTTTGTTTCCAAACTGACACCCATCGCGAACAGAGAAGACCCCAGCGGAGGATTGTGGAGGGCCTGTGCTTCAATTCGACCAGAGTCAATTCAGCAGGCTTTGAATGAGGAATTTTTACTCACAGCAGGAACGTGTATTAGTAAAGGTGGAGGAGGAGCTCAATTCGAACAATGAATTTATCCTGAGACGCATTATGAAAGAAAAATAACTACCCACCTATTTTGAAATTTTCATGTCTTTACTTTGGCACACAAACTCGAAAAGCGTTACCAAAAACCGACAGGTAAAATTGCTGATGATTTTCGCTTACAACCGATTCGTTTCTACGGAACGTCATGTTTGCCATTTTTCATCATGCAAAAATCGTTCACCACTCGTTGGAATCGTGTGATTTTATTGAATATTTTCTTGTTAACCGTACCCCCGTACCTTGCGCGGTAGCTGAGCTGAGCATGATGAAAAAAAGGTGGGTAAACACGGTAGTCAGCAACATAGGTAGTGAAGAAAGTCACTGTTTAACCTTAAACCACTTTAATCTGGTAACCTTGCACCACTGTGTAACCCGGATCGTGTTCCTTGCAACCCGTAAAATGATTCCGTAAATTATCCCTAAACTGTTGTATTTCCTTTCAAGTCCTGAATCAAGATTAAGAAGAGATTCCTATGTTAATTGGGATTACCCGTTTTGTGTGCGAACAGGTTCCTTTGTAAATTGCGATTACGTAGTGTACGATGGGTTCGGAAGAGTTTCGTCAGTTCATGGTCGATACTCCTTTCTCGCCAGACACCACCGACAAAGAAAAAACGCTGCAAATCCCTGCACAACGGTTTATTATTTTGTATAGAATACCCTTCTGTTACAGATCACAGCTCTATGTATATAGATAACCCGTCTATATAATATAATATGTACTATTCTATGCATATTTATGTAGATCGCAGACCCTCCTTAGGTTAGTACCTAACCCCGTACTCGTTACTAGGTACCTTCCTTAAATCACGAGTTAAATGTTGCTAAAATAATTCTGCCGATGACAAACAGTACCTAACAAAAAGAAACACACATAATGAAGTTCTGAAAAGAAATCGTTGATTAGGAGTGAAAAAAGTTGCAAAAGTACCTACCAACAAACTCCAGCCCCTTCTACGTAGATGGTATAATGAACCGTTGTGTAATAATTTACCGTTGAGTAATGATTTACCGTAGTAATAATTTACCCATCAATAATACTTCAACGTTTGTTCAAGTTCCACTACCTACCAACAAACTCCAAAAGAGCCATCATTTTTCAAATTAAATAATATCACAGAACAACCAACTCGACTTCATACTCAGCCAATATAATCAGGTGATCCCTACCAATGATTGGCCGTATTCACAAATTCCTATTGTGGGCGCGTCTCTGGTTACGAGATTTGGTTTGAATTGTATACAATTTCATTCACACTGGAGTCGAAAATGCCTGTCGGTGCAAACTTCGGGGCCTTACTGTGAACGAACGGCTGGACGTACGATGCTCCGGATGGTCTTAAAAAACTCGCAAGTTCAAGAACTATTTAAAACCGTAAAAATATTTACGTAAAAAAATGGTATAGGCGTTTTGAAAATTTCAACCCCTATTTTGAACCCCTTAGAGATGACTCACAGTAACGTCGAGCTTCGAGGACCAACTAGACGCCGAACGGAACCTATAACCCGAATTTCATCAATTTTTTTTCATGGTAACTAAGAAAAGTGGCCCGTACGGCGTACGGCGTACGGCGGACAGACAGAAATATTTTTATTGCAGTTTTGGATTCTACATACCATGAAACGTAAACCATCAAATTTTGAGGGGGGGTAAGAATTTTTTTTTTCATGCTCGATTCCAATGGTTCATTATTGAAAATAATAAACCAATATAAACGATTCCTACAAACGCGATCGTCATCCGAGAGGAAAAGGAAGTTGCAAGCCGGAATACAACGAGAACATCGTGCGCGTAAGAAACTGTTCACTAACTTAAATAAACTACGTTTATTAAATGACTGATGGTTTGAAAACATTTTTGTGCGAAAGAGCGCAAAATTAAGAAATCACACCAAACAGCGTTACAATTCCTTTTCTGATGATGGAGAAAGAACAAGCGAGAATGATTCTTAGTTACCTACCTACTGTCAAGATAAAGCTTGTGATACAACATGAAAATGTCTCACTGTGTTGCGGACTTGTACGCAAGCGTTCTTGTTTTTCGTGGTTTCGATCTTAAGTCAGTAAATTGGCCATAACCTCCTTAATCCGTCACATAAATTCAGATCTAATTATACCGTTGGAATTTTATAGCTTGAAAGTGCAAAGATTAATTTTGTAATTATTTACCAATTTTGAAGTTACAATTTCATTTTGCGACAATTTTAATAAGATTTATGATTCTCAATTTCACTGGAAGAATGGTAACCCTTCGCAAAAAGTTTTAGGTATTTAATTAGAAGAAAAGTTTAATAAAAAATGAAAAACTGCCTAATTAAAAACAGTAACAGGAAGATAGAAAAAAGGAAAAGTTAAAAAATAAGTGGGAGGCACATAGTTATTTATTTGGACACCCTGCATATCGTGCAGCCCTTAGTATTGTACTTACATCAGGAAGTTCTTGTGAGCGGTCGTACACATGCCCGACCCAGACCTTCCCACATACACTAAACTTGACAGACGCTAAACTTGATATACAAAGAGTCAGTTCTCAGCTGTCAGCCCGGAACGGGTAACACGACACTTGTCACGGTCACCTGATTTCGACGAGGTATTTTGTTGCACAACCAGGAAGGCACGGGATGTGGTTTTATTGTTTTGCTCGAGTTCGTTGTTTAGGTTATGTGTTAGTATGCAGTACGAGAGGTCCTACGCTGTTCGTCTTCTTGTGAATAACCTTTCCTAATTACAAGTCACATTTTGAGCTCCAGAACGAAGTAATGAGACAAATACAGAATGATTGTACCTGCCATTGCAAAGAAATCCTTCGTAAATCGAATGAAATACTACCTTAATGGTGTGTGCTGCCTACCATAGAATTGCATCAGCATGATTAAAAACGCTGCAAAGTCCTTGTCACATGGGTTTATTATTCTACTGGACGTACCTACAGAAATGCTGGAAATACATTTACTCTTTCGTGTGCAATTATTGAAATAGCTATCGTTGATGGTTTCCACCAATTTTGGCCCCCAAAAACACGATATAAGCTCCTATTTTTGATAAATTATCTTTTATCATTGATAGTGCCGTTTAATTGTCTTGATTCACCTGTTGAAACTACTTCTAGTGTTATTATACAAAATTATGGTGGTTTCAGACGATTTCCCAGGTTTTTGACTCATAAAAAATTAATTTTGGGAGCTGAACCTTCGTTACAACCACAGTTCTTCACTCTTTGGTCAAAATCAACTTCATATTCGGTCTTCTCGCCTAGAAAAACATGAAAACGATACCTCACAAGCTCATGTTCACTAAAACCTCAAAAAAACCCTCGAAAACCCCGGTTTTTACACCCATTTTTCGCCCGTAACACCTCTGGGTGTATTTTGATCGGGCTGCCGAGTTCGGAGCACAGCTAGGAGCCAAATGTGTTCCCTTATGGGGAACCAAACTGTGTACGGAAGAACGACGATTTTAGACCTAATTTTAACATAAATGTAAGGCTGAAACTTCGTTAGAAACTCAATTTTTCACTCTTTGGTCAAAATATACTTCATATTTGGTCTCCTCGTCCTAAAAAACATGGAAAACGATGCCTCACAAGCTCATATTACTAAAACACCAAAAAACCCCATTTTTACCCCATTTTTCATCCATAACACCCTTGGGCTGCAAAGTTTCGGGACACAACTAGGCCCCGAATGGAGCTTGTGCGCGAAAGAACGAATTTCTTAGACCGAAGTTGAAGCAGATATGCATGTTACGGCGGACGGACACTGCATTTTTGGAATCTACGCACCTTGAAACGTAAAAGAAAACATTTTATAAAAATGTATAAAATGGTTTTATAAAATTTTTTGCTGACCGAATACATAGGTGTATTATTCACATAATAATAAACCAAAAGTATGTAAGGTGGTCTCTGCAGGTAATGACTTCCTAGCCAAACATGGGATATCATTTTGATAGCAGAAATTGGCTCCTATTGTACTAGCCTGACCGCTCGCTTCGATCGCTATCCGAGATTCGCTGTACGCAGTATCGTGGAATCAACAAACGACGGAAAAATCCCATAGCCTACCGGGTATTTGTGCCCAATTTTATCAAAATCCGTCAAGCCATTCAGGAGTTGACCATGGTCGACCATATTTCCGCTATGGTGAAGGAATTAAAAATGCGCCTACGTTCAACTTGGGAGGCTACCGGATATTGGTGCCAAATTTGGTCGATATCCGTTGAGCAATTCGGGATTCGACCATGGAGGGGCCCATGGATGCGCTATGGTCGACCGCGGGGGTAGTCCGAAGGGTCGATCGTAGATAGAATTTCACGTAGATTACGAATATGCGATAAAAAATAGGGGTTACCATTTCAATTAACGAAGTTGACCATGGTCGACCATAGTTCCGCTATGGTGAGGGAATTAAAAATGCGACGTTGCACAACTTGGGAGCCTACTGGATATTCGTGCCGAATTTGGTCGATATCCGTTGAGCAATTCGGGATTCGACCATGGAGGGGCCCATGGATGCGCTATGGTCGACCGCGGGGGTAGTCCGAAGGGTCGATCGTAGATAGAATTTCACGTAGATTACGAATACGCGATAAAAAATAGGGGTTACCATTTCAATTAACGAAGTTGACCATGGTCGACCATAGTTCCGCTATGGTGAGGGAATTAAAAATGCGACGTTGCACAACTTGGGAGCCTACTGGATATTCGTGCCAAATTTGGTCGATATCCGTCGAGCCGTTTGGCCGTGCATAGACAGACAGACAGACAGACAGAGATTCGAACTTATAATATAAGAGACTAGCATGACCGCTCGCTTCGCTCGCTATCCGAGATTCGCTGTACGCAGTATCGTACATAATTCCGACGTTGCACAACTTGGGAGCCTACTGGATATTGGTGCCAAATTTGGTCGATATCCGTCGAGCCATTCAGGAGTTGACCATGGTCGACCATATTTCCGCTATGGTGAAGGGGACCGAAAAATTCCGACGTTGCCCAACTTGGGAGCCTACTGGATATTCGTGCCAAATTTGGTCGATATCCGTCGAGCCATTCAGGAGTTGACCATGGTCGACCATATTTCCGCTATGATCAGGGAATTAAAAATGCGCCTACGTTCAACTTAGGAGGCTACCGGATATTGGTGCCAAATTTGGTCGATATCCGTTGAGCAATTCGGGATTCGACCATGGAGGGGCCCATGGATGCGCTATGGTCGACCGCAGGGGGTAGTCCGAAGGGTCGATCGTAGATAGAATTTCACGTAGATTACGAATAAGCGATAAAAAATAGGGGTTACCATTTCAATTAACGAAGTTGACCATGGTCGACCATAGTTCCGCTATGGTCAGGGAATTAAAAATGCGACGTTGCACAACTTGGGAGCCTACTGGATATTCGTGCCAAATTTGGTCGATATCCGTCCAGCCATTCAGGAGTTGACCATGGTCGACCATAGTTCCGCTATGGTGAAGGGGACCGAAAAATTCCGACGTTGCCCAACTTGGGAGCCTACTGGATATTCGTGCCAAATTTGGTCGATATCCGTCGAGCCATTCAGGAGTTGACCATGGTCGACCATAGTTCCGCTATGGTGAGGGAATTAAAAATGCGACGTTGCACAACTTGGGAGCCTACTGGATATTCGTGCCAAATTTGGTCGATATCCGTCCAGCCATTCAGGAGTTGACCATGGTCGACCATAGTTCCGCTATGGTGAAGGGGACCGAAAAATTCCGACGTTGCCCAACTTGGGAGCCTACTGGATATTCGTGCCGAATTTGGTCGATATCCGTTGAGCAATTCGGGATTCGACCATGGAGGGGCCCATGGATGCGCTATGGTCGACCGCGGGGGTAGTCCGAAGGGTCGATCGTAGATAGAATTTCACGTAGATTACGAATACGCGATAAAAAATAGGGGTTACCATTTCAATTAACGAAGTTGACCATGGTCGACCATAGTTCCGCTATGGTCAGGGAATTAAAAATGCGACGTTGCACAACTTGGGAGCCTACTGGATATTCGTGCCAAATTTGGTCGATATCCGTCAAGCCATTCAGGAGTTGACCATGGTCGACCATAGTTCCGCTATGGTCAGGGAATTAAAAATGCGACGTTGCACAACTTGGGAGCCTACTGGATATTCGTGCCAAATTTGGTCGATATCCGTCAAGCCATTCAGGAGTTGACCATGGTCGACCATAGTTCCGCTATGGTCAGGGAATTAAAAATGCGACGTTGCACAACTTGGGAGCCTACTGGATATTCGTGCCAAATTTGGTCGATATCCGTCAAGCCATTCAGGAGTTGACCATGGTCGACCATAGTTCCGCTATGGTCAGGGAATCGAAAATGCGCCTACGTTCGACTTGGGAGGCTACCGGATATTGGTGCCAAATTTGGTCGATATCCGTCGAGCCGTTTGGCCGTGAAAAGCAATTCGGGATTCGACCATGGAGGGGCCCATGGATGCGCTATGGTCGACCGCGGGGGTAGTCCGAAGGGTCGATCGTAGATAGAATTTCACGTAGATTACGAATACGCGATAAAAAATAGGGGTTACCATTTCAATTAACGAAGTTGACCATGGTCGACCATAGTTCCGCTATGGTCAGGGAATTAAAAATGCGACGTTGCACAACTTGGGAGCCTACTGGATATTCGTGCCAAATTTGGTCGATATCCGTCGAGCCGTTTGGCCGTGCATAGAAGGACAGACACACAGACACACGGACAGACAGAGATTCGTTTTTATAATTTAGTAGGGAAGTAGGGATGCTATACTTTATTTAGCTCTTCCAATCTAGTTCTCTATGAAAAATCGAGAACTTACCATTTTGAAAATGCAGTTACATTTGTCTGTTATCATAGAACACATCAACTGACGTGGCTAGTGGTGCAGTAGTTTGACTATTGACAGGTTGGTTAGTGCCAGTTACTGTACCGAATTTCTACGTTTTAATGTGTGGGCATAGTATGGAAATCATCAACCCTCCGTAAATGGAGTGGTGTCAATCGGTTGGTTGGTTGTTACTGGGCTATAATATGCTGTTCTGTATCCCAAGTTTTCCAAAGAATGCACCCAGACGAAATGACGAGACGGTCGCGTACCTACTCGCGACATTTGCATAAAACGGAGATTCTAGGACTGTTAAACGCAACTGTTTGAGAGGTGCGCTTTTTTATGGGCAGGCGTTGTCGTTAGAAGAGGATCCACGGGTAGCGGAATGACCTTTCCCACAGCTCTGGGCGCATTAGAGATGCATGAAAGCGGGAGAGTGGAAGAAGGTACCCACTAGGGAGTATGGCAACTCTGTTAGCTCGGATCCTCCAATCCTGTTGATTGCTGCAAAAACGTTGGGTCTTGCTAACTCTCCAGAAAGGCCGTTTGAGACAGATTAACATGAGGAATGAACTGCTCAGTTTATTGTGGTGCCACAGGTCTGTGGTTAGCGTCAGAATGCCAATACATATGTCGTAATTTGACAAGTCCACTGTAGTAATTATTTCAGTTCTGATAATTCGGAGAAATTTGTTGTCTTCTGAAGATCAAAAATAGTTTAGGTATTGCTCGCGAAAAAAAATCAGTTCGTCAAAAATATCGAAACTAGATTTTTAAAAAAAGCACCTTGTAATAAGGAAAACAAGAAAATCAAAAATAGTTTAGGTATTGCTCGCGAAAAAAAATCAGTTCGTCAAAAATATCGAAACTAGATTTAAAAAAAAAAAGCACCTTGTAATAAGGAAAACTAGAAAATCAAACGAGCAATTCAAAGCACGCTTCCACCACGAACCGCCCCAGGGTATAGCGTGCACCTAGTCATTGTGTATTTCATTTATGAGTAATTCTATCGCGTGAAGCAACAAGTTCCCTCGACGTTTAATTCATTTCGCTGTTTTGGTACAACAAGCCACGGACGTACATGTTTATATTATTTTGGTCTATTATTTTCAGTAATGAACCTTTGGAATCGAGCATGGAAAAAATATAATTTAACCCCCCCCCCCCCCCCCCCTTAAAATGTTATGGTTTCCGTCTTAATTTACGTAGAATCAAAAAATGGAATTTTTGCAAATTATTACACAAAGGTTTATTATTTACCTGTATAGATGCCCCTTCTGCGTGGATCACTGTTTTCTGTGGTCAGTACTCTCGAGCTCCCCCCAGTAAAGCCCTAAATCGAGTACTAGAGCCGGCCCCGGAATTACAGTTTCATAAAAATGCGCAGGATTATTTGCTGTTATTCATGAAGCATAGCGATTGTTCAAGCTGAAAAGTACCTATCAACAAAATCCAAAAGAGCCATCGTTCTTCAAATGAAATAATATCGCAGAACCACCAACCCGACTTTATACTGCCATCCGTGATTATAATCAGGTGCTCCCTGTCAGTGATATCCAGGTCGGATTTATACAGTTTCATTCACGATCATGTCGATGTTTTCGGTGCAAGCGAACGGCTGGTCGTACAATGCTCCGGGTGGCCTCAAAAAATTCTTTAGTTCGAGATCAATTTAAAAACGTAAGCAAAAGCCTTATATTGAAAGTTTTCGAGCTACGGCGTTCTGAAAATGTCGACCCCTATTTTTCACCCCTTAGAGATGACTGACAGGTACGCCGAGCTTCGCGGACAGACTAGACCCCAAACAGGACCTACAAACCAAATTTCATTAATTTTGGTTCATGGTAACTAAGAAAAGTGCGAAGTACGGCTTACGGCGGACGGACTAGTTACCAAAATTAATGAAATTTGGTTAGTAGGTCCCATTTGGGGTCTAGTTAGTCCGCGAAGCTCGGCGTTACTGTCATTCATCTCTAAGGGGTGAAAAATTGGGGTTGAAATTTTCAGAACGCCTTTGCTCGAAAACTTTCAATAAAAGGGTATTGTTTTTTACGTTTTGACATTTTATGTCTTTACTTTGCTACATCGAAAATGAAACGCGGGACATGCAACGGAGACATGCAACGGAAACAACGTCACGAAAATATTTCTGATGATTTTCGCTTACAACCGATTCATTTTCGCCAGTTATCATCGTACAAAAATCGTTCACCACTCGTTGGATAGCTCTCGATTTACCTAACCATACTACGTTAACCACTGCGGACTGCGTGGCCAACAAGCTGCGGTATGAGCGTGATTGTTTAAATGAATGTTTACGTACATAATACAGTGGAGTCCGGCTAATCCGAACTAATTGGGACTGAAGGCTGTTCGGACTAGGTGATAGTTCTGCGACAATTAAGTACGAAGTACTTGTTTTTAAATTGAAACGTGATTCTTTGTCATTTGTGACCGCCCAAGGACAGAGTTTACCATTCGTTGGAAATCTTGACCAAAACAATTAAGTAAGAAGTACTTGGTGTGGGTGCGGGAGGGGGCGCTAAGACATAAAATGTCCCTCGTGGTTGCGTACTTGTACGGAAGCTGTACCCACCGTTTGTGTTTTCACCTGAACCAATTTGGTATTCTAACTGTTTTCATGCTCCATTCCAAAGGTTCATTATTGAAAATAATAAACCAATTTCATAAGATTTCGCACAGAATTTTTAAAAATTTTTTTTTTCAAGTTTCCTAGCTGCTGTTATAAGCAGTTTTATATAATACACATAGAATTTGGATCATTTATAGAATACATATCTTGAGTTTCGGTCGGATATAATTTAGCTGCTTATATATAACATTGGTCAGGGAACTTAAAAAAATGAGGTCGTTGTAGCCAATGATCACTATAACCGATACATGTAATTTAAAAAAAAACGTATAATAAGTAATATGGTGAAATTATTCCAAAAAATCACAGGTATTTCATATACAGGGAAGTATGTAAGAATTCCACTGAACGATTGTTTTACCAGAGTACTCGGCTTTCGTCTTCACGTGGACTTCTCCTTACACCAGAATAATGAATAGATGTTATGACAATGCATCTAAATATTTTGATGCGACGCAGTCCGCTTCTAAATTTAATATTTTGATCCATATCATCAGCTTCACTTCTGTAACTGGTACATTGCCGAAATCCTTATATAGATTGTAGGTTTTAATTTAGACTCGTCAGTCACATACCTACACATAATTTTATATCCTCTTGTCAAGTTCCTTTCTCCAGTTTCTCTGGTAGTATGAATAGACAGTTATCGAATTATCATGTGTCCACAAAGAACACTTTTGCTACTGATTTTATAATCATCTTCCGCTAAGCATTTGAAAAAGTTGAGGGAAATGTTGCCTTATGGATGAAGAAAAAGACGTAAAACAAAAAGAAGAGTGGAAGAAGCCCTTGCTTACGTCACAGGGATATAACGCGCCGACGTGACAGACCGTTTCCCACCTGTTTAATTTGGATCTCAAACTAAAGAATTTTTGATGCCACCCGGAGCATTGTACGACCAGCCGTTCGTTTGCACCGAAAAGCTTCGTCAACATGATCGTGAATGAAACGGTATGAATCCAGCCCAGATATCATTGCTAGGGTTCACGTGATTATAATCGCGGCTGGCTGTATGAAATCGATGATGTTATTTCGTTTGAAGAATGGTGCTCTTTTGGATTTTGTTGATAGGTACTTTCGTGCTTCATGAATAACAACAAATGATAAATGATTGAATAATTATTGAATCCAGCGAGTTTGTATAAAACTGCAATTCCCGGGCCGACTCCTGCAGTACTCGATTTAGGAGGGAGCACGAGGGTATGTAAAACAGCTATCTACGCAGAAGCGGCATGCGATAGCATTGTTAGCCAAAACAGTTTAGTTCAATCGTCCTTTCCTATGTAAAGGAAAATGGCTAGTAGATAATGAATCACACACGCACCATGCTCAAAGGATCTCCGATATGATGATGGAAAACTAATAGCCTGGTTCAACTGAAATCGGTCCGTTAGTTGCAAAATCTCGAAGTCGTTGCAAGTAGATCCCGTTTCTTTTGGTCATTCGAAAAGATTTTAATCGCCACATTCCTAACAACCATTGGCTTCTGCGTATCGACAAAAATAATCGGAAGAAAAGGGCGTTAAAGATATTCTGTACTATAATTTTCTTGCAAGCAGGTAGTGCTGAGGAAACTGGCCCTTTTTGGCCGCACTGTGCTCTGCCTTGAATGCTAAATGTATATAACCTCACTAATCCGCACGTCTGCCCTCGCAGTGTTGGAAGAATTGGGTTCCGTATAAAGCAGCCAGTTGACTCTGACATAATCCCCCCGACCAGCGACAGCGTTGGAACAGCTGCGAGGGAAACTGACAAGAAAATGTGGGCCAAAGCTGTCACTCCTGACAGTGTACAGGGCATCCTTGAGGCTGATTACACGGGGAGATGGTGGGGGAGCCCTTTTTCGGCGATTAAAACACTCGGATCGGCGTCTCTGAGTGGAAATCAACCCTTGAGCTCCCTTCGTATTTTTCATCTCCTACCATCTCCGTGTTCTGGAAGGTTAGAGCTGACCTCGTTCTCTAAATGAGCTTTCAGCTCGTCTTACCGAAAAACACCCAAGCAATGGGGCCGTTCGGAAATTCGAACAGTTGCAAATAAAACTCGCAACCGGGAAACCCCACCAATCATTCAAAAATACGTGACGAACAGGGAACTGCTACTTGGCTTCAGGTACATAATACTTGAATTTACTCACATGTTTCGCAAATTAGCTGGATGGCCCCGTGCGTTGGTCAGAACAGTTATCACTTGGGTTACATAATTATTATACGTGCAACCCAAGTAATTCAACTGTTACTATATACCTGAAGCCAAGTAGCAGTTCCCTGTTCGTCACGTCTTTTTGAATGAATGGCGGTTTCCTGGTTTAATTAATTCAAGTATCGGTTATAACGGGCTACAGCAGCCAAATTTTTTTAAAGTTTCCTGGCCGCTGTTATAAGCAGTTTTATATAATACACATAGAATTTGGATCATTTATAGATTATAATATATTGGTACTGTGATCTTGAGTTTCGGTCGGATATAATTTAGCTGCTTATAACATTGGTCAGGGAACTTAAAAAAATGAGGTCGTTGTAGCCAATGATCACTATAACCGATACATGTAATTTTAAAAAAAACTTATAATAATATGGTGAAATTATTCCAAAAAATCACAGGTATTTCATGTACAGGGAAGTATGTGAGAATTCCACTGAACGATTATTTTACCAGAGTACTCGGCTTTCGTCTTCACGTGGACTTCTCCTTACACCAGAATAATGAATAGATGTTATGAAAATACATCTAAATATTTTGATGCGACGCAGTCCGCTTCTAAATTTAATATTTTGATCCATATCATCAGCTTCACTTCTGTAACTGGTACATTGCCGAAATCCTTATATAGATTGTAGGTTTTAATTTAGACTCGTCAGTCACATACACATAATTTTATATCCTCTTGTCAAGTTCCTTTCTCCAGTTTCTCTGGTAGTATGAATAGACAGTTATCGAATTATCATGTGTCCACAAAGAACACTTTTGGTACTGATTTTATAATCACCGCATTTGAAAAAGTTGAGGGAATTGTTGCCTTATGGATGAAGAAAAAGACGTAAAACAAAAAGAAGAGTGGAAGAAGCCCTTGCTTACGTCACAGGGATATAACGCGCAGACGTGACAGACCGTTTCCCACCTGTTGCCACCGGCCAGCCAATCAGAACCCATATCCCTACTACGCCACAGGAGAGCCCTTTCTGCGCTCTTTTTTGAAACCTTGAAGTTTGACAGTCTCAAAATAACATGAAGGAAGCATATTTACCCGATTCAGCACTATTATCGTCTATCTCATATCTCACATCATAAAATATTGAAGAATAAACGCTAACAGAAGTTATGATAGGTAACTGCCCATTCTGACCGAATTCGAGGCGTTCACTCTGCTCCAGGAAAACTACACACACCGACCTGATTGCATAATCTTCTGCAAGTTTACAGATGTAATTTGAGCTTCGTACTCAGCCCGAGGAAAGCGCATTACATCGATAGGCTTGCATAATCTTCCGCAAGTTTACAGATAAATATAATTGTTTGAGCTTCGCGTGTCAGAGGCTTAGTTGTCGGAGCCTCTATGTACCCACCTACTTCGTCGTTTAAGTATAGGAAACTTTGTCGAAGGCTCGGATGCACTTTCTCTCTCGGATCTGAAGATGAGAGCATTATCGTGAAGTGGTGGGTCCGAATTGTGAGATAATGTTTACAACGAAATTGGCGATGAACATTTGTGAAGCAACTGTAGATAGGTACAGGTACCTCAAAGGCAGGTAGGTTGGTATATGTAGGTGCTTCCAGTACTAGTAGGTACTTTGTTGAAACCAAATTTGTGATCGGTTTGTTATTTCCTCTCTTCATTATTCTTTATAGCATTTTCAAGTCCAAGTCACGTTTTACAAGTTAAATTAACCTTATACAAATCATACTAACTTTTGGTTTATTATTTTCAATAATGAACCATTGGAATCGAGCATGAAAAAAATTCCCCCCCCCCCCCCCTCTTTACATATCAAATTCACCTTTTGGTTTATTATTTTTACATATCTCATTAATCATTTTACATATCTAATTTATATTTTTACATGTAACAAAACCTCACCTTTTGGTTTATTATTTTAAAATAATGAACCTTTGGAATCGAGCGTGGAAAAAAAAGTTTGCCAAGTCGGATAGGTAGGATAGCGTCCTCTGTCACCTACGTAACATGGACGTATATAATTAGTTGGTGGATACATTCGGTGGATAGATGGAGAATTGAGGCGTATGGATTTGAAATTGAGAGGTTCAAAATTGACGAAATAGTAGGATAGAATAGGAGGTGTAGGAACACGATTAACGATAAGCGTCATATGATTTATAGGCATAACACTTGAAGGATAATTATTTCAAAAGTGTCGAAGCAAGTTACAATACGATAAAAGATTTTATACTTGAACAAATGAGTAAAAGTAATTAAAATTCAGAGAGAAATCCATATACATTTCGTTTAACAAAAAAATTATTCGTGCAATACTATACTTACTTTTACTTTTGCACATGCGCAGACGGAAGTTTCTGTACTTCATCAATGACTTTAATATGAGGCTGTCTGTGGCCCAACACCCACCTACCCTCCAAACCTCATCACTTCACGACAATTTCTAGGGTAGTTGTGGGCTCTGGAAAGGTTTCACGTTGGCACGTGCGTACTTTTTTAATGAATTTGATGTAGCGCTCTCCGAATTTCAACTCACTACCACTATTTTTTCGGGTAGTTATGGGCGTTACAAGGAATTGGCAAACATTTCGTGTTTGCGCATGCGCATCCAAATGTTACAGTCCGAATTTGATGAAATCGATGTGGAATCGTTAGGGTACCATTCTGCATCTACCCTCCAACTGTCAGCTCTTTTGTAAGGTTTTTAGGGTGATTATGATATTTACAAGGATTTCACGTAGGCGCATGCGCAGACGAAAGTTACAGTACTTTTTTAAATGAATTTGATTTACCTAGGACTGTCCGTGGCCAAAATCGCGCCTACCCTCGAATTTCAACTCATTACGACCATTTTTCGTCCGTAATTTTGCCCGGGACAAGGAGTTGACCACAGACAGACACGGAACCGAATTATGTTTCTTGATGTCTGAAACGTAAAATGTGTAACCCCCACCCACCCATAAAAATTTCGTTCCAAGGTATGTAGAATTCGTAAATGGAATTTTAAAATTGCTGTCCGTCCGCCGTACTCAGTTTTTTCTTAGTTACCATGAACAAAAATTAATGAAATTCGGTTTGTGGGTCCCATTTGGAGTCTAGTTGGTCCGCGAAGCTCTGCGTTACTGTCCTCTTCTCTTCTATTTATATATATTGTAAAAATGTTAAAATGATTTGTAAAAAAAGTGAATTTGATTTCTAAAAAGATGAATTTGACTTGAAAATGCTATAAGACAGATCTGAAAGATTGAAGTTACCTACCTATCCACGTCAATCTGTTCTCCTGTGGCCTACCGGAAAACAACATTTTGAACGTACAGAGACGTCTGTCTTTATTAGAGATTATTTTAAGGACTCAAGATGGCCTTATCAATTGGTTCTGTACGGTTTTATTGCCGCTATTTCTCCATCTCACCGAAGCAAATTCATCCGTGAAAAATATTTTCTCGATGCAGTTTACGTTGATAGTCGGATCTTCATTGCCCTCACGCTGCTCTGAATAATGCACCTCGGAATGTTCAACGTTAGGTCGTTAAGAAGGTCCTTTTGAATTATGTAGCTGTGGCCCAGGGAAACGAACGGCCTTGGTTGAGTGGTTGCAAAGGAAAACTTACCGACGCGAAACAGCTTCGTTCAGTTAGTTCGGAGTTTTGAGCCGTCCGTTTGTGACCGTTACAGGATTTATTGGTACGAAAAACGGGTTAAAGAGTTTTCCGTGCGCTGTAAAAAATAAAAGTTAGTTCGACAAACCGATGAGTTTTCAACGGACCACCTCGACCCGATAAGGTCGAACCTCCAGCCTCTGGGTCATTATTTGAAAATCCGCATTTCTCCGGATGTCATTCTAATTAAGTAGGATTCTGAGTAAATCAGGTAGTAATCTGTATTAAAGTCCAGGCGATCAATAATATTGTCAATATTTGCTTCAGTATTGGCGCTCTATATTGAAGCGCATCAGTGTGCTTCAAAACGCATCAATATTCTCACCAATACTCATTCTGGCAAAAATATTCGTGCTGCATGGTCAGGGCTTCCAATGGCGTTTTTGGAAATATTGATAATAAACCTCCTTGACCTTCAATCGGTTCTTCAGTATTGACAGAAAATATAATTAGCGAATTTTCAAAGAAAATGAAGCTATTGCGATCGGTCCAAAATTTTCAGAACATGAATTTTTGACATTTTTTAAATATCCAAATCCGTTTCAGAGAATCCTGAATTGATCCCTATATTTTAACGAAAATTTGTATGTATTTACATAGGAAGTTAGGAGGTTCCTGAGGTTCGGCCAGTAAAAACGATTTTCTTTAAAAAAGCCAACGTTTCGCTGAATTTATTCAACATCTTCAGGGCAGTAGACCCAGAAAGGTGGCGGTGTTGAGGTGGTGAAGTTGGATGGGACATTTTCTCAATGTTGATTATACTATGATGAGGTTCTTGACCGCTGGAATAAGTAAGTTAGGAGGTTCCTGAGTTTCGGCCAGTAAAAACGATTTTCTTTAAGCCAACGTTTTTACTGGCCGAACTTATTCCAGCGGTAAAGAACCTCATCACAGTATGTATATACATAGTGACTCAGGTTCTGTTGAGGATCGGTCAGTGAAAAGTCAAGTTCCCGACGTTTCGGCCGTTTATTCAGCCATTTGAACGAAATAGGCAACGAACAGTAAATAAACGAACTGATGTTCAAAATCTTAGTAAATGCTACTTAAGGCTAAATGTAACGCTTTTAGTTGCAAAACCTGCCACCACGTGGCAGCACCAAAATGAAGGAAATTTCCTTGACTCCTCACAGGAGAACGAATCAAGATATTTTGAATCTGAAAACGGATTTGATAAGATATCAACCCATAGTTTGGACGAAATCGGTTTAAAAAATTTGCACAATTTTTTTGCGCACTGTTCAATAAATTTTTTGATTAAATTGAGACTTTTTCAAAAATGTGGCCTTATACAGCAGTGTGCCCATGCATACAGTGTACAAATCCGTTTTCAGAATTGAGATTGGTCAAAAATTACGATCGTAATCCTTAACATTGGTGAAACAATAGATTGGAAACAATAGTATGGCTGACGGGGTGGAGGAGTGCGCGCGCGAGAGGGGGGCATTTTAGTGAGGTGGGGCCCGCCGCCTCGACCCCTCGACCGCTTGGACCCCTCGCATGAACATTCTCGGAATCGAGTCTTCCTGATGTTGGTTGGAAAAGAAGTTTTGTCTGTGAGCAGGATTGGGTCATAGCCAAGTCAAATTGGACTTGTGCTTGCTGCCTAATAAATGTGCACTAGCTGGAAATTATTTTAATCGAATTTGGGCATAATACGAGTAATGTGAGTTTGCGACGGACTCTGGCTTGTGCTAAACTTTTGAGAGCCAAAAAACTGCGAAATTTTCGGACCTTTTTCAGCTTTTTCGCTTCTCGAAAACTATTTTCACTATAATTATGCTAGAATAAGGAGCATAAAATTGCGCGTCGATTGGAGTTTAGTACGTCAAAATCGCTTCAGCCATTTAGCTAAAATCGCCAAAAATAAGTCTTTTTTCGATTTTTCCCAAATTTGTCGATACGTCCCTAAAATTTTGATACGTGATTCCTAAAAGCACATATTTTTCAAAATAGGCTCAAATTTCACATTTTTAGACACTTTTCCCAAAATTGGTATTTTCGGAAACTGGCTTGGTGCGGTATCCTAGAGTGTGATTGTCTATTAGAAGATGAATAAATCGTTTTGGTTTATTATTCTGTGAATAATACACCTATGTAGTCGTTCAGCAAAAATTTTTTGGAACACCCCCTCAAAATTTTTTCTTACACGTTTCAAGGTGTCTAGATTCATGCAATGTCCGTCGCCGTCCGCCGTGTCACGCATAACTGCCTCAAAATTGGTCCAATTGAGTCGAAATTTGCACCAAATACTCATCTAGGGCAGACATGGTGCCCGCAAGCTTTTCAGCTCGATGGGACCAACGGTTTGGATTTTATGGACAAAAAACTGGCAAAAATGAGGCGTTTTTTAGGAGTTTTGAAGTGAAAACCGTTGAACGCCGATAATTACCGTAAAAATGGTCGAATGTGATTCAAATTTGGAGGGTAGGTGGGGGTTGGTCCAAAGATGGTATCTATATTAGGGATGTTTGTTACCTAAAAGTATCGGAAAAAACACGGGAAAAACGAATTAATAGCACATTGTTTATAAATGGTGAAACAATTGTTTGACATTTTGATATTGATGGAGTACAGTTCTATATGTCCGCAAGAATAATAAACCCATGTGACAAGTACTTTGCAGCGTTTTTTATTTACTTTTGTACATATATTGTGATAACATAAATAGGTATATATGCTTTTTGCCGTGAAAAGAATCACAGTTTCACAGACAGACAAAGATTCGAATTTATAATATAATAAGGATAATAAGGATAGAGATAGAGATAATAATAACCCCTACACATATATCCATGTCACGAGGTATCTGCTTACAGAGTACCTAGATAGTTCCTCTTATGAACTCGCCAAAAAGGTTGCCCAAATTCCAAGAAGCCGACACTTCGATTTGATTTGGATTTGATTTTTTCGAAATCAGGTGACGTTTATGCAACTGTGTTTACATAACTATTATAGTCGATGAATCTGAATGGTATTTACTTTGCCAACAGTATGTACCTACCTGATGTTTTTGATGTGCCAAAACTTTATTGCACTGCTCCAACAAAAATTGGCTTCACAAAAATGGACTTCTACAACAACGCGTGCGTCCATATTTCGTAACTCCGTTACCCAATTTCCATGGAAAATGTTGCGATCATAGTGTTTAGTAGGTTTCATGAGTCTGTTTGGTGAATTACTATGGTGCAAAACTTTAGTGTTTCCAGAGCGAAAACTCTGGACACAAATTTAAAAATTTTTGTTTGGGTAAAGATAAAAAACTTAAAAAAACTAGCGACTACTTCTTCCAAATTCAAGGACAATTGGAAATAACGATGAGAGAGCGTTGTTTTTTCGTAGTGTGGACCCCTAGGGATCTACATTACGAGATAATACAAAGGGATCGCTCATTCTGGGAGGACAAAATGATAACAAAGTTGAAATATTGTTATGAAAATGTTCTGCTCCCAGAAATTATTGATCCAAGGATACCACGTTCGCTGGAAATACGGGAGCCTACCCAGGACTTGGGATGAAAATTCCTCAAAGTATAATACTTTATTTTGAAAGCAAATATAGTATATTCAACAGCAGAAATGTTTCAAGTGTTTGATGATCTGTACCTATATGTCCCCTAATTTCGATACTGCTCAGATTTGAAATACCCAGTTTAATTTTTCAAGACTAGATTCATGGACTATGATTTTACACGCTGTCCCATAAAATTCGCGTAGGTACCTATATGAAAGATTTATCGACTTGTATTTTTTGAAACATCTATATGCATGTAGGCACGCTGTTGTAGGTACCTGCCAATCTTTGTGAACAATAAAAAATTGTTGCAGTGCGCAAAAGTAACAAAATTATTTTGAAAGTGTGTATGTAGTCTGTATGTATGTATTTAGGGACACAACTTGCAATACAATCTAAAATTATTTGAGTATTGAAATACTTCACTACTAAATTCCGGATGTGACAATACGTTTTGGAGATATAGCGAAAAATACGAGAAAGAAAATTGGATTTCACAACGCGGTTTTGAGAGTGGTGGTAGGTATGGTATTTTAGCTGTATCTCGGAAACTATTGAGTCTACCGAGCCTATTCTAGTATTCTAGCAAATCTAATTCAGTTTCAAAATGTACACTTTTTGTCAAAAACGCGCTCTATCATGGCCAAAATGGGGGAAAAACAAAAAAAGTGCGAAAATTTTGAGGTTTCTCGCATTTTGACCAAAGTTTTGGGGGCCACCGTTGTCAAAAACATGGATTTTGCGTATCAGTCACATCCCCTACAAGAAAAAAACGAAATCTACTACCCCCAACTTAGGCCCCCCTTTTCTCGTAGTCCACAAACGTGAGACAAGGCTTGACCCAATCCTGTTCACAGACAAAACTTCTTTTCCAACCAACATCAGGAAGACTCGATTTTGATGCCGACCTTGAGTAGGAGAATTCGGAGAACGTTCATAGGTACGAGGGGTCCAGGCGGCCGGCACCACCTCACCAAACTGCCCCCCTCGCTCGAGCGCACTCCTCCACCCACTATTGTTTCCAATCTATTGTTTCACCAATCTTAAGGATTACGATCGTAATTTTTGACCAATCTCAATTCTGAAAACGGATTTGTACACTGTATGCATGGGCACACTGCTGTATAAGGCCACATTTTTGAAAAAGTCTCAATTTAATCAAAAAATTTATTGAACAGTGCGCAAAAAAATTGTGCAAATTTTTAAACCGATTTCGTCCAAACTATGGGTTGATATCTTATCAAATCCGTTTTCAGATTCAAAATATCTTGATTCGTTCTCCTGTGAGGAGTCAAGGAAATTTGCCCCCGATAGTGCTGCCATCTCTTATCTGAGAATCTCACTAACTTGTCGTTACATTTAGCCTTAAATATCCTACACTCCTCTAACCACCACTTCCTCCCTTTGAAATAGCCAACAAGCCGCCTCCATTCACCCTCCATTTGAAATAGACACCTCCATTCACCTCCCTAATAGGACACAGTACACAGGTACCCTCAACCGACCACCATACCGTTATGTACTTTCTCATGTCTCACCAAAAAATCCCCAACGCATTGCCTAGAAGTCACTCAACAACTGAACACGAACCAGTCTCCACGCCCAGTATCCATGTACAGTGAAGTCCTTGGCTTATACACTTGTATCATTTAAGCTCAATGCCGACTCAACCCTGTAAGTAGCTTTATTATAATAACCTTCTCACTATAGTACATATCACCATGTTACCATAACTACCTACCACCATAATAATGTAACAGTAGCTCACTGATTCCACTAATTAGCAAACTATCATTTTATACTATGATGAGGTTCTTGACCGCTGGAATAAGTAAGGTAGGAGGATCCTGAGGTTCGGCCAGTGAAAACTACGCCAACGTGAACTATGCCAACGTTTCGTCGAATTTATTCAACATCTTCAGGGCTGAGATTATGATTATGATGAACTGATGAAGATTATGATTATGATGAACAGAAGTTGATGGTGGTGACGAACAATAATATTGTGCTTATTTGAGCAATTTGCTGATGAAACAGGCGTTGGAAAAAACAAACAAAAAAGTTCTTTTTTTGTTAGAAGAAAATAGTTTTAACCTCCTCCTACCTTACTTATCATATTAATATATTTATGTCCATATTGTAGCCTTGAAAATGGCTGAATAAACGGCCGAAACGTCGGGAACTTGACTTTTCACTGACACTCAACGGTCGAAATCTCTACACCATATTATGTATATGTATTTTTTTTAAATTTATTCATTCATGTGTCACTCCAGACGATATCTGAACTTATGTAGGTACCTACTTATAATAAAAATTCCAAATTTCGTCAAAATTGTCGTATTACCAAGGAAAAGGATGAATTCGAAGATGAGCAATTTTCAAAAATTTCAAGGGGGTCAACTTTGAGTTTTTAGAGGCAAAGTCGGTCAAAACGGCTAAAATCGTGAACAATTTATGTATAAAATAACTCAAAGCTGTTTGGAGGGTGCGTAAAGACAGAAAATATCGGCTCAGTACAGAATAGGGGTCGATTTTGGATTTTTGGGGGTCAAAAATTGTGTATTAAGGGCTAAAATCAATATTAATTCACCTGGCGTTGTGTGGGATGGTGGTTCACGACAGAACGAGGGACTACTTCGTATTTTTCCAAAGTATTTTTCGTAAAGTATTTTTCCAAATAAGAGTGGGTCAGATTTGACTTTATAAGGGTCGAAAATCTGTAAAACAGCTAAAAATCACGAAAAAATTGTATAATTTTACGGAAAGTGCTATGGTTTCTCGCTACCTATATAATCTTTTTACACAATAGCAAGAATTCGCTCTTATAGCCGTGCTGCATGGCTGGCACTTTTTTGTGTCAATATCCGTATTATTGATAGGACGCTTCAATACGCTCCTAGACGATCAATATTTCCATCATTATGGTCCTCCTTCAATATTGAAGTGAATATTGACAATATTATTGATCGTTTAGGAGGCCGTAAACTCTAAAAATTAGTTTTTGTTAAAACCACAAGTAAAATTATTTATTGTGAGTATTTGATTATGAAATTGGTGAGCTCCGCCGACTTTTTTAATAGAACCCCAGGTCCATTCTTACCCAATGGTAAGAAATTTGGCGCAAAACTTCATAACATGAATATTCACAAAATCTGCTTAGAAATTATGAATTTGGTTAGAAAAGTGCTGAATTTGGTTTGATAAATTCTGAAGTTTTTGGGAATGTACTGAATTTTGTTGGGAAAATCCTGAATTTGACTTGGAAAACCAATAAAATTACTCCGCAATATTATTGCCTACCTAATATTACTGCCTACTTGCCTATTGAAGTGACAGCCGCGGATAAATAAGGTAGATGAGAGGCTGCTGGCGCTAGGCACCTTCTCTTTAGATGTGTCGAACCGTGGAAAATGCATTGGGCGCGCCTATATAAATCATTCTTTATCCTCTACCAAAACGATGTTTCACTCTGCCCTTCGTCGATTTTCCACGCTAGGTTCAATCAATGAATTCTGAGAGGTTCTTCGCACAAATTTGCAAAGAATTGTGTAATTTCCAACTGTCGTAACACTCATTTTGACGAACTGGGAATTACTCGTATATAGGTAGGTACCTATATCTGATGCGAGATTGATTATGGAGGCACTTCTAGTAGGTACCTACTTCTTACTTACCTTTATTTCAATGTCCGTAGCTTCCTGGCAATAAAGAACCTAATATAAGTTATAAATAACGTGCTACCTGACAGATTATATACAATCCTCATACTGGGTGTCCCAGAAATTCCTGTGAAAGCGGAGTTCCGCTCATCCTGCTTTTCCCGAAGAGAAAATTTACATAACCAGTTTTCCACTCCGTGTTTATAATTCACAGACGTCTTGAAACACGCATTTCAATTGTTATGACAATAACAATGTTTGTTTGTTTGTTTCAGAGGAAAAAATTCTTTGGAAACCATCTGCTTGCTGCTTGCTTACAAAATCAAATACCCAAACAACTTTTTCCTCTTAAGAGGCAACCACGAATGTGCATCAATCAACAGGTAAAATATGAAAATCTGCATCATTCAAGTTACTATGTATCTGTGTGCTCTCCAATCAGATTTTTGTTAAATCTATAAAACCAAATATATGGTAGGTATCAACATGCATTGAAGTTACATCACGTCAGTTACGACTATTCCTACATATTCCATGTTTTGTACTATATAAATCGAAATGTGCCCTCAGAGTTTACGGATTCTACGATGAATGCAAAAGGAGGTACACGGTGAAACTGTGGAAAACGTTTACAGATCTCTTCAATTGTCTACCTGTCGGTAAGTTAATGGGGACGTATGTATACATGCATTGGCGATTATTTCATTTTCCAGGACTTTCATTAATCGGTTCCGTAGCTAATAACACCCAGCCTACATTAGGGTAGGATCTGTTACTCTCTTCTTCCATAAAAGGTCACTAGGACTAGGTACCCTACCTAAAAAATCCTCCTTTGAGCCGTTTGACAACATAGAGTAGCTATGTTCCGGATCATACATCTCTGCTACATGATACGACTCTCCACCGTTTCGCGTCTTCTAAATTTTGTGAAATGGAGTTAGTTCGGTACTATGAGTTATTTTATTAGGTAGGTACTGATGTTTTTCCTTATTTACTTCCACATTTTTTCTATATTCTGTCCCAGCATTCCATCCTGTAGGTACCTGCTCGGTTTACGGCCTTCAGAAAGTACCTATCCCTTCTCAACGAGCTTGACGAAATATGACAACGTTGAAGATAATCAGAAAATATTTTGAAACAGATGAATTCTATAGGATTTATAATTTTTTTTTGTGGGGCATACCAATTCTACCTTATAGATTTCTCTTGAGAAATGTGAGAGCTACCTAACTGCTAGCATCCCTTCTACATGTTCCCCGAAAAATGGGTGACAGGGTGAGCATTCCTCTTTCCTCATCGATGCTCATTTTACGTAGCTTACCTTCATATTTATTTCACCATTGCTATATTATTCTCTAATCTCAATTTTAAATTAATGCAAAATTGAAACCAAATCATCGTTCGTGATAGAAGAGGTAGGATCGTCGATTTATAACTATAAATTTGAACACTAATTTACCAAATGCACTACGTAATATCCCAAAGCATTGGCATAGACTTTCTGCACAAAGTAGGTGAGTTCAGAGGCCCGTGATCCAGGCATCGAAACTTATGAAGTTTGAATGACGCCCTCAATTACTTCACGGGAATAAAAACAGGTACATAATAAGAAATCTGGAATGTTTCTGAAATGACACATAATTGCGTGTATTTCGTACCTAGATTCATGCAACCAAAACTCATAATTCGAGTGTTGAACTTGGGTTTAAATTGTATTCGGTATTTTTTTAAACTTAGCTTGTCATGGTTTGTTTGGCAGCCGTTCTAGGTTCTCTATGTTGAAAAAGCTTGTGATTTCTCGCCTTCATTGAGAAAATCCTTCGCCTTCAGTTTATTGGGAAAATTCTTCGACAATCCAGTAAATTCTTTGGAATTTAGTTTCAGGTTATCAACACTAACGCAAGAAGTAGTCAAGTACCTATGAGATTTACGCATGGTGTTAATTCTTAGATTTGGGGGCACCCAAAAAAAGGTTGATGATATAGTTGATGAATGATGGTGTAGTTACTAAATAGAAAGAGGTGAGGTTTGATTTTTGCATAGCTATGCTTACGCAGTCACTCTGTATTCCGTATCATCTCCAATATCAGCTAAGCCTGTGTTGCTGTGCTACGAGATCGCTCGGGGGTGATGTTGGAAAATACCCTCGTGGCGGTAATAGCTTTTCCACCAGGCCTCATCCACCGTCCAAGATAAACATCTCGTGGTCACGGAAGAAAATTATTTATCGAACCCAAACCACCGTTTATCTCCTTCCCATTCCCGCCAATGAAAATATATTATGGTTAGCTTGAAGTCTCATCAGCAATAGTTTAATTTGGAATCTTCAAAAAGCTACGTAATTCATACGTTTCTCAGGCAAAAGACTCCAATAGTTGTGAGCTGGCTTATGAATTGAGCATGATAAAAATTCCATATTTCGCAAAATGTTCGTGTTGTCAAACAAAAGGATGAGTTCGAAGATGAACGATTTCCAGAAATTCTAAGGGGTTCAAATTTGAGTTTTTAGGGGCCAGAAATCGGTAAAAACTGCTAAAATCGCGAACAACTGGAACGTGGTATGGAAGGAGGTGAGTAAAAACAGAAAAACACTATTTTGTTTCTCGTACAGAGTAGGGGGTCAAATTTGTATTTTTGGGACTAAAAACAATATTAATTCACCTGACATTGTATGGGCATAAAGAGAGACTGTATCGATGATAAAAATATTTTTCTCTTGAAAAAAAAGAAAAGTCAAATTTTACTTTATAAAGTCAAAAATCGGTTAAAATGCCTAAAATTACGAAAGGATAGAATAGTATGAATAGTTCTTCGAAAATTCGCTCTTATAGCCATGCTGCATGACTGGAACTTTTATATACTATACGACTGATTTGGTTTTTAAACATTTTTTTATATAGATATGTATCTCTTATATTAGCAGTTCCATCAGTAGGGTAGTTTTACTACCCACGATAAGAATCTCCATTTTATTTCTCTATTACTTATCTATGACATGTGTACTGAGGGCCCATGAGGCTTATTTGTAATAACTCTATGCCAGTGACGTGTTGTCTTATTGACAATGCAGCACAGGAATGCTATAAGAGTGCTCTTGTTTGCACACATCTGTAGGTTTGTCAAAAAAATCTAAGAATCCACGTATAGTCATAGACTTGTAAAATAAAACTACCAACTACATTTTCATAATATAACAGTTTATCAGTTTATTAATCGTGAGTCATCCCCAGGTTTAGATGGAAATGTTGTAAAATGCCTACATTAAAATCGTCTGTATTTAATGCATTTTCAAGATCTCACTAAGATAAGGGGATGATTACTTATTAGGTGGGTACCTACTAATGAAGTAGAGAATCCCATGAAGATCAATTATCGTCGTTCTTGGAAAATGCTTGATATGAGCGTTATATTTGTTCGCCCACGTATTTGCCCTCGTAGCTTAGCTGTATGCTATTCAAGTTGGGTGAGGAATTATATTTCATATCGATTTAATCATCATTCGAATGTTTCAGCTGCTCTAATTGAGAACACGATATTTTGCATGCATGGCGGCCTCTCACCTCAGCTCGTTGATCTGAATCAGGTTAGTCCATTTCTACATAAATAATTTAATTAAGGATTGTTTCAGGTTAGGTAGCTACCTAAAAAAGACACAAGAAATCGGCTAGTCAGTAGAATTTTGATTTATTTGCTTGTCTGATTGTTGCTTCAATAACACCGAAGTGTTATTCACGTATTACGAAATGTGGATTTCAAACGCAAGTCTGGAGAGAATGCCATGTACGAAGATGTCAACTTGTATGCTGAAACCTTACAATTAATGTGAACCTTGTGCGATCAAAGCTGGTGTCATTTTATATCAGCAGTGTGCATGATAAAAGCACATAGATCCAATGGCAAGAGACTCAAGAGTCTCCTGAAATAGCCAAACATCTTCCGTGTTCATGACATTATATCCCTCAGTTTTTGTGGCAAATTCTTATTTTTTGGCCAAATTTTATTCAATAACGGAAATTAATACTACTTATTAACCACATAATTAGGTGTTTATGTCGCAGTGCGTGAAATTGGAATATCTGAGTTCCCGCTAGAAATGACATCAGCTAATCGCCGTGTTCAACTCAAATCCCGCTTACAGCGCTAGTGCAACACTTTAAACGATGTACAGAACCGCAATGGATGGATGAATGGATCCTCAAGTGTATAAATAAATTTTAAAAAATCCTAAAATCAAACCGAGGGGAAATTCACAAAACGCTGCAAAGTCCTTGTCACATGGGTTTATTATTCTATTGGACATACCTACAGAAACGTTGGCTGTTTATTTATTGTTTCTTTCATATAAAATAATTTAAATAGCTATTTCTGGTGGTTTCCACCAATTTTGGCCCCCAAAA
Organism: Leptopterna dolabrata; assembly: GCA_954871275.1. Taxonomy (NCBI): domain Eukaryota; kingdom Metazoa; phylum Arthropoda; class Insecta; order Hemiptera; family Miridae; genus Leptopterna; species Leptopterna dolabrata. The sequence continues at coordinate 10,001,476 of OX940984.1, read as the reverse complement.
CACGAATTAGGTACGCTCCTTTTTTTTCAAATTATCTTTGATCATTGATAGTACCATTTAATCGTCTTGAATCCACCTCTTGATACTTTTTCTAGTGTTATTCTACAAATTGATGGTGATTTCAGTAATTTTGGTTAGGTAATGAAAGTGATAGTGTAAAATACTATCAGAAAATTCCCACATAAATGCAAACCCTAAAAGCAGAGACAGCAAATGTTGATGAAGACCAGTTATATGCAAAAACTGGTCGGACGGCACTTTCATTTTTGTTTGTTTTCTTTTCGATTTTATTTTGGTCATTTTTATTTTCGTCCTCTCCCTGTTTGTCTCGGTTCAAATCAATTTGGTTCACTCTCGTCGGGAAGACCGGTTCGCCCGTAACCTCCCGCACCACATTTTGACTCGTTGGTTAATTATTTACCTCATCTGCATAGGCCTCGGAATGCAGCCTGTCTTAGGAATACTTTCGCCGACGTTCGCTTTCTTCAGGAAAACATGCGAACGGTGATACTGGACTCTTTCTGATGCGTGGGCATTCCTCAAACGTAGCACAAGCTTCAAGTAGGTCCATCAGCTTCAGGGGGGCCATTTGCCTCCCCGTTTCATATCTATGAGGATTCCATGTAGAAGAAAACACGCATTGTATTGTAGGCCAACACAATCAGTGCCTTGATAGACACTGATGCCTGCTGGTGAGTTGATTTCGCCATAGCCTTTGGGTTCCTTGGTTATTGTTCAGAATTTCGATTGAAGATTGAGTGGAATTCCAAATCCACAAAGTTTGTTTGGACCGTCCAAGGTACCTGACCTGTCCTGGCTTGGACAGGTCAGTCTCTATCCTAGGTTAACCAGTAAAATTGGTGCGTCAGTTCTAATACGTTTCACAGAACCCAGTCATCCTGGAGTAATCCAAGACATAATATTTTCTTATGGGCTCGCAAATTCCTCCATTGCATCAAAAAGCAATGGCTTTTGTGGCACGGACACTTACAATCTTCACCTCTAAAATAGCTTTGAATGGGATTTTTTTTTTTTTTTTTTAAATATTCAGAACTCTTGGAAAAATGGAAGCTCGTTTTAAAAGAAAACGGTATTTTTGCTTCCTCACTACCGAAGGTATGGCAGCCTTGGATTCGTGACTGAGTAAAAAAAAAATTATATCCTCCAAAATGAAAATTTCCACTACCATTTTGCTTTTCAGACATTGGGGAACATTTTTGGTTCTGTATCTATGGTAATTCCTTTTGACGTCCATTGCTACCCAAAATAATGGTCAAAATGGGCTGAAATTTTGGTTGGGTCACAGATTTTAAATTAGGGTAATTAAAAATAAAAACGCTGCAAAGTCCTTGTCACATGGGTTTATTATTCTATGGACATACCTACAGAAATGCTGGCTGTTCACTTATTGTTGCTTTCATGTAAAATAATTTAAATAGATATTTCTGATGGTTTCCACCAATGGTGGTACGCTCCTTTTGTTTATTTTATTTTTTTTACTATCGTTGATCATTGGTAGTGCCATTTAATTGTCTTGATCCACGTGTTGACACTTTTCCTAATGTTATTCTACAAATTGATGGTGATTTCAGACGATTTCGCAGGTTTTTGACTCATAAAAAATCGATTTTGGGAGCTGAACATCTGGTACAACCTCAATTTTCCACTCCTTGGTCAAAATCGACTTTATATTCGGTCTTCTCGTCCAAAAAAACATGGAATCCGATACTTCAAAAGCTCATGTTACCAACATGTTGCTAAAACGCAAAAGTACCTATTTTTACACACATTTTCACTCATAACACCCCTGGGTGTATTCCGATCGGGCTGAAAAGTTTCGGGACACAACTAGGGCCCAAATGGAGCATGTGTGCGAAAGAACGACTTTTTTACACCGAAAATGAAGCCTGTACACGTGATACGGCGGACGGCGTACGGCGGACGGACATTGCATTTTTGGAATCTACGCACCTTGAAACGGAAAAGAAAAAAGTTTGAGGGGGTGTTATAAAAATTTTTTGCTGAGCGATTACATAGGTGTATTATTCACAGAATAATAAACCAAAAGTGGCACGAAACGACGTATCACATGTATTGACATATAATATGATTGGTTGTTGGCTGTGGCTGAAGGAGGCGGAATGAAGCTCTGGGGCTCAATGCTGCCAACCACCCAACATTACAAATGGCAAACCTTCCTGGCAACCTTCAAGAACTTTGCTGTGACCTTTTGGTTTATTATTCTGTGAATAATACACCTATGTATTCGCTCAGCAAAAAATTTTTATAACACCCCCTCAAAATTTTTTCTCAAACGTTTTCAAGGTGGATAGATTCCAAAAATGCAATGTCCGTCCGCCATACGCCGTCCGCCGTATCACGTGTACAGGCTTCATTTTTGGTCTAAAAAATTCGTTCTTTCGCACACATGCTCCATTTGGGCCCTATTTGTGTCCCGAAACTTTTCAGCCCGATCGGAATGTACCCAGGGGTGTTATGAGTGAAAATGTGTGTAAAAATAGGTACTTTTTGCGTTTTAGCAACATGTTAGTAAAATGAGCTTTTGAGGTACCGTTTTTCATGTTTTTGGGGACGAGAAGACCGAATATGAAGTCGATTTTGACCAAAGAGTGGAAAATTGAGGTTGTACCAGATGTTCAGCTCCCAAAATTGATTTTTTATAAGTCAAAAACCTGGAAAATCGTCTGAAATCACCATCAATTTGTAGAATAACACTAGAAAAAGTATCAAGAGGTGGATTCAAGACGATTAAATGGTACTATCAATGATCAAAGATAATTTGAAAAAAAAGGAGCGTACCTAATTCGTGTTTTGGGGGCCAAAATTGGTGGAAACCACCAGAAATAGCTATTTAAATTATTTTATATGAAAGAAACAATAAATAAACAGCCAACGTTTCTGTAGGTATGTCCAATAGAATAATAAACCCATGTGACAAGGACTTTGCAGCGTTTTGTGAATTTCCCCTCGGTTTGATTTTAGGATTTTTTTAAAATTTATTTATACACTTGAGGATCCATTCATCCATCCATTGCGGTTCTGTACAACGTTTAAAGTGGTGCACTAGCGCTCTTAGCGGGATTTGAGTTGAACTGCTCGGCAGTTTACCTGATAAGTCATTTCTAGCAGGAATTCGATCATTCAAATTTCACACTCGTTTTCTCCTTAGACTTTCCTCATTATGTTGTCAATAAGTGTTAATTTCCTTTATTGAACAGAATTTGGTCAAAAAATGAGAAGTTTTAACCCCAAAAAATTGCCCATTGTTTCAAGGCCGGTTTATATTAGAAATTACCTAGCTCTAGAACCCGACCCTTCATTTCGGTCTACCTTGTGCCCTACGTACCTGATCGTAATTTATAGTGAACGTAGGTATATGTGGGTATTACCTATGCGATCCTCAGTGATTCATTTGCACATTTTCTTGCGTTTTATTTTCATATTCTGTAGCTGCAAGTTCGTTGTAATCACAGTGGTAACATAGATATTCTGTACTCGTTTCGCAGATAAAGAAAATCCAACGCCCGCTCGACGTCCCGGAGAGTGGCCTGGTTTGCGATCTTCTTTGGGGGGATCCAGATGAGGTAGGCCACTAATAACCCCCAATTAGACTCCCACGTACCTTTTATAAAATGTATTAATACGTTAATGTAGATGAATTGTATCCAGTTACTTCTGTTTATCCATTTGGTTGATATACCGCAAGTCAAAATGTACATTTTCCAACACATTTTGGACGTTTTAGAAACCAGTTTGGACATTTTCCCAATCTTACTGGACACTGAACAATTTTGTATTTTGTTCATTTAAATAGAATTTTTGTTTAACGAGTATAAGGATAACTGCGTTGAGAGAACAATTGAACAAATACCTATTTGATATATATAGGAATATAGCTATTTGCAGTTTGGATGGAGGAACCTCCAAACTGTACATATTTATTCCAACGGTCAAGAACCTCATCATAGAATATAGAAACGAAAAATATAGAATAAGTATTATGAATTCGGAAAATTTACAGAAAGACCGTTACATCCGTACTACCTAATATTTATAATAACAATTTTTCAAAAGGCCGCAAATGGAAAATCCAAATTGGTTCTGAAAATGTCCGAATTGGCTTAGAAAATTTAGGTACAGTTTGACTAAGAAGTGCTACACATATTTATCTACCTGTTGACTGCTTACCACAATGTTGCCTCTCTGAAATTTTAGAGAGTCGTCGGATGGGGACAGAACGACCGTGGCGTCAGTTACGTATTTGGAGCGGATGTTGTCAGGGGTTTCTTGAGAAGGCACAGGTATTCATCATAATTCTACTTTATCGATCAATTACATTTACCTATACCTGCATGTTTTTAATGAAAAGTTCTAAATGGAGAATTCCTTTTAATTAAATAACTTACGTGGCGAATTAATGGATGGGTTTCTACAAATCTTGTGCTAGTGAAACAACTGATCGTTCAGTTCTCATTAAACGACTACGCGGAGATTAGGTACAGAATGGCAAATACCAAATATTACTACATCGTCTTTATAGGCAGTTAACCTATATTAAACATTAAAAACCTGTGTTAAATAAGTAATGAACAAATAAGTATAGTAAACAAGATAATAATAAACTTTAATAATGAAGTAGTACATAAGTAGTGTAGTGTAGTAAAATAAAATACACGAATAAAATTTTTTTAAATTATAATAATTAACAAAATAACATGTATAAATACATAATATATAACCTTTTTGAACTTCACGTATCGATAACTTGAAACACAAAAATGTCACTTTTTAGATAACTGGATCAAGTTCTTTTGAAGTGCTAGGAGCCCTGAAAATTGCCAAATGAAAGGGAATTCTGTGGGGTTCTCTCAAAAAATCCCTCGCTGGTCACCCTCGTCTTGCTTCTCAACTCCAAGCGTGGGTCTGAAAGTTAGGTTATTTAAGAGAAGAAAAAAGTCTGTCATTATGAAAATAATAAAATAATGGGATCCTAAAATAATGAGAAAAACTAAAATTTCTCATTCTACAATAAGAGCAACTCAGAAACATAATTAGAGTTGATAATTGACTAACGGCTTTGGAGATAATCTAGATATATTGCTGGTATCTTTCCTCTCTCTCACAACCCTTTAGCCTTAATGGAATTCAGTACTTTGTCGAAAAGAGGAATAGATGATGGTTGTTTGTACAGACGTACCACCTAGAGTGCACGCTCATAACCCCTTAGTTTAGGGTTTGCAGCCTTTGCACCCAGTTCAAAACTCCTTTTTTCGCCATGAAATAGCATCTTTGTCCTTCATTCAGATTGCAAATTTCGTTGTCTCAATGGGGACAACAGTGGGAGGATATAATTTTCTCTATAGTTTGATGTATGTACTGTAAGATATTGCTCAGGATAAGGAAGTGGGTGAATGTCGTCATGACTCCATTTACGCTCGCCCTGGATAAGCAAGCTTGGGTGAGCGTAGAAACCGGTTCGGGTGATCATTGAGAATGGAGAAGAAGCCCGAAAACGGCCATCTTGCCTATGTTATGCAGATTTATCCTTTTCTAACTTTTTAAATAAAATTTATATTATAATCAGAAGTGGGATACAAAAATCCATGGACCTTGTGCGCTAAGTGATCTTCCCTAAATGTATGCCCAGCGTCGTTTTGGTGCAAGTGACACAAGTTATACAGTCATTTTGATTGCTTTTGTGCTTCAAATTGCGTGTCGTGTCGTGGGACTATTTACCATGGCGTTTGGGCTCCTTCTCCATTAACCCGAACCGGTTTCTACACTCACCCAAGCTTGCCTATCCAGGGTGAGCGTAAATTCAATTCAATTCCTTATTCAATAACATATTTAGTACATAATGAAGAGTATAAGTACAGAAACATGAGATAACCAAGTTCATGAATGGGCCCCTAAGGTCTTGACGACCCTCCAGGGGCTGGTTATGGTAAATGGAGTCATGACATCATTTACCCACGTCCTTATCCTGAGCAATATCTTATAGTACCTACCTACCTCATCAGAAGGCCTTTTAATAAGCCTTTACATTCAATTCTTTAATCAGGCAACGGCATCGCTTTGATTGCGTTCTTCCTAAAAAATTCTGCGTTCCTTCATCCCAAGAGTTATCATTCTTACAATATTAGCATCCAGTTCCATAATCAACAAACAACTGAATCATCTCTCTATTTGGTTTTATCTCTTGTTTGGGTTTATCTGGCGGCGATTAATTTACTTGTCCAGTTGGGGCTAAAAAACTTCAGGTAGGTACGTCTCACTAATTGAAGAGATAAAAAATTGGGTGTAAAAATAGGGTTTTCTGGAGTTTCAGTAACATGGGCTTGTGACGTATCGCTGTCCATGTTATGTTTTAGGGCAAGGAAACCGATCTTCCACGTACAGGCTCCGTTTGGGTCCTAGTTGTGCTCCGAAGCTCGGCAGCACTTTCGGAATACACCCAGGGGTGTTATGGATGAAAAATGGGTGTAAAAATAGGGTTTTTCCGAGGTTTAAAAAAAATGTTTTTGTGAACATGAGCTTGTCAGTGAACCATCTTCAATATACTGTTATATCTTCACCTGGCAGTATATTTTTCGTGTATTAGTGGAAATAAGACCTTTCAACCCCGTTTGGGTTTATTATTCTGTAAATAATACACCTTTGTATTCGCTGAGCAAACAGTTTTCGTAACACTACATCAAATTTTTTTTCTTTTACGTTTCAAGGTGCGTAGATTCCAAAAATGCAGTGTCCGTACGCCATCCGCCTTCTCATGCATAACTACTTCATTTTCGGTCTAAAAAAATTCATTATTTCGCACAGAGGCTCTATTTGGGCCCTAGTTGTGTCACAAAACATTGCAGCCCGATCGGAATATACCCATGGGTGTTATGGGTGATGAATGGGGGTAAAAATGGGGTTTTTTGGTATTTTAGTAACAAGAGCTTTTGAGGTACCTATCTTTAATTATGTTTTTTTAGGACGAAAAGACCGGATATAAAGTCAATGTTGCTTAAAGAGTGAAGAATTGAGATTGTAACGTTGGTTCAGCTCCCAAAATTCATTTTTTGTGCGTCAGAAACCTGGGAAATTGTCTGAAATCACTATCAACTATATTGGACTGGTTTTACGCTGTCCTGGAGGACGCAATCTCGTCTTTTGTTCCTCGTGTTGTCGATCTCAAAGTCGACACCTCATTCCCAAAATGGTTTGATCGAGCTTTAATTAGGGCAACGAAAATCAAGAACTTCGCTCACGCGCGCTGGAAGTTAACTGATCTCGACAGCGATTATGCTATATTTTCGGATCTACGTAGGGGGTGCCGAGTGGATTCCAGAGCACTATACCGCAGCTATGTGTCCGGCGTCGAAGAGTCTTCTAAATCCAACATAAAGGCCTTTTGGGACTATTTCAATTACTTACATAGAGACTCATCGATTCCGGCGGTGATGCATCTCGGGTCTCGGACGGCGGTTGGTTCTAGGGATGTTGCGGAGCTTTTTGCTGAGCATTTCTCGTCGGTCTACGATCCGCCGTTCGACCCCGTGAGTGGTGAGGAGTTCTCCGGCAGTTCCTTCTCGATGGGTGCAATTCACATCAAGCAGGAGACTATCGTTGGTGTGCTTGCGGCGTTGGACGCGACCAAAGGCATGGGCCCGGATGGGATACCTCCGGGTCTCTTGAAGTGTTGTGCGGACAGTGTTTCGGTGCCATTGTTTCACCTGTTCAATAGATCACTTTCATCAGGCATTGTCCCTAGTAAATGGAAGGTTTCGTTCGTCACACCTATTCCCAAAAAGGGTAACAGATCTAAAGTTGAGGATTACCGTCCTGTATGTTCGTTGTCTGTGATTCCAAAAGTTCTTGAGAAGATTATCGTGTCCCGTATCTCCCCGTGCATCAGTGGCTACCTCACGGAGCATCAGCATGGGTTCCGCACGGGCAAATCTGTTGTCACCAACCTCCTTGGGCTTCAGCAAGTTTGTTTGGAGGCCTTCCGTCTGGGTCATCAGGTCGATTGTATATATACTGATTTTTCCAAATGTTTTGATAAAGTCCCACATTCAATTCTCCTCAGAAAGATGAAGGCATTTGGATTTTTCGGTAGTTTGTTGCAGTGGTTCTCCAGCTATCTATCAGGTCGCTTCCAGATTGTTCGAATCAAAACAGACCATTCTTCCCCTTTTCCGAACACTTCTGGCAAGCCGCAGGGATCACATATTGGACCACTCTGTTTCCTGATTTTTGTTAATGATGTGGCTTCCTTATTCCGAGAGGATATTCATTTTTCGTTATTCGCCGATGACTTGAAGTTGTTCAGCATTATCCGTTCATCATGCGATTCACTAGCTCTTCAGTAGGCTGTTGACTCTTTCTATGATTGGTGCTGTGCCAATAATTTGTATCTGAACCTCGACAAGTGCTCCACTATCACCTATTCAAGATCAAATATGCCGGTTACCTACAGCTACTTCATTAATGGCCATGGACTATCCAGGGTATCAACGATCAAGGATTTGGGGATTATTTTTGACACCCGATTGACATTCTCAGATCATATTGATGCCATGTGTTCTAGGGCCATGAGAGCCCTAGGTTTTTTGAAGCGTCACACGAACGATTTCCGGGATTTTGCGGCGTTGTTGACTCTCTATAATGCACTTGCTCGCTCCATTTTGTATTACGGCTCAGTTGTTTGGTCTCCGTTTTACGTGGAGGCTGCAGAACGAATTGAACGGGTCCAGCGGAAATTTCTGCGTTACATCTCGTTCAAGAAAGGAATTCCTTGGGCCGAATTCGACTGCGCTCGTATGATGAGAGATTGTAGACTTTCGCCACTCCGGACCCGCCGTCGTTCCACGGATGCAGTTTTTTTGTTCAAACTCATACGTGGTGAAATCGATTGCCCTCAGCTCTTGAATTTAATTTCTTTCCATACACCCTCGCACAGCACTAGAACTATTATCCCTTTTTATGTACCTTCCACGACCACCAACTATCTTTTTAATAACCCACTCCATAGAGCTCAAAGAGCATTAAATAGATTATCTTCCGATTATACTTTTGACCCATATTTCAATAGTTTGAACGCATTGAAGCGTCTGATGCTGGAGTTGAGCGATTGAAATTTATATCGTATTATTTATTAAATGTAGTTATTGTAAATTATTCCTTTGTAAATATTTAACTTATTGCACTTTTTCCGTAATTTATTGTTGTCTCGTAACGTAGGTCATAATTATTATTAATTGCATTTTTGTAATTGGGCAAACTTGCCCGTGTATGATGATAAAATAAAATAAAATAAATAAAACAAAATCAATTTGTATAATAATACTTGAAGTGTCATCAGGTGAATCAAGACAATTAGATGGCACTATCAATAATCAAAGATAATTTGAAAAAAAATACGAGCGTAAGTCGTGTTTTTGGGGGGCCAAAATTGGTGGAAACCGTCAGAAATTGCCATTTCAATTATTTATTGCACATGAAAGAAATAATAAGTGAAAAGCCAGCATTTCTGTAGGTATGTCCAATAGAATAATAAACCCATGTGACAAGGACTTTGCAGCTTTTTTGTTTTTATTTCTTTCAAACTCCTAATATCCATTTGCTTTTCAAATTTCATGTTAAAATTTTTTCGACGAACAGACCCAATTTTTGTTAACTCCAAGTAGGTAGGTATTACTTCGAAAAAAATTTAAAAAAATTCTATGACTGCAATACCCCATTGCCTCGCCTGTTGCTTATTTCCATTACCTTACTTTGTGCACTTAATCAACGAAGCCAAAACTGCTATCATCCGGTTTCCTGTAGAAATGTAGCGCTATTAAACTGTTGAACAGGCACCGGGGAGTTCTTATGTATTGAAATTTGCGTAAGCCATGGTAACTATGCATTAACTTATCAGTATTATGCTCTTCAAACTCGTCATTTTGGTTTATTATTCTGTGAATAATACACCTATGTATTCGCTCAGCAAAAAATTTTTATAACACCACCTCAAAATTTTTTCTTTTCCGTTTCAAAGTGCGTAGATTCCAAAAAACGCTGCAAAGTCCTTGTCACATGGGGTTTATTATTCTACAGAAATGTTGGCTGTACATTTATTGTTTGTTTCATGAGAAATAATTAAAATAGCTATTTCTGATGGTTTCCACCAATTTTGGCCCCTAAAACACAAATTAGGTAGGTACGATCTTTTTTTTTTTTTTCAAATTATCTTTGATCATTGGTAGTGCCATCATTTAATCGTCTTGATCCACGAGTTGACACTTTTTCTAGTGTTATTCTACAAATTGATGGTGATTTCGCAGGTATTTGACTCATAAAAAATCAATTTTGGGAGCTGAACATCTGGTACAACCTCAATTTTCCACTCCTTGGCCAAAATCGACTTCATATTCGATCTTCTCGTCCCCAAAAACATGGAAAACGATACCTCAAAAGCTCATGTTACCAAAATGTTGCTAAAACGCAAAAAGTACCTATTTTCACACACATTTTCACTCATAACACCCCTGGGTATATTCCGATCGGGCTGAAAAGTTTCGGGACACAACTAGGGCCCAAATGGAGCATGTGTGCGAAAGAACGACTTTTTTAGATCGAAAATGAAGCCTGTACACGTGATACGGCGGACGGCGGACGGACATTGCATTTTTTGAATCTACACACCTTGAAACGGAAAAGAAAAAAGTTTGAGGGGGTGTTACAAAAATTTTTTGCTGAGCGATTACATAGGTGTATTATTCACAGAATAATAAACCAAAAACGCTGCAAAGTCCTTGTCACATGGGTTTATTATTCTATTGGACATACCTACAGAAACGTTGGCTGTTCATTAATTGTTTCTTTCATGCGTAATAATCGAAATAGCTACTTCTGATGGTTTCCATTAATTTTGGCCCCCAAAACACAAATTAGATCCTACGCTCTTTTTTTTTTTTTTTTTTTTTTTTTTTTTTTTTTTTTTAAAACTATCTTTGATCATTGGTAGTGCCATTTAATCGTCCTGAACCACGTCTTGACACTTTTTCCAGTGTTATTATACAAACTGATGGTGATTTCAGACGATTTCCCAGGTTTTTCGCTCATAAAAAATCAATTCTGGGAGCTGAACATTTGGTAGAACTCAATTTTCCACTCTTTGGTCAAAATCGACTTCATATTCGGTCTTCTCGTCCCCAAAAACATAGAAAACGATATCTCAGAAGCTCTGTTACCAATATGTTGCTAAAACGTAAAAAGTACTTATTTTTACACACATTTTCACTCATAACACCCCTGGGTATATTCCGATCGGGCTGAAAAGTTTCGGGACACAACTAGGGCCCAAATGGAGCATGTGTGCGAAAGAACGATTTTTTTAGACCGAAAATGTAGCCTGTACACGTGACACGGCGGACGGCGGACGGCGTACGGCGGACGGACATTGCATTTTTGGAATCTATGCACCTTGGAACGTAAAAGAAAAAAGTTTGAGGGGGTGTTATAAAAATTTTTTGCTGAGCGAATACATAGGTGTATTATTCACAGAATAATAAACCAAAATGCAATGCCCGTCCGCCGTATCACGTGTACAGGCTTCATTTTCGGTCTAAAAAAGTCGTTCTTTCGCACACATGCTCCATTTGGGCCCTAGTTGTGTCCCGAAACTTTTCAGCCCGATCGGAATATACCCAGGGGTGTTATGAGTGAAAATGTGTATAAAAATAGGTACTTTTTGTGTTTTAGTAACATATTAGCAAAATGAGCTTTTGAGTTATCGATTTCCATGTTTTTGGGGACGAGAAGACCGAATATGAAGTCGATTTTGACCAAGGAGTGGAAATTTGAGGTTGTACCAGATGGTCAGCTCCCAAAATTGATTTTTTGTGAGTCAAAAACCTGGGAAATCGTCTGAAATCACCATCAATTTGTAGAATAACTAGGAAAAGTGTCAAAACGTGGATCAAGACAATTAAATGGCACTATCAATGATCAAAGATAATTTGAAAAAAAAAGGAGCGTACCTAATTCAAGTTTTGGGGGCCAAAATTGGTGGAAACCACCAGAAATAGCTATTTCAATTATTTTACATGAAATATACAATAAATGAACAGCCAACATTTCTGTAGGTATGTCCAATAGAATAATAAACCCATGTGACAAGGACTTTGCAGCGTTTTTTACACTGTTGTGCATACTTTGCCCATGTCGGTATCTGTTCCGCCCATTCGAGAAGAACTTAGTTATTATTTGACCCTTTGAAATAAAAATGAGTTTTCCGTGTTGAAGGGTATCCCTGATCGTTCGAGCGCACCAAGTCGTCGAAGACGGCTACCAGTTCTTCAGTAAGCGGGCGCTCCTTACCTTATTCAGTGCCGCCAACTACTGTGGAGAGTTCGACAACGCCGGCGCCGTTATGTCAGTCAGTGAGGACCTCACGTGCTGTTTCTCCATCCTTCCAGTAATTATCTGAAATTTTAATCCAGTATTTATCTGACATTTTATTTTATACTGGTGGCTGTGCAGCTTGTCATTGGTAAGGAATGATGCTGGATACCTAGGCCACATCAAATCATAGTGTGCAGGCCACATCAACAGCATAGTGTGCAGCATAGTGTTGGTTCTTCAGCAGAACCCACTCATTTGGGTCCCCTTTGGATCATCCCCCCCAAAACCCGTAAACTATTTTTTCTGAAGCCATAACGTCTACTTAATCCATGGTCAAGCAAGCTTTGATGATTATTTGTTTTATTTATGTAGGTGATGAACATTACATGAAGCAAAGGACTTTGTCCCATAGAATGCAACATAATAAAATTATAAAATACAAAAGCCTCTGCCGAGATCAGATTTCGAACATAGGTAACTAACATAATTTTATAAGAGGGAGAAAATTAATACAAAAAATACAAATAATAATCAACTAGACGATACCCATGACAGAGATTCATGAAAGATAGGAATTACCAAAAGGTCATATATCACACTGAGTAGTTTTCTGCATTTTTCACATTTTCGAACTCGAAACTAGTACCTAACCAAAGAAGAATAAAAAAACGTGGTTGTTGAAGAGGAATAAGTGCCGTGCCTCTCAAATACAGCGCATTCTGGTGGAATGCCGTTTTATTAACATCAAAATTTCATGTCACTGTGGTCAGGTTAGGGCTTGAAATATTAAAGCAGCACAAGCGTGTAGCATTATCATGGAGTGTAACAGAAGGAAGAATAATTACTCAGTCTTTGAGCATCTCTGAATAACAGAAGGATCTATCAATTCTCAAAGCTGGAAAATGGAAAAGGTGACAACGGGGTTACCAACACAGTTTTACCTTCCCGAGGGTTACACTTTAGCATTTTTCTTGCAGAAAATGGTGTCGAGGGAAAAAGTAAAACTCATCCTAAGGTTTGTTTGGAACATTCCAGGATGGAACTGTGTTGTGTGTTCTGAAAAAGAGTGGATAGAACTGTCCGGGACTGAATCAAAACTGTAGCTTTAATCGGACAGACTGTCCTGGACCATTCCAGGATGGAACTGCGTTCTGAAAAAGAGGGGATAGAACCATCCAGGATTGAGTTCAGAACTGTCTGTCCAAATGCGCGCTGATGATTCGAAACGGATAACCTGAAGCATTGTAACCTTCCACATTAGCTGAAGGTAGACACATCAAGTGTGCATCTGCAGGATCAACAGTCCTCGAAAAAATCCATAACTGATAGAACTCGTCCCAAACCCTGGACTGTCTGTCCGAACAGCCAACTCTCGATGTTGGACCAGTTTTGGCGATGACCGAACGCACAAAAAGGGGCATGGCTTGGATAGAACTGTCCGGAACGGTCCAGCACTATCTATCGGAATGAAACTTGTCTTTCCGAACACGTGCTGATGATTCTGAATGGATAACTTCCACATAAGCTGAAGGTAGAAGCATCGAGTGCACACGTGCAGGATCAGCAGTCCTCAAAAAAATCTATTACTGTTACTGTCTGTCCAAACTAAATATCTCAGTGAACGTAATATTACTGCGCAACTATGCGCTCCTGTTTGATGGAGGGGGGGGGGGGGGGTCGCCTTGAGAAGATTCTGGAAAACTGCAGTTCTTCCACTTCATGTTCGGGAATAAGAAAATGCGGAAAAAAACGTGTCAAAACTGCTAGTTTGATATGGCCTTAAGTAAATATCTGAAACATGGGTGTACATAACTGTAGGTACTTTCTTGAATGGGCCGTAATAAAAAGAAGGAAAAGAAGAAGAATTATACATAACCTAACTACATACCCTATGTATTTTAGTACGCACTACCTCTGACCTTGAATTGTTTCCTGACATTAAATGCAATTCAACCTTTTTTAGCCTGAGAAAAAGAAGCTACTGAGGGTGAAATGAGCAGAATTGAAAACTCGTTGGTTTTCTTTCGGCAAATCTCAACGTTGGAGCCACGTGGACCAAAACCCTCAACACCGGCTGAAAACAGAGGAACTCCGGACACGTATACGACTGCACATGCCTCGACTCCGGCCTCAGTCCCGTTCTGTACCAGATATTCCTCGTCATTTCGGTACTGAGCTGGAATCACCTGAAGTGCGTACGTAGACGTAAGTAATAACCGTTTGTGCTCCAACGTTAATCACTTATTTTCTCACCTCATGTGATTTTAAGTTTCTGGTGAAGGATATGAACGAACTCGACGTGATGAAGACCAGAAGTTTATATAAGCGTTGATGAAGAGTTTAGTAATTTAAAGAAACCTAGCTGCTTAAAATTATAGCTCATGTTCTGTATATACGTTTGCGTCATTGGATTCCATACAGAAAGGTGTATGTTGGAAAATCGTTGACTCAAAACTTGGTCTGCACTACCTACATACACTTACGCGATTTCGATCCCAAACCTTTTCCACAGATCCTTATTATGTATCTTCGAAAATACCTACCATTAAAACGCGTATTTTTAATATTCCTTCAGCGAACTATGACGTTACGAATTTCTAACAATGCCCACTGTAGCCCTTGTTAGGTTGTAACCTTGTTAGGAGTTAAGCGAACAACTTTCTATTCATGATCTTGAGTGTGAAGGGCACTTTCTGATTAAACTGGTACCGAAAAAATATGTACTCATATACAGGATCTTTTTTGTATATACCAACCCACCCACCTGACGTTATTGTTAATTGATAATTTCATACTGTTATAAGTTAAATAAAAATGCTCGTTAATGGGAGTTTGAGGGACGATTGATGTCCAGGTGTGTTATAAACCTTTATTTATGTGAAAAGAAGATCCTACAACATTAATACAAACATTAAATAAGAATGATTACCTATATAAACTATACAAATGAATTATCCAAAATAATCTCAAATAACCTCCTCTTATTTATTCACTTGTGTAAAGTGCCCTACAAAGTTACCGATATGTTGGTTGATAATGTAGTGAGTGTTGTTATAAACAATACTGTTAATAATAAAATTATATATTTTTAAAAATAGCTAGATATAAGTTTCTTTTTTGTACAGCTTTAAGACTGATGTGTTGTGTCATTTTGTTAAAAACCCGATACCTTTGGGGTAACTATGTCAAAAATAGATTTGTGTCTTTTTTTTCATTATAGCGTTACGTTTTGAATTTGATTCCTCATTTTTGTACATATTGTTACATAATAAATTAATTGTTTGTAAATATAGTTGAGTTACATTAAGAATTATAGATATTTGGAAAAAGAAGTGCTTCGTCTTGTATTTGTACCGTATTTAGCATTTTATTTAAGTAACTCATCAATTTGATAGTTCCACATAGATATCTACAGTTAAATACGCCGCGAAACATAGAAATTTGACGACAGAATGGGCCTAATGACGTGAAATGCACTGGGTAGTTGGGGTTGGACCGTAGTTGGTATCAAATGAATTCCATCAAAATCTCATCGTAACTTCCGTCTGTGAATGCTCAAGCGTATTTCACATGAACCGCCCGTGATCACACGTAAAATTCTCTAATAGAGCGGAAATTGGGAGGTCATAATTGTTTGGTCCAAACAGTCTCGCATAAATTTCATCAAATTCCGACTGTAACCTGTTCTTCCTGTGTTCTAACTTTGTTCGAAAGTTTTACCCCACTACATGAAATATAAGCATATTAGCGAATTTTCAAGGAAAATTGAGCCTATTGCAATGGGGCCAAAATTTTCAGGAATTTTTGAAGTTTTTTTTTAATGGGAAAATCCGTTTTAGAGCATCCTGATCATCCCGATTTTAACAAAAATGTATATATATCTTTTAATTTATTTATTTATTTATTATTTGTCACTCCAGACGGTATCTGACCGTGGGTAAATGATAAAAATACCAAATTTCGCCAAAATGTTCGCATAGCAAACAAAATTATGAGGGCAGAAAAAATTTCAAGGGTGTCAAATTTGAGATTTAGGGGTTAAAAATAGGTAAAAACGGCTAAAATGACCAACAATTTATATATAATCACTGAAAACTGTAAGGGAGGGTGAATAAAGACAGAAAAATACCAGTGCAGTTGTTTTTCTTATAGGTATATAAGAGTGGTAAAATTTTGGATTGGGGGGGGGGGGGGGGTTAAAAGTTGGTATTAAGGGCTAAAATCCACAATAACTCACCTGACTTCGATGGCGGGAATATTTTTATGGTAAAAATATTTTTCTCTAAAGAGTGGGCCAAATTTGACTTGAAAGAGTCGGAAATCGGTAAAAATGGCCAGAATCACAAAAAATTATATGATGTTTCGAAAATTGGTATGATTTGGCGCTATATAATCTTTTTACACAGAAATACCTTGCAAGAATATTTCTATGAGAATTTGTTCTTATGGCCATGCTGCATGACGAACCTTCCCCCCCCCCCCCCCCTCACGAACTAAATCACTCGCGACCCCCTTTTTTTGCATTATCCTGCGCAAGGGAACGTAAAATAAATACTTATAATAATAAATAATGTGTAGGTGCTACCTACCTAACCAAATATTTGGCCATTATTATTATGCCTAGTAGAATTTCAACATTCTTATTATGACGTTTAGGTATGAATAATGATGTTTTAATGAAAAAACACCCAACTTTAATATTCTTTGTCGGTTTTGTTATTCACTAGGTAAGTCGAAATTCTTATGTAATGTGTTGTTGTAATAATTAATTTTCAGCATTCCTATTTAACTAAGCTGAAGTCAATAAGCATCACTAAATACGCCGTGGCCGCTGCAGCGATCTGAGAACATTCAAATTTGAACAATGGATAGCTAGGTTAGGTCTACAGGAAGCAAAGTGGTAGTTAGAAGCATCTTTTTCTGAGGTCCATATTCGGGACCAGTCTTGACGCTGTGTTAAATAGCTGATAAAATAGGATTTGTAGTGTTTTTGTTGAGCCACTATATGGCGCTACAGCCTTAAGCCCCAGTTACACCTGCCGAGTGCTGGGCCGAGACAGTGCACTCGGCCAAGTAAATCGCAGTGTAATCGGCCCAGACAGTACTCGGCCTAGTAACGGGCGAGTGATTTTGGGCGAGTCAGTGAATAGAACCATGTTCTATTTACTCGGCCGAGTAGGGACCCCCCACCACTCATCCACTCGCTCAGTTGCTACTCGCCTTCCCACTCGGCTAATGTAATCAGGTTTGGCAGGCGCGCGTCTTTTGGTTTATTATTCTGTTTTTGAGGGGGGTGTTACAAAAACTTTTGCTGCGCGAATACATAGGTGTATAATAATGCACCTATAATACACCTATGTATTATTACACCTATGCATTCGCGCAGTAAACGTTTTTATAACAACCCCTCAAAACTTTTTCTTGTACGTTTCAAGGTGCGTAGATTCCAAAAATCCGTCCGCTATAAAATCCATCTACTGCATTTTTGGTCTAAAAACTTCGTTCTGTCACACACAGGCTCCATTTGGGCCCTAGTTGTGACCCGAAACTTTGCAGCCCAATCGGAATATACCCAGGGGTGTTACGGGTGAAAAACAGGGTTTTTTGGTGTTTTAGTAAAATAAGCTTGTGAGGCATCGTTTTCCATGTTTTTTAGTATAGGAGACCGAATATGAAGTCGATTTCAACCAAATAGTGGAAAATTGAGGTTCTAACGAAGTTTCAGCCTTAAATTTACGTTAAATTTTGGTCAATAATTTGTAAAAAAAAAACAAAAAAAACCCAATTTGTGTTTTTGAGAAACAATAAATAATGAACAGCCAATATTTTTGTACGTATGTCCAATAGAATAATAAACCCACCTGACAAGGACTTCGCAGCGTTTCTCTCTTTACTTCGCTGTGCCAAGTGTGCCATGTTGACGCGGAACACTAGACGGCGCAACTGTCTCTTCTCTGCCCAGCTGAAATGTAATCACCTACTCGCCCCATCGAAGTAGCTCGGCCGAGCTACTCGGTAGGTGTAATTAGGCCTTTACAGTGATTTCGAAGTATTTGTAAGGAACTCACAGACATGACGAGGGGGTATCCCAGGCTGAAGAATCCGCAAGCAGTGAAATCGACTGACGCCTTCATTGTTACGTAGAGTCTAAGTTTATCCTGTACTCATAGATCGAAACAGTGCTGTTAGCATTTACCGAAATGATCATCCGCGTAACATTAGGCGTAATGAAAAATTAGTTAAGGATAAATTACGAGTATACTGCATCACTTACGTTACAGCAGAGTGTTTTGCTGTTCTGCATAACCTTGAAAAGCTCTTTGTTGAAAGCTTCCGCCTTGGAAAATGAAACAACACTATATTGTTATTGAACATGGAGGCTTCAGCAATGCAGGATGGCCTAATGAGCGAATTTCCAAATGTTTAGTTCCCCTTTAGATTACCCTGAATGCTACTATTACCTATTTATTGCTACCTACTACTATTATTTATTGTGGATTTCCAGCCATATCGTAATGGGCAGTTGTTGTGGGTTTGAAATTCTCCTTTTTTGCCAAATTCTGTTCGCTACAGTAATCAACACTTATTGCCCACATAATGAGGTGTTTCATGTCGGAAAGTCTAGGCAGAAAACGAGTGTGAAATTTGAATTTCAGAGTTCCTGCTAAGAATGACGAATCATGTAAACTGCTGAGAAGTTCAACTCAAATACTACTTAAGAGTGCTAGTGCATCTGATGGGAAGGCCATAGCAAAGGTTCTTGAAGGTTGCCAGGAAGGTTTGCCATTTCTAATGTTAGGTTGTTGGCAGCACTGAGAACCTTCACCTCTGAAGCTTTGCTCCACCTCCATGGGCCAACAGCCAATCAGATGTCAATAGACCTCATACGTAATTTGTTGCCGCATTTGTCTCTTTCATCACCCTAATTTTTTTAAAACGCTATTTTTGAAAACGGGCTTCAAAACTACCATTTTTCCAAGAGTTTAAATATTTGTTTAAAAAATCTGAAAATCCCTACTAATTACTTTGTTTCGAACACCCTTCTCTTACCTATCACAGCTGCTCTGTATGTAACACAGACTGTTATGGATCACAGTTCTCTGTGTAGATCACAGCCCCTATACACCACCTAATACCTATACCTATTCACCACTTAATATCGTGCATTGGATGTTCAAGCAGTAGCTAAAATAGCAAAAGAAACATAAATGTTGTTCTGAAGGGAAGTTGTTGATGTTAAGTGAAAAATATTTGGTCCCGGAACCCCCTCTGATATTAAGTGTAAGAGCCTGACGCGACCGCTACGGTGGCCACCTGGCCAAGAGACAAGTGATGTGCGCTCTCAACCCAGCTTGATGCCTGCATACACGCTGCTCTTTAGGACAAATTTTATGGCGACATCGTAGAATGCTCCAGATGGTCTAAAAAATTCAGGGAAAAAATCCAGCTATTTAAAAATGTGAGAAAACCCACACCTCAAAATTAAATTTCCTCTGTATATTTCTACCCCTATTTTTCACCCCTTAGAGTTAGTCACAGTAACGCCGAGCTCCTAGGACCAACTAGAGCCCAAGCGGGACCCATATACCAAATTTTGTGAATTTTGGTTCATGGGAACTAAGGAAAAAGTCGCGGGCGGACGAAAATATTTGTATTTGATATTTTTATTCTAAGTCACTTGAAAAGTAGACCATTCAATTTTGAGGGGGGGGGGGGGGTCGATTCCAAAGTTTGCCGATTGGCGGTAGGTGCCACGATTGGCCACCCATTTCAGCCTGACACGCGGACCATTGTGGCCCGACCGACGCCTCATGTTGGCCTGACAGGCCGATCATGAGAATATACTACATGAGCACAGAAATCTCACTTTCTGACACCACACCATCATTTAGCTAGTTAGACCTAGGACATTTTGGACCCATCAACATATTGTTTGCTGCCAATTAGCCAAATCAAATGCGATCGTGCTCAAAGTCAGTTGGCACGATCTAGACATCCTAACGGACATTCTGGTACCAACCGCACCAATTTTGGTTCATTTTTGCGGCAGTTATCGTTGAAAATGGAAATTTTGGAAAACCAGTATTTTCCCTTATTTTTCCACCTAGAAACCTCATTTTCATCTCAAACTGACAACACAACAAGTTTGTTTAACAAGCTGAACAAAAACACAAAAAGAAAACCTGAAAAAGACCATATTTTGAGGTAGTTATGACCACATGAAATTCCAACATACACTTGTACATACGGAGCGACATCAAGCGGAAACCCGTCTAGAAACTCGTTTTGTGCACTTCTGAACAAGATTCCATGGTTTTCTGGAACACCTATTTTTGACGGTATCACCCTACTTCCATTCCTATATAACCGGAACAAGGAGGTAGAATTTACAGCCATTTTAATAGCTGGTAATAGCTTATTACCTTGGCCTGTAGCGCTATGCAATGAAAGTTTAGTAGGCAACTACCTAATAATCAGTTTCGCTGAAACGATTCGAATGTATGGGACCTACATGAGGTTCGCTTACCGCATTTTTAACTTTTTCGCACTTGCTGGCCGGGTAGCAGATCAGATACAATAAAGAACCAGCAAAAAACACCTTTTCCGATATTTTGTTGTACGTCACATTCTCGCTCTTGTAAAACAACGTAGTGATGAAATACCCCGACGATATAACCGAATAGGACGAGTCCACCGTCAGAAAGAGAAGAGCCGGCCCGAAAGCCGAGTCCAAAATCAGGCACAGTCTCAGGACATGCGCATGTTCCAAAACCGCGAGCCCGCCGTTGATTCTGACGACCGATTTGGCAGCGAGAAGGCGGTTTTCGAAGTAGAACAAGAACCCGCTGTACAGAGAGATAATGAAAATGTTGAGGTAGGCAATCAAGAACATCGAAATCCTCCTGGCCCATTTCGCGAGGTCAGCCCACGTCTTGAGTTCACTTCGAAAATACATGAAATTCACATCGGCAAGCAGAATCCAAAGTACAACGAAGAGGGTTATCCGGTCGTTGTTGCTGGTTTTTAAATTGTGCAGGTACATCAGGACTTGTTCGATCATTTTTCTGTATTTGTAGAAGCTGTAAATGTGGACTGCGATCGACAATACAGCCACAGGCTTATGAGCGAAGTACATTGTGGACACCATCACTTTCACTAGATCCTTTCTGTTCGGTAATTTTGCAACGTACTCGTAGATCTCGAAAGGAAATACGGTGAGAATGAGGTAAATCAGCAGACAAACGGAACGGAGCCAAAGGGCTTTGCTGAATTTCCCTTCTTTGAACGGCAGAATACCGAAGAGAGACGCAAATTTAAAAGCCAAACCTAAATCATCGTATCGCCAACTGGTGAGTTTCATATGCATGTTCGAGGCGAACTAGTTTAAAGATATCTCTTAACAATGCAACGAAAACCACCTTCTGCAACTGCCATTTATGTAAGAAACCTGTCAGTTATCTACCAACTCGGACAAGTTGTTAGAGGTGTATTGTGTTCTTTATCAAAGCCAAATGTCTCGACGGCTGAGAGGTTATTCTTCACTCAGTTGTTGGGTGACGATGTAATAAACACCTACCTACCCCAATTTGACATGCTAAATCATATTCTTGCTCTGCCTGCCCACAATGAAAAGACATCTGTACTTGTCATTTGCTGTATTTGCGTTGAATGAACCAAAATAAATGTCGATACGACGTTCCATACCAACCGTTCATCTATAAGTACTAGGTAAATAATGTAGTAGCACTCAACATTACCACCTGTGAGGCAGGTCCTCCACTGGAAGTGATACCAAGCGATCAGGCGATGAGAGGCGACTGAGGAAGCGACACGAGGCGACAGTGGTCCTCTATCCAATTACACCTGCCGAGTGCTGGGCCGAGACAGTGCACTCGGCCGAGTAAATCGCAGTGTGATCGGCCCAGACAGTACTCGGCCTAGTAACGGGCGAGTGATTTTGGGCGAGTCAGTGAATAGAACCATGTTCTATTTACTCGGCCGAGTAGGGACCCCCCACCACTCATCCACTCGCTCAGTTGCTACTCGCCCTCCCACTGGACTAATGTAATCAATCAGGTTTGGCGGGCGAGCGCGCCTTTGGTTTATTTGTGAATAATACTCCTATGTATTCGCTCAGCAAAAATGTTTATAACCCCTCAAAATTTTTTCTTTTACGTTTTCAAGGTGCGTAGATTCCAAAAATGCAGTAACATCCATCAACTTCATTTTCGGTCTAAAAAATCCGATCTGTTGCACACAGGCTCCATTTGGGCCCTAGTTGTGTCCCAAAACTGCAGCTCGATCGGAATATACCCAGGGGTGTTATGGGTGAAAAACAGAGTTTATTGGTTTTTTAGTAAAATGAGCTTGTGAGGCATTGTTTTCCATGTTTTTTAGTGTAGGATACCGAATATGAAGTCGATTTCGACCAAAGAGTGGAAAATTGAGGTTCTAACGAAGTTTCAGCCTTAAATTTACGCTAAATTTTTTCTGTAGGTAAGTCCAACAGGATAATAAACCCATGTGACAAGGACATTGTAGCGTTTCTTTTTACTTTACTGTGCCATGTTGACGCGGAACACTACAGGACGCAACTATCTCGTCTCTGGCCTACTTGCCCCATCGAAGTAGCTCGGCCGAGTACCTACTCCACCGACTACTCAGTCGAGCTACTCAGTAGGTGTAATTAGGCGTTTAAGGCCAAAATAAATGTTGGCTGTTCAACTATTGTTTCTCAAAAACACAAAGTAGGCCTTTTTTTACAAATTATTTCTCATCATTGAGTGTCATTTAATTGTGTTGATTCACCAGTTAATACTACTTGTCATGTTATTGTACTACTTTATGGTGATTTCAGATAGTTACCCCCCAGGTTTTTGACCCATAAAAAAATGAATATTGGGAGCTGAACCTTCGTACAACCTCAATTCTTCACTCTTCGGTCAAAATCAACTTCATAATCCGTCTTCTCTCCCTAAAAAACATGGAAAACAATACCTCACAAGGTGTGAAACAAAAACAAAAAACTTTTTTTACGCCCATTTTTCCCCCCATAATACCCCTACGTGTAGTCCGATCGGGCGTCCGAACTTCAGAGCACAACTAGGACCCAAATGTGTTCCAAAATCGGGACTAGACTGTCCAAACTGTCAAACGAAGATTTTACACCAAAATTTAACGTAAATTTAAGGCTGAAACTTCTTTAGAACCTACACATGGAAAGTTTCTGGAAACAACTAGGGCCCTAGTGGAGCCTGTGTGTTAAAGAACGAATTTTTTAGACCGAAAATGAAGTAGATATGGATGTTATAGCGGATTTTTGGAATCTACGCACCTTCAAACGTAAGAGAAAAAATTTTGAGGGGGTGCTATAAAAAAAATGTCTAAGCAATTTATAGGTGTACCATTCACGAAATAATAAACCAAAAGGCGCTCGCCCGCCAAACCTGATCACACTAGCCGAGTGGATGGGCGAGAAGCAACTGAGCGAGTGGATGAGTGGTGGGGGTCCCTACTGGGCCGAGTAAATAGAACATGGTTCTATTCACTGACTCGCCTGTTACTAGGCCGAGTACTGTCTGGGCCGATCACACTGCGATACCTATACTCGGCCGAGTGCACTGTCTCGGCCGAGCACTCGGCAGGCGTAATTGGGGCTTTAGAAGCAACTAGATTCCATCCTGAGAATTTTGAATGAAAGTAGAGACCATCCTGAGACACCAACCGCATTTTCATACGATAATTAGTTATTTTGCTTCCTCACTGCAAGAAGGTAGAGAAGCCTTGGATTCGTGAGTGAGTAAAAAAAAAAAAATTATGTCCTCCAAAATGAAAATTTCCACTACCACTTTGCGTTTCAGACATCAAGGAACATTTTTGGTTCCGTGTCTGTGGTGAATCCTTGTAACGCTGTTAAATATACGAGAAACATAGTCGTAGAGAGCTGAAATTCTGAGGGTATACGCGGGTTGGATCGCAGATATTCCCTTATCCGAATCATTGAAAAAGTACCGTAACTTTCGTCTGCGCATGCGCCAACGTGAAATACTTGGAACGCCCATAACTACCTTATTAAATAGGTATCGTTGAAATTAGTTCAGATTTGGAGGGTCGATCAGGAATAATACTTTTGATAGAGTTCCACATGAATTTAATTGGAATCGTACATTAACTTTCGTCTGCGCATGCGCGAACATGAAATGATGAACTTTTCTTGTAACGCTTCTAACTACGCGAAAAATAGTCGTTGAGAGCTGAAATGTTGAGGGTACACGCGGGTTGGATCGCAGATGGTCCCGTATTAAAATGAACCTACTCAACTATTCTATACGTTCATGTGATTCAAGTGAGGAAGCTGTACTGCCTACTCGACTTGGCAACGTTTTCCATACTATTTCAAATTTTCCACCAATTCCGACGTCATTTCACCCCCCATTGTGACGTGGAAACTTTGAAAAATCGTAGAAAAATACCTACTTATCCTAGGGCAGCCCGGTTGGTGTCAAAGTTCTCAGAATGTTTCATTTCGTAAAAAAAGAATATAAACCGCTTTTGTCAACCATACGCATACCCATTTCAGCTCCTCAAGACCGTACCGCTATATATTTAGTTGTGAATGTTTCAAGAGCACATTGCGTGAAATTCTTCCTAGGTACACAAAAAAATAGTATTTGGCGAAGAATTTGCTAGGTTTTGTAAAAAACTAAAGAATCTGGCATTTTTGTTTATTTATTTCTTGTTAAAAACGTGATGTTACATACCTAATTTCATGACAATTTTTCGTATGTACGTACCTACCTATATTCCTAAATTAAGAAGTGTCATGGCAAATCAATTATTATTACCTATTAAAGCAACATTCAAGGTTAGGTAGGTACGTATGTATCTTGATCACATAGGTGCAATCTGTAAAATTTCTCACAGTTGGTTCCACTTCGAACTGAAGTTCCCCTTAGAAATGGAAAGTTTAACCATAATAAATTACACACATACACATCTGCAGACATAATATGCTAATTACTACCTACTTCACACTAAAAACAACGTTTAAACCAGTTCAAGATAAACTAGTTCAATAACTACTACCTACTGTTAAAACATGCTGAACTGAACGAGGATGACCAAATAAGTCGTGGCAGCAGTTATGATCTGAAACACGATTAGAAGACGCGATGAAAGTTGGGACCCAAACCTATGCTGGGAGTTTCATATCTGATAATCGAATACTACTGTCAAAACTTACTAAAGTTACGAGAGAATGTTCCAATCCAAAAAATCCGCATGCTGAGAAGTGAGTGGTCGGTTTCCAACTGACGTACAGCCGAAGTTGGTCCTGCAACGAGAAATTCGTTCAAATCAACAATAACCACTCTTCATGAAGGAATAATTTTACGTGTATAATAATCCTGTCATTAATTTTGGTAGGTCGGTAAATAGCAAGTAAATGTACGTCACAAATATACGTCCTAGGTAGGTAATGCCAACCTGGGAACTCACATTTTTGCACAAATCGTCGCTATCTTGCATTACTTTGAAGAGTTCAGCGTTGAAAGCTTCAGCCTGAAGGATTATAGGATGGAAAAATAAGTACAAGAGGTAAAATAAGTGGTAAACAATACAGTGCATAAAAGTAAGTGGTACCTAGATATCATGTATTAAAGTCTGTTGGGAATAACTTAATGAGTATGTGAAGGTAGGTACCAACGGACAAAAAGTACCTACCTAAGGTTATTCTGAGACATTGATAAATCCGCGTTTGATGACTCAAGAGCGGCAGCTGGAAACAGCCAGGTGGTAAGGTAGGAAAATTCCTATGGAGCTCAGATGTTCAGCTTTCGAACGATATGGAGGTGCCAAATTACCTACACGAAAATTGCGCACTTCATCAATGTATATAGCTCCAGATTGCGCTAGAAGATACTAAACCACGAAAGCGTCCCTGAAGATGTAGGTATTAAGAACTTCCCTGCTTTTAGCGAATTTTCAAAGAAAATGAAGCTAT
This sequence comes from Leptopterna dolabrata, assembly GCA_954871275.1. NCBI lineage: Eukaryota > Metazoa > Arthropoda > Insecta > Hemiptera > Miridae > Leptopterna > Leptopterna dolabrata. The sequence goes on along the minus strand of OX940984.1, from coordinate 9,975,078 downwards.
TGCAATGGCTTCGAAATTTAAATAATATAAATTTTTGGAAATTTTCTTCATAGAAATCCGTTTCAGACCATTCTAAAACGATTCCTGAAATTTAACACTTTTTTATATGTATATATATATATATTTATTTATATATGTGTCACTCCAGACGATAACTCTCGATAGAATTGAGATAAACAGCTCAAATTTGCACAAAAAATCTATCTTGGCAATCGAAAGGCTAAGTTCGAAGATGGGCGAAATTGGCCTACTCTAAGGAGGGTTTTGGCGCATTTAAAGTGCGCAAAAATTACCCAAAAATCCCCAAAATGTTATTTTCCAACAAGTGACCCCTCATTTTAAAGGTTTTTGCACGCTGAACACGATGGTGGAATCGGATTTTAGATATCTTGATCCGTTCTCAAATTAGAGCATTTAAAGTGCGCAAAAATTACCTAAAAATCCCCAAAATGTTATTTTCTAACAAGTGACCCCTCATTTTAAAGGTTTTTGCACGCTGAACACGATGGTGGAATCGGATTTTAGATATCTTGATCCGTTCTCAAATTAGAGCATTTAAAGTGCGCAAAAATTACACAAAAATCCCCAAAATGTTATTTTCTAACAAGTGACCCCTCATTTTAAAGGTTTTTGCACGCTGAACACGATAGTGAAATCGGATTTTAGATATCTAAATCCGTTCTTAAATTAGAGCATTTAAAGTGCGCAAAAATTACCCAAAACTAGGATAATCTTTAAACTCTTACCCCCACCCCCTTAGAGTGGTCAGATTGAAAAATGTGAGAAGTATTAATTGAAGACGAGAGTTCGAAGCAAAAAAGGGGGAGGCAAACGATTAGTACAACTCCTTGAATTTACCCACAGCGATCAAATAAATAAGCACTTAGTACAATTACGTAATAAACAAACGGTAGAATCAGGATGGACAAAACGTACAAATTAAAATAAATACGAAGAGAATATACATAGAAAACCAAATTTTAGACCGAAGTTTTCCTTTATTCAAAACCATAGCCATTAATTCGAATATTTCTTTGAAAATTCGCTCATTAAGTCATGCTGCATGACTGATTTTTTTTTTAAAGATATAGCCTGCGTTACCCTGATAGGTTCTTACCTAGCTTACTTCAGGATGTCGACTTCATCATTCGATGAATTATGTAAACTTGGCGTCCTGTCATCAGCACTAAATAGATGGAACCAGCTACTGCGCAGTTCAGTTAGGTTCATTACGATACATCGACTTTTCAAAAATGCTTCAAGTTTTCATACTCTGGATGGTCATATTTTTATATTACGTATATAGGTTTTAGAAACAATGGTTTTGCAACAAATACTGGACGTTTTGCAGGAGTGCATTAGGTAGGGGGGCAACGTACATATTAGTTACGATTCTCAATAAATAGTAACATCACACTCATCTTACCCTTGCTTACCACCAGCAACAACCAGTTCGGTTACCTACGACTTCTTACTATCACAAGCTCCAGAACTTTATTACATATATTATTGTGAAATTTGGCAATCCACAGGAATTGGCCACCCCCTGTCAAATATTGAGTAGGCATTCATTATTCAAGGTTTAACAATCTCGATTTGGATTTCAACTTTGAACCATGTATAACATGGGCATAACATGCGGAAGGAATGTGCCTAGAGAGCGATACAATTTTTCTCTACGATATGACTGACTAAATTTACGTAACATTTACATAGACTGGTATGGTCGTCTTTAGAATGGTGTGAAATCTTTACGAGAAAAATATATCAAATTAATAAATTTGTACAACAGAAAACCCTCAAATAGTGTTCATTCCTCCAATATGTAATTACCTACACTGAAACCTGCATTGCACCCTCGTCGTAAGTCGTCTGCGTGATAATTATGTTGAATGAAAATATGAATGAGTTACCAGCCTAATATAAATTTTCAGTGCAAAAATTTATTTATACAGGTATGTAGTACCATTATAGGCCAGGGGAGCAAACCTACATCATGTGGGGCCAAAAACAGAAGATGAAAGGTGTGACGAAAAGGCAGGTCGAATCCCTTCACTGTGCTATCAAGAACTGATACATAATCCTTCAGATTGATGTTTCTTTGTCGGAGCAGCGTATCTAGTGCAGAGCGGTATGCGGTACCTACCTACCTACTCAGGTACCTACCGTCTTACCTTATATCATTATTCAGTGCAGGGGAAAAAACCCCCATGTATTTTTACTCTTACTGTGTCCGAAACTCCATCAAAGGTAAGTTTATTCCTTCTTTATGCTACGTAAAATCTGCAAAAAGTTGAACTTGTTCTCAAACCTCTCTTCGTCTCTTCTAATTTTATGGGTACCTATATGAATCTGAAATTGCATATCTTACACAGTGCACCTACTGGACCATCTCATTTACTTGAGGCTGATGGTTTGCGAAAATCAACTTGCAACTTACCGCTCGTTTGACCATCTCGCACCTGCTCACTGGGTAGTAAATCAAATACAGCAAACAAACTACGTAAAAGGACTTTTCAGCGATTTTGTAGTATTGCACTTCCCCAGTGGGTAAAAACAATGCAATGGAGTAATACGCTGTATATATCATACAGAAAGTGGAGGATACTATCACAATGAAAAGAGAAGCACCGAAACACGAATTTATCTTTTGACATAGAGCCAGTATTCGCGAATGTTCAAAAATGGCTTGGGCTCCGTCCGTTTTTATGGCAGCGCGAGCTGCAATTAGACGTTTTTCGAGGCAGAGCACGAGAGCGGCAAACAGAGAAACTATGAACGTGTAGCAGAAAAATGCCGCAAACAGGGAAATTCTTCTGATATAAGACAAGATTTCAGACCATTTAGCAGCCCAAGGTCTGAACACCAAGAAATTCAGGTCGGCAACCAGAATCCAAACCGTGATGAAGCCTGCTGGGAGGTCGTATCCCTCAATTCTAACTTTCATTGCGTAGGAGACCACTTCCTCGAGCTTTTCACGGGATGTGTACGAGGTCGAGACGTGGAGTATTAACATGAGGAAATCCATGGGCTTATGAGCTGAATATAGCGTCGAGATTAGCTTTTCCACTATGCCTCTTTCATCCTGCATTTTTTTGTAATACGTGTAAATTTCGGCAGGGAGAACTGTGATGACGAGGAACGTGACTATACAGGCTGATCGAAGCCATAAAGCTTTTGAAAATTCTCCTTTGTTCGTGAACGGTAGGATTCCAAAAACTTGCGAGATCCGAAACGAAAAACGTAGCCGCCCTTTGCTGTTCTCCTTGCTATTATAAATCCCTCGTAGGATCAGATCCATCTTGACGCTCTCACAGAACTGACACTTCTACTTGGAAACTGAACGTCGGCCTGCTATTATCGCTGAATAGGTAGTGATTTGCCCTGTTAGCATGAAAGGGGTTTTGGATCACTGTCAGAAAGTTCTATAGTGTTCATTTACCTACTACTTACGTCCATATTGATCCCTTTTCGTAGCACAATTTTGTTAGGTGGTAGTTTCTAGCATGAAAATGAATGCTGTGAGAAGAAAAGAAGCAAATTTACCGCACAACCAGAGGCGTAGCCAGGATTGTTGAATGAGTGGGGGGGGGGGGGGGGGGGATCGGAAATAGAAAAAAAAAATTCCTGTCATGTAGCATGGCTATAAGAGCGAATTTTCAAAGAAATATTCCTGATATTGTGTAAAAAGATTATACTTATAGCGAGAAACCATACCACTTTTCTTAAAATTATACAATTTTTCGTGATTTTAGCCATTTGTACCGATGTTTGACCCTAATAAAGACAAATTTGACCCACTTGCTTTTGATAAAAATAGTTTTATCATCGAGGTAGTCCCTCCGTCGTGATTAATCATCCCACACAACGTCAGGTGAATTAATATTGATTTTACCATTAATACCAATTTTTTACCCACAAAAGTCAAAATCTGACCCCTATTCTGTGTGAAAAAGAACTGAAATGGTATTTTGCTGTCTTTACTCAACCTTCCATACTTCCAGTGATTTTATAGCAATTGTTCGCAATTTCAGCCGTTTTTTCCGACTTTTGACCCCTAAAAACTCCAATCTGATCCCCTTGGTATTTGGAAATTGCTCATCTTCGAACTCATCCTTTCGTTTGGCAATACAAACGTTTTGGAGAAATCTGGAATTTTTACCATGTACCAACCCAAGGACAGATATCATCTGGAGTGACACATAAATATACATGATATATAAATTTTTGTTAAAATCTAGAGATGAACTGAGGTTGCTCTGAAACGGATTTGCCTATAAAAATATTTCAAAAATTCATGTTATGAAAATGTTACCCATTGCAATAGCTTTATTTTCTTTGAAAATTCGCTAGTAAGGTTTGACATTACAAAGAAAGCTGAATATAAATTAACAAAGCACTAAATGTCACAGATAACGTTAGGTAAGATAAACTGAAGAAATACAACATTTATTTGGCAACAATGTTCGCAAATTTTCAAGGAAAATGAAGGTATTGCAATGGGTTCAATATTTTTACAGAACATAAGTTTTTGAAATTATTTTATAGGCAAATCCGTTTCAGATCATCCTGATTTCATCCTTAGATTTTAACAAAAATGTATACGTTTATTAAATATTTATTTATTTATGTGTCATTCCTGACGATATCTGACCTTGGTTATGTGATAAAAATTCCAAATTTAGCCAAAATGTTCTTATTGCCAAACAAAAGGATGAGCAATTTTCAGAAATTGGAAGCGGGTCAAATTTGAGTTTATAGGGGTCAAAAATTGGTAAAAACTGCTAAAATTGATACACCATATCACTGAAAGTGGTATGGAAGGATGAGTGAAGACAGAAAAATACCATTTCAGTTGCTTTTCACACAGATGGGGTCTAGTATTTTTGGGGGTCAACAATTGGTATTAAGGTCTAAAATCAGTATTTTATTCACCTGAAGTGTGGGATGGTGACGATGAGGGGTTATTTCGATAAGCATTTTTGTCAGAAAGAGCGGGTCAAATTTTTGGGACACTTCGTTCGTAATCAAATAAGCGTAATTATTATTTAACTGTTTAATCACGTTTGATTTACCGTTTAACCTGTTATTTTTGTACTCCTAAAAAAAACACTCCCTGTAAAAAAAGATGCCAAGCTACAAAAGGTGTGATATCCAGGTTGTGCCAAGCACTGTGCATAATAATCTTCCGTCCACATCCGACAGTTCATTTTCGACGTTAATTTTGAGGTATAGACTAGACTTAGCTAACAGGGTGAGGAGTGAGTTAATCTTTAGGAAGTGTGCTGCTTGGCCGGTCTAGTTACTGATCTATTCAGTTCCTACACGAAGGATTCGAAGCCATCAAAATTAATGATTCACATGCTATGTACCTGATATGTCGTAGACAGACAAGCAGCACACTTCCTAAAGATTAACTCACTCCTCACCTCAAAATTAACGTCGAAAATGAACTGTCGGATGTGGACGGAAGATTAGTAGGCACGTAGAATTTGAATCATTAATTTTGATGGCTTCGAATCCTTCGTGTAGGAACTGAATAGATCAGTAACTAGACCGGCCAAGCAGCACACTTCCTAAAGATTAACTCACTCCTCACCCTGTTAGCTAAGTCTAGTCTATACCTCAAAATTAACGTCGAAAATGAACTGTCGGATGTGGACGGAAGATTATTAGGCACAGTGCTTGGCACAACCTGGATATCACACCTTTTGTAGCTTGGCATCTTTTTTTACAGGGAGTGTTTTTTTTAGGAGATATCACAAATTTTGAAAGGTCGCAAGTAAGTTTGGAGGGGGGGGGGGGGGGGGTGAGGTATTGTTTTTCAAGACGAGGAGACTGATTTCCGATACCTAAGTTTGTTGTTGAACTTTGTGAAAACTTGTAATTTTTTGTGCTTCCAGTTGGATGTTGTTCATATAGTTGTGTGGGTACCTACTTACACAAAATAGTAAATTAAGTGAAAAGGAAGAGGGGGGAGGGGGGGAGACGACATTTTCGAACAAATGAGCACTAAACAGTTGCTATTTAGTGAGCCCTACATCCATGACAAGGTGTTGGACATTGGTGAGGTTAAGGGTTGATGGATCAGGTGCATAAACGACGCCAGTTACAATAGTAATGAAAATAATAATAAGAATGTGTAGGAGAAAGGGTAGACCTCCCGTTATTCGCCATGTCACTTCGGCGTTAGTTTTTAATTTTCGTTTTGATGGAAACACTCAAAATCACTTCACGCATTAACATGATTTGGATCGGTACTAAATTTCATAAAGATCGGTCTAGGGAAGAGGGTATATAAGTGGCGTGACAAAGAATGGGTGGAACAAACAAGCCCCCATCCCCCGGAACCCCCCCTTTGCTTGTGCGAAAACGGTTACAACTCCCAAAAGGTACCTACTTCACCACGCCAAACCTGATCTACATACCAAATTTCATAAACATCGGTCGAGGTAAAAGGGTTGAAGTGGCGTGACAAAGAATGGGTGGGAAAAAAAAATGGGAAGAAAGTCACCAAACACGTATTTTGAGCCCTATTTTTCGCAGGTTTTCGAAACACCTACCGCTTCGAATTTGGTGTCAGGCGACTCAGGGTGTTTGCCCCACAAAATATATACGCGCGAATAAAATATAGAAATAACGGGGAAGGCCCGGGAGGGGGCCAACGTTGGCCCGATTCTTCGCTCAGTTATATTAGGCTCTGGGGCAGCCGGGCGCGGGTTCATGCTTGGCATCGCTCGGCTACCGCCTCGCTTGATTTCATGCAGAATTCAGATGGGTGCAAGTTCCTCATTCCCGGGTCGGCTCCAGTACGCGATTTAGGGCTTTCCTGGGGGGGGGGGGGGGGAGCACGAGGGTTGGAACTGAACACAGAAAACAGTGATCTACGCAGAAGGGGCATCTATACTTGTAAATAATAAACCGTTCTGTTTTATTGTGTTCTTATACTATTTTGTTCCTTGTCGTGAGATACTGTTCTATCCATGAGAGAAAGGAAAAGGATCCATGAAAGCCAATGATTTGTAATTTAATTTGCAATTATTTGTAAGTCCACCTGTTTTGGTTTATTATTTTCAATAAGGAACCATTGGAATCGAGAACGAAAAAAAAAAATTCTTACCCCCCCTCAAAATTTGATGGTTTACGTTTCAAGGTATGTAGAATCCAAAACTGCAATAAAAATCTTTCTGTCTGTCCGCCGTACGCCGTACGGGCCACTTTTTAGTTACCATGAAAAAAAATTGATGAAATTCGGGTTATAGGTTCCGTTCGGCGTCTAGTTGGTCCTCGAAGCTCGACGTTACTGTGAGTCATCTCTAAGGGGTTCAAAATAGGGGTTGAAATTTTCAAAACGCCTATACCATTTTTTTACGTAAATATTTTTACGGTTTTAAATAGTTCTTGAACTTGCGAGTTTTTTAAGACCATCCGGAGCATCGTACGTCCAGCCGTTCGTTCACAGTAAGGCCCCGAAGTTTGCACCGACAGGCATTTTCGACTCCAGTGTGAATGAAATTGTATACAATTCAAACCAAATCTCGTAACCAGAGACGCGCCCACAATAGGAATTTGTGAATACGGCCAATCATTGGTAGGGATCACCTGATTATATTGGCGGAGTATGAAGTCGAGTTGGTTGTTCTGTGATATTAGAGAGTTCCTAAGAGATAAGTTCATTAGGGAACGGCCATATCTTTTGGCCACATCTAAGGCGAGCAGCCTTTGGATGCTAACCAATAAGTCCGGTTTGACAGAAGGTGGTGGGGGTAGGAGTGAATTAAAAAGTAACGTCACTTAACTTAGCACAACGCGAAATCCATTCAGCTTCAGTAGGTATACTAGTATCCGTAGGTATACTCACTTTTTTATCCTAAGTTGATATCGCAACAATCTAGCAAATTCTTTGAAAGACGCTTGGAGTAACTTTGAAAGACGCTGGCGATGGCGAGGACCGACGACACATGACGCGTTAAAAAAAACGACAAAACGCGGCAAAAAGCTGTGCACTGTTACCCCTGAGTAAGGTTAAAGACGATTCCTAAAGTTTGTGCTCTGGGAGATAACGCGCCTTATGTATAAGGCCGAATAAGTCGAACTTAAGGAAATAAGTTTGAACTTGGGCGACGCGCATGCGCAGTTGAGATAAATCCGAACACATCTTCCCGACTTTAGTCTTTAGGAACTCTCTATTATTTAATTTGAAAAATGATGGCTCTATTGGAGTTTGTTGGTAGGTAGTGAAACTTGAACAAACGTTGAAGTATTATTGATGGGTAAATTATTACTACGGTAAATCATTACTCAACGGTAAATTATTACACAACGGTTCATTATAAATACCATCTACGTAGAAGGGGCTGGAGTTTGTTGGTAGGTACTTTTGCAACTTTTTTCACTCCTAATCAACAATTTCTTTTCAGAACTTCATTATGTGTGTTTCTTTTTGTTAGGTACTGTTTGTCATCGGCAGAATTATTTTAGCAACATTTAACTCGTGATTTAGGTAGGTACCTAGTAACGAGTACGGGGTTAGGTACTAACCTACGGAGGGTCTGCGATCTACATAAATTATATGCATAGAATAGTACATATTATATTATATAGACGGGTTATCTATACATAGAGCTGTGATCTGTAACAGAAGGGTATTCTATACAAAATAATAAACCGTTGTGCAGGGATTTGCAGCGTTTTTTTCTTTCTCCCTAACTTCTAAATCTAATGGGAATACCTACAACTAATTCCAACAACCTTTCACTGGATGGAAGTTGATGGCGTGAAAATACAGTTATACTCTCTTGCCAATTATTTTTACATTATGATAATTTGTGTAATGTGTTGCCCTCGAGAGAATTTGGTTTAATAATGGGTTAGTAAAAGTTTATCTAGGGGCCTTACCTGCTATTTGTAACTGCATAACAAACCCCCACAGCATAGCTGTGTATTCAACCCTCACTAATGTCGAACTGAATGAGGATCACCAAATACGTCGTAGCTGCCCCAATGATCTGCAAACGTAAATCAAATGCTTGATAATATCGGACGAGGCAAAGTAATCTTTGTGATTTAGGAAAAGCCTAATATTTTGTTTTTGTGCTAGTACCCATTAGGTGGTTTAAGCTTGATTCAATAGCAAGGTTTCCAAGTTCCAGCTGTGAATAATAACTGAAATATTGGATAAAACTTGTGACGGTGTGGCTGTTCTCGAGTAGTTTCTTGGTCCGGTGAAGACGGAGTCGTTTGGGGAAGCCTAACCGATATCCCTTCTTAACCAGTGATAATATCGCTGGTATAGAGGGGGAACTGTCGACGGTCCACTGTCACATGGTAGCAGAGCATGGTTTGGTAGTATGCGCTGAGCAATTCACCATACTCCATCCACTTTTTGTGGGCTTACCAGAAGGATTCCTTTACAAACATCCTGTCCCTTTGATAATACATGTCATCTATTGGCTTCCCCACCCCCGTTCCCCCCTTTAGAGTGTCAATATAATTAAAATATATTGAGCTCCTTTGACGGCGAGCAATGCCCAATTCACAAGTCCCAATAGTTGTTTCATCCTAATGATGGAGGTTGGTCACCTAGAGGTTGCCCAGATGAGCACAACTCACTGGACAACAATCTCTGACAACGTTTTTTTCTCCGCCAGTACTCGTTTGTAGGACCTTTGTTCTCCACCAGTAAAATATTAATGAGGTAGTACCATTACGATGGAGGTTAGTCACCTTGAAGTTGTTCAGATGTCATTTCCTGAACCACAACTTCATACCTACTACTTTTCATCCCCCCTTTTCCCTCTTTACTTCTGCTACCCAGAAGTATGTCATGTGGGGAAGAGTGTGACAGTGTGGCTGTTCTCGAGTAGTTTTTTGGTCTGGTGGAGACGGGGACAATTGGGGAAGCCTAATCGATATCCCTTCTTAACTGGTGATAATCTCGCTGGTATAGAGGGGGGGGGGGGGGGTGACTCTCGTGCCCACTGTCACACTCTGTCACAAACTGGTGAAACCAGCCTGACTGAACCGAAAGGCAGGAATGGGTAATTTTTGTCCGGTTTTTTCATTTATTTATTTTATTTTTTAATTTGCGTGGCGTTGCGTCCATAAGGCCACTTGGACCACTGCCCCGGCACCCAGAAACAATAAGAGTTAAAAAAAAACTCCAACCATATGTTCAGTTGGCATTTGAATTTCCCTCCATGACCTGTACCTAGCATTTTTCACAAAGTTCAACAGAGACTCGACAGAGTTCTCTGGCTATGGATATTCAATATGTGGTTCTGCCATGTTGGCTCCCTTTAGCTCCCCAGACGAAGCATGTGATCAGAATATAGCGACAGTAATCGATGTCATGCAATCAAAATCGAAACCTAGGCTCCTGAAACTGGCAAGTCCTGGAACCTAGTGTCACCATGGCAACCAAGAAAAGTGGCCCGCCCGCACAAGCTCTGTCGAGTAAGAATGTTGTTTGCCACGCCTACTTTGGGCCACTGCCCCAGAATCTGATTTCAACCCCAAAATCTTTCGATCCCTTCTATTCAATTTGTCATCTCGATACGCGATGGTTCTTCTGATTTGTTTTTCTCTGAATCACATTCGCTTTCTCTGTCAGTTTTCAATTCCGATGACAGATTTGTATTTGTGGTACCTACGTGCATTTTGTCCTGTTTGCTGTTTGTGGTTTGTGGAGTGATCGGTTGAACTGTCTAGCTTCTAGTCAATAGCCTCTCCATTCAAGATTCAAGTAGGTACCAGCGGACAGGTCATTGTTTTGTTGTATTTTAGTTTACTATATTTTTGTAACACATGAATTTGGTGGCTAATTTGCAGAAGAAATTGTTGGCGGTTTTGTATGACGATAGAGTGTTGACTAAAAGAGATAAGCTTTGCTGAATATCACTGGTATCAGTAAATAAGGGAATATCAGTAATATAAGTAAATAAGGGGGGGGGGGGGGGGGGCCTTGGGGTATTTTGTAGACATATCTGTTGGTTTTGTGTTCTGGTCTGGTGCCCCACCGTTTTCAGACCCCACCCACCGCTACTGTTTATTATTATTTTTAAAATTATAAATACAGAGAGCTCTTAGAAAAATGGTAGTTCAAAGCCTGCTTTCAAAAATAAGCGGTATTTTTTAAATGAGGGTGATTAAAAGTAAAAATGCGGCAAAAAATGATGTATGAGGTCTTGACATCTGACAGGCTGTTGGCCCAAGGAGGCGGAGCCAAGTATCAGGAGTGAAGGTTCTCAATGCTGCCAACAACCCAACATGAGAAATGGCAAATCTTTGTGGCCACCTTCAACAATCTTTCTGTGACTCATTGTGAATATCCCCTCAGTTTGATTTTGAAGATGTGTTTTTAAAATTTATTTATACATTTGCGGTTCTGCACATCCTTTCAAGTGATGTACTAGCGCTCCAAGTGGGATTCGAGTTGAACTACTCGGCAGTTTACCTGATACATCATTTCTAGCAGGAACTCATAAATTCAAATTTCACACCTGTTTTCTGCCTAAACGTTCCGGGATAAACACCTTATTATGTGTTTGGTCAATAGGTAAGTGTTAATTTTCATTATTGAACAGAAGTTGGCTGGGAAAAAAAAGAGAATTTGTTACCCACGAAAATTGCCTAAAGGTGATTGGTGGTTATTACAAAACTGGAATCTTAAGATTCTTACTGAATTGACCAGGGGGCATCCGAGACTGAATAGTCCACATGCTGTGTAGTCGACTGTTTGCTCCATTGTAACGTAAAGCCGAAGTTTTTCCTGCAAAAAAATAGTTGACACTGTAATAGCTAGGTAGGTTTTATGTAATTACGTACCAATTTTTAAAACATATGGAACATGCTAAGGTACACTGGACTTACGTTGCTACATAAATCTTTGTTACTTCGCATAAGCCTGAAAACCTCGTGGTTGAATTCTTCGGCCTGAAAAGGCATCGAAAACTTATTGAATATCCCCTCTCAGCCTGAAACTTGGCGCAGACTTCAAAAATTTCGTTGTATCACCTTTGAATAAAATATGTACCTATACGTATTGTTCAGCATAAAAATGATTCTTTACTTTTTTGTTTTAAATACAGCTTTCTTCTTCTTTATTTGTTGCTGTTTAGTAGGTACTTCAATAGATTAGTTTTTTTTTTTTAATTCAAAAAGGTGTTCATTATTTTACAATTTTTATAGCGTTTTTGAAGTATTAGGTTTTTCAAATAATTTAAAAAAAAATTAGATAGGTAAGGTAACCTACACTCTTCTATGCTAGGTTACCATAGTTCACAATGGCTTTTTCTGATGGTTAGCTGACTCTTAGAAAACCTTGAAAAATTGAGAAGGGTTTGAGTTTGATAACGGTTGCGAATCTAAAAGGCAGTGGCGAGTCATGGTCAGTTCTTGTCCGCCCTACCTTCTGTGTAGTACTGAAATGACGATCCGAAAACTGGCGTTGGGTAGTCAGGAAAACAACGCAACAGCTGGCAAGGGATATTTTACGGTAAACTATCCCTTACCACCTGTTGCAATGAATCACTGTGAACGGCCAAACGCCTTTGTGACGGTCAGATGGTCACTGCAAACAAACCTATTACTAGCTCAGTAATATACCTCATGCTATCAAATACCTACTGATACCATCATTACTGGGGCATCCACAGTCTATGGCAAGTTTTGGTTTATTATTTTCAATAATGAACCATTGGAATCGAGCATGAAAAAAAAAATTCTTACCCCCCCTCAAAATTTGATGGTTTACGTTTCAAGGTATGTAGAATCCAAAACTGCAATAAAAATATTTCTGTCTGTCCGCCGTACGCCGTACGCCGTACGCCGTACGGGCCACTTTTCTTAGTTACCATGAAAAAAAATTGATGAAATTCGGGTTATAGGTTCCGTTCGGCGTCTAGTTGGTCCTCGAAGCTCGACGTTACTGTGAGTCATCTCTAAGGGGTTCAAAATAGGGGTTGAAATGTTCAAAACGCCTATACCATTTTTTTACGTAAATATTTTTACGGTTTTAAATAGTTCTTGAACTTGCGAGTTTTTTAAGACCATCCGGAGCATCGTACGTCCAGCCGTTCGTTCACAGTAAGGCCCCGAAGTTTGCACCGACAGGCATTTTCGACTCCAGTGTGAATGAAATTGTATACAATCCAAACCAAATCTCGTAACCAGAGACGCGCCCACAATAGGAATTTGTAAATACGGCCAATCATTGGTAGGGATCACCTGATTATATTGGCGGAGTATGAAGTCGAGTTGGTTGTTCTGTGATATTATTTAATTTGAAAAATGATGGCTCTATTGGAGTTTGTTGGTAGGTAGTGAAACTTGAACAAACGTTGAAGTATTATTGATGGGTAAATTATTACTACGGTAAATCATTACTCAACGGTAAATTATTACACAACGGTAAATTATACCATCTACGTAGAAGGGGCTGGAGTTTGTTGGTAGGTACTTTTGCAACTTTTTTCACTCCTCATCAACAATTTCTTTTCAGAACTTCATTATGTGTGTTTCTTTTTGTTAGGTACTGTTTGTCATCGGCAGAATTATTTTAGCAACATTTAACTCGTGATTTAGGTAGGTACCTAGTAACGAGTACGGGGTTAGGTACTAACCTACGGAGTGTCTGCGATCTACATAATATGCATATAATAGAATAGTACATATCATATTATATAGACGGGTTATCTATACATAGAGCTGTGATCTGTAACAGAAGGGTATTCTATACAAAATAATAAACCGTTGTGCAGGGATTTGCAGCGTTTTTTTCTTCTTTTTTTTCACAAACTTTTAAACAAAATGAAGCTATAGCAATGGTTCCAAAATTTTCAGAACATGAATTTTAGAAATTTTTTATAGGCAAATCCGTTTCAAAGCATCCTGAATTCATCCCCCGGTTTTTCACGAATTTATGTAGGATATTACCTATGTATTTATGTATAATATATTTTGTTCATATGTCACTCCAGATGATATCTGTCCTTAGGTACCTACATGATAAAAATTCCAAATTTAGCCAAAATGTTCGTATTGCCAAACAAAAGGATGAGTTCGAAGTTGAGCAATTTCTAAAAACTCTAAGTGGGTCAAATTTGAGTTTTCAAAGATCGAAAATAGGTTAAAACTGCTAAAATCGTGAGCAATAGACATAAAATTACTGAAAGTGGTATGGAAGGGCGAGTAAAGACAGAAAAATACCATTTTAGTTGTTTTTCATACAGAATAGAATACGGGTCAAATTTGGATTTTTGGGGGTCAAAAATTTTTATCAATGGCTAAAATCAATATTAAGTCACCTGACGTTGTGTGGGATGGTGATTCACGTCGGAGGGACTATTTCGATGATTAAAAAAAATATATTTCTCAAAAAAGAGTGGGTCAGATTTGACGTTATAAGGGTTCAAAAATCGATAAAAATGGCTAAACTCACGAAATCATGATATAATTTTACGAAACATTTCTTCGAAAATTCGCTGTTATTGCCATGCTGCATGACTGGAACTTTTTATTTATTTTTTTCCATCAAATCGTGCAAGTAGGTATGTCAAAGCAATAGAAATCGAAGAGTATAACTGGCATAGGCTACAGGCCCTATACTATTTTAACCTGACCCTTCAGGTTTTTGCGATGGGACCCCCCGCCGAAAAACGACAGGAAAAAGTGAGACCAAATAGTGATACCAAATTGTGAGACCAAATAGTGAGACCAAATAGTGAGACCAAATTGTGAGACCAAATAGTGAGACCAAATTGTGAGACAAAAGTAGCGCGTATTTTATAAAGTGGCTCCTAAAGCTAATTTATATGCTATTCACTCTACGAAGCTAAAATTTGGTATGTGGGCTCCTTAGGACTTTAACTTGACACTGCCCATGCCCCGGATCAGCTGAGTGGCTCCTGAAGCTAATTTCTATGCTATTCACTCTACGAAGCTGTAATTTGGTATGTGGGCACCTTAGGACTTCAACTTGACACTGCCCAGGCCCCGGATCAGCTGAGTGGCTCTTAAAGCTAATTTCTATGCTATTCACTCTACGAAGCTGAAATTTGGTATGTGGGCTCCTTAGGACTTTAACTTGACAATGCCCAGGCCCCGTATCAGCTGAGTGGCTCCTAAAGCTAATTTCTAAGCTATTCACTCTACGAAGCTGTAATTTGGTATGTGGGCTCCTTAGGACTTCAACTTGACACTGCCCAGGCCCCGGATCAGCTGAGTGGCTCCTAAAGCTAATTTATATAATACAGCGAGGGGGACGAAAACCTGAAGGGTCAGGTACACCACATTTTAGCCGTCAGGCTTTAAGCGGAAGTCATCCGGGGGTGCAGGGGGCGAAGCCCCCGCCGAGGCGCGCAGCGCCGAGTTTTAATTAAAATAAAACTAGTATGGAACCATTTGGGAGATGATCTTTCATTTGAAAAAAGGTGCACCAAAATTACAGGAAAAAAAAAGGTTCGTCACGCAGCATGGTTATAAGAGCGAATTTTCTAAAAAATACTATAGCACCACCACCATAATCATACCACTTTTCGTAAAATTATATAATTTTTTTTCGTGATTTTAGCCATTTTTACCAATTTTTGATCCTTATAAAGTCAAATCTGACCCACTCTTTTTTGAGAAAAAAAAATTATCATCGAAATAGTCGTGAATCACTATCCCACACGTCAGGTGAATTAATATTGATTTTAGCGCATAACACAAATTTTTGACTCCTATAATCCAAATGTGACAAAATAAATATTCTGCATGAAAAACAACTTAAATTGGATTTTTGTGTCTTTGCTTACCCTTCCACACTACTGTCAATGATTTTATATTAATTGCTCGCGATTTTAGCCATTTTTACCTTTGTTTTACCCCTAATAACTCAAATTTGACCCCCCCCCCCCCCCCTTTGAATTTTTGAAAACTGCTCATCTTCTCATACTTTTGTTTGTCAGTAAGAATATTTTGGCGAAATTTGGCATTTTTATGATTCAACTACGCTCAGATATCGTTTCGAGTGACACAAACAGATATTTATATGGGTAGGAAAAGAGAGGCATATAAATACATACATACATATAATATATATATATATGTATATATATATACATGTTTGTTAAAATCTATGGTCGAATTCAGGATGTTTGAAACGTATTTGCCAATAAAAAATTTCAAAAATTCATGTTCGGAAATCTTTCTTTGAAAATTCGCTAAAAAAAAAACCAGAAACAGGTCTAACTGTGAACATCCTCCTTTTTTGAAGTTGGTTAAAAATAGGTAGCTAGGTACGTACTTTTGTGCGTGCATCATCGCAAGTACCGCACAAACACCACAGTTCAACTAAAACTGCAGTAAAGATCATGAGTTCTCCCATCTTTTCCAATATAGTCGTATTTCCACGGGGCGAAGTATCTGTTAAAGTGCCGTACGCAAATGTCAACAGGTTTATCAGCGTTTGAGTGACTCTAACGACCAACTGCGGGCCGTAAACCGCATTGACGGTATTGGATACCTTGAACAAACCCTGAGAGTAGTCGATAGCTTCGAAGACGTCTTGTTTCACACGATCCCGAACCAAAGAGAACTCCATGGAGACTCTGTGTACCAAAGAAGTGTGCTGCATCGTTATGAGGAAGTCCAGGCCGTAGACGTAATGCATTTGCATTTTGGACAAACCTTGTAACAGGGTGACGGACCCTTCGGCCACTCGCTCTGCGAGGAGCGCTCCGAAGACCGAATAGTACGAAATTATCACGACCAAAGCCGCTCCTTCGTGGGAGACGTATCGCAAAAACCGCGGGTAGCTCGAACCAGCGAAAAACGTCGCTACGAACTCGAAATCCGATCGTTTTCTCAGGGTCATCACAGGTTGAATCAGGATTGGCAAGAAGTAAGCCCAGAGGCCGACAACGTGGACGCAGATGCTGAGTTTGTCAACTGTCGAGCTCCTCCAGTCGTCGATCCTCTCCATCGTGGAGCCTACCAACAGGTTCCAGACAGCGACTGATACTTGTAAAACGTAAAACATGTACATGAAAAAATTGAATTCCCCGTTGTTAGTACATGGGAAGCTGCCAAAGAATCTTGCCGCGTTCAGGAACATGGCAATATCGACCTTACCAACTAATAGGCAGGTACATAAATGTACTAAGCGTTTCGAACTGAATGCCTGTGACCATTCGTTCAAATCAAGTTGAAAGAAGACTTCGAGCAGACAAGTGCGTTATTATCTAACAATGACAGCAGTCAACCATCAACTCGCCCATTTCGTTGATTGACTGCTCAATCAATTTCCATTTCAGCCCAGCGGAGCGATTCGATGCATTTTGGTTTATTATTCTGTGAATAATACACCTATAAATTCGCTCAGCAAAAATTTTTATAACAACCCCTCAAAATTTTTTCTCAAACGTTTTCAAGGTGGATAGATTCCAAAAAACCACAGTCATGCAGCATGGCTATAAGAGCGAATTTTCGAAGAAATAACTGATTTTATGTAAAATGTGATGTTTGGAATATCCCATTCAAATATGGGCAATCTTAAACTTATTGGGTAATTATAGGTATTCAAGTATGTACGTATATTGTAGTATTGGTACTACAATATACGTACAGTTACTTATCAAACATACGTACAGTACGTATGTTACGTATCCATTACCTACTCTGTATTGTATTGGATATTGGTAAATTTTTTGTTCCATTTTTTGCCTAGTAACACCTCGGTTTGTAGATTTTCCAACGCTGAACACGATGGTGAAGTCAGAATTGCGATATCCCATTCCGTTATCAGATTAGAGCAGACGAACCAGGAAGAACATCTTAAGAAATAACCACGTTCCGTCATCTTCAAAGTGCTCCAGTTTGAGAACGGAATGAGATATCGCAATTCTGATTTCACCATCGTGTTCAGCGTACAAAAACCTTTAAAATGAGGTGTCACTTGTCAGACTGCTTCATTTTGGGAATTTATGGGTAATTTTCCCCCCCTAAAACTCCCCAAAATTCCCCCTTAGAGTGACCCGATTCTGCCCATCTACGAACTTAGCCTGTCGATTGCCAAGACAGATTTTTCGTGCAAATTTGAACTTTTTATCTCAATTCTTTCGAGAGTTATCGTCTGGAATGACACATACATATATAAATATATAAATATATATATATATATATAAATATATAAATATATATATATATATATACATATAATTTTTGGTGTCTTTCGGCAGTGAATTCAGGATGGTCTGAAACGGATTTTGGTATAAAAATCTTTCGGAAATTCGAGTTTTAAAAATTTTGGACCGAGAACAATAGCTTCCTTTTCTTCGAAAATTCGCTAAAATGCAATGTCCGTACGCCGTATCACGTGTACCGGCTTCATTTTCGGTCTAAAAAAATCGTTCTTTCGCGCACATGCTCCATTTGGGCCCTAGTTGTGTCCCGAAACTTTTCAGCCCGATCGGAATATACCCAGGGGTGTTATGAGTGAAAATGTGTATAAAAATAGGTAGGTACTTTTTGTGTTTTAGTAACATGTTAGTAACATGAGCTTTTGAGATATCGTTTTTCCTGTTTTTGGGGACGAGAAGACCGAATATGAAGTCGATTTTGACCCAGGAGTGGAAAATTGAGGTTGTACCAGGTGGTCAGCTCCCAAAATTGATTTTTTTATAAGTCAAAAACCTGGGAAATCATCTGAAATCACCATCAATTCGTAGAATAACACTAGAAAAAGTGTTAACACGTGGATCAAGACGATTAAATGGTACTTTCAATGATCAAAGATAATTTGAAAAAAAAAGAGCGTACCTACCTAATTCAAGTTTTGGGGGCCAAAATTTGTGGAAACCACCAGAAATAGCTATTTCAATTATTTTATATGAAAGAAGCAATAAATAAACAGCCAACATCTCTGTAGGTATGTCCAATAGAATAATAAACCCACGTGACAAGGACTTTGCAGCGTTTTTGTGTTTTAGTAACATGCGCTTCTGAGATATCGTTTTCCATGTTTTTGGGGACGAGAAGACCGAATATGAAGTCGATTTTGACCAAAGAGTGGAAAATTGAGTTCTAACAAATGTTCAGCTCCCAAAATTAATTTTTTATGAGTGAAAAATCTGGGAAATCGTCTGAAATCATAAATTTGTATAACAACACTGGGAAAAGTGTCAACACGTGGATCAAGACGATTAAATGGCACTATCAATGATCAAAGATAATTTGAAAAAAAAACCAAAAGGAGCGTAGGTACCTACCTAATTTGTGTTTTAGGGGCCAAAATTGATGGAAACCATCAGAAGTAGCTATTTCGATTATTACGCATGAAACAAACAATAAATGAACAGCCAACATTTCTGTAGGTATGTCCAGTAGAATAATAAACCCATGTGACAAGGACTTTGCAGCGTTTTTGAATTCTGGAGGGTCGTTGGAGCAATGAAACCCAATGAGGACCATTAAAACCCAAGGAAACCCATGACTTAAGTCTGTATTACTTTCCCATTTTTGTTTATTATTTTCAATAATGAAGCTTTGGAATCTACCATACAAAATTTTTTTTAACCCCTCTCAAAATTTGATGGTTTACGTTTCAAGGGACGTAGAATACGAATATCGAATACAAAAATTTCCGCCGTGCGCCGTCCGCTGCTTTTTCCTGAGTTCCCATGAACCAAAATTCACGAAATTTGGTATAAAAAATAAATAAATAGGTATAAATGGTATAAATATGGGTCCCGTTTTGGCTCCAGTTGGTCCTCGAAGCTCGGCGTTACTTTCAGTCATCTCTAAGGAGTGAAAAATGGGGGTTGAAATGTCCAGAGTATCCCTATCTCGGAAAATTGTAGTTTGAGGTGTGTGTTTTCTCGCATTTTTAAGTAGTTTGATTTTTTCTGAATTTTTGAGATCATCCCGAGCATTCTACGATGTTGCCATAAAATTTGCTATAGAATTTGCCGTAAAGAGCAGGATGTATACAAGGTGGGTTGACGGTCCACATCACTGGTACCAGAGGTTTGTTTAACTGTCGAACTGATAGGATGAAGTTCCTGAGGTCGAAACCCAGCCGGGATCGAATATTTTTTCACTCCACATCAACAATTTTCCTTCAGAACTTCATTATTTGTGTTTCTTTTTGTATTTTCTACTGTTTGTCATCGATGGAAATTAACACGTGATTTAGGCAGGTTTAGGCGCTAAGGTACGGAGGGTCTGCGATCTACATAATATGTATAGAATAGCACATATTATATTATATACCCCCGCCTGAGCAGTACCCCCTTGCCCACTGTGACGTCACCTATTGCCGAAACTTTGGAAGCTCATTGAAAAAGAACTACCTAATAGTCTTAGAAGAACTAGTAGCCGTTGGTATCGTAATTCATAGAGTGGGAACCTATTTTTATTCAAAAATACAAACGGAATCCATGGGTACTCCTCATTGAGCAACAGGTAGTCACTTCAACGCACCTACCTAAAAGGGGGAAAATTGAAAATACACGGTAATAAAGTATGCAAGAGATTATAATATTGTAAATATCGTAAACAATACCTGGATTTAATTAGTCGATCCAGCACTAATTTACTCGATTCCATGACAGAAAAATGAACGAAGTTCCTACTGTTGTGGCGTACTATCGACTAGACTACCATACCTACTATAATATGCTAAATGACCAATGAGATGGAACAATATGGACTCAAGCATAAAAATACACCCCCCCCCCCCCCCCCCCATCAAAATTGGATAATTAAGTTTCAAGGTATGTAGACCCCGAAAATGGAATAACAAAATCTCTAGCTGTTCACCATCCTCTGTAACTTCCCACTTTCCTTAGTAACCATGAACCCAAAATTAATTAAATTTGGTTTGTAGGTCCCATTTGGGGTCTAGTTGGTCCGCGAAGCTCTGCGTTACTGCCAGTCATCTAGGTAAAAACGCTGCAAATTATTACAAAACGGTTTTATATTTACCTGTTCAGATGCGCCTTCTGCGTAGATCACTGTTTTCTATGGTCAATACTTACCCTCAAATAATTGGAGCTTCCCCCTGGAAAGCCCTAAATCGAGTACTGGAGCCGGCCAGGGAATGACAGTTACATAAATATTCAGTGGATTCAACTATCATTGATAATTGTTGTTATTCGTGAAGCATAACGTTTTTTCAAGTTACAAAATTTGCTATAAACAAAATCCAAAATAACCATCATTGTTCAAATGAAACCCATTTTTTACCCATGACCTGGGTGTATTCCGATCTGGCTGCCGAGCTTTGGAGCATAACTCGGAGCCAAATGGAGCCTGTCTGCTATAGAACGACGATTTTACACCAAATTTTAAGGTAAATTTATGGCTGAAACTCAGCAAACAATTCTTCGCTCGTTGGTCAAAATCGACTTCATATTCGGTTTCCTCGCTCTAAAAAACATGGAACTGTATAACCTCACGTTACTAAAACACAGCTATTTATGTTTTGGAACACAGCTAGGGCCCAAATGAAGTGCGAAAGAACGGATTTTTTATACTGATAACAAAGACAGGTAGATCATTGATCTGAAATACTTGAGCTACATCTTTTGAATCAATAATTTGATTAACGATTGATACTGATCAGCAATTTCAGTTATCAAAAACGTCCCCTCCTTTCCGCATGGTACAACATTCGAAATTACGCGCGAAAGATCCGTGTTGGGTTTTGAAACCCATGCATTACTTCTCAGTGCGCAGTGCTACCACCACAACAGCAAAATGTAAACACCAACTTCCCGCGTTATGCGCGATTCTGCATTCACCATTTTGTTTTCAACCTCCTTTCGTCCTTTCTAATTTCTTTTCTTTACGCTTGGGCTTCTCCGTTTTATCGCCGGTTTATGTATTTAAAATTCGGGTTTGTGTGTTTTATTAATTTTGAAGTATCTAAAAGAGACTGGTGATCCAGTAATTTGTGATTTATATAGATAGGACTCTTGAGTGGGTGAGTTCTTACTGGCATTGTTGACAAGATAATATTGTTTCCCTGGGGTACATCGCATTTCAAGTCTTACATTCAGAATTTACTTACTACCTACCTTCAGTGGATTTTGTGAATTTCAAAGCATCAGGAGTCGGTTCATGATAGTTTTTTTGTGATTATCGTACCGACGTTTCATTGGTTTTCCTTTAGCTGTGAATTCTGTTCGATCCCCGTGACGATTTGCCACTTGATTTTACTTCACGCCTTTTTATGATAGGTTTAATAGGATTTATTTCATTCATTAGGTACTTGATTGTTCTCTTCCTTTGATTAAAATAATCTATGGTTCCTTCTACATGAAATGGGGTGGTTAAATTGAATCTAATCTTCCGTGAGCCTCTCGCGATTATTTTTTCGTCTATAATATCTTTCTTTGTCGTTTATTGTTACTTGTTTGTTTGTTTCTATTCTCTAATTTATCTGTTTATCAGCAGTGAGGCAGCCGTTGATTCTGTTCAGAAGTCTTCACTTCGTGGCCGTAACCAGCAATGGCTCTCCAGACCTCCATCGCCGAGTATTTCAACCTGAGGAAGAGGGGAGCTCCGGATGACCTAAAGAGGGTCAACCCGTCCAACAAAGTGCTGATTCTGGACAAAAACGCGGTCGCCGTCGACACATTGAAAGATGTCGAAAACTCTCTCCGATCCATCATCTACACTGAGTCATCGCAGAGCTCGAACAAGAATACTAGCTCCGTTCCAAAAAGGTACTTCTTCTTGCGTTTCTTTAACCAAATTATTGGCGTTTTTTAAAAGAAAATTAATCTTGAACTTTTATGTCAAACTATCAGTCACTGTGGGCCAATTTTGATGTTTGTTCAAGAAAAGTCGTATTGTCAGCGATGATTCTGCTGTAGCTTTGATGTTGAGGTGGCAGGATGAGACGTGTCGAAATCAGAGGAAACATTGGTTATTGACTGCAAAATAGGTGATGACCAATCAGTGATTCGTCGAATGTTTTACCTGTAATATTCGTGATCACCGTGAAATGCCTCTTGAAGATCTTTTGAGTATTGACATTTAATCTGCAGCCATCCTCAAGAAGACCTACTCCGTTCCTAAAAAGTTCCCATCATCCAGAGAAAATTCGCTAAATTCCCCTCATCTTTGGTAGGTCGTAGAATGTTTTTAGTTCTATAACACAACTTATACCTCATCTTCATCCAGTCAGCGCAGTAGGAAGACTAAACAGAAATCGGTACTTGCTGACGAAAATTACCTTTCGATTTTGATGAAATTCACGCGGGGCTTTTTAGAGCTTAACCCCCATATCTACCCAACACTTCAGCTAACCACTACCATATTATTTCTAGTAGTTCTCCACGGCAAGGAGTTGGCTTGTCCACAGACGCATTCGTATTTTGATGTAATTCACATGGGACTGCCTGCCTACCCTTCGAATTTCAGCCCATTACGAGCTTGCTTTTGTGTAGTGTGTTGCTAGGATTTGTAGACCGATAGAACAGGCTCATTGTACATTGCATTTCCAAATAGAATTTATTTTCCACATATAATTCAACGTGTTTCAGGTGGAATATAACATTTTCCAATTTAAATTCAGCACATTCCAAGTAGAACTCTTTGCAAGTAGAAACAAAATTTAGCAAGTTATTTTCCAAAATCATGGAAGCTCACCAGAGTTACAGTTAATAAGAAAATTAATTAAAGCATTAATTAAAGCAGCTGCCGTTAGGAAGGTGTGCACCACAGTGGGGAGTTTTTGTCAGCATTGTTGGATAACATATTCAGAACTTTTTGGAAAAATGATACTTTGAAGCCTGTTTTATCAGTATTTTTTAGATGAGGGGAGATTCAAAGTAAAAGTGAGGTATCAGTCAGGTCTATTGACATCTGGTTGGCTGTTGGCACAAGGAGGCGGAGCTAAGCCTCTGAGGTGAGGGATCACAGAGCTGCCAACA
The DNA here is from genome assembly GCA_954871275.1 of Leptopterna dolabrata. Lineage (NCBI taxonomy): Eukaryota > Metazoa > Arthropoda > Insecta > Hemiptera > Miridae > Leptopterna > Leptopterna dolabrata. The sequence continues at coordinate 9,951,154 of OX940984.1, read as the reverse complement.
ACCTAACATTAGAAATGGCAAACCTTCGTGGGAACCTTCAAGAACATTTGCCGTGACCTTCCCCTCGGTTTGGTTTGAGGATGTTTTTAAATTTATAAATTTGTGGTTCCATCCATCCATTGCGGTTCTGTGCATCGTTTAAAGTGGTGGGTGCACTAGCGCTGTATGTGGGATTTGAGTTACATACTCTGCAATTTACCTGATACCTTATGTCATTTCTAGCAGGAACTCAGAAGTTAGATTTTCAATCTCGTTTTCTGCCTAGACTTTCCGACAAACACCCCATTATGTGGTCAATAAGTGATAATTTCCGTTATGCAACAGATTGGCCAAAAATGAGATTTAGGAACCCACAAAAATTTCCCATTTACACACACTGCTAGAGCCGAGGAGAGGAATGTGTTTATAGAATGTATAGATGAATAGATGGATGTATTCACCTACTTGATACACTAGGGTACGCTTAGAGACACTGGAATTACCAGTGAATATCAAATAATAATACTCCCTCGGTAATATATCGAAAGAATTTTCGATATTAGTCTATTACCTGTTTTAATTTATATAGTTCATTTTGCATCTGCACTTTTTCCGATACTGTAGAAAGTGCTCGATACCAGTACTTGTATCGAAAGAAAAGATTCGACACCCAAAACACTTGGTATCGACAAAATATACGATACTTCACTCATATTGGTAGATATCACACGTCACTACCTTTTAGGGGCGTTGAGGGTGATGTCTCATGACTGAGACCACCAGGTGGTTCTATTGCGACTCATTATTATTTATTTATATTTATTTATTTTAATATCAATTACTTGATGGCTTTTGTATCTAATTTGCGTGATGCGTAATTCTCGTGTTCACCAATGAAATCTTGAAGCCCTGACTACTACCACTGCTTTTAATACACTGTCAAGCCAACAACATATTCAGCCGAAGAAATGTTCACTTTTAAATAATGGGCTATTTGCATGGGTCACAAAAGCGGTTTATATTATTTATTGAATGAAAGTAGATTCCATCCTGAAAATTTCGAGACCAACCGCACGCTCCATGCGATAAGTAGTTCTTTTTCTATGATTTTTCAAAGTTCCCAGAGGTTCCTACGTCATTGCACCCCTCTCGCCTGGGCGAGACCCCATGCCCACTGTGACGTAGGAACCTCTGGAAACTTTGAAAAATCATAGAAAAATAACTACTTATCGTAGGAGCCTGCAGTTGGTCTCGAAATTCTCTGGATGGAATCTACTTTCATTAAAAAAATAATAAATACGTGCAAAAATTTGGCATTTGGTGGCAAAAATATTGTGCCAACAAGATTTCTGCATTACTTTGGAATTTTTGGAACTATCCTATTTTATTTTCAAGGACTCGGAGAACGCCATTGGTCGCCGCTCGGAGGTCCTCTTCAAGAGAAAAGAAGGAGGCGGGTCAGCCTGACATCAGGAAATGCCTTTGGCCAAGCAAGGCTCCCAAAATCGAAGAACCAGCACCTGAAGAGACTAAGGTGTGTAACTGTATCTAAGTGGAAGATATTGTACTAAATCTGCTTTCAGTTGATCAAAGGAGGTTTTTTGAGGGGAAGGGGGTGGGGGTGCTTGTGGCAAGGCATTGCCAGAATGACAGGCATAAAAGTCCCTCGTTGACCTCCATTGAGCAAATTAGACGCAATCGTTCCCACACAGGGATATCCTTAGGTGGTTGGTTCCCTCCGCACAACCAACCACCCCAATGCCACCAAGGTTTTTGTCTTGCAGTTTGAAATTAGCATGAACTTGTGTTTGCAACTGGTGAGCATCAGAAAGAGTAAGGCATTTTTCATCTCTTCTGTTCACATATTGGGATGCATTGCTGTTAGCAGACAACTTCTCTTCACACTTTTTCCAGGCTTAGAACTGGCTGCTTTATGATTTGCAGGCGTGTTTAAAGTTATGGGGCTTATAACGTATGGGGTAGTTTTCCGTTGCTTTCCCTACGCGGAGTCTGCGCATGGGTCACAAAAGCTGTTTATATTATTTTTTTTAATGAAACTAGATTACATTCTGAGAGCATTGACACCAACCGCACTGTCACCTACAATTAGTACCTAGTTCTTTTTCTATGATTTTTCAATTTACAGAGGTTCCTACGTCACAGTTGGCAGGAGTGTCCCGCCCAGGCGAGAGGGGTGCGCTGGCGTAGGAACCTCTGGAATCTTTGAAAAATCAAAGAAAAAGAACTACTTATCGTAGAACAGTGTGGTTGGTGCAACATTCTCAGCATGGAATCTACTTTCATTTAAAAAAATAAATACGTGCGCAGGCCCGATTGTTTTCATGACCATGTTTATGAGCTGAAGCCAGCCCAGAATAAAGTCCCATGTACGGTCCTGACCGTCAGTACAGGAAGTGGTGCTGCCTACTACTCCCTGGCCCCAACCATCATCATTTTTCGTTATGCCTAGAAAAAATGCCTCTTGCCTTGAGGCTTTATTCGTTTCTGCTGAGTTCAGAAACAGTGAATATAGAGAAAGAGAGACAGCGAATCTGATGGGATAAAGTTCCAGGTAATTGTGTAACATTGTCAGTTTTCTCTCATATTTTCTAGGTTCACGAAGGAAGTTACATTTTTTAATATATGTAACGAGGTGGATTTGATTTAGAAAAAGGTGAATTTGACTTGAAAATGCTATAACTGACCTCACCGCATCAAGTTAGGCGTCAGGGCCGCTAGAATGCGCCAGTACTACTAACCGACATCACGTCGGGTTCACCGCTTCTGGATATGGAGAAATGAGTTGTGTGGGGATGTTCAAACCCAGTGAAAAACTCGGCTAGATCCCTGGAGATAGTAGCGTTTATATAAACCTTGGTGCACCGATTCAACAAGAAGTCAACCATCCACCACACAACCATAGCTTGACCTTGACTTGTGCCGAGCAGATTTGTTGTTCGTCGCGGGTATTACTCCATTCACTTTTAATCTCTTTTTCAGGAGACTGCCCCCTCGCCGGTGAATGTCCCATTTCACATCCACAGCTTGTCTCCCAAAAAGAAGCCATCCACACCCACCAAGCCGCCGTCGACACCTGTCAAGGCTGAAGCCGCTGAGGAGACCTTCCCAGTTCCATCCTTACTGGGTTTGGCCACCCCAAAGAAAGATGAAAAAGTAGTTCTCGACCCCCAGGAAGGGTCATCCAGTGTAAAATCGGAAGTGGTTAGTCTGGCTATAAGCAAATCATTGTTTCTCTCCACTTTAGTGTGGCACCTACAGAACACACCATAGGTACACTGCTTCCATTTATCACACCTCATGAACCAGTATGTCAGATCGAGCTTGAAAAGCTATCGAGCTGAAAACGGGTTAACTTCAGTAGGTCATAAGTTTCCATTTATACTTAATTTGTGGTAAAAAGTAGTTTTCACATCAAAAGGCGATGCAGTTGTGTCAATTACAAATTATTTCCAGGACCACAGCACCAAATTCAAACGCAGTGAAGCTCTACAAAAATCGGCGAAACTCGCAGACTTAAAGAACAGACTGAAAAAGTTCAACGATGGATTCAACAAATTGAAAGAAATACAAGAACGGAAGGGAAAACTTGCTGCATCCCCGAAAATTCAGGAATTTAGAACTATCGAATTGGAAGTCAACGTGAGGTAGGTGATTTCAAATCACCCGGATTCCATAAAATTTTGTTCGGGTAATATATTTTAGGGAACAGCATTTAGTTAATTAAAGTACCTGTTAACTAATTTGTGTCTCTGTTTTCAGCCCCAAGAAATCGACTAATGTGGTTGACCCGAAATCGTTGAAATCACCATCGCTTCTAAGAAAATCTTTGTTCATGTCACCAACTAAGCTCCCACCAGGTAATTAATTACCTACCTGTTTCGTCTTTGAAAAAATGTCAACTGTTACCTACAATTATGATCCTAATCAGTGAGATTTTGTACAAGCTGGTAGAAGCATCTGAAAACCGATTCCAACCTCTAAACTACCAGTGCTAACTGTCCATTTCTTGTACAATTGACCCAATTCGTTTTCAGCCTTTGTATTTGTAGTCACCAACTTTAGATGCCTAAATTCAGTCATCTGCAGTATTAGGACACCCTGACTTCTGTAGGCCTCTGTCTAGTCTCAGAAACATACGAATTCAAGCCAGACGGTGTACGTGTGTACTCAGGTCCGTCACTTCAAAACTGGTATCGCCTGTATTGTTAACCGAAGCCGAGCAGCTCCATTAAACCACCTGTCGAATACATGATGCTGCTAACAGTGAATATATCGGTTAACAACTGGTGTTCCTTACAACACGAGGTGTTGAGCCCACCAGTAGTACCTAAAATCTCAATTCCTCCCAGAATGATCATTTCACCAAATTGTCTGAGGTCTGAGCAATGTCAACTACACCAACTGGACGTGGAATTAGTTTCTGCAAATATTAAAAACCTGGTTGCTTTGAGTGTTAGTTGGTGGAGAAATGCAGAGGGTGCACTTTTCTCCTACTCCAACATTTTCAACACATGGAATCCAGCAGTGCATGGATACTGTATCAGAATTTCCAGACATTGTGCGGATTCCCTGTTGAATCACCACGTGGAAATTGGACATCTGTTGATTTGGACGTTTTAGAGCGATCTTGTGATGTGGATACTTTTGAAAAAAGTCATATATAGACACATGGAATCCAGCAGTGCATGGATACTGTATCAGGAACTCCAGACAGTGCGGATTCCCTGTTGAATCACCATGTGGGAATTGGACATCCGTTGATTTGGACGTTTTAGAGCGATCTTGTGATGTGGATACTATTGAAAAAAAATCATATAGACATGGAATCCAGCAATGCATGGCTACTGTATCAGGATCTCCAGGTATAGTGCGGATTCCCTGTTGAATCACCACGTGGGAATTGGACATCCGTTGATTTGGACGTTTTAGATCGATCTTGTGATGTGGATACTGTTGACAAAAAGTCATATATAGACTCTTCTGAACTTGAGCTCAACCTGTTGGGCTCGGCTCGTAAATAGACGGGCGGTCGCGCCTGGCTGGCGCAATTTTCCACAAATCGACCCTCCTGGCTGGCCGATTTTTTCATCCACCGGCGCCCTCCTGCCCGTCGTATTCTTTCATTCACAACCACATTAAACCCAGTGATTCTAATAAAGTAACTTTTTCCTTTTCTTCATGTATGTTCTCTTGAAATGTTGTCACTTTTACATCTTGATTTTATATTTCGATCCATAAGAAAAACCTAATTTTTCCATTGGAATCCGTGTAATAACTTACTGAGATGAATACCTTTCATTGTAGAATAAGCATAATTTATCCGAGTTACTTAATATGCACCTATTAATACCACAGATTTGTCAAATTTTTGATTAATTTATTCATTATTGAATGATCCCTCATAGCCAGTCATACCTACCTGCAATGTGTAGGTCGGTAGTAGGTACCTATTTTGTATTTCGATCACATCACCTTATTGATGGCTTAGGAAATTAGTACTTCCTACTACTCATCTTCACCAGAATTATTATTTATGAACATATTTTTCTGAACACGCACTAGCCATAACTTGTTTAGTATCTGTGACAAAACGAACTCCCAAGTGACGCGACAAGTTGTATGTACACTAAAGTGTGAATAATGACCACAAACATTGATAAGGCCCATTGATAAGCCTTAGCGAAATCTGTGGGGTGAAAAGCAATACGAACGCTCAACTGTGGATGAAACGAACATCATGAAACGAAGAAGGCGAAGAGACGCACTGAAAAAGCGTGGTGAAGAAATGAAGAAACGCACCGAGAAAGCGTTGTGAAGAAACCCACTGAAAGAGGCTAAAAAGCAATACCAACGCTCGTCAACGAATCAGCGGTGGACGAAACTGGCCCTGAGTGCGGATTCGCTTGGACGAGCCCCTAGGGTCTAAAGGGTTAATAACTTCATTGGGGATGCAAATCTATATATGAGCTCCATCTGGACCTGGACTTGCTTTTCTTGTCCTATTCACCTGTTATCAGCCACTGCTTGAATGGCCAATAGGTCCCCCGTAGGCTGGGCGCTAAATCGCACGAATTATTGGCTTCTGTTCAAACAAGAACGTTCTTATTGGATCCCGTCCACTGCAAGCTCGCAAATTCAGGTGCTCTCAGTAGACGGGGTCCCATAAAAATCTGTTCGCTGATATTCACGCGAACTCATGTCCGGTGGGCGGCCTTGTAGTTTTCGCTTATCGTCCAGCTTGTAAAATATAACAGGTTCAATACATCCCCTGTGTATTCATCTAGTATCCACACAAAGAAACACTCCCTTCCTCGGAGAATTGAGGGAGGCAGGGAAGTGGGGAGGGGGTCGTGGTGGGGGATTTATGTTTTCTCATATTTGTCAATTATGCCTTCTTTCTCTTTCTTTTTGTAAATCATTTTACGTATTTCTTCTATTTTGATTGGGCTCTGCTCGTGTCTTATGAAATGAATAAATATGAACACTCTTGTTAGTCGTGTGTCATCCTGAACACAACATGTATTCTGTCTCACCTCCCACTCTCATCTCCAAAATTTCAGGAGCTTCGACGTACGTCTCTCCCAGAAAACTCTTCGACAAGCCGCCTCCTACATCGCCCTCAAGACCTGCCTATCAGCGTTTCTACGATTTGGCTGTTGCTGGCAAGCCTGCTCTGCCACTCCCCTACAAATACCGCTGCCTTGCCGAAACATTCAGGTATGTGTGGAGCTGATCATCTCGATTATATCAGGGAAAGGGAGCAGGCTTCAGTCACACATTTCTGATTATTAGTAGTTGAAAATTGTCCAAAACATGTACAGTTTTCAAACCAAATTCAACATTTTCCCTACCTAAATGGATCTTTTCCTAACCTAACTGGACAGAAAAAAGTTTTGTATTTTGTTCCAACAAACCGTTTTTATTTAACCAGTATTATATTTATATCGACATATTTGGTTATTCTTGTTAGCTCACTGACCTTGTAACGCTGATGGAGGCAGGGAAGGGTGGGGGGGTTAGCTAGGGGTAGAGGAGGAGTTGGTGGAGGGGGGGAGCTTTTTCAACGGGCGCCTTAGGCGCCTCACAACCAACTAGTGTAAGAGTAACTGCATTGAGAGAACAACTAAACAGATATGAGGTAGATATATTATTCACAGAAAATTCACAGAGAAAATTACTATTTTAATAATAAAATAGTAATATATTTAATAGTCTAGGATATAGTAGTATATTTATATAATTTTGCAAAAGGCTTGCCAGGTCTTAGAAAATATCCAATTTGATTTGAAAAATGTTGAAATTGGTTTGGAAAATGTTTAATTCGACTTGGAAATGCTGTGCATTCTATTGAAATGTTGATGTTTTCCAGATCTGTCGATACTGTTGTTTCAATGATGTACAACCGGAATGAAACTGTTGTATTCAGCAAGCTACGGTCATCGGTACAACAGCTGTCAAAGAGGTGATTCATCCATTTTTTTTATCTCTTCGGTAAATTATCCATATTTGAGATATCAACTCTACAAATTAATATTTCTGGGGCATTAGGTACGCCAGAAGTTCGGTTTTTGGTTGTTTTTAGAATGAGGTATCTGGGTAGTGATAGCTATCTGCCCATAAGGGCGTCTCGGCTGATTTTGGGTGCTTTGAAAAAGAGGGACGATTTTGGATACCCACTCAAATACAATTCAATTTGGGCATCTCGAATTGGGAACCGTTTAGCTTTTAGGACGCAACTCCAACCCAGGGAGATACCAATTTTGGAAACTCGTCAGTATCCCGAACAGACTGAAGTATAGGTGACAGAGAATAATGAATAAACCACCACTCGGAGTTACGTTACTCCCCTCAGGGCGTCAAGGATCAGGCTCTTGAGTTGTCACATTTGTATGATAAAGGAGCCAAAGCACCAACCAAACATTGAAATTTGGCTGTCCTGTCCCGGAAGGCTCTGTTTATTTCAGTGATCTGCTATAAGCTAGGTTCACATGGAGATGCAATTCCGGATGGCAATCCGGTAACGCATTCGCCATAATTTTTGCCGCAGAGGTGTTCACATGGCAGCGGAATCATAATCGGAAATCTAACCGGCAAAATCAACCAGGAATGTCGAACTCCAATATGGCTGAACAACCGAACAGGAGAGGTGTGCGCAGTAACCCCTGCGCAGATACGGCAACGGATCCGACAGCGGAAAATATTTGGAGATTTTGATACAGTATCCGTGTCATTGCGTTTGGCCAATAGCATTGCAGAACGTACCGGATTGCCTTCCAGAATTGCATCTCCACGTGAACCTAGCTTTAGTGTTGAGGAAATGTGTCCCACGTTCCCACCCATACGACGCCTTGAGAAACCGATCTCGTCTGATGCGCTCTGCGATGACGCCGTTTCAAGGCGACAAATACCGCAGTTGACTTAATGCACCTATTAAATAGAACATGATTGTGCAATGATTATAATTCATCTTTTCTACAACCAGAAATTTGAACGAGTCTCACATCGGGCAAATCATGGCTGTCCTTCCGGTTGCTTTTGAGCTGAAGAGAGAAAAAGTGAGATCGTTCGGAGCTCAAAAAGAACAGTACGAACTCATTTTGAAACCCATACTTCCCGAAGGTATATTAATTTTTCATCTTTATCATCTTATTATGCGCCAAAATTTGTCTCCTTGCTGCCTTAATTATTGGAGATAGTCCTCCGTGTTTGAAACCTTTTATTGCAGTTTGTACTTAGTTAATTGTGTCACAGTTAGTTGTGTCATTAGTTGATTTCATGTGGTAATCAATTGATGTCGTTTTATCCTCGACGCAGATGCAACAAGCGATTCGAGCGCTAAAGGGAAGGTGTCAATGTCTCCATCAAGTCTTCTGCAAAGACGAAGAGACTTCTATAACGCGCTCCTTGAAAAAACCAAAGATCACCACGAAGTACGTATATACCCTTTCCCATCTTTGTAACATCGTTTTTACATTATATTTTTATGAATGGTCATTTCATAATAATCATTGTCCTCGGTTGGCAAATACGTAGACGTTCCTGAGCGGCTTGAATCCACCTTTGGTTATCCCCAAAGACAAACTGATGAGGTGGCATCCCGACTTCGATGTGGATTCATGTGGGGACATTCAACCTGCAGCTCTTCCGTCTGCCCCAGTTCAAGAGAGACTGTCAACTGCCAAAGACGTTCTAAGTAAGTTTTGCTTCAAACGCGTGTCCCACGAGACTTGTTCGAAATAAATTATGTCGAAATGATTTTTTGTACGTAGATCTATCCAGAATCTAAATTTTATGCAAATGTTGGGAAAAATTGAAATTTCGACACCAACTTAGTTCCTTAAAAAACTTCTTTTTTTTCTTTTTTTAAATGCAGATTCGGATTCTACTTGAAGTAGGTATCATGAAGAAATGGCCCGTCACTCGAATTTTTGAGTGCACGAATTTCGTGAAAAATCATGTTTTGGCGAATTTTCAAAGATAGTTAAGCTATTGCAATGGGTCTGACAATTTCAGAACATGAATTTTTGAAAAAGCTTTACAGGGAAATCCGTTTCAGAGCATCCTGAATTCATCCCTAGATTTTAACAAAAATTTATACATATTTATTTATTTATTTATTTATTTTTGTGTTACGCCAGACGATATCTGTCCTTACGTAAATGATAAAAATCACAAATTTCGACATTCATTTGTTTTTCTTACAGAATAGTTGACCAGATTTGGATTTTTGGGGTCAACAGCTGGTATTAAGGGCTAAAATCAATATCAATTTCACCTGACGTCGTGAGGGTCGGTGATTCACAATGGAGGGACTGTTTCGATGAGCAAAATATTTTTCTAAAAAAAAAGTAGCTCAAATTCGACTTTGTAAGGGCCAAAAATCTAAAATCACAAAAATGTTTTATAATTTTACGAAAATTGGTGTGGTTTCTCGCTATCTATATCGTCTAAACACAATAGCACGAATGTTTCTTTGGAAATTTGCTCTTGTAGAGTTGTAGCCATGCTGCATGATTGGAACTTTTCTGGATGTATTCATTTACTACCTACTTGTCTTGTCATACTTGATTTTTGGACTTCGGGGTACTTTTCTGTATTGGATGACGTGGTGGTGTCAGTTTCTAGTTCCACGATCATCCCTCCAACATAAATGGACAAAAACTTTCATGAAAATTTTGGTAAACATTAATGCAACTCTTTTTTAACGAATTTTCAAATAAAATTAAGGTCGACAATGGGTCCAAAATCTGAACATGAATTTTAAATTTTTGTTTAAGGCAAATCCGTGTCAGAGCATCCTGAATTCATCCCGATTTTAACAAAAATTATCTTTATTTGTATCACTCCAGACGATATCTGACCTTGAGTACATGATACAATTTCAAATTTCGCCTTATTGCCGAACTAAAGGATGAGTAATATTCAAAAATGAGAAAATTAGTAATTTTAAAATTCTAGTAATTTTAAAATTCTAATTTGTGTTTTTAGAGGTAAAACATCTGTTAACTACAAAAATCGCGAACAGTTGATGTAAGATCACTGAAAGTGGTATGGAAGGGTAAGTAAATGCAGAAAAATCCCATTTCAGTTGTTTTTCTTAGTGAGATTTGGATTTCTGGGGGTCAAAAATTTGTATTAAGGGCTAAAATCACTATTAATTCACCTGACGTTGTGTGGGATGGTGATTCACGACAGAAAGAGGGAAACTATTTTTCTCAAAAAAGAGTGGGTCTGAAATCAGTAAAAATGGCTAAAATTACTCAGTGGTATTTCGCTCTATCATCTTTTTACAGAATAGCACGAATATTTCTTTGAAAATTCGCTCTTATAGCTATGCTCTATGACTGGTTTTAACATTAAACTTGGCGGTTGTTATTCCAGATAAGGCGAAAGACATGTTCACCACAAACAACCGCATGGAGAAAGCACTGGAGAGGCTGAGCGGTGATCAACCGGCTCCTCCTACGTCAGAAACTGCAGCTGCCACTGCTGCGCTTGCTAAGGCTCTCAAGGGAATACCCAAGTCGCTTCTTGAAAAGGTTTGTAGACGGGCTTCAGTAGGGGAAATAGGCTGGAGTTAGTAGTAGATGGGAGTGTTAATGCATGTAACGAAAGGAGTGGATGAGCAGCCCAAGCTGTCAAGATGTCCCAATCAATTAGGAATGGATATCGATGTCCGATATTATCGAAACATCGATGTTTTCGCTCCGATATTCGATGTTTTATCATGGTGTTGAGACATCCGATGTTATCAGACATCGATATCACCTCTTTCGATAACATCGATGTTAAAAGACTCAGTATTGGTGTTGAAACAGCCAACATCAAATAGTGAAAAATTCAAGGTTTGATGAGAAATTTGTGGAAAAATGAAGGATTTGTTCAGTCGAACTTACCACCTCCCAACTGTAATGTAATCTGGGGGCCTATTCACTAAAAGAGATAGTGGAAACAGATTATCTTATTTTGAAAATCTTCCGGGAGAGATAGTCTCCCCCGGGAGACAGCCTCTTCCAATGTATCCCGGGTTCTTCTATTTTACTGAACAGCTCCCGTGGCCTGCCTCAACCCGTACTTAGACGTGTTTACTCATGAATCGATAATATGTACATGTGTTTTTAATGAACAACCTAACACCTACGTCTTACCTTTAAGATATGAAAAAACATACTTCGATATGGTAGTGGATGAACGAAGGTTATTTCACGATTTATCACTGTCAAACAAACGAGAAATGAGAAAGAAGAGACCTGGGTGTCTCTCCGAAAGAGATCGAAAATGCCAAAGTGGCCACCAACTCTCTCTTTTAGAAGTTACTGAATAACCCCATCGTGTATACTATAAAAATCTCTTGCCAAAAGAGAGAGTAGGACCGAAAAGAGATGTCTCTTTTGCTTAGTGAATAGGCCCCCTGCACGCCTGTTAGTGTTATTCCATTCGCCTTTAGTGTTATTCCATTCGCGCCTCCTTCCTGTTCCCACTTGCCAGTCCTTGCTTTGTGTTCGTCCTTTATCATTTTTCAGTTAGTGTTCAGTAGAGTTCCATTTTAATTATTTAGTTTGCTACTGTTCGTGCCGTTTTCTGGGCTCACAAGAAATTACCTTATATTCTTTGTAATAATAATTTTCATTTGTGAAAGGCAATTCAAGGCAAAAGGATGAAGTAGGTATGTAATATAGGTACCTATCGATGTTGAAGGCTGATAATATCGATGTAGAAAAACATGGACAGTAAGTGAACATCTATTTTATTCTGATTCGTCAATGAAAGGTAGGGGCGTTGCGTCCATAAGGCCACTGCCCCGGCACCCAAAAACATTGAGTAGAAAAAAAACTCCAACCACTGTTCAGTTGGCATTTGAATTTCCCTCCGTACACTGTACCTAGCATTTTTCACAAAGTTCAACAGCGACTCGCGAGATTTCTCGTGCTATGGATATTCAGTATTCTAGTAGAGCATCCATGTTAGCTGTATAGACCAAGCATGATATACGAATAAAGCAACAGTAATCGATGTCCTGCAATCGAAATCAAAATCTGGGCTCCTGAAACTGGCAGGCAGGTCCTCGGACCTCGTGTTCCCCATGGGAACTGAGAAAAGTGGCCTGTCCACGCATGCTCAGTCACGTAAAAATTTTGTTCGCCACACCCACTTTGGGCCTGTTCCCGGAATCTGATTTCCACTCCAAAATCGTTCCTTTTCACAATCGATTCAATCCCTTCAATTTGTCATCTCGATACGAGATGCTTCTTCGTCTTCAGATTTGTATTTTTTGTCTTGTCAATCACATCGCTGTTCGGTCCGGTTCCGATGACAGATTTGTATTTTTGGCACCTACGTGTTTTGTCCTGTTTGCTGTTTGTGGTTGATCGGCGTCGTAACACTCAGATAACTCCATTCTCTTCTTCTCCATTCAAGTCGGTACCGGCCAACGGGTCATTGTTTTGTTGTATTTTAGTGTACTATATTTTTGTAATTTAACACGTGAATTCGGTGGCTAATTTGAAGTAGCAATTGTCTACGTTTTCGCACGACGATAAAGTGTTGATTAAGAGAGTTAAGGTTTACTGAATATATATCACTCAATCAGTAAATAAGGGAAGTGTTGTTGCCTTGGGGTATTGTGTAGATAAATCTGTTGGTTTTCTGTTCTGGTTTGGTGCCCCACCGTTTTCAGAGCCCGTGCACCGCTACTGATGAAAGGCAAATGAGTGTCAATCGATTCGTCACACTTAACCATTCACAAGGTAGGAAAAAAAAGATGTGGTGAATCGTAATGTGTGATGAAACGATTGCCGCCGATTTTCAGTCAGGTATTTCAACATCGATGTTGAAGGTCGAAAATATCGATGTTGACGGTAACGATGTTTTTGACTGTCGATGTTAGGCTTCGATGTTCCATTAATAACCCCAATCAACTAGACTTTCTTCAACCAGGCCAAATCCTCGCCAGATTTGGATCTGATCATTCGTGATTACTCAGAAGATGAAAGCTCAGACTTTGGGAGTCAAGAGAGGAGCTTCAGTTCTTAAGGTTGTTTGCAGAATTGGACCCAGGAATCCTGTTCTGGGTCAAACATTACTCTGAAAAATGCTCAATGGGCGTTCACTATGAGAACTCCAGAGGCGTTGATACCTACCCTTCTGGAAGTTGATCAGAAGATTGCTTAACCTTCTTGAAGGAGTCCCTGATGACCTTGATCATTAACCCCCCCAATTTGAACACCAGTTTCTGGTTTCCCAGCCCCCATACCCATCTATGGTTTAAACCCTACTGTGTGTGCTGAATTTGCAATAATTTCTCAGTCTTCAAGCCTGATGAATACCCGACCAAAATCTTCATCAGAGCACTGCTGTGAAATCAGCAGCACACGTGATTAGCCTTCTTCATGTGGTGTACTCTGATTCCAGGTGAGAGCCAAGCAGGCCGCCAAGACCGCCGCAATGCTGACGAGGTGCCCTGAGGAGACGAAGCGCCGATTGGAGCTCACTCGGCTTCCCGAACTTTCGAGGATTCTTCGTAACATTTTCGTTTTGGAACGCAAAAACGTCATTCCTCTTCCGATCGTCCTTGAAAAAACTTCCCAGTCCTACAGAGAAGTACTTTCGCAAGGTGAGGATCAGTTCATTTACTTGTAGAGCTCATTTACTTGTAGAAGCTTTATCAGGTCTGTATACCAAAAATGCTAAATTACAAGTATGAAAGTTTGATTGCAGTGCCACATCAATATCTCACTTACCATTGGAATGTGGAAGTTCTTCACTATTTGGTCAAAATCGACTTCATATTCGGTCTTGTCATCTCGCCTAAAAAACGTGTCGTGATATCCTCCCAGAATCACTCCATGTAAATTATTACTATTAAGATCTCACAAATAAACCAGGGAATGAAGTGGCGGACGTGACCAGGCGCAGGTAGCTCGAGAGAGCTGGAAGGGATCCCCACCATCCTCCAACTAGTATGAAGGATGGAGGGAGAATAGTCCCAGATCTATAAAAACTCTCCTCCTTCACCTTCTACTTCATTCTACGCTCTCCTGAAGTCGATGACTTATCTCTCCTCCTTGCTCACGCCTCCTCTCTCTCTCCTAGCTCTAAAAGATCCCAGACTGGTGTTAACCGGGTAGGAAACTACCCAGAGTGGTAACCACTGGGCATGTCCTCCTAACGTCTTAGTGGTGGAAACCTCCCTGACGTCTGTTAAAGGTGTTAACCAGAGGCGTTAGGTCCGATGCCTTCTCTCCCTTCACTCGCCTCTCATCTAAACCACCACAACATGGAAAAAGATACCTCACGAGCTCATGTTCACTAAAACCTCGAAGACCCCTATTTCTACACCCCCCCCCCCCAAACACTCCTGGGTGTATTCCGGTCGGGCTCCCAAACTATGTGGAAGAATGACGATTTTAGACCAAAATGTAACGTAAATTTAAGGCTGAAACTTCGTTAGAATCTGTTTTCCACAGTTTTCTCACCCTAAAAAACAATACCTCACAGGCTCACGTTACAAAAACACCAAAAACCATATTTTTACACCAATTTTTCACCCATAACACCCTTGGGTATATTCCAATCTGGCTGCTAAGTTCCGGGACACAACTAGGGGCCAAATGGAGCCTGTGTGTGAAAGAACGATTTTTTAGACCTGAAATAAAGTAGACATGGTGTATGGACATTGCATTTTTGGAATCTATGCACCTTGAAACGTAAAACAAAAAATGTTGGTGTTCTAAAATTGTTTTGGCTGAGTGAATACATAGCTGCATTATCCACAGAATAATAAACCAAAACACGTCCTCAAAATACAACCAAGGAGTGGTCCACGATCACCACAAAGGTTCTTGAATGTTGCCAGGAAGGTTTGCCATTTCTAACGTTGGATTGTTGGCAGCATTGTGAAGCGTCGCTCTGTCTCCCTGGGCCAACAGCCAGTCATATGTCAATAGACTTGATACGTCATTTTTTGTCGTATTTTTAACTTTAATCACCCCCATTTAAAAACTGTGGCTTGATTTTTAAAACGGGCTTCAAACGTCCACTTTTCCAAGATATATTATTCCAAACAAAATTTTTTTGACGAAAATTCTCTATTGTGTCTAAATAGTTAGGTAGGCGCGATACTATCCGTAGTTTCCCATCACTACAATACACGACTATCCTTGGACATAGTACTATGGTTCATTGAGTCAACACTGTTGAAACCACAGGCAGTAGCCATGTTATTAATACTCTCAACTAAAACCAATCACCAACTTGCCATTTTCCTTTTGCAGATGACTTGGTGCGGCATATCCAACTCATCATGAAGTCGGTCCCTGGATGGATCACGGAAATCATGGATGGTGATAAGAAATACCTCAGACTCTCCCGCGATGCTGATTTCGCTCGCATTACCAACCGCCTCCAGCAGCTCATAACTGACAATAAAGTCAACCTCTAAAACGAATTTCTGTACTTTTACTTCAATATGTTCATCTTAGTGTAACTTTTTAATTTATTATTACAAATTTGTTTCTGATGAATTCAACCAACCAATGTTTTCTACCTTCTTGATTTTGTAAAAAGATCGTACCTTGAATGTAGAAAACGGTTTTTTTTTACGACTTTATATTTCAATTCATGATTATTCGAGATTTTTAGTTATCTATGTGTATCGCCACTAAGACAATTATAATTTTTACCAAACAATCTTGCGTTTTTAGTAGCTCAAATTTTACTAATAGTCTTGATTAGCTGTTATCAAGTAGGATTTATGATGTCTGCAATGAAGGAGTTCCAGTGTGGAAAACCACACGTTTATTACACCCTTCTTAATGTAACTAATACAGTTGATTGGATGACACGCGAAAGGAATGTTGCAGTGTTCATATCTCACCTTGCTATCTACTTCTAATGATAGTATCAAAGTGACAGTGAATTTACTCGACAAAAAATTATTCAAGTCGTGGAGAGGGGGTCGGTAACAGCCAATAACCATAAAGACCACCCAACTCATGAACGGACCAAGTTAAAGGACGGTTATCTGGTGTAGACAGGGTTGTTGTAGGTTATCGGTAACAGAAAATGTAACGTTTGACATTACAAAGTTGGTCGTAAATTTAACAAAGCACTAATGTTACAGGTAACATTTTGTAACAAACGTATGAAACATTTATTTGGCAACAATGATTTTATTTATATTGGATTGTGTAACAAAATAATACATAATTATTATCAATGCAGAAATCATAATTTAAATACAAGACAAGCATTTTTACCTCCTACATGCGCAGAGGCCGGCCCGTCACGTCTCAGTATTTGAAGGGAGGTGTTTCCACTAACCCGGCACAGTTCGCCGTTCTTCTGTCCGTACGCCGTAATTCCGCGCTTTTCTTTGTTACCGTGAACCAAAATTAATGAAATTTGGTTTGTGGGTCCCGCTTGGGGTCTAGTTGGTCCGCAAATCTCGAAAACTCAATAGAAGGCTAAGAGTTTTTAGCATGGAACATGCTTTAGCCTTGACTAACTAGCCGAAAAATGTCACAAAAGTGTCACGAAATTTTAACCTTGAGGGTTTTCTTGTGAGTTCCCTTGAGGGTTGTCTTGTGAGTTCCCTTGAGGGTTGTCTTGTGAGTTCCCTTGAGGGTTGTCTTGTGAGTTCCCTTGAGGGTCCCCTAGCCATGGTATCTCGGCTGGGATTATTTACGCCTACCTACCGTATGATACACGCACAATCATGCTGGCGAAGCTTTTCTGTTCAATCATCAGCTGCCTCTGTGACTGAAATGCTCCGGGAAGAGATCAAAAACCATAGAGTTCGGAATAAATTATAAAACGTCACAAAAACCGTTCTAATGAAAGTTTTTACTATTTCACCTCCTATTTTTCACCCCTTATAGATTACTGACAGACACGTCAAGCTTCGAGGACCATCTAGACGACCCCAAATTAGACCTACAAATCTAATTTCATTGATTTTGGTTTGTAATTATTTTAGCAAATCGTTTTCCGTTCGTTGGAAAGCTCTTGATTTATCACGAATTTATTTCGTATTTGTTCTTGGTATTTATTTTGTAGTTTCATAATAATATAACTCTATAAATTGATGTTATAAATGGTTTCATTTTCATCGAACAAAAATCGTTTTCCATTCGTTGGGTTATCACTTGCACACAGAATAAGAAAGCGCGGCTAAAGCATGTTCCATGTTTCTTGAATTTTAGCCGTAGGCTCTAAGCAGTAAGCATCCGGGGGTCCAGGGGGCTTGCCCCCTGGCGAGGCGCGCAGCGCCGAGTTTTAAACGTTTTTAAATTGATCGCAAATAAAGAATTTTTTTTGAGACCACTCGGATCATTGTACGACCAGCCGTTCGTTCGCAACGAAAAGCTTCGTCGACATGATAGTGAATGAAACGGTATACGTCCAGCCCAGACATCACTGCTACAAACACCTGATCATCATAATCACAGATGGCTGTAAGGAGTTTGTAGTTGTGATATTAGAGTTTTTGCAGCACCCTCACGCCGAAACGAACGAAACAAAGGCTGTGCTGCGCATGCGCACTTGTGGCACCGAAAAGTTTGACGAACCGTGACGACAAAAAATACCGGGATCTCACGGTGTCTGCTTTCGTGTTGAGATGACGATTCGTAATTTAACCTTACATCTGTATAACGCTACCTACCTTCTTCTGTTTTCCTTGGAAAATAAATACGGAGCGTCGTATTCACAGCTGCTTCTTTGCGTCTTTCTATGTTAATGCAGAACTGAAGCCATGTGTGGACATAGATTTGTTATTCACCACGGAGTAAAATGGACGAAAGAGAGGTTAACATCACGTTAGCACGACTCACCAGCCGGTAGATGCCAAAGCTGAATGAAAACTGAACCAAAAAAGGTTAGCATCTGACTTCCGTCGCCCTATCCGCCATTTCCATTTCGTTTCGGTGTGAGGGTGCTGCAAAAACTCTTGTTATCATTTCATTTGAAGAATGATGGCTCATTTGGATTTTGTTAATAGGTACTTTCGTAAATTGAACGAACGTTATGCTTCATGAATTACAGCAAATAATAATATTAATGATTGAATCATTGAATCCCGCGCATTTGTATGCAACTGTAATTCCTGAGGACCGTACCCCAACTACTAGCGGAAATAACCATTTAGATCTAATACCTGCATTCTGTATTAACATGTTGTTAATGATGACCATAATGAATAGTTTTCAACTGCAGGAAACCTGGCCATTTATTTTAAACGGGCAAGTACAGTTTTTGGTAAGACAGTTGACCAGGAACAACCGGGATGGCCTACCAACTCAGGTAGGCAATTAGATATTATCACTCTCCGAGACAGTGCAAGTACGAGAAGATCAAGGCTCACCATACTCCAGATCGAGCAAACCTTCCTGTTCAGCGATTTGGACAGATTTCTGCACAAATACCTGGAAAATTGTAAGGTAATTATGATAACTCGTTTTAGTAGGAAACTCTGCAAGACTATTTGTGGGTTATAAGGCAGGACTAGGTTATAGTGTTGGGCGGTGAATAATGGAACCGCTTAGAATAACCGGTTACGAGAAAACCTACGTTATTGGAATAACTATTTCGCTTCTTCTGGGCACTAAAGGGACGGTACCTACCGGGTGCCCTCTTTGAGACAGTACCTTTACGAGTGGGATGAAGAACAAACAAGGGCGGTGGTTGCCTTCACTACCCAACACCTTTGTGTGAATGACCGCACATAGGTAACGCTCTCACACCCTTCGATGGTATTGAGTAATTAACTACCTTCCACCGATTACGCTTTACCTCGTAACCGGTTACCTACTTCTGACAGTTATCCGTCAAAGGTCAGCTTGGCACTTTCTGTTTCCCTTTGGCTTGAGATGGTATTGTACGTTATAGGACACAGTGGCATGGCCAGTCAGCACCCTGAAACATGCTACAGCAATGTGCC
The DNA here is from genome assembly GCA_954871275.1 of Leptopterna dolabrata. Classification (NCBI taxonomy): domain Eukaryota; kingdom Metazoa; phylum Arthropoda; class Insecta; order Hemiptera; family Miridae; genus Leptopterna; species Leptopterna dolabrata. The sequence goes on along the minus strand of OX940984.1, from coordinate 9,931,716 downwards.
GAGGTTTGTCCAACGGGATCCTGGAGAAATTGTCAGAACCTCCCCTCACTTTCCTCCATTGTTGTTCTTTGGATTTCTTCCGTATAACTGTCCCTAATTAATCGTTTGGTGATCCCAAGACTACACAACTGGATTGGTTGGCTCTTCTTTGACCCACAGCCAGATGGTCTGCTTTTTCATTCCCTCCTATAGCTACATGGTATGGTATCCACTGGAGAGCTACCCCTCTTCCAGAATGCTTAATGGACTGAATCAGGGTACGGGCCAAAACAACGACACCTGAATCAAGTCTCCCTGCTTGATCCCACAGCCTGGATAGCCACCATTGAGTCAACAAGCAGGACTATTCTAGGGTAGTGGCATGAGGCTATTTCCTGTAGAGCTATGCCAACGGCATGGATCTCTCCCTCGAAGTTGGTAGAGGTTGCCCCACAGGTACACTCAGCTCAAAATCCCTAGAAAAAAGCCTGCGCCCGCTGGTTTATTAGCAACCTGTGCCGAGCCATCCGTATGGACATGGTACCAGTCTCTGGGAAACGCACTGAACTATCTCCAGTGCCAGGTTTCTAAGCACAGTGGGGGGAGTTGTATATTTGATTACTTGCTCAGTTAACGCTAGGAAAACCTGAGGTTTGGAGAGAGGCTGACAAGTGATGGGGACGGCTTGGCCAGGATCGTACCAATCTTAGTCGAGAAATTCTGTTGAGCCTTAAGACGCACTGTAGCTGGTCATGGCTGACTGGCCATGATTTTCTTCAAAAACATTTACAAAGACTGGGATTGATGGACTCTCCAATTTGCCCATTGTGTAACCTGGAAGGTACTTTAGACCTGACGACGACAAATGGTCAAGAACAGTAAACCATAGTGGATGCACGAAACTGAACGGCCGCTGATCCCACGGTTACGGCGCAGGGTAAAAAAAGACACAATGTAACTGTAGCGATCACTCTTTACCTTTCACTCCGTACCTAAGGCTAGGGACACACATCGCGATTCCAACGCGGGCGTCCTTCCAAGAACTCCACCCGCCTCACGCACGGAACCTGACAGCTGTGCAGTCAAATGGAACGGAACACACAGCGGCGTGGAGCGGAGCAGATTTTTCACCCTTTGGCAGGTTTTTCACACGCCAGATTCCCGTCGAGGAAGGAAAAAAACGTGGCGGAATTTCACAGTCAAGTTTGAAGGGCCAATAACACACCTTCATCCCCTCCACGTCCCTGCTTCGAGCGAAGGCAGGATAAAAACGCTGTTGTGTGTCACCTAGAGGCGTACGTGCGACGGATTTTTCTCTGCACGCGTTGTTCTTGGAAGTCCGTCCGCACGGAAAATAAAAGCTATGTGTGTCCCCAGCCTAACAGGTTACCTACCTATTTTAGGATGTTATCCCTCCATCAACAATTTATTTCTATTATATTTATGGTCAGCATTTGTACGTAAGCCACATCAGTGTGACAGATTCACAAGATGAAGCAATAGGTAGGTATAGGTATCCACCGTACGAACACAGGTGAACACTCATGTTTGTCTCTCTACTCCCTTGGTGAACAGCAGCCCGATCAGTAAAATGGTAACCGGTTATCGGAACCTGTTACTGGCCGTTAACTGTCAGCAAATAGCGCGTTATCAGAAAATAACGCTTTAGCCGGTCAATACTAGGTTATGAGGTAGGTAGCCTAAAGTAACCTGATGCCACAGTAAATATTCAGGAAGTGCCTGAAAGCCTTCCTGACTGCCTACGCAAGTTGGACATAGTTAACATCTTACCAATAAGTTTGTGGTCATGAAATAAGGGTTTTCCACGCCATTGTTCCATTTGATGTCGTAGCAGTAGCAAATGAAGATAGTATCGATCACCATCTAGAAAATTATAACCAAAATCTTATTTAGGAGGAATCCCAGTGGCGTAGGGATGCACAAAAATTAATATAAATAAATATGGATATCCCCCCCAAATATCGATATGAGCCAATTTTTTTTCTTCTTTTTTAAATACTGGTCACAAATCTATCGGGTCTTACATGTTTTTTACCCCAATCATTTTTTTCTTAAACATTTATTTTACTACTCTATTGAAGGAATAAAAATAAATCAGAAAAGAAAAATATAACAAGGAAAAAAAACTACAAGAATTTTCATTTACAACTCATGCCTTTGATGTTTATTCTGATGGCCATACACTGATAACCCGACAAACATACCTTTGTTTCTAATCCATTTCCACTCTTTTATTTCTGAATCTGTATTCAAATGAACTGCGACTTCTAGAGAAGAATAATTTGGCACTGATTTGTCATCAATCGAATACAAATTAGTTAAGAAACCCACAGCAGCCACTGCCCTGTGGACCACAGAGGGAGTGGATGCTAATTTATGAAACAATCTTTCATGAAACGATGTTACATTTTTAAATACAATAGATAATATTGAATTACATAAAAAATTGACCCAATATCTCTATTTCTTTGCTCGATATATCAGGAGTGATAACTAAAAAAAAAAACTATCGATATATTTGAAAATATTGACATCCCTACAGAGGGGATGGCCAATTTCTAGATAGACAGAGGTGGTGGACGATGAGTGGGCTTCAACTGAGAAAGCTGGTGAAGCGACAGACTGAAGACAACAGGACCCTTTGACTCATCACTACCGGGATTAGGCTGGCCACTCGTCTGGCTAAAAAGCCTCTTTCACAGCCCGTTCCTGGTCCCGATCACACTGTCTCCCTCCCCCTACCATTCAACAGAGCCCCTACCTTTACACAACCCGACCTGGTGCGTAGACCTGCCACAGCATCATCACCAGCACGCACCAAGTGTCCACACTGCTCTCAGCCTCCCGATCCTTTTCACGCTTTCTCTCGCTTCAAAACATTTTTGTGTGAATCGAAATGGCCACGCATTTATCCTAACCGCAAGCTGTAGGTATTGCACTAACCACATTGGCTTCTTTTTGTCCTTCAAAGCCTTTTTTCTAGCGTCTTTACCCTTTGGGAAGTGTCCCATAACATTTAGGACTTGTACACCTCCACCAACTCTATCAAAATTTCTTTTTCACGATATCCTGGATCCACTGCGAAAACTAGAGAAACTTGGAAAAATTGAAAAAACGAGATCGGAGCAATCACCGTGTGTGCAACAATGAAGTGTTGACGTTGACGGAAGAAACCAGGGAGCGAGAAGCGATCCACTCGGTGAAGCCTTTCACGTCCGGTGAGGGTAAAGGGGTGGGGACCTGGTCTACCCCCTCTTCCACCCTAACTCATGAGGGAATCCGTCCCGCTCTCCCTTCTTGACCACCACCCCAAAACTGGACCAGAAGCAACACTTTCACCACCCGTTTTTAGGGCCGACGGGGTCTGGCCACTACTTAGTGAACGGGTCGGGTCGTGAAAGGGGACCTTCCCGCTGAGGTAAGAGTGGGAGGAAAGGGACGATTTTGCATGGGCGGGACGAGTGGAGAGGGATCGAATAATCCTCGAATCATTCCCATTACCCTCCACCACTGCCCACTGCATCCACAGGTAACAGTTGAGGCAGTGAAACTTGTAAAACTGAAGAAACCAAACCTTGAACAAACCTCAATAACTGATATGAAGCAGTGGGAAATGCAAAACGCAAGGAATGCCGTCAGCAGGAGCAAGATCCACAAGTGGTTGATGCCTCTGATGTCCTGGAAAAAGGGAATTACGTGTTAGATCGTAGGATATAAGTTGAAAGTTCACAATACTACAATGAAGCAATCATCATCATCATCGGGTCATTAAGGGTGAGTTAATCAATCACATTTGTAAGCCTGATTATAGCAAATCTCTGATTACCACTCAAGGAACTTTTGGTAACTGACACGAGCTACCTACAGCAAAATATGCCATATCAACAGAGTTCTAGTCCTCTGCTTTATCCTTGCCAGTGTGACTCACTAACCTGAAAAATGTAAGCCCCGAGGACAACTGAGGGGAATACAGCAAGAAGCTTGAGAAAGAGCAGGACGTAGTCACCAGTTGTGGAAATAGCTTGCATAGTCCACCGATTGTCCACCACAAGCAGAAACGCTTCCTTACCGCTTGTAACAAAGCCCTTACCGTGCAAAGCTAAAAGGAAACAAACGAAATTCGGAACTTCGTATTTTTTCTGGTTTTCTGTTATGCAGAAGTAAAATGCGACATTATAAAAACGACTGTTTCTAACTGATGTGAAAAGGCACTATGAACAGATGATAGTAGCTATGTTCCAGCTGACACGAGTTTTGTAATGAATTCTACACACGAAAACTGTTTTCCAACCACATCGCGTGTTGAAACTATTCATTGTAATAGGTTTTATTAATAGTATTCCAACCGCGTTAGTTGTGGGAACTGAGTTCCTGAGTTTCGTAACGTTTTGCACCCCCGTGCGACGTGAAGACAACCCTGCTGGAACCTTCCGAAAATCTCATTTCCCTCCAACCTTCGAGTTAAACGGGTCTTTCGTCTCTACGGTACCTACGCAGCTATTTTTAAGCCCTACATCCATCACAGTTGTTTCCTGTGTTTCCAAGTTGTTCCATCCGATGAGTTCTCGAACTGAAACCGTTTACAACTCATCCCCACCCTTCAGAAAAACGTAGGTTCTGGTTTTGAAACTTAAAAGCAGTTCTGGTAGCTGAATGATACCTATCAAGAACTGATAACCTGTGAGTTTATCAAGCTTTGTTCAGAGTGACCTCTTGGACCGCTCTATCCAAGCCACGCCCCGTTTTGTGTGTTTGGACAGCGCCAGAACTGATCCTGGATCGACAACTGGCTGTTCGGACAGACAGTCCAGGACCGCACGGTACTAGTTCTAACAGTCATGGGTTTCTTTGAGAACTGTTGATCCTGCACATGCGCACTCGATGCTTCTACCTTCATCATATGTGGAAGGTTACACTGCTTCAGGTTATCTATTCGAAATCATCAGCCCGCGTTCAGGCAGACACAGTTCTGGACGGTTCTATCCCCTCATTATCAGAACGCAGTTTCATCCTGGACCCGTCCAAGGACTGTCCGTCCAAACAAACCTTTAGAAATTACCCGTGCGACAACTTATAGATCATCAGCAAACACGAGCGGGATGACTCATAGCTGTGGTAGTGGCATGATGGGTATTATACAGACACATGTCCCACTATCAAGGATGTTGCTGACATCGACCAAAATGAGGAATGTAACAGGTTAAAATCTCAACATTACAGGACGTACTTACACATTTCAATATAAGCATTTCTGGACATCAGTGCCAGGTACCTCTCGAAAAACAGTATGCAGCAATCACAACAACTGAAAAGGGGGCGGATATACTGGTTTTTAGGGTTGACGAGAGCGAATTCGAACTTCTTCATGGCTGCTCTGAGAAATCTGAAGGTTGAAGTGCATAATGTGAAAAGTGCCACCGAGCCCAAGTGATATCGAAACAGATAAAAGGTACTTTTACGGATGGGACCTTTCAGTTCGCTCTTGTTTCTGAAAACGAAAGATATTTGAGTGGAGATACGTACACCGCAGGTGAACATAAGTAGGCCTCCACTCGCTTTCATTCGGACGCCATTTAAAGGGAAAATAGTCACAATCTGAAAATGGGCAGTTCATTACGGAATTAATTACTCGAGCAGAATGATGTTTCGTTTGAGAATAAATTTAAGTTTTGTGAAGCAGTTTCAACATCCATGTGTTACGAGCAGAAATATGGGGATTTAAGGAATATAAGGTAGCTGAAAAGCTTGTTAGATTTTAATGGATTACCTATGTCTTATGCCAACTACCCCGTAGCACTTCAACTTACTTCCTCCACCTTGAAACTGGCTCAAGTAAATTATCTTGAGTTGACAAGCTACACTTGAACTACCTAAAGAAAGTTATGGCTCAGCCAGATAAGCGATTAACACATTGCAGTGGAAGTTATGAAAAGAAAGGGTTTTTGGTATCTGCATTGGACATCTCAAAGAAAATATTCCGAAACAATGTCAATCTTGAAAATATAAACTACGATATCATAGGTAGAATTATGAAATTAGTCAATGACGTGAACACGGAGATTCTTATAGAATTTCGAAATTAGTCAACGACGTGAAAACGGAGATTTTTAAGCAGCAAGTCCGGGAAAATTCAAGAATTTATGCTTCTCTCATATCCAACGAGCAAACTCAAGAATACTGTAAGATTAATGAATTGTGGCTGATAACCAATCTAATGAAGGCTAGAAGGGAACTGCTTGATTTGTATGTTCTGCGGAGCATGACATACAATACATACTGCATATTGCATACTGTGCAATATGCAATACCTCTACAGGTAAATCCGAGAATCTTCTACATTTTAGCGAATTTTCAAAGAAAATGAAGCTATTGCAATGGCTTCAAAATTTAAATAATATAAATTTTTGGAAATTTTCTTCATAGAAATCCGTTTCAGACCATTCTAAAACGATTCCTGAAATTTAACACTTTTTTATATGTATATATATATATATATATATATATATTTATTTATATATGTGTCACTCCAGACGATAACTCTCGATAGAATTGAGATAAACAGCTCAAATTTGCACAAAAAATCTATCTTGGCAATCGAAAGGCTAAGTTCGAAGATGGGCGAAATTGGCCTACTCTAAGGAGGGTTTTGGCGCATTTAAAGTGCGCAAAAATTACCCAAAAATCCCCAAAATGTTATTTTCCAACAAGTGACCCCTCATTTTAAAGGTTTTTGCACGCTGAACACGATGGTGGAATCGGATTTTAGATATCTTGATCCGTTCTCAAATTAGAGCATTTAAAGTGCGCAAAAATTACCTAAAAATCCCCAAAATGTTATTTTCTAACAAGTGACCCCTCATTTTAAAGGTTTTTGCACGCTGAACACGATGGTGGAATCGGATTTTAGATATCTTGATCCGTTCTCAAATTAGAGCATTTAAAGTGCGCAAAAATTACACAAAAATCCCCAAAATGTTATTTTCCAACAAGTGACCCCTCATTTTAAAGGTTTTTGCACGCTGAACACGATGGTGGAATCGGATTTTAGATATCTTGATCCGTTCTCAAATTAGAGCATTTAAAGTGCGCAAAAATTACCCAAAAATCCCCAAAATGTTATTTTCTAACAAGTGACCCCTCATTTTAAAGGTTTTTGCACGCTGAACACGATAGTGAAATCGGATTTTAGATATCTAAATCCGTTCTTAAATTAGAGCATTTAAAGTGCGCAAAAATTACCCAAAACTAGGATAATCTTTAAACTCTTACCCCCACCCCCTTAGAGTGGTCAGATTGAAAAATGTGAGAAGTATTAATTGAAGACGAGAGTTCGAAGCAAAAAAGGGGGAGGCAAACGATTAGTACAACTCCTTGAATTTACCCACAGCGATCAAATAAATAAGCACTTAGTACAATTACGTAATAAACAAACGGTAGAATCAGGATGGACAAAACGTACAAATTAAAATAAATACGAAGAGAATATACATAGAAAACCAAATTTTAGACCGAAGTTTTCCTTTATTCAAAACCATAGCCATTAATTCGAATATTTCTTTGAAAATTCGCTCATTAAGTCATGCTGCATGACTGATTTTTTTATTGCTGAATTTTCTACACGTAACATAGGAATATAAATAACATAGGAAAAATACTTTGGGAAGATCTTTACTACCCAGATTAATCTAGCTTCAGGACGGTAGGTACTGAACGGGATTGGTCAGGCCTAAATTTGTATAGCTCCATTTTCTATTATGGGAAATACAGGAACAATCTCTTACACGAATTTATATTTTTTGAACTAGTAATCTATACTAATATATAAATACGTTTACCTTTTTGTCCGGAACCGATTACTGCGTAACGGCTGAACCGATCTTCACGAAATTTGGATCGCTTATGCAGTATGCCCGCAGGAAGGGAACAGGGTTTAGAGCACTGTGCGCAATGTGCAACTATGCGTAACTTCCAAACGGCTCGACTCATTTTAATGGAAATTTTTGCATCGTGCTCTTGGGGGGGGGGGGGGGGTTCCCGGTCAGAATCCATTTTTACCCGTGCGTTGCCCGGGAAATGACATACAACTTCACAGACTGAACCGTACTGGTTGAAAGATCCCCACCCATTTTAATACTTCTTTGAATTTCCACGAAATGCCATATATATATTTATATATCCTTTCCTGAACCAGAACTTCATACTACTTTTCATTCCCCCTTTTCCCCTCTCATACTTCTGCTACCCAGAAGTATGTCACTTGGGGAGGAGTGTGACGGTGGCTGTTCTCAAGTCGTTTATTGTTCCAGTGAAGATGGGGTCGTTTGGTGGAAGCCTAATTGATATCCCTTCTTAACCTGTGATAATATCGCTGGTCTAGGAGGAGGACTCTCGAGGGTCCACCGTCACTCGCCTCACACTTTGTCACACACCTAGGTGCCTAAATGTTAATATTACAAAATGAACTTTCTAATTTGGCAAACGAATTTTGCAACTATACAGCTTTTCATTTATTCAAACCTAGGTTAGCGGCTTACCTCAAGAAATACCAGTGGGATACGGAGCACGCCACTATCAAGTCCTGACAGCTAACAACAAAAGCTATCAACCACATAACGATTAAAATGTTGAACCAACGAGTGATCTGAGAAAATAGAAAAATCGTTGACTAATCACTGGAAGAACAGGCATAAGGATATCTTTAATATACACCTAGTTTACATACATAACAACATGGATAAATTGAGGTATACAGTAGAACCTCGAAAAACCGTCTATCAATTACCATCTCTCTTCCATTATTATTACCATTTTTGGTCAAAAGGGGTTTTAATAATTTTTTTTTTTTAAATTAATGATGGCGAAGTTTTTGTCTACTATCTACCACCGATCGTGACTCCCTTAATACAGCCAATATTACTGTGATGATCCAGCAGGAGCTAAAAGTAGGAATAAATACACGAGACTACTTGAGTCGGATTGTGTGGTCAAATGACAATTTATTGGCAATTTACAGCTTCTTTTATACCCCTTGATACATCCCCAGAGAGGGGTAGGGGAACCCCGCTCTGGGAAGCCGTTAGACGCGGCTTAGGATGCAAGCGACGCTATTTTACATAGGTTAGGGAGCAGCCGATCACCACACTGCTCCCCCCAGAATTGAAGTTAAATACTGCAATTATGTAAATGACGATGAATCTTGTTGATGAGGCGTCGGTGTTGGTGAAAGAGGTGCGTGTGAACTGTGTAGTCGCCGTGTAGGTGGGTGGCTTGAGGAGTTCGTGGTGTCTCGCCGTTGTGTGTTAGCGGTGGCTGCGGTGTGGGATGTGTGAATGTGCTCGGATGCGGTCCAGCTGGAAGCGTCGAGGGCGATGTCTCGGAGAGCGCTGGAATGGGCGGCTGGAAGAGGTGATCTTCCGAGGCGGCTTGAATGGCGAGGCAGGAGGTGCCGGAGCAGGTGACGTCGGCCGCGCCTGGAGTAACGGCTGCGCCTGGGTCCCAGTGAAGACGGTGTCGGGAGAGGCCTGTGTCCGAGGGTGTGATAGGCCGTGTAGGTGATGGAAGACCGGGCGCTGTAGAGCTGTAGGTAAGTACGGCCGGGGTGCTGAGTCGGGCTAGGATGTGCCAGTGTTACAGCTCTCTCGAGGACATGTTTCGTTGCTTCGAAGGCGGCTTCGGAGTCGTGAGAGCAGTGGAGTAGGCGTTTATTATGTCGCTCACGGGCGGCCGTTCGATCGGGCAGATGTGTAACGCCGCTGGGTGATACGATGTGGCCGAGGAGTTCGACGGAGGTGCGGGCTAGTTGACACTTCGACTTGTTGACTTGGAGGCCATATTTTGTTAAGAGTATCGAGTAGTAATTTTACGTGTGTAAAATGTTCCTCGATATCTCTCGAAGCTACTGGAAGGTCTTTGTAGACGGTGGTCCTATTGAGAGGCTGCGTTGAAGGCCGCGGTTGTCGGTGGTGGTGGATCACCTGCAACTCCTCGTTGACGGTAGCCACACGAGGAGGAGGGAGAAGGGTATGAGGCGGTTCCGGTGTCTTCGTAGCTCTGGTCTTCATTTTCTTCTTTGTTGTTCCTGAAGGTGTAGATCCGAGGAATGAATGCTCCGTTGATGGTCGCTCTCGTTAAGTAAGCAGCGGGAAGCCTTCGCTGTCGATCGCAGGAGGCGAGAAGCCGGGGCGAGAGGTGTATTAACTTCGCCGGTGTTGCGTTCGCAGAAGGCCGGGGCGAATGTGCGTGTCTCACGTAGAGTTGTCGCCGTAGGCTGAAGATCGCAGAAGGCGAGAAGCCAGGGAGAGAGGTGTATTAACATCGCCGGTGTTGCGTTCGCAGAAGGCCGGGGCGAAGAGACGGTCGCAGGAGGCGAGAAGGCGGTGTTGCATTCGCAGAAGGCCGGGGCGAAGGTGCGTGTTGAGCCGTCGCAGGAAGCGAGAAGGCGGGGCGCTGATCGCAGAAGGCGGGAAGCCGGCGAAGGTGCGTGTTGAGCCGTCGCAGGAAGCGAGAAGGCGGGGCGCTGATCGCTGAAGGCGGGAAGCCGGCGAAGGTGCGTGTTGAGTCGTCGGGCGCCGCCGCCTCACCGGCGATCGTAGTAGGCGAGAAGCCGATGCGAAGGTGAAGGTGCGTGTTCTACGTCGGGGTGACCAGTGTGATGATCCAGCAGGAGCTAAAAGTAGGAATAAATACACGAGACTACTTGAGTCGGTTTGTGTGGTCAAATGACAATTTATTGGCAATTTACAGCTTCTTTTATACCCCTTGATACATCCCCAGAGAGGGGTAGGGGAACCCCGCTCTGGGAAGCCGTTAGACGCGGCTTATGATGCAAGCGACGCTATTTTACATAGGTTAGGGAGCAGCCGATCACCACAATTACCAAGGCATGATTTTCCCGTTTGTAACAAAGGTACATACAAGGATTTTTCCCCGACAAGAAAACTGTTTGGATTCAATGAAAATAACTTCTGAACATAACAGCCTATTAAGTGGTAGGCCACAAAAGATCGCAATTTTCGAAGTATGTGAGCTTCCTGGCGCCCTCTTTCGTATATTTCAAGCCCTGATAACGTTATAACATCACTGTACACACCGGATAACCGAGGTTCTACTGTACCTGACGTTACTGTACGTTAGGTATAGTATGAAATACGTACTCAAAAACACCTACGTGCATTACAACGTCTTTCTTATAATAATAGCTGGGGTTATCCGGAGTGAGATGGCCTGAGCTTTCAATCCAAATGCTGAAGTACAACCACAACGCTGATATCACACTCAATATGCAAAAAGTCTGGGGACAAAAAAATATATATATATATTTATATACCTACCTACAGTGTTGGACACCAGCTAACTAACTTATTAGCTGGCTAAAATTAGCAACACTTACCACTTACCAAATAGGTCACAGCTTACTTTTTCTTAAAAAATCTTATTTCTCCTCACAAACAGCTAATAGCTAACAGCTGTAGTTTTAGCTGATAAGAAAATTAACTTTAAAACTTTTTTGAAATTTAATAGTTTTGACTATTTTACCATTTCGAAAAATTTCTGACTTTTTTGACCAAGTCCAGTAAATTTTCTCTGGTAAAAAGTGTTGACGTATTTATGTACTACTGTTGGCCACCCCTGAGTTCCTGAGGCTCCCTAGACTTCTCTTCTCTGGGACTTCTACTGATACATTTTTCTGATCATCATATCTTTCATAACGAGAAAATATTTGACTAACACAAATTTTAACTTGTTGTTATAATTTATTGGAAAATTTGCTCCCTCAGATGTGTTGCGTTACTGTTAAGTACCTGTTTTTTATATTTTACCAACAATTTTCGTTTTCCAAAAAGGTGCTATTATATTATTTATGTATCAATGAAAATCAATAACAGCAAAAACAGAAGTATTCACTTTTTACCCGAGAAAATTCACTGGACTTGGTCAAAAAAGCCAGAAATTGTTCAAAATGGTAAAATTGTCAAAGCTATTAAATGCGTTAAAAAAATGTTTTAAATCTAATGTACTTATTATCTGAAACTAAAACTGTTAGCTACTAGCTGTTTGTGAGGATGAATACGATTTTTTAAGAAAACAGGCTGCGGGCTGTTAGCTATTAGCTGACAGCTACAGTTAAAGTTATTAGCTGTTAGGCCACCAACAGCTAACTTTTCATAGCTAGTTATTAGCAGTACATTCCAACAACAGCTAATTTAGCTGTCCCACAACAGCTAATAGCTAAAACTTTAGCCGTTAGTTAAGCTATATTTCAGCGAATTTAGCTGTAGCTTTTAGAGGGTTAGCTATATATCTAATTTTTTCCCATCACTGCCTACCTAATTATTCGGCAAAAAGTGAGTGGACATTGAAGAGGTGGATCTCACGAAACTTCGGAAATTCCTCCACCGCAGGGAAAAACATTGAATCATGGATACGTTTTTGGGTCGTACATCTACTAAATAGTTGTACATATCGTGGTTTTATGCAAATCTAGAGAGGCACGGACTGATATATTAATGAAATGAACATGTTTTTATCACGCATGGCTTCATGAAATCGAGTATGTTGTTCAGTGATATCATTTCATTTAAAGAAACATGGTTCTTTTGGATTTTACAGTTGTGCCGCATGATTCCTGGGTGTGAGAGCCGCCTCAAGTTTACATGAGGTATACCTAGACACGAACTGGTTGTATGGGAAAACCATTAAGCGGGCCATTCACGACTGCTCCAACACGCCAAAATGAGACAACCGCTCCAAAAACAGACCGTGAATGGGGAAACCCGAATGGCTTGGCGCGGCGTGGTCGGCCCGGTCGAATATTCAACCCGCCAGAAATCCATCGCACCACTCCGTGCTGGACCACTCGGCGCGGCGCGGTCGTGAATGGGAAAATCCGTAATGGCAAAGGTACTCGTGGCGCAAGTTTAAACTCATTTCAACAAAATTTAAGGTAATAATGGGCGTTTCAAATATTTCACGCCTGCGCATGCGCAGAAGAAATTTATGGTTCTTCTTCAATGATTTTGATATGGGACGAGCTGTGACCCAAATGTCACCCTCCAAATTTCAGCACATTTCGACCATTATTTTGGGTAGTTATGGGTGTTAAAAGGAATTGCCAGACAGACGGACGGACGGACACGGAACCAAAAAAGTTCCTTGACGTCTGAAACGCAAAATGGTAGCGGAAATTTTCATTTTGGAGGACAACTTTTTATTTACTCACGAACCCAAGGCTTTCCTACCTTCGGAGTGAGAAAGCAAAATCGGATCGATGCGAAGTTCCTTCAGAAAAAAATAACAAGGTAGGTTAGTGCAACAAATGACGAGTACCTAACTTCTAATTATTGTGGCACAGGAATTAAATGTTAATTGTGGGTGATTGTGCACTCCTCCATTCATGGCTTTCGCCAGTAAAAAAATGTTTTAGTCAATTTTTTGTTCGTTTTTTAGAGAATTTTTCGTTTAAAATTATTGCGATGGTCCCAGCAAGTGTAGAAGCGATTTTTTTTTTGTCTTTTAATTTTTTTTTGTACTCACCAGTTTTGGAGAATCGAACACTGACGTTTTAACACTAAACACAAACATCACAATATGTGTGTGTGCGATTCCAGATGACATCCGACCTAAATTACGAGAAAAAAATTGCTTCTATCGGCAAAAAATCAATAATCCCAACAGATTCGTTGCGCAACACAAAAACAGGATTGCTGGTGCGCAAAAAAAAATCAGAATCAAAAAAATTAAAATATTAAATTAAATTAAATCACTGCGGAAGACTTGCAGTGACTGGCTCGGTGCGGCACGGTCGTCAATGTCCTACCAAAATGGAGCGGGTGTCGCGGTGCGAGGCAGTTTGGAGCGATCGTGAATGGCCCGCTTTAAAAATCTGCGTCACAAATTTTCTGTCGTGAACAAAACTTCAGCCTGACTCCAGGAGAAAAACATATCCACATCACTGGGAAACCTGTCACATGTACTACTTGACGTTGACTGATAATTAAATGTAGTTATGTGATTGGATATCAAGACGTGGATGAGAAAAGCGAAATGGCTTACAATGAAGGGTACGCAAAACAGCAACGGCATGTCACTAACTGCACGACCAGCTTCGCGGTACAGCTCTCCGACAAGCCTGATTTTCTTTCTCAACGACAAGACCAGCAATGCAATGTTCACCTTGAATCACACAGAAAAAAAGAATAATGAATGCAATCATTGACATCAACACTCTTGCTTCAGGGTTGAGATCCATTTTCTTATGTGGACACCAAGAACAGTCAAGTCCATGGAAGAACGGAAAGGAAAGAATTGTCCTAATGATACCGAACATACTCATGTTCCTATACGTAAAATAGCTTAACGGACTTTTCCTCAAAAGCCCTTTAAACTCGGCGCTGCGCGCCTCGCCAAGGGGCGAGCCCCCTGGACCCCCGGATGCTTACTGCTTAGAGCCTATGGCTAAAATTCAAGAAACATGGAACATGCTTTAGCCGCGCTTTTTATGATTTTGTAGCCGCACTGTTATGATTTCACTTCGTCACCAGGATACAACCAAGTGACAACCAAACAAGCGTCATTGTTTACTATCCATTTATAACATCAATTTATATAGTTATAGTATGAAAGTACGAAATAAATACCAAGAACAAATACGAAATAAATTCGTGATAAATCAAGAGCTTTCCAACGAATGGAAAACGATTTTTGTCCGATGAAAATGAAAGAAGTTTCATTTCCCTAGCAACTACTCGGTTGTACGTGAAAATCATCGTTAAAATTTCGTGACACTTCCGCGTTACCCATCCCGCGTGACATTTTTCGGATAGTTAGTCCAAGGCTAAAGCATGTTCCATGCTAAAATCCCCGTTTTGCAACATAGAGACAATTCGATTTAGAGACAATTAAAACCCAGGTGTGATGGAAGATTGCCATATTTCATTATAATATACCTAGGTATAAATAAAAGCGAATTTCGGCATATTTTGCCTCACACCTAGGTTTTAATTGGCTTGAAGTCAAAAAAGACAACAAAAATTTTTATTTTTTTTAAAGGAAATTTGAGGTACATAAATAAAAAATAAAAAACGACGTTGAAAGGTTGTCTATTTTCACTGATACAAGAAAAATATGTCAGTTGAAAACATAACAGTATATTTTTCGTGTATTAGTGGAAATAGACAACCTTTCAGTAAATCCGTTTTTATTTATTTATTTATTTTGAAATGGGTTTCCACGATTTCGTCGCGAGTGATTTAGTTCGCAGGCTGGAATAGGTATAGGAACACGCTGGTGTATGTATACGGGATCTCCGCCAAACTGTCTATAAGAATAGCTCAACATCGCCATGTTAAGAAAAAACCTTATTTCGTTCCACTCAACCTTCCTGCCCGCGGCAGTTTCGTAGGTAGTTACATAACAAACGTGAGATCACTATTATATTAATTGTATGGTTGTATTATTTTTCAAGATGAAAAAATGAAAAATTATTAGCTTTTATGAAATTGCCTAATGTATTACCTACTGTTCGTTATTTCGGACCAGATTTCTCGCCTTTCCTGAACAAAATAATGTTACGACTTATTTAGATTAAAACCGTTGCGCACTTCTCAACTGAATTCACTACAAAAAAAAGTTTTTTTTAAACTGATGTAACTATCTATTGCTTATTTTACTTATTTTTTCAAGGTATATATACCTGTAAACATTACTTATAAAACATAAAAACTGCAAATTTACAGTACCTAGCTTATTTTTCGAAGAATTTTGTAATTTTTGGTACGCAATCAATGCATAATTGAATTGTACACAACTTTTCTGTTGCCGAAAAGAATTTTGATCAATTTTAATTGGCTCTAAATCGAAAGTTATGTTGGAAAACCTGGACTTTTTAGGGATTTTGAGGAAAAGTCCGTCAAGCAAGAAGCTATTTTACGTAAAGGAGTATGGGGTACATTTGGAATCAGCGCAAGATTTCCTATAAGAATAGCTCATTTAACATGACTCTGTTGAGGAACAAAACCCCTATTTCTTCCCAGTGTGTCGTTCCAGTCGAGCTTCCTGCCCTCTCCGCCAGGCTGGCTTCTCCACTTGCAGTCACGCGCTTTGCTTCACCCTGTTACTGCTTGTAAAGTCATTTTTGTAATTTTAATTAACTTTGTATTGCAGTTTGTATGGCTCTATTAGCCAATGAACTTTGGTCAAAAATTTAGAATAGAAATCGGCACAAGAGGGTAAATATGAAGCTTTTCCTCATACTCGCAACAATTTTAGCACTACACACTCAATATCTTACAGATGTTGCCGTGCTGCTCAATCCGCCGATCAAGTAGGTATTGTACATCTTTTTATGGGCATCGCTAGGGTGCTCTTCTTGGTGTATGTCATACCATCTTAACCTGAAAAGGCGTGACACAGTCAAACAAATTTGCCATGTAGGTAACCTTTACGTGGCCGGCTGTCCTCTCAGGAGGATCAGAGGCTCCGATCATTTCCCTAAAGGCTACTTATTGCCACAGCCCTGGGTTGTGACGAGGGGCGTTGGGATTCGAACCAACGGACTGCCGTCGCGGTCCCAATCCCAACCACCAAGTGACTGTCTACACGCTCAGCCACGAGCTCGCTTTCTCGACTACAATACTTGTTTTACACCGGACCTTCCGTAATCGACTCAGTCGAAAAGAAAATGTGTTCCATCGTGAAGTATGGACTAATAACGCAATAAACTGTTGATATAAAACATTACGTAAAAATTGTTCAACCATGAATAAGCAGCTGCACCAACAGCATTCAACAGAAGACCCCAAAGTATGATCCAAATGGTAGCCAGAGCGAAGTACCGTACTATGACCAATCCAACAAGCGATATCACTGAAAAGATAAGGTTAACTTAGGACCTACATATCATGTGACACCAATCAACTGAAAACGTTGATCAAATAACTTTTTTTTACAGTTGTTCATACCTGCAGTCATACATGCCAAGCAAATCAAAAAGGCCCAGGTAATGCAGAGGTCCTCAGTCATTTCCTTCAAAATCACAACACATGAAATACAAAGATTTATAATCTTTCCGGGTAGTCCAAACAGGGTCCGAACTGAAGGAAATCTTACTTTGAAAAAATTCTCGTGGCCGGTTATTGAAAAAATAGTATTGGCGACGTCAGTTCCGACAGCAGGTAAACATTTGTGCCCGTGAGCCTCGCTTAAACAATAACGAACATGTTTTTTCTAAAATGTAAAGAATCAAAACAAGCACATCATAATGAAAGCACAAAAGCACAAGCACAAAATGGATCAATGAAAAAAGAACAAATTAGACAAAAAAATGCATGTAACTTAAGTAGTACAGCGTTAACGTCTGCGTTAACGCTCGTTGGTTTATTATTCTGTGAATACACCTATTTAATCGCTCAGCAAACAATTTTTATAACTGTTGTGATAGACAATCATAGGAACATATCCTTATTAATTTTGAATTTACCGCTCTAGCAGGCACGGACAGTTGTGCCAGCTATATATTCTCTCTATTCTAGTGGCCACCATGTATATTCTCTTTTACTCGTCTCTTCAAGTTTCTAATTAAAATAGTATGCTAAAAAGCCGAACGTTCTCGAATTTAATTCAATCATTTCAACTGGTTATGTGCCTTTGTTTCCTGGTTTCCCTGCGTGAAAGTTTTTGTTTTGTGTGCATGTCTCGTGTTCTCGGTCAGCGATTTGTTGAATTGATCGCAAGTTTATCAGTTGCTGAGACGTTCAGTGACCACGTTGACGCCGCCTTCCGGATTCGTGTTTTTTCGTTTATATCGTCTGAATTCTCATAAATTCGTTCGATTATGTCGTCTCTTTTTGCTTCGGTAGAAAAACTGAGGGGGAGAGAAAACTACGATTCATGGAAAGTCGTGATGCGGGCAGCGTTGAGGATCGAAAAACTCTGGAAGGACGTCATTGAGGTGCCAAGTGAAGGGTTTAAGG
Organism: Leptopterna dolabrata; assembly: GCA_954871275.1. Lineage (NCBI taxonomy): Eukaryota > Metazoa > Arthropoda > Insecta > Hemiptera > Miridae > Leptopterna > Leptopterna dolabrata. Next base: position 9,913,747 of record OX940984.1, on the reverse strand, counting down.
TTGATCCCGAAAAGGATGAAGATGCTTTAGCCCGAATAACCCTCTGTCTAGAAAAGGTAAACTATTCTCACATACAGAATGCTTCAAGTGCTAAAAATGCCTGGGATAGTTTAGCTGCCGCATATGAAGACTCAGGTCTTTCCAGGAGGGTCGCCCTTTTACGAACCCTTGTGACATCACGTTTTGAGAACTATAGTTCGGCCGAGCAATACTGTGACGAAGTCTTGACAACCGCTCAGAAACTAAACGATTTAAAGTTCGTTGTTAGCGACGAATGGGTAGGGACGCTGCTTCTCGCTGGTTTACCGGATGAATATCGCCCAATGATAATGGGTATAGAGAATCCCGGCGTAAAAATCACCGGCGACATCGTAAAAGTGAAAATTTTACAGGATGTCAAACCCATTCAAAACAATGATACTGCTCTGGTTGCTAAGAACCGTCGCAAGTCTTTGCGTTGTCATACTTGCAATAAAGTAGGACACATCGCAAGAAGGGACTGTTACTCGAGAGTGAATGGCACAGAATCAAAGAATAAAGATTCTAAGAAAAATACCAGCGGTCAAAAGAATAAAGACGCTCAAAAGAAGAACAGTGAAAAGCAAGCGTGGCTCGCCGGATCTCTCAAACAAGAGGATTCCTGGTATTTGGATTCAGGTGCTAGTTCACATATTTCATGTACAAACGTAGCCCTTGTTAATTTGCAACCAGCAGACACGCAGGCAGTTTCTACTGCGGACCAAACTGATATGGTTGTCAAGTGTAAGGGGCAAATTGACCTGAATGTTGTTGATCATGATCGAAATGTGCTTGAGGTTCAAGTGAACGATGTACCTATTATTCATTCCTGAGGCAGTTGCGAATCTGCTGTCTGTCAGCAAGATCGCAAACAACGGATGCACTATCACCTTCAACTCAAAAGGTGGTGAAGTTTTTGATAAAAACGGTGCTCTGATTGCTACTCATTTGTTAGAGGAGGGCTTGTATCGCTTGAATACCGTTCCTAAATTACCTCAGCACAGTTTTCTCGTCAACAAGTGCCCTGAAAGATTCGATGCACTTAATTAATTGTGATCATGTTTTATGATTGTAGAGGGCGTGTTGTGACAGACAATCATAGGAACATATCCTTATTAATTTTGAATTTACCGCTCTAGCAGGCACGGGCAGTTGTGCCAGCTATATATTCTCACTATTCTAGTGGCAACCATGTATATTCTCTTTTACTCATCTCTTCAAGTTTCTAATTAAAATAGTATGCTAAAAAGCCGAACGTTCTCGAATTTAATTCAATCATTTCAACTATAACACCCCCTCAAAATTTTTTTTAAAAACGTTTCAAGGTGCTTAGATTTCAAAAATGCTATGTCTGTCCGCCGTATCACGCATAACTACTTCATTTTCGGTCTAAAAAATTATTTCTTTCGCAACATGCTCCCGAAATCGCCTTAGTTGTGTCCCGAAACTTTGCAGCCCTATCGGAATATACTCAGGGGTGTTATAGGTGAAAAATGGGTATAAAAATAGGTATTTTTTGTGTTTGAGTAACATGAGCATTTGAGGTACCGTTTTCCATGTTTTATAGCACGAGAAGACCGATTATGAAGTCGAATTCGACCAAAGAGTGGAAAATTGAGGTTCTAACGAAGTTTCAGCCTTAAATTTACGTTAAATTTTGATCAAAAACGTCGTTCCTCCGAACACAGTTTGGGTCCCCATTTGGGAACACAGTTTGGGTCCTAGCTGTGCTTCAAAGCTCGGTAGCCGATCGGAATACACCCAGGGGTGTTATGGGAGAAAAATGGGTGTAGGGGGTGGATAGTTGAGTTGAAATTGGTTATGTTCAACTTCTCAAACATCAGCCTATCATCCATAGGTTATGCATTGAACGAAGGACCTTAGCAAATTATCAGCGCTGCACAAGCAGGTAGCTGGTTTGTATTCTCCCCTGTTTTCAGAACTGGTAAATATGAGCCTTTCGGAATTGCGATAAGAACCACAAGAGAATTGAAAATTATGAGCACATGTTATATTTACAGAGGCCAAAATCAAAGTTGATGTAAAATAAAGGTACGCACTTGAAAAGTCAAATCATAAAAATAAAAAGCGCTTGTTGGGGCCCAGATGAAGTTGACGCTGTGCAGATCCGAAGGATGAGGAGACAAAATAGGTAGAAATGGTCAGACCTTACCCAATTAGTCCGTTGCAGGCGGGCTGCTCCTTGAAAGAGGTGTATAAATTGCCAAGGGGGAAGCAATTTCGCCAGAAATTCTGATAAGCGGCCGCTCAGTTGTCCGCAGATCGAAGTTAGTGGTGATTTCGCAATATTTGGATGCGAAACCAATATGAATGGTGTAAGCACAGTCGGAATTTGCGTGCTGCACGTGCAAATTAGACAAAAAGTTTGGCAGAGGTTCGGCGTCGGCAAATCGTAGCAGGAAACTGAACTGATTCGGCTACCGGGTTGGAAGGCAGACGTCGGACGATATGGGCGATGGCAGTGGGGGATGACGAGGTTTGCAGGCAACTGCTGTTTTGGTGCTGCGAGGATGCGGTCCAAGGGATTAATCTATGACCTACCTAATAGAAAGGCTCAGTTGAAATTTTCCCTGACTTCATCCATACCGCCCACCAAAATTTCAGTGAGTCACCATAGCAGAACATAAAGGAAATGGGCACATGGGGAGGAGGAATTAAAGATCGCCCTTGGAGGAATCAGGTTCGGTTAGAGGAGTGAGAGGAATGACCTGATGGATTGAGCGCTTGTACGTTCCAGATGCAGTTTTGATGGTGAGCACTCGTACAATGTTGTCACAGCCTGGATGTATTTCCTGTACTCTGCCCAATGGCCACTGGAAAGGGGAGCAGTCAGACTTCTTGAGCAGGACTAAATCTCCCACGTTGAGGTTCGGAACCTTTTCGGTCCATTTACGCCGTTGCTGCAGAGTGTTGAGGTAGTCCTTCCTCCAAGAGCTCCAGAACGCCTGAGCTCGCTGGCGCAGGAATTGCCACCTGGAAAGCCTGGTCGGAGGAACCTGAGTGAAGTCAGGCTCTGGTATGGCATTGATGGGAGCTCCGATCAGGAGATGAGCTGGAGTAATGGGCGCAGGATCATTAGGGTCCGATGAAGCAAGAAACAAGGGCCGGGAATTGAGGATTCCTTCGATCTTTGTGATGATAGTGGCCAGCTCTCGTTCGGTGAAAGGCTGGTTGCCAATGGTTTTGTAGAGTTGAGTTTTTAGACTCTTTACTCCAGATTCCCAGAGTCCGCCAAAATGAGGAGAATGTGGAGGGTTGAAGTGCCACTTCACTCCCTTCCAATTCCATTGAATGCCTCGAGAGGCGCAGATGCCGGTAAGGTCCTCATGAATTTTGGGATTACGAAACCATTGCTCAACTTCTTTCAGGTATCTAACTGCTCCGATGAAGTTCGATCCACAGTCGGAGAAGATTTGAGCTGGGACTCCTCTCCTAGCGATAAATCTTTCTAGAGCATCCAGAAAACCTTCAGTTGATAAATTTGGGACCACTTCCAAGTGGATCGCCTTAGTGGCAAAGCATATGAATATGCATACATATGATTTATGCGTGGAAGCATTTCTTCTGCTGGAATCCTTACACAGCAGGGGGCCAGCAAAGTCAACACCTGTGTGAAAGAAGGCTCGCTCAGTGGCAAATCGACTAGCGGGCAAATTTCCCATGTAAGGATTCAGATGGCGTTTTGCAAATCTGAGGCACATCTTGCACTTGATTTTAATCTTTCGAATAAGAAGTTTTGCTCCTGGTATCCAATACCGCTGCAGAATTGTTGCATGCAGTGCCTGGGAGCCTGAATGCAAGTTAGATTCATGGAACCAGCGTACCAGCAGAAGTGTGAAGTGAGCAGTCTTGGGCAATAGCAATGGGTGACGCTGTGGATACGGGAGGCCAGACATCATTAGCCTGCCGCCCACCCTGAGCAATCCATCTGAATCTTCAAATACGTTCAAGTTGGCGAATAGATCTCTCACTTTGCGATCAGATTTGTTGAAATAGTGTTGTTGCAACAGCTTAATGCAGTAAAGGTTGGAGTTGGTGAACTCCTGTGCTGTTATGGGACCTTGTATGCGATGCTCGCTGCTTGAGAGACTGTTGGTTTTGAATCGGAGAACATATGCAAAGACCTTGATGAGGGTCTTATAAGATGAGAATCTTTCAGTCCAAACCACAAAGAAGTCATGTTTTGTAAAAAGAGTGATGGCAGGTGCCTTAAGTTCAGCTAGTGGCTCGGTGGGCAGAGGGACCGAGGGTAGTGGCCACTGGTCCTCGCGTTCAGCTAACCATGGTGGCCCTGACCACCACAGGTTATGTGACTTAAGTTGAGATGGGAATAGACCTCGGGAGCCACAGTCAGCTGGGTTGTGCTCCGAGCGAACATGAAGCCACCACTCAAGTTGGGTTATGTTTCTAATGCAGCAGACCCGATGAGCAACAAAGATTTTAAGTAAGTTCGGAGTGGTTCTCAGCCAGGCAAGAACGATGCTGGAATCAGTGAAAAAGTAATAATTCGTAATGCTGAAGTGCGCAAAGAATGGAGCAAGAGCAGCATAGAGTTGAGCAAGTAGGTTAGCACCACATAGCTCCAACCGGGGTATAGTCAGAATGGTTTTGCGTGGTGCAAGTTTTGTTTTGGCCTGAAGTAGAAACAGCTTGTAGGAATGGCCATGGCAGACTCGCAGGTAGATGCATGCACAGTATCCTCTTTCACTGGCGTCACTAAACCCTACCACGTCATACTGAGCTGCGTTATAGGTTTGCAAGTAGCGTGGTATGTGAATAGCTGAGAGGCAAGGCAATTCCATTGAAAAGTTTGACCAACTTTTTGCTATATTAGGCGGAACAGTGGCGTCCCAGTCAAGGTCGGAACTCCACGTCTCTTGCAGGATTACCTTTGCTTGAAAAATTACAGGAGCTAAATACCCGAGGGGGTCATATATCCTTGCAATGGTAGAAAGTATAGAACGTTTGGTCATACATGGTTCAAATGGGATTGTGCTGTAGGAGAGGGAGTCTTCTTGTGGCCTCCATTGTGCTCCGAGAATTTTCAGGTTTTCGTTTGGCTGGAACGAAACTGGATTTGTGGAGGTGTCAGAGAGATATTCCAGAATCCTGAGGTCGTTGCTGCACCACTTGCTGAGGGCGAATCCACCCTTTGCAAGTAGGCTGATGAGTTGATTGCGAAGTTCCAGAGCCTGTTGTATGGTGCTTGCTCCGGTAGTGAGGTCATCTACATACGAATCTTCCAGTAGAGCTCGTGATGCCATGGGATAAGTATGCCCTTCATCTTCAACAAGCTGGCGAATGACGCGATGACTAAGGAAGGATGAGCAGCTCATCCCATAGGTTACCGTTTTCAGCTCATACTCTTCAACAGGTGCATCGTGGCTGAATCTCCACAGAATATGCTGATATTTTCTGTCTTCTGGTCTAACAGATATCTGTCGGTACATTTTGACGCAGTCGGCTGAGAAGACCACAGGATGGCGACGGAAGTTGAGAAGAACGAGGCAAATGGAGTTTTGCAGTTTGGGTCCGACACAAAGGTGATCATTGAGAGAACCGCTTGAAGTGCGAGCAGAGGCATCGAAAACTACTCGAATTTTCGAAGTCGTACCAGTTTTGAAAACACCATGATGTGGTATGATGTACTCGCCAGGCTCCTTTGCCAGTTCCATATGATCTAACTTTAGGTACTCATTGAGGAAATTGTTGTACTCAGCACGTAAGGATGGATTGCGATAGAGTTTATGCTCCAAGTTGTAAAGCCTGGTTAGAGCTTGGCGTCGAGAATTTCCAAAGGATGGAGGAGGTTGCTTCTTGAAAGGCAGAGCAACTTCGTAGCGACCACCTGGTAATCGGCGATGACTTTTGAGAAAGTGTTCTTCACAGTAGGCATCAGCAGTAGAGGTAAATTTATCAAGAGTGCCTACCTCTTCAATTTCCCAAAACTTATTCATAATCGTGTTGAGTTCGGAGGCTGCAGCAAAGCAAGATACAAGCGGTTGGTCATTGTAATCTACTTCGTGCCGACCAATAATGATGTGGCCGAAAATGGTGCTTAGAAGAGATGGCAATTTTGGGTAAGGGTTTATTGGGGCGCTGAGTAGAATTTCCATAAACATATCCGCTCCTAAGAGCATATCAATGGGCCCAGGGATCCAAAAGGAAGGATCAGCAAGTTGGAAATGAGCGTACTTTTGCCACAGGCTTGAGGGCAGAGGATTCTGGGGCAAAAATGAGGTAATCTGATTAACCACAACAGCCGAGATGTTGAGATGAGGGTGCGATGATGTCATAGGAGTGACCAAACAGCGAGTGCGCCCCATGGACGGTGCGAGGTTAGCTTGACCGACGCCGACGATGGGTTTTGAAAATGGCTCAATCTGCAATCCAAGTCGATCAACTAATGATTTTGTTACAAATGTAAGCTGACTGCCCGAATCAACTACTAAACGAAGATTTTGATAAACCCCATTTTTATCTCGGATTCGGGCTTGTGCGGTGCCCAGCAAAATTTCGTTGTTTTTGGAAGTGAGTGTGGTGAGGGCAAGGGAGTTGCCAGAGTTTGCGAAGGGTTTAGCCGAGGAAGGCTCCCCAGTATTATTTGGGGGTTGAGCAGTCAATGCATCGTGTAAGTCAGTATGATGACGCAATTTACAGACTCTGCATGAAAATTTTGAATGACATTTTCCGGTCGCATGGTAAGGATGCAGGCAGTTCAAGCAGCCTTGAAATGTTTTCAGCAGCTGAAGTCTACCTAATGCATCTGCAGAAGTAAAGCTAGGGCAAAGGTGTATAGCGTGGTTAGCTGAGCAAATAAAACAGTGAAATGACGCCTTCTTCAAGTTAGGAGAATTTTCGTCATTCGGAGGGGAGCCTTTATTAGACTCCATTTTAGAGTGTTGTTTCGAGGAGTTTTGTCGGGTAAAGAAAGATGACTTGGAATCTCGATTCTGATTGGGTTTAGGCTGAAACTTAGATGGGCTTTGTGGCTTAGCGGAAGACGTTTGAGGGGGCGACTTGTCTTCCGGAACCATCAATAAGGCTTGATGCCTCTCCTTTACAAATTTTAACAATGTATCATAAGTAGGGAATTCCATATCTGAATTTTGAAGTTCAAAGGCTTCTCTGGTAGGTGCGTCTAAATTCCTAATAGCTAGTTCAAACAAAATGTAGTCCGCAGCGTTCGGAATTTTCATGTTTTTCAGAGCAGAAACGTGCTCAGCTACATTCGATAGGAAATGTTGCAAACACTGGGCAGTTGACTTGTTTGAGGGCATTTTTGAAGACAGAATTTGTTGCATATAATTTGAAGCTAATTTTCGCTTCTTATCATACTGCTGCAAAACCGCTGCCCAGGCCTGTTCATAATGATCTCCCTCAAGGGGTATGGATTTCACCACTGAGAGAGCGGGTTCAGATAGGAATCGAATTAAATAGTGGAATTTAGCAATAGGTGAGAGGTTATTGTCAGTGTGCACCATCGACTGAAAGGTGTCCCTAAAAAGGGGCCAGTCTGTCAGCTTCTGGCCACTGAACGTTGGAATTTCAAGTTTAGGAAGCTGTGCTTGGCGTGTGCCTAGCATACCCAAAGTTTGCTCCATAACAAGTGTACCATTCGGTCCCGAACCTGAAGCTGTCGGTGGGGGCTCCAATGACTGGTAAATAATGTGAATTTCGAAATAATATTTTTTTACGGTGTCTATAGTGGCCTGCACGGAGCTATCAGGAAATTCCGGGAGAGATTCCTCGGCAGTGTGAAGGGCAGTTAATTGATCGACGAGATCCTCGAATTGTTTGTTGAATCCGTTCAAAGTCCTGAACATCCCCTTGAACGTGGTTGCTTTAGAAGGGTCCTTGGTCAGCGCACGTCCAGCTTGAACAATGGATTGAATGTCCTTGGCAATGGTGGATAGTTTTTTAATCCAAATCTTGGACTGTTGATCAGGCTTGAGTGACGCCATAGTTATTTTGAAAACTGAAAATTTAGGACGTGGGAAACCAAGAGGAAAAATGGGACTGTTGTGGCAATTACAAGGAATGAAAGATAACTTAGGTACCTACCACATACCTACATACAAAGGTAGCAAAATCCGGCGATGTTTCAAGGAGAATTTATAGACGTATACTATTACAATAGGTAGGCACAAGCTGAACGAAATTTAAATATTAAAATGCGTGCATAAAGGGCAAAATGTTCTAACAAAATATGTAAATTCAATGGAAATAAATTTGTATGCACAAAAACGGGCGTTGTAGAGCAAGAAGTTCACAATGGTTTGGCATAAAGGTGAATTATCCGGCTCGAAGTAACCAAACATGGATAGTTGAGTTGAAATTGGTTATGTTCAACTTCTCAAACATCAGCCTATCATCCATAGGTTATGCATTGAACGAAGGACCTTAGCAAATTATCAGCGCTGCACAAGCAGGTAGCTGGTTTGTATTCTCCCCTGTTTTCAGAACTGGTAAATATGAGCCTTTCGGAATTGCGATAAGAACCACAAGAGAATTGAAAATTATGAGCACATGTTATATTTACAGAGGCCAAAATCAAAGTTGATGTAAAATAAAGGTACGCACTTGAAAAGTCAAATCATAAAAATAAAAAGCGCTTGTTGGGGCCCAGATGAAGTTGACGCTGTGCAGATCCGAAGGATGAGGAGACAAAATAGGTAGAAATGGTCAGACCTTACCCAATTAGTCCGTTGCAGGCGGGCTGCTCCTTGAAAGAGGTGTATAAATTGCCAAGGGGGAAGCAATTTCGCCAGAAATTCTGATAAGCGGCCGCTCAGTTGTCCGCAGATCGAAGTTAGTGGTGATTTCGCAATATTTGGATGCGAAACCAATATGAATGGTGTAAGCACAGTCGGAATTTGCGTGCTGCACGTGCAAATTAGACAAAAAGTTTGGCAGAGGTTCGGCGTCGGCAAATCGTAGCAGGAAACTGAACTGATTCGGCTACCGGGTTGGAAGGCAGACGTCGGACGATATGGGCGATGGCAGTGGGGGATGACGAGGTTTGCAGGCAACTGCTGTTTTGGTGCTGCGAGGATGCGGTCCAAGGGATTAATCTATGACCTACCTAATAGAAAGGCTCAGTTGAAATTTTCCCTGACTTCATCCAGGGGGTTTTCGAGGTTTTAGTGAACACGAGCTTGTAATGTACTGTTTTCCATGTTTTTTAGGGCGAGAAGACCGGCTATGAAGTTGATTTCGACCAAAGAGTGAAGAACTGAGGTTGTAACGAAGGTTAAGCTCCCGAAATTCAGCTTGACTTCGGCGATTTTTTTTTTTGGCAAAAGTCTGATTTGCCTGGGCTATTGTCATGGGCCACAACCTGTGCCCACATGAAGAGCCTTGGGCACTCAGAAGCCACCACCACCTTGAGGTTGATACGAGGTGATAACCAGCCATTCACCTGATAAAGAGGTTCACCGGCGAATGCAGTCTCCCCCCCCCCCCCTCCCTTTCATCGTGAGAAAGAGTGCAAGGATTGCGGAAAATATGAGACCCAAAAAATTATAAGTGGCATGGGAACCTCATTCTTGTTCGACGATCCAGACAATATAGATTCCCTGACTTAAACCGCTGAACCCAGTGATGAGTTTTTCACCCTAGTCAAGTCAGTGACAAGAGTCCTAGGATCGTTGCACTACTACGAAACTTACAAGCTTATGGGAAATAGACGTTTTTCAGATGAGCTGTTAGCTGATTTATAATAAATTAGATTTTTATTAAGTCACCACATAGTGGTATAGCATGTGTCATTACAATATATAACCTGTTACCAAATTAAAACAAAAATAAAACGCAACAAAAAGACTGATGGAAAATTATCGCAGTCATGTCCAGGGTTACTTTTAGGCGATATTCCCCTATCGCTGGTATCATAACAATCACAATGGTCTTCATCTTTACTAACTATTGAATATCACCATGAATTGAATCAACTCGTCGATTTCAGTGATTCTGTAGGGATTTCAAGGGGCCCCCGAACTTTCAAATGAGGTGAGAGGTTGTGGACAGGTAATCCAAAGGACAGTGTGACAGTGGCGAAGAAGAATAGCTCGGACAGTACAACTAGGACTGTGAAAGTGGAAGAAGGAAAAAGTTAATAGTCCAGGAAAAAGTTCTAGTCCTCGACTGTTCCGGACTGTTCTATCCAAGCCACGCCCCTTTTTGTGCATTCGGACAGCACCAGAACTGGTCCTGGACCGAGAGTTGGCTGTTTGGACACAGTCCAGGACCCTTCAGGACTAGTTCTAACAGTCCTGGATTTTTTCAAGGACTGTTGATACCACAGATGCGCACTCTCGATGCTTCTACCGTCAGCTTATGTGGAAGGTTACAATGCTTCAGGTTATCCGTTCGGACTCATCAGTGCACGGTCGGAGAGACGCAGTTCTGGACTCAATCCTGGACGGTTCTATCCCCTCATTATCAGAACGCAGTCCCGTCCTGGACTGGTCCAGGGCTGCCCAAACAAACCACATTTATACTGGGCCCCAGCAGATGCCATAAGATCCCAGCTCGATGGGCTTAGAGGTTTCTCAAGTTCACCTATCCCTGAATATTTTAAAGGCCAAGAGCTGACATGTAAAAATGTTTTAGATAAACTTTAATATCTAATTATTAAGCATCATACTTACAATTCACTGAAGCAGGCTGATACGCAAGTCTTAATCACGTGATTTACATCAGTAAGTATAGAATCTGATTTCTGATATAGCAGGAAACTGGAAAGTAATGATACACGATTCAATGAGTTCCTAACCAACGAATTTTGCTATAAAACATCCCACACAGAACCCCGCAATACAAAGATAATTACGGAGAATAATTATGAACCAACGATTACTTTTTATCCGCATTATTGGGAGCACATAGCGGTCCATATTCGTTACTCCTTCCCATCAAAGGGCTTTGTGGAACTGCCAATGGTTTTTTCTCTGGTACGGGTCTACCACAAACATTTCCACATGAGTCTACTCCATTCTTGACCCTATGAATATCTCCGTAAGTCACACAGTAGAGGACGAGGCCAAACTGTGAATGTGCGCGAACAGGTCAACTCAACAGGAATCACTTCAAGCAACCTTAACCAAAACTACTACATCATAACTGTACACTTCCTGGAGGGCTACACTAATAGGATAGATTTACTGAATCATGAATAATTATTAACATTTACCTATCCAATTACCTACATAGGTATATATTTTTTTCTATCTTGCTTACCCTTATTAAGAACGATACTTACAAGTATTAGCAGGAATGAAACAAGAAGTATGATTCCACTGACATCCGTACAGTACCTGTTCCGAGTAGGGATCTCATGGTCAATGTCAGAGGCCAACCTACCACCATGACGGCTCTACGCAGAAACAGAGAGATTGGTACGGTACCTACTAAAGGGAACATGTTATTCGCTGTACATTCTACTACCATATAAGGTCAAGTTAATAGCATTCAAGCTAGGTTCACATGGATGCAGAAAGTGTGGAACGCCACCTGATCGGCTGTAGCAAAGGATCGAGTGGGGGGACTCCGTCCACAGGTCGAATTTTGTAATGGACTGTTAGCGTACTGGAGATTTTGATATTTTCCGCACGGCACGAGTGCGCAATACCTTCTGCGCACCCCCTCCCCCCCACTGGGGAGCTGGGCGTGACAAAGCCAATTTATCATTGTTGTCAAGGCTGCGGAAGTTTCCGCACCTCCTTTCCACATCCATGTGAACACATCCGCACTTCCCCCCACTACTTTTCCGCACTTCCGCGCTTTCCGCATCCATGTGAACGCAGCTTCACTGTGCTCAACCATGGGCAGTTATAAGAGTGAGGTAGGTACTACTTTAGTTCAGTTCAAAGTATAAGTACAACTTATTCTGCATACCTACTGGGACGGTAGGACCAAACGGAACGCTAGGTAGAAATAGAAACAACTTACGATTAATCCTACATCAGTAATTCACTCACTTTTATTAGTCTGTGGAAAAACGATTTCTTAGGGGGTTTCACTTCATCAGGAACGTTCACTGCATCAGGAATGTCCACCTCAGTATTGTTCTCAGCCATTCAATTTCACCAGTGATCAGGAACTACTGTTGTAACAATGTTCTGGACAAAACACAAGTGAGAGCTCCACCATGAACGACGAACAGAAGATTCGACGAGTACGCATACGCGTAATAACTCAAGCAGTTGTCGCAATAAAGTATGGACGATGCTTTATTTATTTCGGTATCTATAGAGTTACAGACACCAGACAGATATACAGGGATAGAAGGACATTTATCACACACCAAAGCACAGAGATGAGAGTACATAACAGTCACAACTACAGACCTCAGAAGTAGAACTACAGCACATGGAAGAAGTAGAGAGTATCTCTACTTCTTCCATGTACAGGACTACATCAGTGTTGCCAGGTCCCCCCGAGCATAGAACCCAGGTATCCTACCAGGCTCTTGAAGTTATCCTACGATATCCGTAACCTCAAGCATGGATTATAATTTTTTTAAATAATTTCATGCGTGCTAAATTTTCGAATGGCGTCCCATTTTGGTTTATTATTTTCAATAATGAACCATTGGAATCGAGCATGAAAAAAAAAATTCTTACCCCCCCTCAAAATTTGATGGTTTACGTTTCAAGGTATGTAGTCCAAAACTGCAATAAAAATATTTCTGTCTGTCCGCCGTACGCCGTACGGGCCACTTTTCTTAGTTACCATGAAAAAAAATTGATGAAATTCGGGTTATAGGTTCCGTTCGGCGTCTAGTTGGTCCTCGAAGCTCGACGTTACTGTGAGTCATTTCTAAGGGGTTCAAAATAGGGGTTGAAATTTTCAAAACGCCTATACCATTTTTTTACGTAAATATTTTCACGGTTTTAAATAGTTCTTGAACTTGCGAGTTTTTTAAGACCATCCGGAGCATCGTACGTCCAGCCGTTCGTTCACAGTAAGGCCCCGAAGTTTGCACCGACAGGCATTTTCGACTCCAGTGTGAATGAAATTGTATACAATCCAAACCAAATCTCGTAACCAGAGACGCGCCCACAATAGGAATTTGTGAATACGGCCAATCATTGGTAGGGATCACCTGATTATATTGGCGGAGTATGAAGTCGAGTTGGTTGTTCTGTGATATTATTTAATTTGAAAAATGATGGCTCTTTTGGAGTTTGTTGGTAGGTAGTGAAACTTGAACAAACGTTGAAGTATTATTGATGGGTAAATTATTACTACGGTAAATCATTACTCAACGGTAAATTATTACACAACGGTTCATTATACCATCTACGTAGAAGGGGCTGGAGTTTGTTGGTAGGTACGTTTGCAACTTTTTTCACTCCTCATCAACAATTTCTTTTCAGAACTTCATTATGTGTGTTTCTTTTGTTAGGTACTGTTTGTCATCAGCAGAATTATTTTAGCAACATTTAACTCGTGATTTAGGTAGGTACCTAGTAACGAGTACGGAGTTAGGTACTAACCTACGGAGGGTCTGCGATCTACATAATATGTGTAGAATAGTGCATATCATATTATATAGGCGGGTTATCTATACATAGAGCTGTGATCTGTAACAGAAGGGTATTCTATACAAAATAATAAACCGTTGTGCAGGGATTTGCAGCGTTTTCAAATAGAGGTGGGATTGGAACACGCGTTAAACCGCAAATGGAATTAGGTTCGGAATTTTTCCTACACTATTGAGCGCCAAGACTGAAATTCAGTGCTCCAAGACTGAAATCTAAATTATTAAAATTAATATGAAAACATTTCTGGTCCCTGTGCATTGATTTAGTTTACTGACAGTGTTTATTAAGAGTTTTCCCAACTATGGTAGGAACCTAACACTTAAAAAATTTAGCTAGGTATTTCTATTGATCTAGCAATCATAACCGATCTAGCAATTGAAAAGATCTAGCAATCATTATTGATTCCAAAGCCATTGCAAATAACACGTAAGCATACCTACTTCCTACATGGGCAAGAAAGGACCAGGTACTTTTTCAACTGTGAGAGAAGAGTTTAGAAAGAGCTATAAATAAGGGACCAATGGCCCAAGAGTTAAAACTGTTCTGATGCTCTCGATTCTATGGTAAGAAGAAGAAAAGCTGTGTAATTTCCCAAAATAATTGTTGTATAAAATCTCAAGTTATCGTACAAAGTGAACATATCGCAGAGTGATGTCGTAAATAAATACAGACCCCTGAATTTTCGCACAAAACGACAACTATAGTTCATTTAGGAACACTGTACGACACAATTCTATTTTCTATAATCAGTACAGACAGATGATATCCACCCCCACACCCCCGCCAAAACAACAGTTTTGAGTTCTCTGACATTTGAATCTATTACCTACGTGGTAACTGTTTGGGAAAAACCTAAGAATTAAAAATTAATACTTTGCTATCCCTCATTAAAATGCTCAGCACAATTTCATAATCTGGATAATAGTTTCAGAAACCACACACCATCAGTGGCCATTATTCGATGACTTGCTATCAAACGACTTTTTATTTGCCATTTTGATAATAATTTGTTATCACATTTGATTTACTCATATTCTTCCATGATTGATATTGTTATAAAAACGTTTTTTCTTATTCAATAGGGAGTAAAGCAGGGTTCACATGGAGTGCAGAGACGCGTAATGCGAACTGCGTAAAGCTTTACCAACAGTCTTTACCAACAGCCAATCTATATGGGGGGGGGGGGGGGGCAACAGTCCTGTGTACAATAAACGATTTTACATTTACAATCAGGTTGCTTTACGCAGTCCTCATTATGAGTTTCCGCTCCCCATCAGAACCCTGCTTAACTTGTAGGTACAGTCGCCTCACTAAATAAATTGGATAACTATTGAGCGTTTATAATGGTACATGATTAATAACATAGTAATAAATATTGTAAATTGTACCTACGTAAGTAAAGTCTATAAGGCTACTCATAAATTGTTTTTTTTAACCGACATATCGACAGATATTCCCTTATTCCCAAAGTGTATATCGAGTTTTTATGTTGACACCCATCGTAAATCTGTGTCCACACATGGCGTCAAGTCTGGACAAATAAACGTAGAAAGAGCAAGCAGGAAGCAAGCAGGTTACTTATTTATATTATTATGCTTTGCACTTTGGAGTCGGTGGTTGATTGTTTGACTAGCTGTGGGCCACTGATGGCCATGGTCGCATTAGGCGCCATGGAAGAAGCAAGTTTTAGGTACCAGTGGGGTATTTTAAATCAACTATGTACATATTTTATTTATATTAAAGAACATTGACAACTTAATAATGGAAATGAGATTGAAGATGGAACAATTAAGATTTGTAAGACGAACTATACTTTTCAATATTTCATCTTCGTGGCATTTTATCTGCGTTGTTTGCCGTCCCTTCTTCCATGATTCATTTCATTTTCATCAAAGAGATCGGAATACTTCCAACTCTTCGGTTTTCATAATTCTTCCATGACCATTTCGATTTTCGAGTCATCTGATGATCTGATTCCAGTCACCATTACCATTTTCAGACTTCTATGTCATCTGAAGTAGTAATAGAATTTTTAGATATGAAATTAAAAGCTTGTATAAATAATTCACATCATTCATTTAGTACTCCAACCACTCAGTCAAGTTGAGGTTTTCCTGAAGTTGCTAGTAGCTAGTAGGTATTATATAATAATACCTCACTATTTTATTGCCTCTCTTGGGACTACCTGTTGTCGAGGTAAGCGAAGAAAAGTTTCCCGTTGGTATTTTCATTTATATTTAATCCGAATGATGATTAGGGATACCTAAAATCCACGGTGAAAAAATCAGGTTTTTTGCATTACCCCGGGGGGGGGGGGGGGGGGGATTCATATTAACTTGGTTCTAATAATAAAAACTTGCGAAGCTGTGGAGGGTAGGTAAGGTTAAAAATAACCAGAAATACTCTTTAGGGCCAACAAGCACTGCCTGCCTGTACACGTTCCCTTCCCTCGACTCCAAATCTTAAAATCGCCTTGCTGTTGCTTTTAATAGTGCCACTAGATATGTTTATGATGTCAAGCCTCGTGGTCATGTATCCCATCTTAGAAGCAAAATATTAGGAGTAGACATTTTTGAGTAATACCGGCTCAGGCACGTACTTTTCATGTTTAAAATCATCAAAGGCTTGGTGCCATCATATCTCTCGTGCCATATCGTCAAGATCAAATGCACTCAGGATGGTGCAGCATAGAACAAGAGCCATAAGCCAGTCATTTGGTGTGGTTATGTGAGACTGTGGAACTCCTTACCTCTCCAAATTCGTACCCTTCCCTCCATAACCCGGTTTAAAAGTGCTGCTAAATCTCATCGCCCAAAACAACTAGCTAGCCCCTTCTACCCATCTTCTGCCTTCCTTTCTTCAGCACCTCCTTCCTTCGTTATCCGTCAATCTCTCTCTGCTTGTTTATCAAATTCAAATTTTCCTAATTTATGGTAACTTTAATACTTCTAATTAACTTTAATATTTCATTTAGTACTTTAATATTTCTTATACTGTGTTTTTTTGTATTTTTTTTCATTATGAAATTTTTGTTTTGTTCATCCACAACCTTTGTAAGTAATGTACCTAAACTATAAGGGACAACAACCCTAGTATGTACAATAAACGATTTTACATTTACATTTACTTACACGTATTGGCGTAGGTACAGGTTTTGATGGGCTAGTACACCTGGAAACGTGTTTTATGATAAAGTAAAGTCTCATGTTGTGCTGATTTCTGCTTGAGGGGAGCGGAGGGGATATCGTATAGCACTTGAATCTCTGACCTTTGGTGGGCACATCAAAATGAACGCTAGCATAACTGCCAGTGTTCATTCCACGTACAAAAATGATCACGAAAATCGATTCAGAAATAACTATATCAATGAGTTTTCAAATACTCGAGGCTACTTCCAGTTCGACGTTGATCATGCAGCTTACGTGCGCTGTAATCAGTTTAAATTTAATAATACAAGAATAATACTTGTTTTGTTGTAAATTAATAACATCACTGTTTACTACCTACCTACTTACTAGAAAAAAGACCAAGGACTCCTACTTGAGTGTAGTACATGGATACATGAACATAAAACATACTTAATTAAATATTCGTTTCTTGAATTTTCAGATGTGGGGTTGGTTTTCTCGCATGATCAGGTTTACCCGATCATCTGAACCGCAAATTCCTGATGGATACGAAGATGAACTCATCTCGAAGCTGAATAGATTATTCAGCGATGGCATAGTCAACAACAAAGACTACCGCTGCATTCCTTATACAGGTGATTTTGTGTGTTGTGGGCTATGAAGGCCAATGTTTGAATGTCATCCATACATAATTATGTTATTCTTGGTGTCAGGTTCTGATATATAATTGTTCCCTTGAACTCGGTTGCCCAGCAAAGAGTTTACTCGGAATCTTCTTGGAAACCCAATTGTTCAATTTTCCTCATTCCTACGTTTCATTTCAAGTTGAATAAAGCCTTCCTTAAGGTGAACCTTTATGTCTTTCCTTTTCAATTTATTCAACTTGAAATCTTGATTCACAATTCAATATGGACCGACTTCTACGACCAACCATTCTAACGTTGGATCCGGATACCCCTACGGCTTCGAGTCACTGGAATCATTGGATCCACCGATTCCGGAACTTCATCCGCAGTACACAGGCTACTGAAGAGGAGAAATTGCGACTACTCATCAACTACATTTCTCCTGAAGTATTCGAATACGTGAGTCTATGCCAGTCATATAACGAAGCTATTTCCATACTAGAATCCACGTTTGTCAAACCTGTAAATGAAGTTTTCGCAAGACATAAATTGCTTTCAAGGCGTCAACAGCCAAATGAATCGATTGATCGATATGTGGAAGCTCTGAGACAACTGAGCAGAGATTGCCAGTTCAAAGCTGTTACTGCCGAAAAGAATAGGGACGACTGTATCCGGGATTCATTTATTCGTGGTTTGCAAAGCACTCATATACGCCAAAGACTATTAGAAAATACGTTAACTTTATCACTGAGCGATGCACACTCTCAAGCACGTGCATTAGAGTCAGCCCAAGCACAGTCCCAACAGTACGAGGACCCTTGTCCGTCAACAACAATCAATGCGCTATCTAAGGCATCGTCAGAAAAAGGGGATTCAGATAACGAGTCTAAGAAATCTGATAGGAATTTGTGTGCTCTGCGCAGTCGAAGGTGCTACTTCTGTGGTCAGCCGGGTAACCATTCCCGGAACGATTGTCCAGCCCGTGATGCAAAATGCAAAAATTGCAGTAAAGTAGGACATTATGCTAAGGTATGCCGCTCATCTCAATCCAAAGCTATTACGGATGCTCAGAAATCATCGAAATCTACCGCCGCACTGGCTACAATTGACGCTTGCTCAATTGGTAGTGTTTCTAGAGTTAAAACTATTTTGCGAATTTCAGGTCGAAAGATAACAGGCATGCTTGACTCTGGAAGTGACATAAGTCTCATCGACGAACACATCGCTCGAGTCCTTGGTTTGAAAATCCATCCAGTCAACGATGAGGTCGGACTTGCCTCTAGGACCCACAGAGTCACCATTCTCGGACAGTGTAAGACGGATCTGGAGATGCTTGGCCATTGCTATCGCCAGGTCACACTTGCTGTTCTCAAAGACCTTTGTGCGGACCTCATAATTGGGCGGGACGTTCTGCAGCAGCACCGCAGCGTAAGTTTTGACTTTGGTGGTCCACGATCACCTTTACAAGTTTGCATTTTTCATGCAACCAAGGTAGAACCAGCAAAACTTTTTTCTAGTTTATCCTCCGACTGTAAGCCCATCTCTGTCAAATCCCGTAGACATACCGACGCAGATTCCAAATTTATCGATGCCGAAATTCGAAAGCTTCTAGAAGAAGGAATAATCGAAAAGTGCCTCTCTCCTTGGAGAGCCCAGGTTCACGTGGTCACCGGTTTTCACAAGAAACGCATGGTCATCGATTATTCGCGCACTATTAATCGGTATACCCATCTCGACGCATACCCTCTTCCACGGATTGACGACATAGTGAATAAGGTAGCTGGCTACGAGGTATTCAGTACCATAGATCTTCGCAGTGCTTATCACCAGGTACCTATTCTTGAAGAGGATCGGCCGTATACTGCTTTCGAAGCTGGGGGTGAGCTTTACCAATTCACTCGTATTCCATTCGGTGTTACCAATGGAGTTGCAGCATTTCAACGTGTAATGGACGGAATCGTACGCAGTGAAGGCTTAAACGACACTTTCGCATACCTTGATGACGTCACGATTTGTGGTAAAACCCAGATGGAACATGATCTCAACTTAGAACGGTTTTTCAAGGCTGCACAAAAGTATAATCTAACAATCAACAACGAGAAGAGTTCATTTTCGCTCCGAACAATCAGTTTACTGGGCTACACAATTTGCAACCGTACACTCCGTCCTGACCCAGAACGACTAAAACCACTACAAAATCTGCCCCCACCAACTGATGTTGCTTCACTGAAAAGAGTGCTGGGTATTTTTTCACATTACTCTGGTTTTATCAGAAATTTCTCAGAGAAAATCACTCCACTTCTGAATTGCGAATTTCCACTATCAGCCCAAGCTTTGGAGGCATTCAATGAGATGAAAAAAGCAATAATGGATGCCTCACTCATGAGCATAGATGGAGACGCCCCATTTTCGGTGGAAACGGATGCATCCGATACTGCCATCGCCGCTACACTCACACAGGCTGGGAGACCGGTCGCATTTTTTTCAAGGACACTGACTAGTTCTGAACGCCACCACTCGTCCATTGAAAAGGAAGCATACGCAATTGTGGAAGCTGTGCGATACTGGAGGCATTTTCTTTTAGGTCGCCACTTTCGACTGATCACCGATCAAAGATCTGTCTCTTTCATGTTTGACACGAAACACTCGGGTAAGGTCAAGAATGAAAAGATAACTCGTTGGCGACTGGAGCTATCCTGCTATTCCTACGACATAGTGTATCGTCCCGGGAAGGAAAACTTGGCAGCAGACGCACTATCACGAGTTTGCGTGATCTCCCAAGGAGTGGAAGACCTTTCGGGCCTGCACCAGTCCCTCTGTCACCCTGGTGTCACACGGATGTACCACTGGGTCAGAAGCAAGAATTTGCCATACTCCATGGACGAGGTTAGAAAGGTTACTGCTGCATGCAAGATTTGTGCAGAACTAAAACCAAGGTTCTTCCGCTACCAAGGCACGCTCATCAAAGCGACCAGACCATTCGAGAGACTGAACGTCGATTTTAAGGGACCTCTTCCCTCACAATCAAAAAATCAACACATCCTCACGATAGTAGACGAGTATTCTCGTTTTCCTTTCGCGTTCGCATGCAAAGATACCAGCGCCTCCACTGTAATTTCTTGTTTTCTCAATCTTTTCAGCATCTTTGGAGCGCCGTCCTATATCCATTCCGACCGGGGTTCATCTTTCATGTCGAAGGAGTTGAAGGATTTCCTTACATCCTACGGGGTTGCAACTAGCCGCACAACCGCCTACAATCCTCAAGGAAATGGACAGGCTGAGAAATTTAATGGGACAATTTGGAAAACCATAGAACTGGCTCTCAAAGGGAAAGGATTGAAAATAACGCAATGGGAGTTAGTATTACAAGAAGCTTTACATTCTATAAGGTCGTTATTGTGTACCAGCACTAATGCAACACCTCACGAGCGCATGTTTTCGCATCCAAGGAAATCAGGAAATGGACAGTCTATTCCCTCATGGCTCATGACTCCTGGAACTGTACTGCTGAAAAGATTCCATCGTCAATCAAAATATGAACCACTGGTTGAAGAAGTGACCCTTGTGGACGGAAACCATGACTATGCACTGATTCGGTACCCTGACGGAAGAGAAACAACCGTTTCCACGAGGCACCTTGCGCCTACCGGGGAGAATCCAACGCAAGAAGTGGATATCAACAATGAGGAAGAAACCGAGCATACTGAACCTCAAGCACCTCCACAACCACCCACTAATCAGCCAGACTCAACCTTAACCCCTCAGTCGAAATCTTCTCCTTCCAGCAAACCAAGAACTCCTCTACCCAGTCGACTACAATCCCCTCACTTCTCGCCAGAACACAACCAGCCACTGCCTTCATCACCACAGCCACTTGTACCCTCGAATGGCCCCGAAGAACCTCCAAGAAGAAGTTCGCGAATGAAAAGACCCCCACCTTATCTTCGGGACTATGTTCAGTTCTGAGGAGAGGGTAAATGATATATAATTGTTCCCTTGAACTCGGTTGCCCAGCAAAGAGTTTACTCGGAATCTTCTTGGAAACCCAATTGTTCAATTTTCCTCATTCCTACGTTTCATTTCAAGTTGAATAAAGCCTTCCTTAAGGTGAACCTTTATGTCTTTCCTTTTCAGGTTCATTCCAGCACATCCCACTTGTCACTCATATGACTAACAGAGGCGTGCCGATACTCTCGGATCGGGAACGTGGAACCTAATCTGTCCGTGGAACCGTTCCAGAACTGTTCCAGGCCGCTCAAGTTACTGATACTGATACACAGTCTCGGGGCCAGGTAGACGTGTGCTGATACGCTCGAAACCTTCTTCCATGGTTCCGTGTTCCCGATCCGAGAGTATCGGAATGCACTTCGGCACTAGCACCTCTCCAAAGCGTTCTTGATCCATAGCGATCCCGTTCGATTGGGCCACTTTCTCCTTGATCCTTTTCCTATCTTCGGAACTCGCTGATCTACTGTCTGCCTACGTTCTTCGCTGCATCACCCTCAACCACCACATCGTACCTCCCCGCTTTCCTCAGTATCTTAATGATAGTGATAATAAGTGTTAATAACCATTTCATTTCCGCACCCCTGGCCTCTTTACCTTAACCTAAAACACAGGTAACCTTAACCTGTAGCACAGTTGTGACCATTTACAAAATAAAAAAAATTCTGATTTCCAGGCTCGATTCCTACTTAGTTAATAGTAAAAGGAAGCTACTTAGAAATGTCAGCTTTTTATATCAATATTTTCAAGTAAAATGCCAGGTAGCTAAAAAAGGTTGTTTTTAGCACTTTTACATTTACCTATACTGAAATGGCTCGAGATTTTGATGAAATTCACGTAAGTTACTCTTTTTATAGGTACCTACCTACAAGTAATATCCAATATCCCTCATCACCAGGTCAATATTCTGAAGGGCCGTAATCCAAAATTTGTATTTATGAGCCACAGCGAATTAATTGTTCTAAATCGAAATAATATTATACAGCTGGGAAAATATGAAACATGGCAACATGGGGAGTTACGCGTGTGTTAAACCCTTCTGATCGGTAAGCAGTACAGGATCAGTAATTTGGAACTGTTCCACATCGGCACACCTCTAGTTGATGTCAAGGCAGGCGCACTCGGGCAAAATTTTGCTGACCACTTTCCTTTGTTTTCAGAGCAACTATCTCCAACAACTGACATTGGCTATGGCAACTAAATTATCCTGTCCCCTAAAAAATGAGGAGTACCTACCCATGACTTGTTTATCTTTTTAAATGAAAGTAGGTTCTACTCCAAGAATTTCGAGACCAACCGCACTCTCGTACAATGAATAGTTCTTTTTCTATGAGCTTTCAGTTTTGGCAACATGTGACGTCACACTTGGCAAGGAGATCCCACCCAGGCGGGAGGGATGCAATGACGTCACTTATTTTAAAAACTTTGGAATCTCACAGAAAAAGAACTATTCATCGTAGCAGAGTGCGATTGGTCTCAAAGATCTTAGAATGGAACCTATTTTCATTTTAAAATTGGAAGGTAATATAAGGTTGGTGGCATTTTAGTCACCCTTGTTTCCAGCCGGCACAACTAAAAATTTGCTTTGCTGCCATGTTGTTCCTTGGGAGGTCCTTTGTATGATTTTCGATCTTCAAACCTCATTGGACAGACAAGACAGTTGCCCAGTAAAGGTTCTTACACACTCTGCGGGAACAGGACAGGAAACGCCGTGGGTAGGACGTGTCTTTCCCCCACCGCTTGCCATGCACTCCTCGTCACAAGCAAGGGTGTAAGGGTGAACCCGGGGAAGGCGGGAATGTGGGGCCTACCCCATGCCGTTACCGCCGCCTCCCACCTAGTGTGTTTATCTTCATTCAAATACATCGAAGCGAAAAAATATGACCCGTGTCCAGCGGCTGTTTCCTGTCCAGTTCCCGCACAGTTTGTGAGAACTTTAAAAAGTTGCCTTTGCACAGCCACCCTCATGTTGACAATGTTCTTACTACGAACATGTTTAACTGGATGCCATGATGAAGGTCCCAGTTTCTTGTTGAAGGTGGAGTGATTGGAGCATTCTCCTATTCTACCTTGGTTACTTGAATCTAATTACAGGACGAGTATCCCATTTGAACGATCGAGTTGCTGTCATCGATCAGCAATACTATTTCCACGTGCAGAACACAAAAATCCCGTGTTTAAAAGTGGGTGATACAGTGTCTTGCGTCCTTTATTTGAACGACGTCGAGACTTTGGTGAAAAAGGTTGAAATAGTTGAAAACCCTGAAGTCAACCTCGACAAGTCCGAGGTCGAAAATAAAACTCACAACCAAAAAAGGTATGGAGACGATTTTTATTTTTGCGACATCAAAGGTGAACAATGATTTACTGAGACGATTGCTGTTTTGCAGTAGAGATGATGGTGACCACAATTATCAAATAAAGGGGACAATAGTGAAAAAGGTTCTTCGTGACATTACTGTTGAAAGTGACGACGTCAGATGTCCCTGCATTACGTTCAATATGGATTGTGTTAGAGCTGAATTCATGCCCCAAGCAGGTAATAATTTGAAATACCACGTGACATAGGTACCTCTTGTCTGCTATGGTTACACAGAATCAATGAGGAATGGACGTGAGAGTAGGGATTTGTTACTTTTGACCTCAAAAGCATCCACGAAAACCCCTGTAAATGTTCCAGTTTTCAGCTTCGAAATCCGTGTAGTTTGGCAGGAATAAGCAAAAGAAAAAAGCGTGACGTAATTGGTATTGATATCTCACTCACTCGGTACCCACGTGTGGGAGCAAGAGGGAATACATACCAGATGGCGTTCATGGTACATGCTCTGGCGGTCACCTACCAGCCGAAAAACGACACAAAAAGCGTTTATGGAAGTGGCTCATCCGATGGCTTCCCCCACCTATAGAGCTTCCGCCTGCCCCTTGGGTAGTCCTCTTCACTGGTTCCCCTCCACTCCCATTCCACCACCTCCATGGTCTTCCCCATTCTAGAGCATGTACCATGTTTCATAGTTTGTTTCGAAGTAAGTAAATAGGCCTTGTACATGGGGCGAAGCCCCTTGCGAGTTCCACCCACTTCCATTCATTTCAGACCCATCATAGTATAGCACCTTTTTGGAAATTTCTCTGTTATACCTACAATTTGAAATAATAATTTAAAAAAAATGCACGTCTGTTCCTCATTTACATCAACTTACGTAGTAGTCAGATCGGACAACATTTTTATACATTACTATTTGGAACATCTCGTTTAGGAGACATCGTTACGCTGGATTGCTGTTTGGTGGAAAGTTCAGGAGAGCGTGAACCTCGAGTTCTGGTTGAGGAAATACATCCTGAAAACACAGTTGTGGAGTCTGGTGTGGTCACCGGGTGGGACTCGATTCAAGGGAATATCAACAACTGTGCTCATTTTGCCATCCAGAGTTGCGAGCCGGGCTACCAACCTGCTAAAGGCGACAAGGTAAGTCGGGGTTGGTCTAGTTTGTCAGTTCCCTTGCAATTCTGTGACTTCCAGAATCCGAATTTCACGATTTCAGCGTTTTAGACCCTCGGCTAGTCTTTTCTCAGTACTAATCAGACTGTTTTCTGAAGAAATTTGAAACTTTCTCAGTATGTCCTTGCTACAGACGTAACTATCCAAATGAATAGGTGGTTGTTATAAGTTAGAACCAAGAGGTACTTGTTGGGTCCACCTGATAGTTTTATAAAATTATTGCCACTAGTTCTGACTCTTATTATATCCCAAATCCAATTCGTGGATGCTCTTGATGTATGGCAAGGAAGTAGCAAATCTGCTTAGGAGAGGTGAGCCAGTGGACAGCATTTATGCTGTACCTGGGACGGCCTTGTCACAACGCCGTTAAGGCCTCTTCACACTGTCAAGGCCCAGGGTATGGCAGCCCACTGCCCAAGCCAGTACTGACCAGGCCACTGCCGTATGTTTGGATGAGGAGTTTGCCAGCAGTGGCCGATGAAAGGCTGGTGATGCCTGGGGATCGCCTGCAGATTAGTTTTCACCATAAGTCAAGGGGAGCTCAGCAAGAAAATTTACTATCAACGTTTTTTGGATGTATAAATTCTGTTTGTGCTCAGTTAATTTTCTTGTGTAGGTACCTACCTACTTAGTTCAAATGTTATTACTTGTAACAGTGTGGCTGTTCTCAATACGTTTTTTCTTCCGGTGGAGACAGGATCGGTGAGCGGAAGCCTAATCGATATCCCTTCTTAACTGGTGGTAATCTTGCTGGTCTAGGAGGGGGACTCGAGGGTCCACCACCACTGTCACACTCTGTCACATGGTAGCAGAGCGTGGTTTGGTAGTATGCGCTGAGCAATTCACCATACTCCATCCACTTTTTGTGGGCTTACCAGAAGGATAAGCCCAAAGGTTTCCCAGAAGGATTCCTTTACTAACCCCTTTGATCCCTTTGATAATACATACATCTTCCCCACCCCCTTTCCCCCCTTCAGAGTGTCAGTATAATTAAAATATACTGAGCTCATTTGAAGGCGATTGATGCCGTGTCCCAATTTACAAGTCCCAATAGTTGTTCCATCCTAACGATGGAGGTTGATCACCTAGAGTCCTAGAGGCTGCACAGATGAGCACAATTCACTGGACAATAACCTCTGACAGCATTATTCGCCAATACTCGTACGTAGGAGCTTTGTTCTCCACTATAAATATTGAGGTAGTACCATTACGATGGAGGTTAGTCAGCTTGAAGTTGTTCTGATGTCGTTTCCTGAACCAGAACTTCATAACTGCTTTTCATTCCCCCTTTCCCCTCTCATACTTCTGCTTCCCAGAAGTATGTCACGTGGAGAGGAGTGTAACAGTGTGGCTGTTCTTGAGTAGTTTTTTGGTCTGGTGGAGACGGGGTCGCATGGCGGAAGCCTAATCGATATCCATTCTTAACCGGTGATAGTCTTGCTGGTCTAGGAGGGGGACTCTCGAGGGTCCACCACCACTGTCACACTCTATCACATACTTCAAGTAATCTGTTGCATCTATTTTATTGCCTTGAGTTTAATTAATGAAATTAAGATCGCAAAGTTGAGGCTGGCATATGGGGGGGCAAAAAATAGTGCCTGTGCTTCAGGAGAGGGCTATATCTCTATCACTTGTGGCGAACATTGAAGTACAGGGCCAGTAAGATAAGGCAAAGTAATCAGTTTCGGATGTGGGCAGTCTCATTGCAAAAACCTATTTCTATTCTTCAAGGGACTGGTCTGGCCAACTTGCAAGATATAGCAAGTATGGCGCAGATCTGCAAGACTCTGCAAGGTTCATTCACTTCACAGCGCTCCACTTCCATTATTGAAGAGCTAAAATCCCATCTATCGCCACCATGTGGGGTTATTGGCTGTATTTACGGCATCACTGTCCCATAATTGTATAACCTATTCAGATTAATTTATCGTCGTGATTTTGTTTCTGTTCAACAGGTTTTAGCCTCCTTGATTCGTTCAAACGTCAAGCATTTCGCTTGGAGGGCAATCCAAGTGATACCTCAGAATCGTGCAACAAACTTTCGCATGATGAAGGAAACCGAGAAGGCCCGCAAGGAACTCATGAATGACAAAGAAGGCGTCAGTGTTGGAACGGCGCCTTGTTTCGAACTGATGATGGGCGAGCAGGATTGTTTTTTTGTTAGTTTTTATATACGTGGAATATTGAGTAACAAGGATTGTTTATTGTTTAGCCATGATGGTTTTATTTATCGCAGAGTGCAATTTTACTCTGACATAGTTAAATTAAGATATAATTTTTCGCAGCGAATTAATTTTCTTGTATCAAACCAAAACAACTAAGTTGCCAACCTGGCAAATCTTAGAAGCTGCAATCATAATAACGTGGGACTTGTCTACTTAACATGCCCCTCAAGTCCTACGGGTTGGGGGCAGTGACTCTAATCCCATCTCTTGCTTGTAGAACTCTGTCGTTGGAGAAGGTAGGGCCTTTGTCAGCATAACCACTGGCGTCATGTCTGTTGGCAAGTATTTGAACCCATTTTGCCAGTTTTCCAAGGCTTCCCTGATGAATTTCTGCCGTATGTCTGTTTTTCGTGCGAGCATGATGTGACGCATCCTGAGTCATTCTTTGAGCGCCTTGGTTTTCATTATGGATGATCAGCTCCTCCTTAATCGGGAACCCAAGTTCCCTCATGAACCTTCGCAAATACAAACCTTCTTTAGTAGCCTCCTTCAGGCGGTAGTATTCCACTTGACATAACCACAGTACGTTACTTTCGGCTTTCCCATGTTGACATGCGAAACGCTATGCCACTGAATGATCGGCGATCCAGAAAACTGTTTCCCCAGTCAGCGTCAGCGAATCCCCAAAGTTGCTTGCTGGATTTCCTTAAGTCAATTTCGTTTCAATTTTTCCTTTCAGATATCCTAGTGTTTGCAGCTTTCCACTGTGTTTCATTGTATCTTGTGTTGAACTAGCTCAAATAATTTACTGCAAAAGCAATATCCGGCCTAGTTCCAATGACCAGGTACATCAGAGATCCCACCAATGAGCGGTACGGCAATCGCTCTGCCAATCTGTGCAGCTCAGAATATCAGGATTTGCGATGATCTCTAGTGGTGTTGTAATGGGCTTGTAGTCTTGCATCCCGGTGTATAAACATAATAAACATATATTTTTATGTATATATACCTCTTGTATATATTTTGTTGAGATAGATGCATGACTCCACCCTTTTCGTAAATTAATTCTGTACCAACGTCAGAATAGTCTCCATGTCATTGGTTTTGAATTCGCTCATTATTATTTCCTGGAGTTCCATTAGTTTCTCTGAATTTTTAGACTCTAACATCAAATCCATCTACGTACACAGCTATTATTCATAGCGGAGTTACTTGTATCAGTTACTGAATAATTTGTTCCTTTCTAAGCCCAACGGTCTTATCAGGTGGAATAAATCGGCTAACATGAGATCACCGAAGTTAAGATACCTCGAGTGTGGTTAGTACTTGGATGTGTGACCGCCGTGACACGTCCAAGTATGACCCGTGTAGCTGTTGGGCGAACCCCTCTCCACTCAGGGGGCGAGGCAATGAGTAGCCAAGTAATGACCGAAATGATCGCACCGAGTTCTGATCACGTCAAATTCATTGGAGGACAGCTGATCACGTCCGTGACGCTGGCAGGGCAGTAGGACGAAAAGCCCCATCCTGGAATGGCCTTTTACTTTACTACGTACACACTTACACAGCCATGTAAACCTTTTCGCCGTGTTATATGTTATGTTATGTGTCATATTTTATGTGTTGTTATGTTATACCTATGTGTTACATATAAGGACCCGCATCATAGCTTTCATGCCGACCTTCTTAGTTACTCTTTCATCTAGTTTCATGTACCACTGTCTCCCTGATTGTTTCAGTCCGTACAGTGATTTCTTTACGTGGTTTGTGGTTTTTCCAGTCTTCTAATATACTTTTTGCAGTATCTTAAACTCTTCCCGTTTCATATTTAATTAAATTTAGAAGAGTTTCTTCAACTAAGTTGCCAACCTGACAAACCATGTGAAGCTATAGTCATAATAACGTGGGTCTTGTCAGCTTAACATTATTCACTGGATTTATTTACATGAACGTGGAGTGACGTGTGGAGTGACGTCTTTTACATTTCCACAGTAAATATAAGAATATACCAGCCAGTTGCCCTCTTTCATGGGGAGACAGTAGATGCCATCTTTCCGACAGATGAAGGCCCATACTGAGGAGTGGCCTCTAGAAGTTCGTCCTCTTCCAACAAATCGTCATACTTATCGGATTTCACATTTTGTTTGACAAGTACAGGACCGGGTGTAGAGAGCCAGGAGGGTAGGGCTTCTCCGTTCGTGGTCAGTGAAGCCAAGGAAGCACTCGTGGGAAGTGCAATTGGGGTTACCCATGGTTTTGAAATTTTTGCTTTTTTTTACATAAAAAAAAATTTCTTAGAAAAACAAATAGAATTGTTAAAAAATAAACTATAATTAAATTAAAAGTAAATGGTAAAGGAAAGTAATGTAAAACAATAGTAACAAAGTAGATTAAACACAAACACAACACACAAGTAGATTGTTAAAAAACAAATAGAGTTGTTGAAAAATGAATTGACTTAGGCTAAAAATCCTGATTTTTAGCCTATCAGTTTGCCGTAATAGCATATTTAATTGGTTTCCAAGATTAAGGTCAAAGGCCTTCTACCTCTTTGCTTCAGCATAGCAGGACAGACTCCGCGACTTGCCAGGAGTAGTACCTGTCCTTGCTCGATGTTGAGCGTTTAAAACCACCTTTCAGACTAATATTATTAAATTTTGAAGGGGGACTCAAAGGCTTGGGGTCGATTTTGTTCATGTTCAGACAAGTGTCCTACATCCACCAACCATCTAAACATTGATTCCAAACCATACCGTCAAATAATTTTTCTTCTTCTATTTTTGGCCAGGTTTTTTTGGTGTTTCAGACCACAATGGCAGCCAGCAAGGCAGGTGGGCTGCCTAGAACGGCCGTTTACATAGTTTTTGTTCTCATTAGGGTCATGCAGTGAATTCCAGAAAGCCACGCATATGGGCAGACGTTCTGGAGCCATGTCAAATCCTCGTTAACACAATCCCCCGCCTTTTAACTCTTCAGCTGAAGTAATCTCTTCTGGATCATCCTCTTTCATAACCCTGCTGTACCGCATTTTCTTTTCAGATCGAAGTTGTCAACGACAGTCCGAAGGCTCAATCGGTCCTGTCCTGCGTCAGCTCTTCCAACATCACATCTCAAATTCAACTCGTCGAACCCACAAAATGGCCTGTGCTCATCCAACCATTCGGCAGAAAACCTTTCAAATTCCAGATCAACGCACAATACTTGGGAAGATCATCTCAGTTGTATATTTGGTCTTTCAAGAATTTCACAATCGGACGGCAATTTGAATTTGATGTTGTAGACCCTGATTTAGCGTTTAATGATATTGGTAATTTATTGTTTTACCCGCTACTAGAAGTACCTACTTACATTACTATGGCAAATTTTATGGTTTTCAACTTTTTTTTTCAGTCCCATCTGAAGGGAAGGTTAGGGGAGTTAGGAAAGAAGTTACAGCTTCCCAGCTGATTGCGCGATCTTCAGGAGTTATAATGCCAGGCAGGCGATCTTTCTCCCCTGCAGCTTTTGTTCCAGTAAAACTAGGTCAGTTTGCTCTATCAGAAAAAGTACTCAAGGCTGCTCTTCCGGAAGATAAATTGAATTTGGACGATTTGATGATCAGAGTATCAGAGGTGAGATGATTTTCTTATTACTGAACGCTATTTTAGTCTGTTCACAGCAATAAATATGTGGTTAATATAAAAACAAACTGAATACAGTAAAAGCTCTAATCCATCCAAGTCCTGATAAGCTAAGGCAATGGTGATTCGCATAGATTTTATTTATTTATTTTTTCTAAAGGCAGTTAGATACCTAATGGCTTAAAAAAATAATAATGTCGTAGGACAAAAACAAAGAGTGTATCTATAATTATTTTCGAAAAGTTATTGAAATTTGTCCTACGGCAAAGGAGTGTTGTCTCTCATTGGGCAACTCTAGAGTAAGCTCCACCGAACAACACGCAAAAATGCTGGAGTTGTAGGTATTATTCTTCTGTTCAGGTTTTGTTACTTGTTTGCATTTCCGCGTTCGCCGACCATCCACCATCGTCCAAAACTACGGTTTTGGTTCACATTCTTTAAATTTGATCGCGATCACAGCGCGGATCTTGCGGTTTAGTTCTTATGTATGTGACGTCGAAAAAGGTTTCTCAAGAGACTTAGGGATGCCGCCTTTTATTCAAACAGCTGAGATTTTAGTCCTAGTCCACTCCAGAACGATGTGAATTGGATTTTCTCATGCAGATGGATTTTCCCATTGCAAAAACTGCATCTTTATTATTAAACTGGTTTTGGAAGTCTGTTACATCTGAGTCGTGTCCAAAGGCCTTGCACAAAAGATCTTCTATATAGACACTTGAAATTTTGAATCACACCTTGATCCATCGGCTGAAATTTCGAATCACACCTTGATCCGTCGGCTGAATCAAAACCGTGAAATTTTGTGGTAGGTAAACAGGAAAAAGATTGCATTACAAATATTGAAAAAACCCAAACACAGGCGGCTCAGTCGGTGCCAGATTACAGAATGTGCCAAACTGTAGAATGCCGGACTAGAGACACAGCCAAAATAGGTCTTGTGAGACTAACCGAAATAGGTCTTCTTGATATGACTAACCATGTAATTCAAGCTAATGACACATCGACATGGTATCTCATGAAGTTATTGCTGAAGTTAGAAAGAGTTGGTGTCCGGGGTATTCCGCTGGAGTGGTTCCAATCCTACTTTACCCTGCGACCCTGGAGGCCCCTCCTTGTCTTCATCGAGTATCTCACTGAGGGGATTATCTCAAGATAGTCTGCTCGGCCCGATGCTGTTTCTTATTCTTGTAATCGACTTGCTAGACTCCTTTTAGAATCCACTGTATATGATGTTATTTTCCCAGATGATACCAAGTTTTTAGTAAGTGGAGAAAACTTAGCCCAATCCATCGACATTGTCCAGTCCAAATTCTTTGAATTGGTTGGTGAAAATGATTTACTGTTGAACTAGAACAAAACTCAATGTGTATGGTTCTTACCTCGGAGCACTGTTGGAGTGTCTACTCCTTCCATTACTGTTGACGGCATTGATATTGCGTTCTCTTCTTCAGCCAATTTCTTGGGTGTTCAGCTGGACGAACATCTCAATTTCCATTCCCATGCCAGTGACTTACAGTCAAGGTTAACTAGCACGTGCTTTTGCCTTCGTAAACTCCAACCGCATTACCGTACTTTTCTCTCGAAAGCACGTTATGGAATTTTGTTTTGGTCGAACACTAATAACATGGGCAACATTTTCAAGAATCAGAAGCACGCCCTCACGATGATTTTGGGCCTTCCTTCATGCCGTGGGTTGTTTCGTAGAGAGGGGCTTCTCTCTCTTCCGTCAGTTTATATTTACAAGGCCCTGGCCTTTATTGTTGAACAACAGGGGCTGTTTACCCACTGCATGATCAGCCACGACCACGCTTCAAGATTTGGCTGTTCACTGTTAAGAGTACCTGAACATAATCTTGAATTCTTCAAGCAAAGGTTTGAATATAACTCTTTTGCAATTTATAATCACTATATTCAACATCTCAAACGTCACGTCGGCCGGCCAAACATTTCTTCCTTCAAATGAAAGCTTAAATCATTTTTAATTGACAAAGAGTTTTATTGTATTTCAGATTATTTATCTTGTAAATAGTTTAATGCTGTAATTTCGTTTTTGTGACATATTGCTCTACTATGTTTATGTATGAGTGCCTTTAGCAATAAAGATTTATTATTATTATTGTTATAGACAGCTTCTACTGTAGTAGGAAAACAATAATTTATTGTCCATTTGGGTATAAGATGACAATATTGTGTGGCATCATGCTGATGTCGAGAGCAAGTCACAAACCAGAGAATACCTGTACCTTCAAGCAGCTGTAGGATATTTAGGATAGGCCAGGTGCAAGAATTGTTAAGAGTATCAATCAGCTCGTCGAGTCAGCAGGTACTTACCAACTTTGGAGCTGTTAACTCCAAGAATATGTCAACCTCGTACGCCAGGTGTTGTGTTGTTCACTTTATACGGTTTCTCCTGGGTTGTTACAAATCCCAATCCCACTCATCCCTGATTCCATGATGAAGTTGAATAGGATCTTTGACATATGACAATTTTTAAGGCGTTACTGTTGCTGGACATTGTAAAATTATTGCCCTGATTCCGTCCAACTGGTATTTACATGTGTACAAGATGTTTCCATTTCAGGTGTTACCAAGCCTGAAGGAAGACCTTCGCCGACACACTTACGCCGATCGCATGCACTCGCTTCTTTATCTAGAAGAAGTTGCCATGTTAAAACAAGTTGGAGAACTACAAATGGAAGCCACGTTCAAGAAAATGGGAGACTGCTTGGTATTGAATGTTCCAGCACTTAGCCCGTACACTACCAAATTAGTTGCTGGTAAATTCATTGTTTCCCATATAAAATGCCATCTACCTATACAGTCAATGTCCAGCTATAAGCATCTATAGTACAAAGGGACTTGCAACGGGAAATATGTACAGATTGGATATGTTCTTGCTAGAGCTTGTGTTATAAGGGTCATTCCTTGTAACATTAGTGTTTTATATTCCACTAATATTTCTCATCTTGTCACAAACATGGCTGCCCTAGGTGATATGCTAATAGCATCGTCAGCAGATTTATCCAACGGCACTGAGTCCAACAAATACGAAGGGGTTATCCACAAAGTCACCAGTACCCAGATTTGGCTTCAGTTTGCTGAAGATTTCCACGAGTTTTTCACTGAGGCCAACCATTACACGGTGTCTTTCGTTACGAGCAGGGCCTCCCTGAGGCGGATGCATCAGGCGATAAATCTCGCCGCCAAACACCTTGGCATGTCATGGCTTTTCCCATCGAGCATTCAGTCCAGAGAGCCTCAGGTCAGTAGATGGAATGATAATTCTTAGGCAATAACACATTAGTCACTCTACTCATCATTCTTGAAATTTAATTCAACGTTGAACGCAGGTTATTGTTGAAGACGAGCTTCCTGAAGAGATGTTGAGCTGTCGCACAGCAGCATCCAAAGGCAATGAAATTCCACAAAAACTTCTTCAGCTCTTGAAGAGTTTGCCTACAGGTTCCAGGTCTACAGCAATGAAGCAATTGACCGATGACTGGGAGAAAAGTGAGGTAAATGTTCTGAGGGAACTCAAGGAGTACCTATGTAGAACGAGATTTATGGAATTTCATTTATACTCTGAATATACTAATTTTTATATGAATGGTTTTAGAGCAAAACGGAGGTTTTAAAAACTGTTAAAGAAGAGCATTTTCTGTATGGACCTGATCCTCGCAAGTTGACAGTCCAGCTGCCATCTTCGCAGTTGAGCATCAAGCAAAAACTGCAGACTCCTTTTGTGCGGTCATCAGTGGAACTACAGAAAAAGCAAGACTATCGGAGAGGTCCCCGTTACAGGGGTAGGGGACAGGGTAAGATGAACTGGAACCGACATGGCTCTGGTTATGGGGTTCACGTCACCCTTGATAGCGAGTCGAAAGTAAACATTCAAGGGCAGCAAATTAAGACAATCAAGTGAGTAACATTTTGTTCTATCTAACAGTACTAGTGTCTAGCACCATCGTTTACTTGTTCCAGATCATAGATGCAGTCAGGACTTGCAGTGTTGAAATTGTTGCACAAACTATCCATTTTTCAGTGATTCTTCGAGTCTCGATATCCCCACCCATGTGTGCTTCCAAATAATAATTTTAATGCTTTCGAATCTAGGTGGTTCAATCGTGGATTGAACGAGCAACAGAAAAGTGCTGTGAGGAATGTTCTGTCTGGTGAGGCCCGACCATTACCGTACATCCTTTTTGGACCTCCCGGCACAGGGAAAACAGTCACAGTGGTTGAAACCATTTTGCAGTTATACTCTCTAATCCCTCAAAGCAGGTAAGTGCGAAGATGTCACCCTTCCTACGCTAATCTTTACTAGTTTCCAATTAATAATTGCCTTCCATTAACCCTAAAGCTTGATTGGGCATGTCTTTTCTTAATTGGTGATTGGTTCATCAGAGTCCTTTTTTTCCCTTTTTTTTAAGGTTGCTTGTTGCAACGCCTTCAAACAGTGCGGCTGACTTGATCACCGAAAGGATATTGGCCTGTGCAAGCTTGAAGCAGAAAGATTTGCTCCGAATGGTTGGCTACCACTACCTCGAACAGGGACGAATAAATGCGTCGATAATCCCCTACAGTGCTGTGCCAGATGTCAAAGCTATCAACATATCTGGTGCTAGCGGAAGCTCCCGTATGTTCATTCATATCTTTTAACTATTCAATAATTTTGCAGTTTTCAGGACATTTGTCTTAGGGCTTCATCTTGGCAAGGACTTGGATTCGTCTTGTGGAGTTGTGGCTGGAGTTAGCTCAATAAGCTGTGGGGAATGATCGGGTGTCCATAGTTTGACAGAGTGATTACAGCCTCAGCTTATATGATTATGCATGTAAAACTGTGGTGGACCTATTACCTTGTTAACGTTAACGTTACGCTAAGGTTGAATAATTATTATTCATCCGAGTTCCAACTCCATGATTGTGTCTTACAATGAAGAATCTTATTTGAATGTGGTGTACCGTTTAATACATTGCAAAAACTAACCTACATAATTCGTTGTTGTAAGACAGATCCGTTATTGGATGTTTTCTCTGGATGTTAGACATTTAGTTACACAACAGTGTATTTTAACTGTACAAATTTGAATGTGCTTGTGCCCACTTCGAAGTTGACCATTTACCGCAATGTTTTCAGATGAAGGAGTGAAAATGTGTGGGCGCGAACTGCTCGGCCATCACCGCATAACTGTTGGAACATTGGGGTGCCTTGGGCTCCTTTACAATATGGGATTCCCACGAGGGCATTTCACGCACGTTGTTGTGGACGAAGCAGGTCAAGCCACTGAGCCTGAAGTCCTCATACCAATGGGTAATGATACGTAATCTTTAAATTCACGAATACGCCTCAAATTGTACCTTGGTTTTAATGTTTTTTACGTCCTGGTTGTAGTGTTTCTGCATATGCAGTTTGGGCAGGTGATATTAGCTGGCGACCCCCTCCAGCTCGGTCCGGTCGTCACCTCCAGGCTCGCGGCTCGCTCTGGACTACAAGACTCTCTCCTCGCTCGCCTGCTCGCCCGGTATCCGTACGCCAAAGATGCTTCGAGCTTCCCTGAGACTTGGGGCTACGATCCCCGTCTTGTCACCAAACTCGTCTACAACTACAGATCTCTACCAAAAATCCTCAAACTACCCAGCATGCTGTTCTACGACGATGATCTGATTTCCAATGTAAGTTTCGCTCTTCACAAGTACGTGCTGCTTGAATTATTGCCGACCATTTAAGAGGTGTTTACACTTGACCTCGGACGGCATTTGTCACAGGTACTATGTGCATGTTTCCCTGAGAAGGCGTTCAAAGAAGAAAATAACCTGTAAGATTGGACCTGATTACCTCGTTTCATTCCTCCTCCAGATAATTATTCTTACACATAAACCATTTTTAGGTGTCTGAAGAAAGTAGTGAAGAAGCCGAAGTGTTGAGAGCCATCGGGAACAAGATCCCTTGCAGTGTGGACGGGGCCGCTCCTCCAATATTGTTCCACGGCGTTCGGGGGAAGAACGAACAAGAGGTGGGCAGCCACTCGTGGTTCAACCCTCAAGAAATGGTGCAAGTTGTGCTGTACCTCGTTGCACTCTACAGCCAAGGGATTACATCTGACCAGATCGGAGTTATCACACCTTATCAGCTGCAGGTAACTACTCATATCCCTTCTTTGCCACTAAACCACCTTATTTAGGCACGTGCATTATCCCTTCGTTACCACTAAACCACCTTATTTAGGCTCATGTATTCATCAATCATCGATGGTTTTTTCCGTTTTCACAACAGTCCAACAAGATAAGATTTATGCTGGAACGAATGGGAATGGAAGCCCCGAAAGTCGGGTCCGTCGAGGAGTTCCAAGGCCAAGAGAGGATGGTCATTATAGTTTCTGTCGTCAGAAGCAGTCCTGAAGAAATTACTTACGACATGCAAAGGGCACTGGGTTTTGTTGCTAATGCCAGAAGATTGAACGTAGCCCTCAGCAGAGCCAGGTAATTGTTACAATAATTGGTACCTACTTGACTACTATAGCCCAGTCAAATTTACTTTTGGTCTTGATCAATTCATACAAAGCTGGAAATGATTTCAATTCACTTCGGGCATCCTGAGTCATAAGGCGTAAGATTCATGTTTTGTGGCTGTTTCTGAGTCAAGCCGAACTTTTTGAGCCAATAACCACGACATTTTGGCACTTTCCTGGCATCGTACAAAAAATTAAAGTATATTACATTCTGTGTCAGGCTATCCCCTTAATAAACGTTAAATTAGGTTCAGCGGTTTGGTCAGAATCAGCAGTCCAAAATAGGCAAATTTTTCCATTTTTACTGAGGAGTACCATTTTTTGTCAGTTTGAATGATTTTTTTTTAAGCACACGCTTCAGTCAAAATAGAAAACTTGCCTGTTTTTGACTGCCGATTCTGCCAAATTGCTGAACCAAATCTAATGTTTAAGGAGATAATTACACGCAGAGTTTAATGCAGTTAATTTTGGTAGGACTGGGCTATTATTATAATATGCTATATTGATAGTCGCGTCAACCAAATTAATAGTATAGTAAGGTATTACATCAACAATCTGTTATCGTACAACAGACCAATTATTAATCGTTCCAACTAAACTGGTAACAGTCCCCACCATACTAGATGGGGAACTATTCACTATTGTTCAGCCCTCCTCATTTTCAACACTCCTACTGTTGAGGAATTTGTGGGGTTCACGGCTAAACCAGGGTAGCAAAAATCGGTAGATAGGAAAATGTATCCGGTGGAAATAGGTTGATTCAGCACACCACTAAAATCTATAGAAAACCGTAGATTTAACATCCAAAATCGGCAGAAAATCTGGAAAAACTGTGGGGATATCAATAAAAGGCCGTTTGAAGGGAAAAAAGTGACAGCAAGTGAGCAAACCCCACAAGCGGAAATTGCAGCGCAATCCACATGGACGGGAATCTCTTTTGTGACTGATCTGCTTCTTCTTACATCTTAACAAATTCACGTTTGTCTCTAACTTTCTCGGCCTGGTTGACTGGTTATCAATGTGAACAATTACCTTCGTCTTTCAAACATCCCTGACAACTTCTTTACTAGAATAGGTAGACAACTTCGAATAGGTAAAAATACTTTGATAAACCCCCAGGCGGAGCAAAAAACCAGTAGGCCTCATGGAAAATAGGTACATCTAGCATCTCAAATTCCTTAGGAGCTCAATAGAGAGGACAGCATCGATGTGGCGATGCCGCTTCCTAAGGCCCCTTTCACACGAGGCAACTAGTAGATTCAACTAGTAGACCGGGCGGGTGTCAACTCGTCCGCCCAGGCGGGTGGCCACTAGGCACATGTGCCACTCACGTTCTCATCCCCACTAGTTGACTCAACTGGTGGAGGAAACTCGTTACCGGACCTTTGGGACTTGCAGTTGATTCCACTAGTAACGTCGTGTGAACAGAGTCGTGTCAACTCCTTGACACCCGCCCGGTCTACTAGTTGAATCAACTAGTTGCCCCCTGTGAAAGGGGCCTAATGAGTGCGCAAGCACCATGAATTGGACGATTTTCCTCACCACTTCTGGTTAGCTTCTATAATAGTACCTGTAGACCAGCTTCCCCATATATCTTTCAAACCATGGCTTGGACACCCCATTGTTACCAACCACAAACTTGAGTTCGGATACGAATTATTCTATCATAGTTCATGTTTGTTACTGATGATGACCTAACCGTCGAAATCGATTTAACTTTGTATTCATTGTTTTCGTGGAAATAGACTTTGTTATATTATAACTCCGTTTTTTATTGAGTTCGGATTCTAGTTCCGATCTGCTACAAACTTCTTTTCTCAATCTACGCAGTTTTCGAAGAATTAGATAAATAAAATTAAAATTCACCGTTCTTTTTAATACATATCCCTGAGGTAAAAACTGTTTTTGAGTTTTTATTCTTCATTGCAACGACCATATGTATGTGTAGGTAAAACTTCTACCATAACTACAACACTTGTGTCCGACATCCCTGCCTTGCAGAAATTGTACCAACGTTCGTTTCCCTTTGCAATACAAAAATAATGGACCTACCTAGATATCTAATTCGGAACTTAGGGAAAGAAAAAGAAAACTGAAATTCAATAATTTGATTTGACAGTGACTTATCTTGTTTTTTCCTGAAAATGCCGTGAAGAAACACTCTTCATGTCCTGGTATATCATCTTGTTGATAATGATAAGCCCCAACATCGCAAGGCACGCTGATTATGTATTGCTGATCTACAGGTAGTATTATTGAAAGCTAACCAGAAGTGGTGAGGAAAATCGTCAGTCTTGGTGCACGTGCACTCGTTAGGAAGCATTAATCATCACTCCTCCAGACTCTCCTCTCAATAGAGCTCCAGGAGCTCAAAGTCCTGTAATAGATAGCATTTCACCGATTACTTATTAAATGTTGAGAAGGAAATGTGTTAGTATTCAAAAGCCGAATGAATACTGAATTGTATGTTGCTGTCAGCAGAGCACAGCTACCTTTTGTTGCACCTCTTTGTTGTGGTATAGGTTAAGGTTCTTACACCCTATGAGGAAATAGGACAGGAAAGGACTTGGGATGCCGGACGGCTGCAGCTGTCCCGTCCTGCGCCTATACCTACTCTAGGCAGGACATTCCTCAACTCTCTTTCCCCCACCATTCGCCATGCTCCCCTCATTTCAAGCTCTCCTCCTTCTCAAAAAACAGTTTAGACTTTGTGGGTGGGTGGGGGGGAACGTCCCTTGCCAGGAACCACTGTTTTTTGCTCCGAAAGAGCCGACGGCGGATCCCGTCCTGTGCCTGCCCCATGCCATCACCACCACGTCCCATCCAGTGTCCTCATTCTATTCAAAAACACAGAAGCG
This sequence comes from Leptopterna dolabrata, assembly GCA_954871275.1. Lineage (NCBI taxonomy): Eukaryota > Metazoa > Arthropoda > Insecta > Hemiptera > Miridae > Leptopterna > Leptopterna dolabrata. The sequence goes on along the minus strand of OX940984.1, from coordinate 9,873,751 downwards.
AAAAAATACGACCCGTGTCCCGCGGCTGTTTCCTGTCCTGTTCCTGCACAGTGTGTGAGAAGCTTTATGTGCCACAATCTTCAATTAGAACCGCCTCCTGCTCTGTCTTCCAGTGAATTAACATAGTTGTCTTGATATCCAGAGCGATGCTCATCATTGTTGGCAACCCTCATCTCCTTTCACTTGATATGCATTGGAGAAGCGTCCTACACTTCTGTGTCAAAGCCGGTGCTTACGTCGGCTGCGATCTCCCGTCTGAATCAAATCCCGTCCAATTCATGGACAAAACCATCAAACACAAAAAATGATTCAGAGTATTAATTTTCACTATACCACAAGTTGACTGTGTTTCTACTGCCAAAAATGTAAGTTGCCCAATCTTTTTTCCTTCAGAATATTTCAGTTATAACTTCTTTTTTATATCGTTTCGAAAACTTGTTAGAAAAGAACAGTTCCTATTGTGTTTAAAATTGATCTATAGTTCCTGTTATTAGTTCTCAATGTAACCTTTTTTGTCTTTAGATCTTATCTTGCTTAATTTCTATATTCGTTGTCACTATATTTTGAAGTGACGCGAATGATTTTTTGTATGCCTGAGCATTAGATAAATAAATCTGAAAAGTTTCAAGTTAAAAAATATGGTAAATAAACTTAAGTAGTTTTATAAAGAAAACAATAAATAACAATGTTATTATTGCTGGAGAAATCTGTACTCTGTTCAGTAATTTTAAAGACCGCAAGTCATATTTACGTATTTTGTAGTGCAGGTATTTTTGTAACATGTTAGAACGCGTATTTTTAAACATTAAAAAGTACACGTACTTTTTGTACTTGAGCGTTGTGTATTTACTGTTTTAAAAACCATATGTGTTTTACAATAGAAAATTTATAAAAAATATATGTTTATAATAATAATAAGTTATTGTGATAATTTATTACCTACCTACATGGACGGAGTAAGACGAACAATTTTAAAGTATCCTTGACTTATCGCTTCATCGTTGTTTTACATAATTCACTGAAATATTCTTATACCTTATACGGAATGTTACATTTTAAAGTATTTAGATGTCTAGGTGATGGTATTTTTAAGGGGGTTTACCATGTAATCACAAAGTTGTAGTATGACTGGGTGGGTTCATCTACCGTAAGTTCAGGCTTAATCAGTTTAACACCGTAACATATTTACATAACAGTAAGATGGATAATCTTACACGTTCCTCCTTGACGTAACCCTTACAGTGTTGGCTTTTTTGGTTATTGGCGCCAGCTTGACCTTAACAGCTTTGGACGCAGCGGTTTCCACAATAGTGTACGGTATTTCGCGTAGTTGATTCTCCGTCATTCCTGAAGTGTCTATCAGGTTGAACTGAAGATGCCGCTTGAGCTCGTCGGGAAGCCTCTTCTTCGACTCACCTGGCGACCTGGATCTCGACCTGGACCAAAAATGGGGAAGAATGAAGTGCGTTGAAAACTGCAGTATTGGAGACATCGTGAGAATTGGTTGGTGTGGAGTGACCAACCGAGGGAGTCAGATACGGAGATACCCGGGTGGAAGTGGGGAAATATTCCGTAGTCACTACTTCAAGCCTATAGTAACCTTCCTTTTCTTATAACCTACCTAATCTTTTAGGTGGGTATATCCCGGGGGGAACTGTCTTCAGTTGAACACTAGGACACTAGCTACTAATTTGTTTATTCAACCTTTAGTCACAGTATGCTCCATTTGTTTATATCAGAGGTGAAGAGCTAATCGCTGGTCGGGAAAGCACAGCTTTTCAAGGCTTGCACTGGTGCCCCCCGAGACAGAACCAGAAGCCTTCCACAAACGGGGATAATAAGTAAAGTTCGGACGCTCTAGCCCGCTCGGTGCCAGTCTACAGTAACAGCTACAATTACAGGTCGTACCAACAAAAACAGAAGAAACCTTCACCATGGTAACAGCTTGGGGATTTTTTTAAACCTTTGGGGCTGGGGGAGAAAGGGAAGCAATTTGTAACTCCCAGTTAGACAGTCTGTGCTTCAATTCCAGCACGGTGAAACCGGCCCGAAATACAGGTAACAGGCTCCGCTGACACGACTCAGCAACTGCGACTCTACTTCAGCAGCTCTGAGGAAGAAATCTGGGGTTTCAAACAAAATGTTTCCACCATCCCTGCAGATATGGCTATTTGGTCATGTACGGGACAAAACTAAATTGAGCTCATCATGTAAATACTGAGCTTATATAGAAGAGATGAAACACTCGGGAAAATTCGATTCATCTTTCTTGAGTTGAAAATGATTAAAAAATCCCACTTCACATCTTGGCCCAGACAAATTATACACAAAAAAAAGGCGTGCCTGCCAAAAAATTGAGTAAAGCTGGAAATGACTGTAAAACTTGCGGCATCCCAATTAAGAGTAATATGAGTGCGATAATTTTTGAGGTGAAACTTAAGAGAGCCGCAAAATTGTGGCACTTTTTCAGTTTTTAAAATTATAACACCTATAAATGAATGAAAGAAAGAAAATTCACGTTTTCATAAGAAAACGAATATTCATGAAAAGAGAATTCATGTTTTCTTAAGAAAATTTCACTTTTGCCAAAATTAAAGAGCATTAAATTCTTCGTCGGACGAATTCTGTTATGCTCAGTTTCACACACCTGTAACTAAAACCGGTTATTCCAAATGAACATTGTCTTATAACTCTAGTTGTAGAGCATCAAATTTTTCGTTTAGCGCAGTCCTATTTTTGTTCAATTAAAAATGATAATTAACTAAAAACTTGCACTTTTAAATTGAAAGTTTTACCCTTACCGCAGAACTGGATGCTCTACAACTTGAGTTACATGACATTTTTCATCTGGCATGACCGTTTTTAGTTACAGGCGAGTGAAACTGAGCACACACTTTTCAGAAATAGAAAAATGTGCCTATTTCTGACTACCGGCTCCGACCAAACCGGTGAACCAAATTCATTGTTTAAGGAGACCATTCGACGCAGACTTCAATGCTCTTTAATTTTGGTGCGAGTGAAATTTTCTGCAAGATGCACCGTTTGGATGTTATAAGCCAGAAAGTGCCAAAATTTCGCGGTTTTTTGGCTCCCAAAAGTTCAGCTCACCTCACAAACCGCCGCCAACTCATATTACTCTCACTTGGGATGCCCATTGTGATTTAAAATCACTTCCAGGTTTACATGGTGTTTCTGCAAGCAGAAGTCTAATTTGCCTGACTACCCGGAGACTAACAGTTGACAGATCACAGCAGTATTAGTGAAGAACATCCTACCTGTGTTTCCGGTGTCTCCTTCGCCCGCTGCCAAGGGTTTCTCCTCCTTCAGATCGCGGCCTGTTGGGTGACACAACCCGAGCCTCCTGCACCAGGGAATTCTCAGCTTGTTTCTTCTGTACTTCCTTCCACTGTTCCTTCGAATCCACCAGGACGTACTCCTGCTTCTTCTTGTCTCTCCTCCCAGTCGAAGATCTCTTGCTCCGCGTTCGCCTCCTCCTCGTTTTCCCAGAGCTTTTCGATATTTCGCTCTCGCTGTCTGACCCCCGCTTCTGACTTTTGTTGCTGGCTAAGCTCGTCAAAGATTTGGACTCGTTGGAAGACCTGCTCTCCATCGAAACGGACCTTCTAGACGATGAAATCCGACTGTTGGACGAATACAACCCCCGCGTCGGAGGCTGAGGCAAGCTTTGCGTGCTTTTGGGCGACTCGCTCCGGACCCAGTCGCTGTTCACCGGAAGAGACGCCGGTTCTGCCTTGATCCTTTCTATAATCGTATCCCCCGTTTCCAGACTTGTCGGCTGTATAGTTTCAAACGCTCGTCTCTGATACCTCTTACTAGGCACTCGGACAAACTGCTGGCTGCCTTTATCGAAATCTTCCTGCTTCCCTCGTGAATCAATTTGATCGGATGATTGGTTACTTTTGAAAAACTCCCGCAAATCCAAAGAACATTTGTACAAATGCTTGCAGGCACCTTTGGACGGCGTTTCGAACCCGTATGTATTTTCATCGCTCCCCTTACTCTCTGACACACGGACCATGAAATATTTCCCTTTATAGTAAATCTTCGTAATCCTCGACCAGCTATAAGTTGCAACTTTGTTTTTGTTCCTCAAAACAACAACACTCGTAGGAGACAAACCAAGGAAATACTCATTATTATCTTCTCCAAGTACCGGGTGCAAGTCTACTCCGTACATCTCCAACCATTTGACTTTCTCGAGAAAATTCAATTCCGCCAGAGCCGGCTGCTGCCCGTGCAATTCCGTATGGACCAAAGCTATTCTATTCTCTAATTCAACTGTTTGATTAGCGATGAATCTAAATTCTGAAACATATCCAGGAGTGTGTCTTCTGGCGTCGAAATCGCCCAATTCGGACTGCACCATGTACGCCCCCAATTCTGCTGCCAAATCGAACGAAACAGGTATTCTCCCTTGCAGTATGTCCTGCTTCAACTGGAGAAAGAACTGGTACCTCGTCGACTCCTGGTTCAATTTGCAAGGGTCCACAACGTAGAATTTGACGCCAAAATACAACGTGCATTGCGTTTGTCCTTTGACTTGTCGAAAGACTGTCTTGGAATGATCCAACCATTGCGTTTGGTTGTTCACATCGATGAACCTCAGACCGAAATATCCCATTTCGTGAACTCCAACTCTCCTGAGGACTTCGTGCAGCACATCTTTGCCAAGTGTCTTGTCATTCGCTTCCGAAGTGAATTGTTGTTGATCCAACAGAATAATCTTACAGACAACGTTCACTGGCCTCTTCCAGCATCTCATATTAGAATATTTGAGAGGAGTGAAATGGAATTTGACAGACTAACCTTCTCTGTATCCCTTACTGATGATTCCGTTCAGTCATTCAGCACCGACGATATTTCTTCACATTATATCTAACACAAATTGCCGAACAAAAATGAATTTTTGCATTCAGTGAAAGCCTCTGGGGAGCCAAGCAGGATGCAGAACAAGAAATAGTAGCACACTTGGGTCAGCTTCTGAAAACCAGTTCAGAACTAATGCCACGAGAGTCCCACGCTCTAATCATAGGAAGATTATGATATCTGCAGTTTTTTATTCTTCCGAGTTCCCAAGCTCTAGCGGTCACTCTACGTAAATTTTACACAAGAGGTGAATTAGTACCGTCACGAAAACTTCCGGTTTTAGGATTCCGGAGTTAATTTTGATATTGGACGGAATGTCACATTTGAGCGCTCAACGCTTATCTTGACAACACCATGGAAGAAGGGAAGGAACGGTTCCCTTTCACATGACAACAACCTGTTGAATGCCAGATTCCAGCTCGAAATCAAGGCCATAGAGAAAGTACCTACGGTGAAAGTCGAAGTGATGAGTTACCAACCTCCAACTGTAATTCTTGAGCAAAATAATTTACTAGATTTGTCTAGAAATTACTGCATTTAGTAGATCCTTCGAAATTGGGGTGAAAGGAGAATGATGAGAGATTTTACAATATTTTTCTAACCTACGGTGAAATTTTACTTCTTCCATGGGATTACTTGCCACTACAAATATTCAGTTTCACTTTTAACAGGTTTCTTTGGTCCTATTTAAGAAAATTACCTTGTAACTATTTTTTTAACTACCTCGTAACTTTTTTTTTTAAATGAAAAAGTGAAGTGACATAATTTTTCATGATAAAAATGTCCAGGTAGTTATCACCGCTGGACACGGCGCAATTTGACGTTTATGTGTTGGCAGCTTGATTCCTGTGTGCGTGTGGTGTGGGTGTAATATTTCTGTTGTGTTGTGCTCTGTTGATTCCCAGCAGGCAGCAGCTGATTTGGTAAATATTCTTTATTTTCGTTTTTGCAGTAAATAATTCAATTTATCATATTCTAGACCATTTATCCGAGCTATGGAGAGTGCTGATTCAATAAAAACTCTGTCAGTACCACCCATGGGGCTGTCTGTGCGTTGACCACAATGGTGCACCTTACCTATATTTACCCGTGTTTTTCCATTAATTTCCGGCGAATTGGTGTTAGCTTCTTATTGTATATTGAGTTAAAACGGTGTGAACTGGACCACCAAGGAATAGCAGGTTATCCTCGTTATAGCGTAAGTCTGTTCGCTCATGTTGTTAGTTCGGTTCAGAACAGATAACACCGCAGAAATGATAGGTACCTATCAACTGTTGTCAGGTAGAGAAAATAAATAGAAAGGATGTATTTGAATCTCTTCACATATTATACTATAGTTGAATACCTGAGCATGTTGAACGTGATAACACGAAGTAGGTATACTGTTTTATTGACGTAAGTCTTACGGTGACGGTGAGTCTCACTTTAAGCGAGCAAGAGAAAGTGCTCAAAGGATTTCACTCATCCACTTGAGTTCAACGATGTTGAATTACTAGGTACCTTGGTAGTTTTAGATTGGTAAAGATGACTTGATCACTTAAATATTGTATGCATTCATACTGGGAAACGTTTCATGTCAAATCCACAGAATACAGAGTATTTATGTACATCTAACCAACCCACTGAATTTACGTACTAAGTGGGTATCAAAATTTACTGTGTTGTTGGATTGCAGTTTTCATCAATCAATTTCCAAACCCAGGCATTCGGCCGTTCCGGTCAGCCTCCATCCGAACACAATTTGGATTCCATCCACGTTAAGGTAGAGTTTGCGCCAAACAGTTTGCATCGTTAGATACGATCGACGTACTCGTCCAAACTTATCTATTAGTAACTCGATAATAGGTCGGCAATATTTTGAACGATTTCTGTCACTGCTAGTAATATGAATAATAGTTTCCACCAGGTACACCTACATAGCCTACATGGCCGGCAGACCAGGAACATCCAACGCCTCAGACAGACAAGGCCCTGAAGGGGGCTCTAGTTTGGGTCAGTTTGGAGTCAAGCTTCTTTTTGAGTCTTTCTCGAAAAAAGCCGAGTCCAAAACGTTCCCAGTGAACAGTCCCCTACCTCCGTAAGTCTACCGTAGTTAGTCGTCAAGTGTTTATATTCGTTCTGCAGATGTGAGAACAGAGCTCATCAGTGGTATTTCTGTTCTTTTGTGTAGGCCGTTCTTGAAGCAAAACGGTCCCATAAGCGAGTCCCCGAAGAAGGATTCGTTCATAGGAATACCGATAGGCAGAGGGTGAGTATCTGTAGGATATCGAACCACTTTTACGTTAACCCATTACAGTTTTGAGGTAATCACGTCTTTAAAAAAAAAAATTGTTTGTAAATGGTTGCAGCCCGCCTCAGAATGCATTTCCAGTTGCCCCTGGACCTCCTCAAAAGATATGGATCCTTGAGCAGGAGATGATTCGGAAGTATGCGACAATCTTCCATGTTTTGGATGTTTACACATTGTATTTATAGCTAGTTTAGTTTTAAAATGCTGTAGATACAGCAAAAATTGTGTCAGGTAGCTTACTTTTTGCCACTTTTTAATGTCCCCCCCCCCCCCCCCCACCAAATTTCCCCATCACTATTGCGTGAGTCGAGCTGAATTGATGATGTAGCTGATCTATTCACGGTTATGTTCCCCCTGAAAATTTGATATAAGTGCTCAAATTGACCAGAAAAAAGTGGGCTTGTGTTAAAGTGATTTGCCATCCATGTAACGTTCGACTAAATAATCGATAAATGAAGGCTTGGCATAATCTTTCCCGTCTCATTTGCCTCAAGACTGTTTTCACTACGTTAGGTAGGTAGGTACCATTCTTTTCTTTTTTCAGTTTAAACCTTGTTTTTAGATACCTAGATCATTTTTTTTAAACTGTTGGAGTTTTGTCAAAAACACATGAAAACAGGTTCCAGAGTTGTACAATCAAGTACCTACGAGTTCAGTCTTGGGTGGCAGTACAGACTAAAACTTAGCTGAAAAATCGCTCCTAGGCTTCAGTTGATTCAAATTGACTACAAGAAATGACCCAAAACACAAGACGCTGCAAAGTCCTTGTCACATGGGTTTATTATTCTATTGGGCATACCTGCAGAATGCTGGAAATACATTTATTGTTTCTTTCATGTGCAATAATTGAAATAGCTATTATTGATGGTTTCCACAAACTTTGGCCCCCCCAAAAACACGGGATTAGGCTCCCATTTTCGACAAATTATCTTTGATAATCGTTAATGCCATTTAATTGTCTTGATTCACCTGTTGATACTACTTCTAGTGTTATTGTACAAATTTATGGTGATTTCAGAATATTTCCCAGGTTTTTGACTCGTAAAAAATGAATTTTAGGAGCTGACCCTCAATTCTTCATTCTTTTGTCAAAAACAACATCATATTGGGTCCTAAAAATGAATCATATTGGGTCAAAATCAACATTACTCTTTGAAATCAAGAGTGATTCAAAAATGAATCACTCTTTGGTCAAAATCAACATAATATTGGGTCCTAAAAATGAATTTTAGGAGCTGAACCTCAATTCTTCACTCTTTGGTCAAAATCAACATCATATTGGGTCTTCTCTCCCTAAATAACATGGAAAACAATACCTCACAAGCTCATGTTCTCTAAAACCTCGAAAACCCCTACCTTTACACCCATTTTCACCCGTAACACCCATGGGTGTATTTTGATCGGGCTGCTGAGTTTCGGATCACAGCTAGGAGCCAAATGGGGACCCAAACTTTTGCGGAAGATCGACGATTTTAGACCAAATATTAACGTAAATTTAAGGCCGAAACTTCGTTTGAACCTCAATTTTCCACTCTTAGGTCAACATCGACTTCATATTCGGTCTCCTCGTCCTAAAAAACATGGAAAACGATACCTCAAAAGCTCATGTTACTAAAACACCAATAAACCCTATTTTTAGCCAAATGTTGACTCATAACACCCCTGGGTATATTCCTATAGGGCTGCAAAGTTTCGGGACACAACTATGGCCCAAATGGAGCCTGTATGCGAAAGAACAAATTTTGTAGACCGAAATTGAAGTAGATGTGCTTGAAACGTAAAAGAAAAAATTTTGAGGGGGTGTTATAAAAATGTTTTGCTGGGCGATTACATAGGTGTGTTGTATACAGAATAATGAACCAAAAGGAAAGTCTGATTCAAAAGTCTTCCAAAATCCTTCAATCGGTGGATGGAATCACAATTTTGATTGTTATTCGTATAGGCAAAAATCGAAGGTGCATTCCTGGGGGCCTATTCACTAAAATAGACAGTGGAAAGAGATTATCTATTTTGAAAATCTCCCGCGAGAGATAGTCTCCCCCGGGAAGACAGTCTCTTCCAATGTCTCCGGGTTCGTCTATTTTACAGAATAGCTCCAGAGACCTTGAGAAAGAGATATGGATCCTAATACACGAAAATGCCATAGTATCCATGAAGTGCGAGATGTTCGTGCCCACGGGAGTTCAATTCCTTAATAATGAACGCATTTCTTAATACCTATTCAATGGGTACCTACCTACCTCAATCCATACTTGGACGTTTTTACTCACGAATCGGATGAAAGTTTAAATGAAATTGAAAAAAGTCTCAATTATAAACAGAAAAAGTCGAATTAGGGGGCTTTTAATGCTTGTGTTATATCTACACCTAATGAACCTCTTAGGTAGGTAGGTACCTACCTCAACCCGTACTTGGACGTTTTTACTCATGAATCAATGATTATGTATATATTTTTAATTTAAATTGACTTACCTTTATGAAATGAAAGAATACACGATCAAAAGTACCGATGTGGTTGCGGATGATGGAGGATATTACACGGATGAAGGAGGGAGGATATTACACGATCACTGTGAAACAAACGAGAAATAGACTCTCTCTTTCGAGGGAAGACACCTAATTGGGTGTCTCTCTGAAAGAGATCGAGAATGCCAAGATGGCCGCCAACTCTCTCTTTGAAAAGTTACTGAATAACCCTGTCATGGATACTATAAAAATGTATTTGACCCAAAGAGAGAGTCAGACCTGAAAGAGATGTCTCTTTGGCTTAGTGAATAGGCCCCCTGTTATTTTGATTAGCTGTGTGTCAAACGCAGGTACGTCCCTCAGGCCATCTATCGGGATAAGTCAGTGTAATGCCGTCAGCACAAGAGTTGCTCCCACAGGATTGCTTACGGATTTTCCATTAGGTACTTCCATAATTGGGTTTCTCTGCAAAGCAATCTGCCAAAAGTTTGAACGTTAACACACTAATCATTACATTAACCATATCAACAACATAAATCGACATAGATTCAACATAAATTGAAGCACTGAGGAACTGCTCTTTGCTCCTGTGCTTACACATTGTCACGATTTGCAAAATAAACTGTGTACCACCTATTTTATGAGCCCATGCTGGATTGCGTTGGTGAAGGGAGGAACTCTGTTTCAGGAAGGTTTCCTGTATTGAGTGGTCCATCCCTCTCCTTACTCCATAGCAGCGTCTTCGGGAGTTGCACCTCTAAAACTGTACATCAGTGCTCTCTTGTGATTTTATAGGGCAGCTGCGGGAAACGGCGGGAGTCGAGCCGATAGCCCACAACGGACAGCGACGCCTCCGCACAACCGACCACCGCCTTTTATGCGTCAGACAAGCGCACCGATGCCCATTCAACACAAGCCCTTTGACCCCCCTTCGTTGTCTCCCTCCCAGAGCTCGCCTCAGGCTAACCGTGTGTGGCAACATCTCTTGTAAGTTCATCATGTCATTGCTGAGAAACTCCAGGGTTCCTTATGGCAGGGGTCAAAGTGCACCCGGACTGCCTGTGACGGCCTGTGGCTGATTGTTCTGGTTACGCTGGGGACGAATTACAGTGGAATCCGGTTATTGTTGCCGCGGTTAATGTTATAACCCAATTATTGTTATCAAAACACTTCAGTTCCTAGTTTATTGTTATAGACATGTCGGTTTATGTTGTGGTTTTTCGAAGTCGCACTTGAATAAACATGTGCCATTGCTCTCAACATTCCCACTTCCGAAGCACACAAGGGGTCTTCACTTCTTATCGCTGTCAGTCGTGTTATTGTGTCCCAGCAGTGCCCGCCGTTCCTATTCAAATGCAGAAGCATTCTGGTAAACGACGCGATCTAATTGTGAGTGAAGAAATATATGAATGCACTATTTTTTAATGAAAATACTTAATAAAATGAAAGTAAATTTTTTAAATGAATTTTTAATGAATTTCATTAATTATTTAATTCATTAAATGTAATGAATTCGTTAATTCACGAATTAACTAATTTAATTAATTAATTACATTAAATTCAAAATATTAAATTCATTAAAACAATTTAAATGAATATAATTAAAAAAGTAAATTTTTTAATAAAAAAGAAACGAAAATTTCAATGAAAATAAATGCAATTTTCAATTACATACCTTCCTATGTAATACATGCATATATGTATTACATTTTTCTTTGGCTTGAAATACACAATATCGTATTTTCAATTACATACATTCCCCCCCCCCCCCCCCCCAAATTCAGACGTTTTGTGTCTACCGCCTATTGTTATCGTTCGCTTTATGTTACTGAGTTTGTCCAGTCCCAAAGCGATAATATTAAGCAGATTACACTGTAGTTCGATTTCCTTCCAGTTTCTTAATTTGGCCACTTTATCGTATTACGCTCAATGAAATAAGTGTCAAAACACAGTGAATGTCCAGTAGAAGTTTGATAGTGGTCCCCGCTTGTTAGAATCCCGTTGGGACTAAGAAATCTGGGTCAGTTAAACGGGTGATTCTAATACTCGGGGAGGTAGAAATGAAAGAAAGAGGGTTTGTGCACAACATGTCTGCAACGTCTGCATCTCCTTGTTCACCGTGAGGTTTTCAAAAAACATTTTCTCGCTTCAGGCACCTATGAAACCACCTATCAGTGGCCTTGAAGTCCCCTTTATCCTTTTTTGTAGTCCTCTACACATTTTTGAGTTCTTCAGCCTTTTGCTTCATAATCTCCCCACTAACTTGGGCGTCTGTCTCTCTTAACACTGGTATACCACCCTTTCAGTACACACTCAACTTTTTCGTCTTTGCCTGTCCTTTTTCTCTAACTCGTTTGGGTTTTATTATCCGAAGTCGCAGTTTCATGATTGTTCCTGTTCTTCAACACTCGGCAAAGTAAAGATTAAGACACATTTAAAGAGTGTAGTATTCGCTACACGACACTACTGATTTTTACAGAAGTAACTAAATAGGGATAATAAAACTAGGGGTCTCAGTTTAGCGGTGGTGATATAATATATTCAGCGGGTTACACTTTCACAGAGATAGCTTCACGCACACAGCCTACAGTACCCGACATGGGTCCTTCCCCCTCCTCTTCCTTTCTTTCCATGTCGCTTATCAGCTGGGTGACGTCGCCTTCCGGATCATCATCTTACGAGCCATAGTGTTATCTGCCCACAACACAACCAATAGCCTCCCGTTGTGTAATTTTTGGTAAAGAATCATACGATTGATTTGGCTCATTGTTTATCCATGAAGGGAAGATCTTGTCTTTTGTGAATCATTCTAAACGACAGGTGGGTACGCACTTGACTAGAACTCACGTGACACAGAGCATGTCGTACAAACATAGTGGGATGCTGATTACATTGTTTACATTGATTGGACGCTGAGTGTAGAACCGAGGGTGTAGAACAAACAGAAACACGTTGTTAATGAGGCATACATCGATAAACGCCTATTTTACATTTTGAGTGAGCTACAGCAATGTGAAAGACGTCCGTTCCGTTCTAGCTGAACTTGAACTATTTAAACGGGGATTCCTATTAAGCGGGGACCACTGTAGCTTTACCACCTTCCTTCCAAAAATTCTATAATCATGTACTACTATCTTTATTTGTAGCCGAAATGCTAGAATTGGTGGTACCAGTCCTGGCACCGGAATGGAACACTCGCCGTCACAAGGAGAGCTGAAGAAGCCTACTGACCTGAGCAACATGGGACTGAAGCAGATTCTGTGAGATTTGGTCTTTTTTCATCACCACATTACCACAATATTTTTTCAAGTACAATATCAGAACTTCGCTAAGAGATGAAAAACTCCCTATTTCGTTTAAATGTTTGTACCTAATGCGAATTGAAAACGTCTGCCAATTTGAGTAGGCAGTATAGCTTCCTCACTTGAATCTCAAGAACGTACAGAATAGTTGGGTAGGTTCGTTTTGATATGGGACCATTACGATCCAACCAGCGTGTACCCTCAAAATTTCAGCTCTCTGCGACTATTTTTCATGTAGTTAGAAGGGTTACAAGGAAACGGGTAACATTTCATGTTCGCGCATGCGCAGACGAAAGTTACAGTACGATGCAATGAAATTCATATGGTACTATCTATCAGTGTTATACCTGATCGACCCTCCAAATCTGAACTAATTTAATAAGGTAGTTATGGGCGTTCCAAGTATTTCACGTTTGCGCATGCGCAGACGAAAGTTACCGTACTTTTTCAGTTATTTTGGTATAGGACCATCTGCGATACAACCCGCGTGTACCCTCAAAATTTCAGCTCTACAATTATTTTTCTCGTAGTTAGAAGCGTTACAAAGAAATGGTCGGCATTTCATGTTCGCGCATGCATAAACGAAAGTTACATTACGATTCCAATGAATTTCATACGGAACTATCAAAGTATTATTCCTGATCGACCCACCAAATCTGAACTCATTTCAACGATATTTGGGGGGGGGGGGGTGTTAGTTATTGGCGTTCCAAGTATTTCACGTTTGCGCATCTGCAGACGGAAGTTACATTACGATTCCAATGAAATTCATGCGGAACTATCAAAGTATTATTCCTGATCGACCCTCCAAATCTGAACTTTTTTCAACGATATTTGTGGTAGTTATGGGCGTTTCAAGTTGTAGTGATTGAGGAGGAGACAGACGAGTCGATCGCTTGATTGAGAATGGTTAGTTTATTGGTGGCACTCGGCTCTTTTATAGCCCCCTGACATGATCAGAGGGGGGTCGGGGGGTCCCCACTCTGAGAGAATACATGTCTACACATAGTGTAGGTTGTGGAGGAGCAGCCGATCACAACACTGCTCCCCCCAGAATTTAAGTAACGTATTTAGTTAAATTTTGTTCTTCGTGCCGTTGCGGTGGCGGTTGTCGGGCGTGGGAGGTGCGTGTGCTGGTTGTGGTGGTCCATTGTGGCTGTCCGGGTCGTTGTCGTTGGGGGCGGTACGTTTGCGGCGAATGAAGAGCCGGGATGTAGGTTGAGTGCGTGGGTACGGCCGTGTCGGCTGATCGGGCGGGGCGTTGTTGCGGGCGCCAGGTGCACGGGGTGCGGCATTTTTGTGCTCGGGGGTCCCATGTGCGGCAGTAGAAACACGAGCCGTTCGTCGCGCGGCGTGTGGTCGGTCGTGGCTGCGTCGGCGGTCGCTGTTGTCGTCTTCTGTATGAGGCGATCGGCGAGAGCAGTGAGTTTCGTAAGATCGGGTTCGTCGTGCGCCACGAGGTGAAGGCGAAGGCTGTCTAGAAGGGCTCGCAGAAAAGCTGCCGGTTGAGCGGGGTCGAGGTGTCGGCCGTGTGTGCTCTACGGGCGAGGACTGACGGTAGCTCGTCGTCGGAAGTCGGTTGGGGTCGGCGTAGAGGTCCGCTTGTCGGGGCTCGAGGGCGAGGAAGGCGCGGGCGAATTTAGCATGCGGCGTCGTGAGGCCTTCGTGAGTCAATGTGATCTCGAGTTGGGCGAATCAGACGTGCGGGAATGCGGGGTCGTACGGCCGGAGCTGAAGCGTTGATGTCGGTGGAGTTGTTTCTGCGGGTGTCAGTGGTTTCGGGTCCGTTTTTTCGTTCTCTTTGGAGGCGCCAGTCCCGGAGAGGTGTCGTCTGGAAGTGAGTCTCTCGCAGGCGTCCGTGAGCGTTATATAGAAAACGCGGGGTAGGGTGGTGAAGTGGGGAGTCGCTGCGGTCTCCGTTGACGCTGGCGTCGGGGTGGGGCGTCGGAGTGGGGCGCGTGTGCCGGGCGTAGTGCTGCGGAGGTGGGGCTCGTCGCAGACGGTCGGCGGGCGTTGTTCGTCGTCGGAAGTCGCTGTCGTCGCACCGCGGTCGTAGATGGCGGGCGGAGGCTGTGCGCTGCGTGTCACCACTCGGGGTCACCAGTGTAGTGATTGAGGAGGAGACAGACGAGTCGATCGCTTGATTGAGAATGGTTAGTTTATTGGTGGCACTCGGCTCTTTTATAGCCCCCTGACATGATCAGAGGGGGTTCGGGGGGTCCCCACTCTGAGAGAATACATGTCTACACATAGTGTAGGTTGTGGAGGAGCAGCCGATCACAACACAAGTATTTCACGTTTGCGCATGCACAGACAAAACGATTTCCATGATTTTGAAACGGCGCCATCTGCAAATCAACCCGCGTGTAGCCTCAAAATGTCAGCTCTACGACTATTTTTCGTTTAGTTAGAGGCGTTACAAGGAAATGGTCAACATTTCATCTTCGCGCATGCGCAGACGAATGTTACATTAATATTCCAATGAAATTCATTTGGAACGATCTGAGTATTATTCCTGATCGACCCTCCAAGTTTGAACTCATTTCAACCATATTTGGGGAGTTAGTTATAGGCGTTCCAAGTATTTCACGTTTGCGCATGCACAGACGAAAGTTACGGTACTTTTTCAATGATTTCGGTATGGGTCCATTCCTACCTTCCGCACCTACCCTCCGAATTTCAGCCCATTTCGACCAGTATTTCAGGTAGTTGTGGGCGTTACAAGGAATTACCGCAGACAGACGGACAGACAGACACGGAACCAAAAATGTTCCTCGATGGCTGAAACGCAAAACGGTAGTGGAAATTTTCATTTTGGAGGACATAATTTTTTTTATTTTAACTCTTATTACGAATCCAAGGCTTCCCTCTACCATCGTTAGTGTGGAAGCAATAATGGGTCTAATTTGAGTTTTGTGGGGGTCAGTCAGAATTGCTAAAATCTATTTTTTAAGAAGGCCATCACCAAAAGTGGTTATAGAATTAACTTAATACAGGCAACTCATTATGCACAGACTGTATTTGAAAATTTGCTCTTAGGCTATGCTGCATGACTAACAGTTTTGTTTTTAGGGGCAAAGTAGTGGATGTGACGGAGTTGGAAGGGGTCCTTTGTCTGAACCAGCCATCTGTCCGTCCGCCTCCTGGTTTTGAGAATTTCCCGACTCCTCCCTCACTGCCGGACAACTCTTCGTGGCTGCTGCAGAAGGGAGGTGCACTTCCCCCCATGTGTGTTGCTGGGTCGCCTCAACACGGCGTCTCCCTCCTGTCCAAGTGGAGAGCGCCGTCTCTGGAATCATCTCAGGCAGAGCCAACTGCAGCTCCTCACCCAATGGAGTTGAGTGGAGGTAAGCTGCTGATCACTCACTTAGCATGGCTGCAGGGCTTGGGACAGTCTTTGAATTTGTTCACATGGATAAGCCTTATCAGGAGGAATAATCCGGTTCCCGTGAGATCACCAAAGTTTAGATACCTCGAGCGTGGTTAGTTCTTGGATGGGTGACCGCCGTTGTGACACGTCCAAGTATGACCCATGTAGCAGTTGGGCGAACCCCTCTCCACTCAAGGAGGTGAAGCAATTAGTAGCCAAGTAAAGAACGAAATGATCAGATCGAATTCTGATCCTCTCACTGAAGGACAGTTGATCACGTCTGCGACGATGGCAGGGCAGTCGGACGAAAAGCCCCAGCCTCGAATGGCTGTTTAATTTACTTTAATTTTACTTTACAGCTAGGGGTTCTGTCTGCAGTCAGTGTTGGGGCCATATTATATCACTCAGAACAAATTACCATAGAAATAATTATTTAAAATATTGTGTTCCGATGTTTTCCCGCTGCAGGGGATTTAACATGACGGATTTCATGCTTCAGGTATTCCTGGAGGCTCTCTTCTCCCTGGGGCCAGCAGCCCTGTGGTGGGCGCCCATCGGGAGCAAAAATCCGCTAGAGGTTCAACTTCGTTCTACCAAGAGTCAGCTCGAGGGTATACATTTTTCATAAATATTGCAATCTCACTATCTACTAAATCTTGTTGAAATTCACATCGTTTCTGCTTTTCAGATCACCTCACTGCAGTGGGTACCGTTAGTCTACACCAAACTAGACCTACACCTCACCATTTCACCATATTCATACAACCAAAAATATTTTTTCTGTTACAGATCGACTGCAAAGGAAAATGTTCAAGGTTTCTGGGATAACTTTGCCGATCCTTTCGGGAGAGTGAAAAACAAAAAGAACAAGGAGTTACCTGAGAGCTCAATCGGTGAAGCGTCCAGTAAACTGGAGCATCTTGTTTTGAAGGAAAAACTCGAACCCAAGTAAATCTTTACTACCTAAATCAACTCCAGTTGTAACATTTGGTATACCTATTTCATTTTTTGTCCACTTGTTGTTTTGTCTCTGCTCCTTATAGTGGGCTAACAGACAGCAGGTACACAGTACCTATTTTAAATTCTCGAAAAATGAAATGAGTTGTCTGTCCTTTAAAAAACTGTATTAAATTACGAAGAATTTGTTATATTATTTGATAGGTTTAATTTTTACTGAGTGGAAGCAGTCGAATTAAATCGTCAAAAATTATAACCTGTTACTAGGCGCCTGCCTAATAGGAAGGATCACTGCCTTCATTTGCTTCAAACTACAAGTACAGACTTCCATGTTTTTGAAAGCCGACTTTTAACAGCAGTTAGCCAAACTCTTTAATAATCATTCACACCAAAAAAAACACCGTCCGTGGAATTGGAAAACTCAGCGAGAAACGCGAAAGTTTCAAAAGCCATAAAACATGCTAGAGAACAACAAATTCGGAATACATTTATAGTAACGGCTGTACCATTTAATCCAACTGGGCCAAAAGGTAAATAATGGGGAATTTTCGTCAAAATGTTTTTGAAAAAGAAAAAAACTTCAGAAACCTTGGAAAAACGGTAGTTTGAAGCCTGTTTTCAAAAATAAGCGTTATTTTCCAAATGCAGGTGGTTAAAAGTAAAAATGCGGCAAAAAATTACGTAGGAGGTCAATTGACATCTGACTGGATGTTTGCCCAAGGAGGCGGAGCGAAGCTTCGGAGGCGAAGGTTCTCAATGCTGCCAGCAGCCCAACATTGGAAGTGGCAAACCTTTGTGGGAACCTTCAAGAACCTTTGGCGTGACCTTCCTCTCGGTTTGATTTTTAGGACGCGTTTTTTAAGTTTATTAATAAATTTGCGGTTCCATCCATCCACCCAATGGGGTTCTGTACATCGTTTAAAGTGATGGACTAGCGCTCTAAGCGGGATTTGAATTGAACTGCTCGACAATTTACCTGATACGTCATTTCTTGAGTGAACTCAGAAATTCAAATTTCACACTCGTTTTCTTCTTCCTAGACATTCTGACATAAAACGCCTCGTTATGTGGTCAATAAGTGTTAATTTCCATTACTGAACAGACTGGCAAACAAAAGAGAATTTGAACCCACAATGATTGCCCATTATTGAAATATTACGAAACTAGCACTCCACCCGCCCTTTGGCCGGAATTGAGATAAACTAATTGAAAACTGTAAAACTGGCTGTTGAATCAGCAATTTAATTCAACAGTCGCTTTTTGAAAGTCGACTTTTAACAGCATTTACCCAAACTGTAATAATTATATTAACAAAAAAAGTCCATGGAATCTAAAACTAAACGAGAAACACAAAAGTTTCAAACGGAAACAACTTGCTAATCTATAAAACAAACAGTTTCAAAGTTTGAATCTTAGGTGACGTGAAATCTAAGTTGGAAGGTTATAACGTTACGAATTATCTGATTGAGAAGAGATAAAAAGCTTTACGTGGAAGAAAGAAGCCGAATTCCAGGAGAAAGAGATCCTTACTGGACCTTTTTCACTAAAACCTTGTTTTCTCAAAACCGAAATTTCTGACATTTTATATGCCCTGTACAGTCAGTATTGATTGCACTGGATCAAGTATTTTTTAAAAACATAATTATTTATTTTATTTCAATTAGAACATGTGGTTCACCCCACAAACTGGAAGAAGTAATGAAAATTCTCGATCTGCTGCCAGAATGTTTCTGTTCAAGTTATAAAAAATGGCCTGGGGTAAATGAAGACCACCATCATTAAACTCCCCTAAACATTTCTAGAATGTAGGTTGAAACTAAGAGCAGGTTTGGTACCGGAAAATGGCCGTTGCGCATCAGGAATTCAGTGTAGCGGTGAGAGTCCTACGGGTGTCCATAATGTAACTAATATTCTGAATAAATTGTTGCAGACCAGCTACAGAAAAGGGCGAAGAAGAAAAAGAAAAGAAAAAAAGAAAGCCGTGAGTATTAGTGGTACTTGTTTTGCATTGATGTAGTCTAACATGAATATAATATAGCAAGGTTCTGGTGAGGAAATTTTGTTCAAGCTTACATAAACCCGCTAAAGAACGACAAATTCGGAATTTGTTGTGTGTTCCAACTGCTCCAAATTGCTTCTTTGGCATATTTTGTCTGTGGTTGTACATTTTCACTTAGACAGTCCATTTTAACATAAATCCGTTTTTGCCCGGGGGGGGGATTCTGGAATTTGGTAATGACACAAAAAATTCCGGTTTGGGGATTGCCGCACAATACTCCCATGTTCTTCATAATAGTATGGATACAAGTTTGGCGGCAGGTGCCACAACTGGCTGCTCCTGTTGGCCTGACAGGCCGACCGTGAGAATATATTATACTGAGCATTGAAATATAATCTTCTTGCATAGAAACCGCACTTCCAACCACTTTCTGACACCACACCAACGTCATTTAGCTGTTAACCAAGAAAGTGTTGGACCTATTGACATATTTTTTGCTGTAAATTAGCCAAATCGAATGCGATCGAGTTTAAAATCAGTAGGCATGATCTAGCCCCCCTAACGGACATTTTGATACCAACCACACCAATTTTGGTCCATTTTTACGATAGTTACCAGTGAAAATCGAAAAATCAGAAAACCCTCATAGCTCCCTTATTTTCCCTCCCAGAAAGCTCGAGCTCATTTCAAATAAGAGTTCAACGAGCTGAACGAAACCCAAAAAGAAAATCCGAAAAACACCTTATTTTGAGGAAATTATGACCATTTGAAGTTCCAACATATATGTACATAAATACGGAGCGACATCAA
Organism: Leptopterna dolabrata; assembly: GCA_954871275.1. Lineage (NCBI taxonomy): Eukaryota > Metazoa > Arthropoda > Insecta > Hemiptera > Miridae > Leptopterna > Leptopterna dolabrata. The sequence goes on along the minus strand of OX940984.1, from coordinate 9,853,670 downwards.
GCGGAAAGCTGTCTAGAAACTCGTTTTGAGCACTTCTGAACAAGATTCTGTGGTTTTCTTTACTACCTGTTTTTGACAGTATCGCCATACTTACATTCCTATATAATAGGAACGTGGAAGTAAATTGTAACTGCAACAACAACAAAAATAAGTGATACATTAGTAGTAACGGTTATCTGAAAACCATTTAACCCATTTGGGCCAACCAGTAGATATATTTTGATATATTGCGGAATAGTGAGGTTGCAGTACGCCCCTCACAGATTTTCTCGACTTTGCAGAAAAGCATGAAATGTGGATATGTTAGGAATCAATCATGAAATTCTACCCCGAAATCATTTCTGTGGTTCAGTGATTTTCCGTGAAGCAGAGAAAATATGCATGTTTTAAGTGCTCGAGGTTTTTTCCAGGAGAAGAATCAAGAAAAGGAGCAAGAAGACATCAGAAAGTGCAGACACTCCAGAAACACCTACTACTCCTCCGGCGCCTGGTGTGCCACCTGCATCCAATGGAGAGAGGGCACCAGAAAGAAAGCGGTAGGGGGCATGTGGATTTGAATAATATTTTCTTCATTACTTTATTTTCTATTGATACAGGAACCTGTGGGGCGGATGTCGAGCATCAGATATCCTTAGCACGTAGGGTATTGCGCTCGTTGAATGGGTTGCTTTGGAGTACTGAGATCCATCCACGCACGAAAAAGGCGATAATCCAAGCAATTGTGGAAAGCGTGTTGGTTTATGGGCGAGAAGGATGGGCACTGACCCAAAGACAGAGACAGAGGCTGTGTGCTGTAGAGATGGACGGCCTGTGACGAAGCTGCTGTGTGTCAAGGCTAGAACGCGTGAGAAATGAGGTCATCCGAGACCAGTTAATTTAACCAGAGTCGGTGGTTGACAGACTGGAAAGGAACACTTTGCATTGGTATGGGCACGTATGACTATGCCAGGTGAAAGGTGGCTCATAAGAGTATTTGGATGGTCTCCCAGAGGTCGACGAAGAAGGGGAAGGCCAAGGATAACATGACGAGAAGGAGTTGTCAGCTCCATGCACTGTCTCGACCTCGGGAACAATGCGTGAGAAGGTAGAAGACGTCGGTGTCAGACAATATCGAGCAACCCCTGACAAGGGGAGAAGCTCTTGGAAAAAAAATGTGTATTTTTCTATTAGTTTGTGCATTTACTGTCGTCTTGTCAATAGCGGGTCACATTTAAACGCCTTTTTTTGTAGTTAGCAGCTGTCAAGAACTCAAAACCTCTCCAGTAGCTTATGGATAGATATCTACCAATCCGAATGTTGTGACATCAATTTTGTCACTTGTGAGCTCTTGTAAGTTGATGAAATTTTGTGTAGTGGGCCTAGGTCTCTTCAGATACTTGCAGCAGTGTCTCGGTATTCAGGGGCTGTGGTTTACAAAATTTGCCGATGATTTGTAATTGGAGTCATACACATCAAAATCGCCGGTTACCGCTAGGTACCTAACAGTTAAATGTGGTTACCTATTTCCCAGATTCTCAGTTACTGTCACTTCTGCGACCTTCATACTGCATGTCAGTTTGGGAAAAAGATGTGGGTTCTTCAGTCCTGGTATGTGGAAGGGGACGAGTTTACGTTAACCAAAGCGCTGGCATAACTAACAGCTAGCTGCCTTCCTGCTTGACAATTATTCTTACCTGTCGGCCTATTTATACTCATTCATGTTGCCACTTGAAGCATATCAGCCCTCTTCCTCTGGCAGATAACTAATGATTGAAGTCACCTATTCTTATTTAAAGTCGTTCAGACAATGCCTAGTTTACAAAGGATAAACATAATTGAGCTGTTAGCCGACAATTTAGGTCCAGCCCTTCTGAGCAAGTCTTCCTAGGCCTCCTCCCCATTCTCAACGCCAGACCCCATCACCAGAGCACGTAAAGACATACAGATGTATTATTCCCTGTCACTACAAAAAACGATCTGCCAAGTTGTGGCCCACAACACTTGCTTAACTAGCACAAACAGCCGCAGCACGTGTTTTGCTATTCTGAGGCTCATATCTCGTTAACAATGCAGTTGTGTCCATTCGAACCAGCAATACATTTATTTACAAAAACATAAATTATCTACAGATATAATATTTATTATAACACACTGCTTTATACACTTACATTAAATATATTACACACACAACACCCTAATAATACTGATGAAAAAATTTGGGCTGAAGGATCTAGGGAAATGGGTAAAACGAGAAAACTAACTACCTAATACTGCTACCGGCCGAGAATACTACTGGCTGTTTTGGGCCAGTTGAACGGACTGGTTTAAAAAGTAGCAATGGCTTTGTTTATAGAAAAATAATCTACTAAATTCATGAAAACACTCATTCAAGAGGAAACATGATTCATGAGAAAACATCTTTGCATTTAATAGCCCGCGCTGTTGCAAATTGCTGCAAACACAAAAACTGGGCACTCGGGCTATGGAGAAATTCCATGTAATGCAACCTTTGCTGTTGTGTAGCTTACTGATGAGCCAATCGAAAAATCGCCAGTTGCGCCATCGTGAACGTGAAAGTACAGAGGAGGCTTTGGGCCGTTTATGCGGAACTACTAACTTGAAAAAAGTTGAAACAAATTTCCCTTTTGCCTGCATTAACGAGTACTGAAGGGTTAACTATACTGAACTGAAAGCGACAACTTATTATTTTTTTCCTCATTTCAGTCCTTGTAGAAAATCTAAGGGGAAATCCTCCAAAGGGGAAGGTATGACTTTTGAAGACTACTGGGATATTGATAGTGTCATGGCGGGCCTCCAGCGTAAGACACTGATCAGAGGGGATCTCCGTATCAACGCCAAGAACTATAAGGAGTGCTACATCAACAACCTGGTGAGCTAGATACGACACTATTTTGTGGAATAATTCGTAGGTGTGTGTGGTAGTTTCACCAATGAGTATGATCTCGAAATTATGTTTGTCACATGTTTCCTTCAGTTCCATTAAGATTGAATTAACAACGTTCATGTTCCATTCTATGTTTATAGGACGACAAAAGTGACATACTCATTTCCGGGACAATCGATAGGAATCGAGCTCTTGAAGGGGACATTGTCGTCGTTGAGGTGAAACATGATGATGAATCAGCGGTAAGTGTAGTGATTTATAAATTTTTTAATTTAGCTGCCAGCTGCAGTCAACAGCAATATTGAACTTTTTATTTATATGTATAAATACAGTTGAAGTTCCTTGTTCTAATATATTTATATTTCTTACAGCAAAACCCCTCTATGCAAAAGTCTGCCAAGGTATGAGTTGTGTAATCACATTAACACTAGTAGAATCTTCATTAGTTATGCGCCCTGGAAGCCTGAATTGGTTTTTATAGCTGTATTTTTTAATTGCAGGTGGTGTACATTTTGGAAAAAGTGCACAGCCGAGTGTGTGTTGGTCATCTTTCCAAAGTTCGTGAGAAGGACTATGCCACGTTTGTACCTCGTGACTCAAAAATCCCCCGCTTGCTCATCCCTTCGACGACCCTGTCGATGCACATTATTCAAAACCCTGATGCGTACGACAATGTGCTCTTCAAAGCTAAAATTGTCACTTGGGACACTCCAAATTTTGCTCAAGGGTAAGAGGCTGTTGATAAGTTGAGATCATAAATGTTCATGAATATGTGCTGACCGGCTCTTGAAGCCTCTGTTTGGGAAGCCTTTTCCCATCCTTGCTAAAGGCTAACCGTATGACAAATGGAACACTGTAGGTGATGTACATGTGGACAGGACAAGATGTTCTTGCTTAGCAAGGCAAATGTAGTCTTTCTTCAACGAGGTAGATGTCTAAGCATCCCCTTCCTAGCTAGGCCGGCCTGACCATTCCCAACTCACAGGAACTGGGTGGCAGTGTTACGTGACTTAGGTACTCCCACTTTTTTGTCATTGTTAGACGACTGGCTATCCCCACTCTAGGCTGGCCTGATCATTCACCAAATGCAGGAACAAGGCAGTGTTATCCAACTACAGCACCCTACCGAGGCTGTATCGGTCTTTTTCAACCCGCCGAACCAGCTTGGCAATGTGAAACTGCCTGTCCCATAGCTCGGCATGCCCCCATTCCAAATACCATTTGGAATGGTATTTGGTATTTTCCCAATGCCCTTTCCAATCCAGTAGGGCACTACTGGCTGACTTTCTGGATTCTATGTCCCCTTCTGTACAATTCTGGCCACTAGTTGTGTCATATTCGTAGGGGCCAATAGTGTTCTCCATAATAAGTTTGCCACTAATACTGCTTGGCCTAGTATACGTATCGATTGACTGATCACAATGACCATCTTCCAGGATCATTGAAGAGAAATTAGGCGTCAGAGGAGATGTCCATGTCGAGTCCTTAGCCATTCTCAAGGAACTGGGTCTGGATGGAGAACCAGTACCTGAGGAACTCAACAAGTACATCCCGTCATTTGGAATGACCGAACAAGAAATCAGTGGCCGCCTAGATCTAAGGTACACCTCGCCCGCATGACTGTAAGTGAACTGTGGAACCATTCTTATCCAATTCCAAACTAAAAACTTTGCTCTGATAAATGTTCCAGGAAAGAATGTATTTTTACCATTGACCCGGCTACTGCTCGGGATCTGGATGACGCTGTTTCCGTCAAGAAAATCGGAGATGACTTGTACGAAGTGGGCGTTCACATATCCGACGTCTCCTACTTTCTGGACTTGGGAACGCCGCTGGACGTCAAAGTTTCCGAGAGGGCCACAACGATCTACTTGGTGGACAAGGCGATCCACATGCTCCCTATAGAACTGTGTCTCCATTGCTCTCTGCTCCCAGGCCAAGACAAATTTGCAGTGAGTGTGATTTGGCAGATGGATTCTGAAGGTAACTTGTTTGATGCTACTTTGACTTACATTTAAACTAGGGTAACTTGTCTGTTTACCCTCATGAGTTCGATGCTAAAATTGTAGTGAACCAGCATTGTATGAATGAAATTCCTACACTTCTTTTTGTTTCAGGGAACATCAAAGTCACCAAGTTTGCTCGCACAGTTGTTCACTCCTGCACCAAGCTGTCCTACGAGCACGCACAGGTGATTTGTTGCACATAATTGATTGCTGTCTTGTTAAATCTTAATAATTGTAAAATGACGATAACGCGTTTATTGTGTGTGCAAGGCAGCCTACTATTGACTCACCTGCCTTAAGATCCATCTTCATGCTAGACTACCACGCCTCATGACAACATTCTGACTTGTCCTCTTCTGGATGACTAGAAAAATGAATTCTGAGTACTGAGGTTACCATTTGGTGAAAACTTGCAAAACTGTTAGGCTGATCTGAAATACTTGAGCACGGGAAGAAATTCATGGTTAGGGCGGGGAGGATGGCTCTCGAATTTGATTCTTTTAATGTAGGTAATGAATGTGATAAAAATACTGTTCTAAACTAAGACTCTTTCAGTAAATGAAATATATATAAACGCTACTAGTTCAATTTACCCGTGTTTCTCTCTCCCTACAATGTCTTGCCTCTCCCTACAAAGGAGAAAAAATAGAAAAATTTCAAAATCCCATATCTTTGAAACTACTTGATAAATTGCGCGCCCACTTCAGGATCTTTCATGGGGGTTCACACAAATAAAATATACGAAAGAAAAAACGCAAAAATTGAAACATGAATTTTTTAAAGCGGTTGAGACCGAAATAACCCCAAATTATGAAATGATCCATGTATCTATGTCTATTGTCAGTTTGGTATCAATATATAGATTGGCACTAGACTGTGATACGTATTTTATTATTTGTTACTATATATTATATTGAATAAACTAGTGACAATAGATTTCTTAAAGTTAATATTGTGATTTTTTCATATTCCAAACAGTGAAGTTAGAACACACGGTTTTGGCCAGGGAAATGTCTGAACATAGTCAGGGAAAAGTTAGGGAATGTTGAAATCTTGATTTGATGGTCACCCTGAAATAATAATAAATTACTTATATTTATAATGCTTATAATTTATCTACTCCCCATTTAATGAACAAGAGTTTAAAATGCATTATCCATTCATTCATCTAAACATTCACATGGAGTCAGTGCCACCCTGGAAAAAATATATATTTATGAATAAATGAATACATAAACTCATCCAACAGTACGGTAGCGTGAAATAAATCAACAGGATGTTGAGACCAGTGAAACCCATTAGACGATTCTACATTGGATTTTAAACCAGTTTTATGCATGTTGCAGAGTATAATAGATGGACAAGAAGTTGAGCTGCCGACACTCTACAACAGCGTTACTCCTGAGATGGTACGGGAGTCTATTCTCACCTTGTACAACATGTCAAAATGCATGACAAAAAGGCGTTTTGACGGCGGAGCTCTGAAAATCGACCAGCCCAAGGTCTGTTTCAGGATCAACGAGAGCACAATTCCGACGGAAGCGAGTCTGTATGAGCTCAAGGACAGCAACAGGTGAGATAACTTAATCGGCTTTCATTGCAAGCCTTAGATAAATTGTTTAACGGAGGGGAGTAAAGGCACATGCCGCCATAACAGTCCTCGTTTTATGGTATTGAATCTAAAGGGTTATTTCCGCTAGTTTGAGAAATACCATAACTTCCGGATGAGTCCGTTGTCACTAGCTGGTTGAGTACTGGAGGCAAGCGCTTTCGATGTAAGGGCTGGTTTTACCAACGCAGTTTAAACCTCGTATCAGTAAATCCTGGATTCAAATTTGATCCGCAGTTTAGCCGTTCCTGGGTTTAAGCCGAGATTGTTTAGTTTTCATCAGCATTGCTATCCCCAGAAACACCAATCCCCTACTGCAGATGACATGGAGGAGGTATGCTCATCCATGGGTGGTGGATCTGTGATATTTCTTCTATGGATACTTACGTTTTGTCTGCCATCAATTGCGGAGACATTAAACTGTGTAATACAATACAACAATATACAAACAAGAAACGACTATGTCTTCTAAAGCAATAACATCGTCAACCCATTCAACAGACACTATGACCTTTTTTTTCAAAGTCCGACCAACTTTTTTCGAAACATGAACCCTTACAAATGTCCCAGAAGAACTTATTACCGTAGTGTGTAAGTAAGTAAGTACCACATACTAAGAAGGTTTGTGTATTAGGTATGGGACTAATGTTGTTGCTCGATAAGTTCATTGAATCTTTGTCGGAGGATGATAATTGAAAGAGACGATTCAAACAAAATGTTTCATGAAAATTATGGGTATGAAAAAACACATACAGAATAGGTTTTGAAAATGGCGATGGCCTCACAGAGAATCGGGGATCAACCGTAGATCAGAGGTTTAAACTACCTGAAAGGAGGTATTAGCTTAATGCGCCGATAGCGAGAGTTATTCTGAGATTAAGCGTTTGTGAAACTGTATTTTCTCTGAATCAGTGGCTTAAACTTCGGCCGAGATTAAACCCTGGATATTCCGGGTTGTTCAAAACGGCCCTAATAACATCATCGGTGATGTTCTTAGGGCCGGTTTCACCAACGCGGATTATCCAGAGTTCAATCCCGGCTGAGGTTTAAGCCATCGATTCTGAGAAAAGACAGTTTCACGAACGCCTAATCTAGGAATAAGTCGCGGCAACGGCGTATTAAGTTAATACCTCGTTTCAGGTGGTTTAAACCTCTGATCTACGGTTGATCTCCGATTCTCCTCCAGGCCATCGCCATTTTGAAATCTATTTTATCAGTGTTTTTCATATCTTCAGTGTTTTGCAATCTTGCATCAACATTTAGTGCGATGAATCGTTACATTGAAGTGTTTGAGTCATCCTTGGATGAATATTTCGAAGAACTTCTGGAAGTGGCCACGCCCAGATGGCGATAATACGCGAAAGGGTCGAGCATTTCCACAAGTGGGATGACGGCGATTTTTTCGCGAGTTTCCGCCTTCCGACGGAAGGGATGAGCTTAGTGCTCGATGCAAGAGAAAGCCTTCTAGTTCTCGAAACAGAAATGTGAGTGCAACCAAAAATGTGTAATAAATATAATTTTACACCAAACCAGGTAGGCAACAACGTCGGACCCATCATTATTTATTTAGTAGGTAAACAAACCTTCATTGTACGTGGTAGGTACTCGCAGACTGCGCTAATAAGTACATGTATAACTTCTTCTGCATACAGCGAATTATTGTAAAAAAGTAGATACCTTTTATAGAAGAGCCTAGGTAGGCTATCTATAATTTATTACAAGAGCTGTCTCGAAAGATGCAAGATGGTCTTTTGTAGTAATGACAGAGTGGAGTCGAGCAGAAGTTCTCAGAATGAGAATGGCAGAGGCTAGAGGCATAAGAAAAAATCGCGAAACTTCCGCAACTGGCTACTATTACGCAGTTTAATGTCTCCACAACAGAGGATGGCGGACAAAATTTAAGTATCCATAGAAGAAATATCACAGATCCACAACTCATGGATGAGCATCTCTCCTCCATGTCATCTGTAATACGGGATTTGTGTTTCTGGGGATAGCAATGCTGATGCAAACTGAACAATCTCAGCTTAAACCCAAGTTCGGCTAAACCGCAGATCAAAAACGTTGGTGAAACTGTCGAAGCTCTGAACCACAGATCAAATTTGAATCCAGGATTTATTGATACCAGGTTTAAGCTGTGTGAAGCGGCCCTAAGGGCCGGTTTCACCATCACGGACTATCCAGGGTTTAATCTCGGCCGAGGTTTAAGCCATCGATTGTGAGAAAAGAAGTTTCACAAACGCCTAATCTCGGAATAACTCGCCCAGTCGGTGCATTAAGATCTACCGTTGCTCTCCGATTCTCTGCGAGGCCATCGCCAATTTTAAATCTTTTTTTGTTGTGTTTCTTCATATTCATAATTTTCATCAAACATTTTGTGCGATGAATCGTTTCACTCAGATGTTTGAGTCATCCTCATCGTAATCCCCCCCCCACCGATGAAGATTTCAACAAACTTATGGAAGTGGCGGATAATTCGCTAAAGGGTCGGCCATTTCCAGAAATTGGATGGTGATTTTTTTGCCAAATATGTAATAAATGTAATTTTATACCAAACCAGACAGGCAACAACATCGGACCCATCATGGCAATTTATTTCCTGGAGTACCTAATACACAAACCTTCTTAGTAAGTGGTACTTACTTCTGGGGCAATGGATGTCGGATTTTGAAAAACTCGGCGCTCCGCGCCTCGCCAGGGGGCAAGCCCCCTGGACCCCTGGTTACCTCTATTTACATACTTCGGACGAAATTATAGAAACACAGAATGTGTTTTAGCTCACGCGTTTCACATAAACCCGTCTTCAATCTTCGGTTGAAGATTGGTTAACTTCCTCCCACTAATGTTTCGTCGTAACTGGTGGTGCCTTATACACAGCTTCTTATATATACACATTCACGGGTGCACTTCATAAAAATTTTGTTAAACATAAACTAGTCCGAGCTTCATCTCCAAGACTCCTACATCTCCAAGAGATAATTCGTTTATCGGTTGTTTGGACTTAAAAATATGTCTTTACTTATATAAAGCTTGCAATCGTGTTCACAATATAAATTATTGAGAATGATCACCTGCGTGTAAACAATTATTTAAACAATCACGCTCATACCGCAGCTTGTCGGCCACGCACTCCGCAGTGGTTAACGTAATATGGTTAGGTAAATCGAGAGCTATCCAACGAGTGGTGAACGATTTTTGTACGATGATAACTGGCGAAGTTAAGGGGGTGCAGGACGGTGTATAAAACGGTTTTTCCAACTTTTCTCCGGCAATAATCGGTCGATTTTGATGATTCTTGCGGCATTCTTCCTATTTTTCCATTCTCTCGGGCAATGCAGTCTTGAAATTTCAAATTTCGAAAATTTTCAAATTTAGGTACAATATTGAAATTTATGTTTCGAATTTCCATAGTGCATTGCCCTGAAACGTATAAAAATAGGAAGAATGCCGCAAGAACCACCAAAATCGACTGATCATTGCCAGAGAAAAGTTGGAAATTCTGCTGGGGAATTTCTTGTGGCGGGAATGACCAGCCCATGTAGTTGTGGGTGAACGGGGTTCACGCGTCTGACGCTAGATGACAGTAGCCTCACGCAGGCGGGTTGATGACCCCACACCCCTAAGCGCACCACCTGTGTTTACGTCAGCCAAGAGCCAACACTCGTAGCCCGGTAGCCCTGAACAGAGCCCTGAATTGTATGCAGTAATTCTCGACCGAAATGCCAAAGAAGAAATGTTTCAGCAAGAGGCTGAGCAGAAACAAGAAATACAGGAATCACAGACAAGAGAGAAAAAAGTAGCAATCACCAAGGTAAGTTACTTATACCTTACTTATACTTACTTATACCTTAGTTGCTACGTATTTCTTGATTTTGCATCTTCGAATCAGAGGAAATTATTATAATAAGTTCCAGATATTTATAGGCATGTACCTAAATTTTAGTGTTGACATCATAATATTATAATGAACTAATTCGAACGTTAGTCTACTTGGCCGTCTCGATTTGCACTGGTGTGTCCGTCCGTCCTTGTGAATGTAGCGCGGTGTTAAATGTACCTGTAGGCTTCAATACCTAATGTATGTTCTGAAATGAAATGAAAGGTAGAGTACCTAACTTGACTCGTAAGATTTCCTGCTGAGGTTTGGCCCGCTTACAACGGCTAATTTTGGGGGCTTGGGATTCGGAGGATAACTAATATTCGTATAAACCTCCCTACTTGGAAATTATAATATAAAACTATGTTTTGATGGCATAGTAGAGCCAGTGGTGCCGAGGTATGTTAGAAAGTACGCGTTTGCTGTAGTTCTCCGTAGATTTAGGAATGCTTAATGAATTTGTGAACCTTTCAAAATACCTACTCGTAATATCAAGTTTGCAGTCCGCTGAATAATTCAGCGGAATTATTCAGGATATATAATATTATATTTATCCAAATTCGACGTTATGCCCCATCTGTTCACGTACATTATAACTATACATTTTCCTGTATTGTTAGTAGGCGCCTGAATTGTGTACAGTGGTGTCCCGGAAGCACTTACCTAGTATTTTTGGTTTATTATTCTGTGAATAATACACCTATGTATTCGCTCAGCAAAAAATTGTTATAACACCCCCTCAAAATTTTTTCTTTTCCGTTTTAGGGTGCTTAGATTTAAAAAACTCTGAGAAGTCCTTGTCACATGGGTTTATTATTCTATTGGACATACCTACAGAAATTTTGGCTGTTCATTTATTGTTTCTTTCACGTGAAATAATTCGAATAGTCATTTCTGATGGTTTCCACCAATTTTGGCCCCCAAAACACGGATTAGGCTCTTTTTTTTTTTAAATCATCTTCGACCATTGGTAGTGCCATTTAATCTTCTTGTTCCACATGTTGACACTTTTCCTAGTGTTATTCTACAAACTGATTGTGATTTCAGACGATTTCCCAGATTTTTTACTCAAGAAAAATCAATTTTGGGAGTTGAACATTTGGTAGAACCTCAATTTTCCACTCTTTGGTCAAAATAGACTTCATATTCGGCCTTCTCGTCCCCAAAACATGGAAAACGATACGATTACGTACAGGATTTTTTTTCTATTTCCGATAACCCCCCCCCCCTTTCAACAATCCTGGCTACGCCACTGCATATTGGTACATATTTGTGTGGCTCCCAGTTCCAGGTGCTACAATTGTGTTAAAATTAAACATGATTCACATACCCTGATTAAAAGTATAACATAATGCATGAATAATACAGCTTACATTATTTTTTCAGGACCAACACCACCAACCGCCGATGACGGAAGTGATGATGTGCCCTAACAGTTTTTCATTATTTACTTGTGATATTATTTTATTCGCGTTTTATATTGTAATAAATATGTTGTAAAGTACAGCATGACTCGCGAATTGATTGTGAAACCCTTCTATAAAACATTTCTTTCGTATGTTGGTAGGTCGAAACTGTAAAAACGTATTTTCTAAGAACATGAGAAAAAAACGCTGCAAAGTCCTTTTCACATGGGTTTATTATTCTATTGGACGTACCTACAGAAATGTTGGCTGTTCATTTATTGTTTCTTTCATGTAAAATAACTGAAATAGCTATTTCTAATTTTTTCCACCAATTTTGGCCCCCAAAACACGAATTAGGTAGGCTCCTTTTTTTTTTAAATTATCATTGACCATTGGTAGTGCCATTTAATCGTCTTGATCCACATGTTGAAACTTTTTCTAGTGTTATTATACAAATTGATGGTGATTTCAGACAATTTTCCAGGTTTTTGACTCATGAAAAATCAATTTTGGGAGCTGAACATTTGGTAGAACTTCAATTTTCTACTCTGGTCAAAATCGACTTCATATTCGGTCTTCTCGTCCCCAAAAACATAGAAAACGATACCTCAAAAGCTCATATTACTAACATAATATTACTAAAGCACAAAAAGTAGGTACCTATTTTTGTACACATTTTCACTCATAACACCCCTGGGTATATTCCGATCGGGCTGCAAAGTTTCGGGACACAACTAGGGCCCAAATGGAGCATGTGTGCGAAAGAACGACTTTTTTAGACCTAAAATGAAGCCGGTACACCTGATACGGCGGACGGACATTGCATTTTGGTTTATTATTCTGTGAATAACACACCTATGTAATCGCTCAGCAAAAAATTTTTATAACACCCCCTCAAACTTTTTTCTTTTACGTTTCAAGGTGCGTAGATTCCAAAAATAATGCAATGTCCGTCCGCCGTACGCCGTCCGCCGTATCACGTGTACAGGCTTCATTTTCGCTCTAAAAAATTCGTCCTTTCGCACGCATGCTCCATTTGGGCCCTAGTTGTGTCCCGAAACTTTTCAGCCCGATCGGAATACACCCAGGGGTGTTATGAGTGAAAATGTGTGTAAAAATAGGTACTTTTTGCGTTTTAGCAACATGTTGGTAACATGAGCTTTTGAGGTATCGGTTTCCATGTTTTTTTGGACGAGAGGACCGAATATGAAGTCGATTTTGACCAAAGAGTGGAAAATTGAGGTTGTACCAGATGTTCAGCCCCCAAAATTCATTTTTTATGAGTCAAAAACCTGCGAATTCGTCTGAAATCACCATCGATTTGTAGAATAACACTAGCAAAAGTTTCAACACGTGGATCAATACGATTAAATGGCACTACCAATGATCAACGAGAATTTGAAAAAAAAGGGAGCGTACCTACCTAATTTAAGTTTTGGGGGCCAAAATTGGTGGAAACCATCAGAAATAGCTATTTCAATTGTTGCACATGAAAGAAATAATAAATGAACAGCCAACATTTCTGTAGGTATGTTCAATAGAATAATAAACCCATGTGACAAGGACTTTGCAGCGTTTTTAGAATCTACGCACCTTGAAACGGAAAAGAAAAAAATTTTGAGGGGGTGTTATAAAATTGTTTGCTGAGCGAATACATAGGTGTATTATTCACAGAATAATAAACCAAAAAGAAGCGTTTACTAGTATGGCAATTGGTTTTCGAAAAATGTTGTTACAAAGAAATTGTAGAATTGTAGGCACCGAAGTTTTGTAGATTGGGGACTTGCTCTCCCTTACTACCGGACGGTAATGCAATTTATGTAATTTAAATTGAATGTGAAAAGCCTCTTATTGTACTTGGGACTATTGTCCCTCATATCCTTTATTATAATATAGTTTATTATAATTAGCATTTATTATAGTAATTATGCTGTCATCTGATCATGCTGCATGACTGGAACTTAGAATGCTTGTTTTTCAATGAAAATTTCGGTACAACATTATAGGTGCTAGAAACTAGAGCTGTGGAGGCAGGAGCGAAGTGAGAGACGAGTCGTGTTTAGGATTCAAGTTCAAGTTCCATCTGTGGATCTCGATAAACAGAGGACCTCCCTTTCATATTCAGCCCCTCGCAAAAAAACAAAGAGCGCCGAGCGCTCGACCGATCCACAAAGTGTGATGGTGGTGGGTGGGGGGGGGGGGGGAGCTGTCATCAGCTACGTTACCTGCATTAACACCCGCCCCTTACCACGGCAAGGTAGGCTATACCGCAACCAGGAATCTTTCGGAAGCCTCCGGTCCCCCCTTAAAGTTCCGTAGCAACGAATCGGTTGTACGTGAAAATCATTAGAAATGTTGTCGTCCCAGATTTCGTTACGAAATTTCGTTAGCTTTTTTGGCTAGTTAGTCTATGGCTAAAACGCATTCTGTGTTAAAAAAAGAAGATATTTTTGTTGAATGGGTCAAGTTTTTGCTTTAGACGACTGAGTCGTTTCTTGTTTGTGTATTACTGTATTGTATTACACAGTTTAATGTCTCCACAACAATTGATGGCCGACAAAACGTAAGTATCCATAGCAGAAATATCACAGAGCCATCACTCATGGATGAGCTTACCTCCTCCATGTCATCTGCAGTAGGGGATTGGTGTTTCTGGGGATAGCAATGCTGACGCAAACTAAACAGTCTCAGCTTAAACCCAGGATGGGCTAAACCGTGGGTCAAAAACGTTGGTGAAACTGTCGAAGCTCTGAACCACAGATAAAATTTGAATCTAGGATTTATTGATACGGGGTTTAAACTGTATTGGTGAAATCGGCCCTAAGAACATGATCTTCAGACTGTAGAGAATACTAGAGAGAATAGTATTCTCTTGACGGCCTGATGATGATGTCCTTACATCGAAAGCGCTTGCCTCCAGTAGTTACTCGACTGCTTGTGACGATGGGCTCCACCGGAAGATACGGTAATCTTCGTGTTAGTTAACCCACTAACGCATTGTACACACCAACTGGGCTCCGAATGCTTAGCTTAGTGCTTGTTATTTAATTGGCAAGCGTACCGCCGGGTTGACAATCCCATGCAAGATTGGTGGTAGTGCGGGATCGAGTGGAACTGGAGAATGTGCAGTTTTCAAGATAAATATTCACAAAAAACCGTTTCTAATGTTGGTAGGTATTTCATATTGTAGTGAATGTAATTATTATTAATTTCAAATGTTCCACTTTTGGTAGAAAATAGAAGAAAAAACAAGTTCCAGTCATGCAGCGCGGGTATAAGAGCAAATTTTCAAAGAAACATTCTTGCTATTGTATAAAAAGATAATAGCGAGAAACCATACCTACCACTTTTCGTAAAATTGTATAATTTTTTAGCGAATTTTCGAAGAAAAGGAAGCTATAGTTCTCGGTCCAAAATTTTTAAAACTCGAATTTCCGAAAGATTTTTATACCAAAATCCGTTTCAGACCATCCTGAATTCCCTGCCGAAAGACACCAAAAATTATATGTATATATATATATATTTATATATTTATATATATATTTATATATGTATGTGTCATTCCAGACGATAACTCTCGAAAGAATTGAGATAAAAAGTTCAAATTTGCACGAAAAATCTGTCTTGGCAATCGACAGGCTAAGTTCGAAGATGGGCAGAATCGGGTCACCCTAAGGGGGAGTTTTGGGGAGTTTTAGGGGGGGGGGGGAAATTACCCATAAATTCCCAAAATGAAAAAGTCTGACAAGTGACACCTCATTTTAAAGGTTTTTGTACGCTGAACACGATGGTGAAATCAGAATTGCGATATCTCATTCCATTCTCAAACTGGAGCACTTTGAAGATGAAGGAACGTGGTTATTTCTTGAGATGTTCTTCCTGGTTCGTCTGCTCTAATCTGATAACGGAATGGGATATCGCAATTCTGACTTCACCATCGTGTTCAGCGTTGGAAAATCTACAAACCGAGGTGTTACTCGGCAAAAAATGGAACAAAAAATTTGTTACGTACCCAATACCTCTCTTCTGGTATTCAAAACATTTTTGATTTCCCCCTCCCCCTCCTTCCACCCAAAATTTTACTTTGCGTAAAACTACTCCTGTTTTAATTTTGTATGGTACCTATCAAGTTGGGAAAACATTGGCCGAAAATTAATTTTCAGAAAATTTTAGGCGGAGGAGGAAGATGCCGAAAACTTCGAAAATTCGCTCTTATAGCCATGCTGCATGACTGTGGTTTTTCGTTATTGTATTTTTATTAATTTTTGACTCGTTCTTTTTTGAGAACAATATTTTCATCATCCAAATGATAGTCCCTCCGTCGAGATTCGCCATCCCACACACACAACGTTAGGTGATTTCAGCCCTCAATACCAATTTTTGGCCCCCCCAAAAATCCAACTTTGACCACCTATATTCTGTAAAAAACAACTGAAATTGTATTTTTCCGCTTTTACTCGCCCGTCCATAGCACTTTCAGTGATTTTATATCAATTGTTCTTGATTGTAGTCGTTTTTACCTCCTAAAAACTCAAATTTGACCCTCTTAGAATTATTGAAAATTGCTTCAAACACATCTTTTTGTTTGGCATTACGAACGTTTTGGCGAAATTTGGAATTTTCATCATGTACCCAAGGTCAGATATCGTCTATACCGGGTGCAAACGTGAAAAACAAAAATGCTAACAGGCAACCTCGGGACAAATTTTGGCAGCCAAAAAACCTTGACATTTTGGCACTTTTTTGCTTATCTGAATGATGCATCAAACAGACAAGTTTGCTCATACCAAAATTAAATAGGTAGCATTCGATTTTGCGTCGGATTACCTCCTTAATTAATTAAATTTGAGTATTTCAATAACAAATAAAAAACGCTGCAAAGTCCTTGTCACATGGGTTTATTATTCTATTGGGCATACCTACAGAAATGTTGGCTGTTCATTTATTGTTTCTTCCATGTGCAATAATTGAAATATCTATTTCTGATGGTTTCCACCAATTTTGACCCCCCCCAAAACACGAATTACGCTCCTTTTTTTCCAAATCATTGATCATTGATTCACCTGTTGACACTTTTTCTAGTGTTATTGTACAAAAGGATGGTGATTTCAGACAATTTTCTAGGTTTTGGCTCATAAAAAATGAATTTTGGGAGCTGACCCTTCGTTAAAACCTCAATTCTTGACTTTTTGGTCAAAATCGGCTTCATATTCGGTCTTCTCGCCCTAAACAAACATGGAAAAAGATACCTCAAAAGCTCATTTTACTAAAACACCAAAAAACCCTATTTTTACATCCATTTTTAACCTATAACACCCCTGGGTATATTCCGATCGGGCTGCAAAGTCAACCAGGGCCCAAATGGAGCCTGTGTGCAAAGAACGAATTTTTTAGACCGAAAATGAAGTAGTTATGCATGATACGGCGGACGGACATTGCATTTTTGGAATTTACGCACCTTGAAACGTAAAAGAAAAAATTGGGTGGAGGGGAGTGTTATAAAAATTGTTTGCTGAGCGTACCTACATAGGTGTATTATTCGCAGAATAATAAACCAATAGTGCTATGAATGCTGAATTAGATATTCTACAACTTAATAGCTTCTATAATATCACCTTTAACCCCCCCCCCCCCGCCGTTTTGATCCTCTACTGTCTCGCCTACTGGCTAATTCGCTAAAAATCAGAAAAAAAGCAGTGAATTTCATAGAGGTGTAAAAAATTGGTCACCCTGTTCAGCTGTCCATAAATCATGACAGGACCGTTTTAGCTTACTGTACGGACAACTAATTACCTACAGGGCTTTCAATAAGAGCTAAGGCTGATTCTTGAGAAATTATATTTTACAGAAAGTTGAACCGACAAACTCATGTACTTATCGCACAAATAAGTGAAACTAAACGAATTGTATGGAGATTACAAGTAATCCCTGTTCGGAGTCACTTTCTTCATCCTTTTGAACCTGTTGCCTCTGGGGAACCACCGGTGTTTGGTCGTGTAGGTTATGGCCGCGAGCTCTTCGATGATTTCCATTTCCCGTTTCTTCTTCATAACGGCCGAAACGTCGTCCGTCCTCAGGACTTGGGGCGGCGGAGGTGCGAGAGTCGGCATCGGCCGAGTGCACTCGTACGGCACTGGTTTCTCCGGGTGCCAGGCGACGAACGTCGAGCCGTCCTTAGTGAGGACTATCGGATCTTCAACGTTGTCGAATTGCGAAATGTCCCTCACCGGGAGAACTGTGGTTTTACAAACGGTCGTCAAAAATCCGCGTAACTTCGACAGCGAATTCATCTTCGAGGCGAGCATTTTCAACTCGCTTCAGTATTAGTACTTCGTCTTGATAACAGATCTGCGAACACTATGAAGTATATCCGAATTCATACACTAAATCATCTATTTGAACATTCGCACAATGTTTTAAAATTTACCAAAAATCCAGTCCAGAAAATAAAATGTACAACTGCGAGTGTAACCTTCAGTTGGTTGGTTGTTTGCCGTTTTTGTCTTGGCCATGAGCGTGTAGACACATTTCAGCTTCTGAACTCCATGGAGGAAGGCATGAAACTGGATGTTAACTCCACCACCTCACATCAGCGCCGGATTTAGGTTTGTTGCGGCCCTGGGCCTATATCTATAAGCGGCTCCCTGGGAATGATAAATTCAATTATTTTATATTCTTATTATTTTAAGATGAACATAAAGGCGAGATTTAAAGATGGACATAATACCATATAATATGACCATATTTCTTTCGTTCAAAACCCTATTATGTCAAAATAACATGCACTAGCCATTGTATATATGTATGCGTTTCGTAAGCCAGATTTTTTATTCATATCCCCAATTTAAAAAAGGCAAAAAACCTCAGCCTTGCGGCCCCCTGAGGCTTGTGGCCCTGGGCCGCGGCCCATTCGGCCCATAGTTAAATCCGGCGCAGCCTCACATTAGTGGTGGGGTAAGCAGTGGCGTAGCCAGGATTTTTGAATGGGGGGGGGGGGATTATCGTAAATAGAGAAAGTTCCAGTCATGCAACATGGTTTTAAGAGCGAATTTTCAAAGAAATATTCGTGCTATTACCCATAAATTACTTGTAAACTCCCTTTTCAAACTCCCCAAAAGACATCCATCTTCAACTCTATTCGCGAAATTAAATTTTCTTTCACTTGACTCCCTTTTTAAATACAGAACCCTACTCTTTGTCCATCAACATATTGACAGATTCATTTTAAATACCAGTAAGATCAAAACACGCAATAGTTATAACTTCACCAGCCTTACTTCAGACTTTCCTACCTTCGAAATAGTTTACCCTACCTCCGCCCGAAATTTTATGATGCTCTGCAGTATAACTTCACCCTTCTCACTCCATCCAAATTTAAAATTACCCTGAAGAAATGGCTCAAAACTAAAGACTTTTGACTGTGATGTTATAATGACATATTTTATTCTTCTTGAACTGTTTATATTACCTTTTGCTGTTTACATGTAATTACCCAATGTTTATATTTCATTTTTCTGTCTTTTTTACGTGCTGTATTGATGATAATATATGAATATAATTTCATCACATCATCTCGCTGTACTACCTGTAATACATTAGTTACATTGCTTTGAGACTTCCGGCGCTCTTATAAAACATTGTATTGAAAAAAAAAAGCGATTGCCCGCAAACGCTTGCCTTCGTGGGATTTCAAACCACCACTAGATTTTATTATTATTTCATTGGATTTTATAGTTATTGGATTTTTATACTTGGACTTATTTTTACTTATTACCTTACCTAGTCCTAAAAAAGTGTTTGAAAAAATAAAAATTTATTATTGAACTGAATATTGCGTAGAGTTTCTCAAATTTAGTTGACAATTATTATTGACCCCTGATGGTCCGTAATAACCTATTGAAATGATTTGTCCTGATTCGTTTGCTTCAGTAGACTTGATAGGGGCTGAATGTTTTTTTATTTAGTATTTTGCACGTTTGGCATATGTGTGACACGACGTTATAAGGCTTTTAATTCGGCGCTTCATGTGTTCGAAATGAAATATTAAATACGGAATTTTTCTGTTAGATACCTACCAAATACTAGTTATAGTCATCATTTCTAATTTCTGATACGAATATTAGAATCGGTACAAAACATGGAGTTTCGGATTTTTTCCAGTTTTGGTCTTTGGGTGCAGAGAAATGTAGGATACTTGTGGGCAAACAATACTTCATTTCTCGTCAGTTCATATAACTCATGACGATGTTCTAGTTGTTGCATGGTTCGAAAAGCAGTAGAATTCCGTATCTTGAACTCCAAAAGAAATTTAAAATACTTGGAGAAATTGAAGTTTCGAGTTACAGAAGTTTTTGAAATAAGTATCGAAGTTTTCAGAAAAAATATTCGAGATCAGTAGGGAAAATCTTGTCATATAGATTCAAGTCTGCATATTGATGTTTACTGGTTGGTATATAAATACTGTACTTATTATTGGAATAACAACAGATTTAGGCGGAAATCGGGGACAATATAATTTGTCTCTTCCCGGTATTTATTTGGGCTGCCCAAAAATGCCAAAAAAGGGAACAAAAAATTCTTTGTCCGGCCTAAACTAGTTTGAAATATCCGTAGTCTTATTTTTCCTTCGGCATATTGAAGTCCCCACTGTTCATATTGAACAAATCCTTTTACATAGAAAATTTTATGTCTTCAACCCTGAAGCTCTATACAGTGACATTACCCAACGCGTTGAGGTTTTTTTTGAACGGAAGTAAATTCCGTCATGAGAATTTTGACACATACTGCACCTTCCTAAAATAAGCAATTTTTATTATATATGATTTTCAAAGTTCCCTACACACTACACCAGTGAGTCATTGCACCCTTCCCGTTTGGGCGGGACACTCTTGCCTGGTGTGACGTCACTAGCTTTAGGACACTTCTAAAATCAGAATAAACACTACTTATTCTTATTGTATGGGAGTGTAGTTGGATGAATGGATGGGAAAGTAGTACACCTTACTAACGGCACCTGGGACGTTTTCCTGCCTTTTTGAACTATTTTGATACCTCTTGGGTGCTATCTTATGATTCCATTCATATGTAACTCCGAGGTCATCCTCGAGACCAACTTGAAGCTCCGACTCTGATTTATCATAACTCATATCTCATGTTTTGTTGCAGGCTTATCGAAGAATTCATGCTTCAAGCGAACCAATCGGTGGCCGAATTCATACATAGCAACCATCCCAAGATTGCACTCCTCCGTCGCCATTGTCCCCCGAAAGCAAACATGATCAGCAAACTCGAGCAGTCTCTAGCATCTGTAGGGATACCAATGAGCTCTTCTTCGGCTGGCCACATTCACAAGTGTATCGCAGAACATTCAAAAGACGATCGAGCTCGAGGGATCGTCCTAAGTATCCTCTTTTCGAAACCTATGGTGGTACGTTTTGATTGTTTGATCTTCGGTTTTTGATTGAGGTGCTGCTGGCATGCAGTTAAAACATTAACTTTCGTAATTAACTTTTAGAGAGCTGAGTACTACTGTTACGATACGGACTCTCACCATTATGCGCTCAACATTGACATGTACACTCACTTCACGTCCCCCATCCGGCGTTATGTTGACGTCGTTGTGCACCGCGTGCTCTGTGCCACCCTCGGCTACAACAAACTCCCCGAGTGGGACAGTCACGACGTCAGGCAGTAAGTCCTCCTCGCTGTACGAAATGAATTCATGACACCGTCAAAATTCAGTGCACAAGTTGACATTTTCTACTGTTTTCTCGATAGATTTTGTAGGACGAGTAATCAAAAAAAGAATGCGGCTAAACGAGCTGGTGAGCTGAGCTGCGAGCTGTTCACTGCCCTCTACATCCGAGAGAAGGGCAGTTTGCAGGTGGAGGGCATCGTTCACAATGTCATCAGCCATGCAATGGACATCATCATTGTTCCTCTTGCTCTCAACACTCGGGTATACCTGAATGTAAGTAGTGCACATTATTATTCTCACTAAATGGTACACATATTGCAGCTTATTAATTATTGCTCAACGTAAGTAGATGCTGTGCAATTTTTGTGGGTAACATTTTTTTCTGCCAAATTCTGTTCAGTAACGGAAATTACCACTTACTTACTGACCATATAAAGTCTAGGCAGAAAGCGAGTGTAAAATTTGAATTTCCAAGTTCTCTTAGCAAAAAATGATGTATCAGGTAACTCGCTGAGTAGTTCAACTCAAACCCCGCTTAGAGTGCTAGTGCACCACTTTGAATGATGTACAGAATCGCACATTTAGAAATATATTTTAAAAAACGTCCTCAAACTGGAGGGGAGGATCACGAAAGGTCACAAGAGCCAAAGGTTCTTGAAGGTTGCCAGGAAGGTTTGTTGTTTCTAATGTTGGGTTGTTGGCAGCATTGAGAACCTTTGCCTCTGAAGCTTAGCTCCACCTCCTTAGGCCAACATCCAGTCAGATGTCAATAGACCCAACACGTCATTTCTTGCCACATTTTCACTTTAAAACACCCTCGTTTTAAAAAACACCGCTTATTTTTTTAAAGTGGCTTCAAACCAAGAGTTTTGAATATTTTTTTTTTTCTCCAAAAAAAGTTCTCGACAATAAATCCCCGTTGTAGCTGTGAATGTGTAGTACAGAGGGTAATGGGAACAACAGGTGGACGCAGTATAATATGTTGATGACCTAATGTGTGTATATCACATGCCTGCTTGAACAGAAGCTAATGATTATTCTGTTCATATGAAACTTGTTTGAAACCATCACAGTTTGACAGTGAAACTACCTGGATGGGGGCAGTGGCAGTACCACAGTGCAACCTCACTGATACGCACGTCTCGTCAAGGGGCAGACCGCTGTTGAATGTCACAACACAAGTTCGTGCGTGAAATTTGTTGTGTTAAATAGTAATTTGAGCCTCATCGGCCTGGACCCTTTCGGCTGTGTCCGCCTTGTGGCTTTTCTACCACAAACCTCTCCTTGGAAGTGATGAGCGAGTGACGTGGGGTCGATACACCGTGAAAAGCTCTGCTAAATCCTTGGAGACCGTAGCGTTTATGGGAAGCCAGTCACACCTGTTTGTAAATAAAGTCAAATTTGAAAGTAAATTACTTGATTGACTAAAATAAGGTTGGCACAATCTTCCAAAAATTAAAAAAACCTATGGAGCTCCTTTTGGTTTATTATTTTCAATAATGAACCATTGGAATCGAGCATGAAAAAAAAATTCTTACCCCCCCTCAAAATTTGATGGTTTACGTTTCAAGGTATGTAGAATCCAAAACTGCAATAAAAATATTTCTGTCTGTCCGCCGTACGCCGTACGGGCCACTTTTCTTAGTTACCATGAAAGAAAATAATGAAATTCGGGTTATTGGTTCCGTTCGCTGTCTAGTTGGTCCTCGAAGCTCGACGTTACTGTGAGTCATCTCTAAGGGGTTCAAAATAGGGGTTGACATTTTCAAAACGCCTATACCATTTTTTCACGTGAATATTTTTACGGTTTTAAATAGTTCTTGAACTTGCGAGTTTTTTAAGACCATCCGGAGCATCGTACGTCCAGCCGTTCGTTCACAGTAAGGCCCCGAAGTTTGCACCGACAGGCATTTTCGACTCCAGTGTGAATGAAATTGTATACAATTCAAACCAAATCTCGTAACCAGAGACGCGCCCACAATAGGAAATTTGGCGGAGATAAAATCATTGGTAGGGATCACCTGATTATATTGGCGGAGTATGAAGTCGAGTTGGTTGTTCTGTGATATTATTTCATTTGAAAAATGACGGCTCTTTTTGAGTTTGTTGGTAGGTAGTGAAACTTGAACAAACGTTGAAGTATTTTTGATGGGTAAATTATTACTACGGTAAATCATTACTCAACGGTAAATTATTACACAACGGTTCATTATACCATCTACGTAGAAGGGGCTGGAGTTTGTTGGTAGGTACGTTTGCAACTTTTTTCACTCCTCATCAACAATTTCTTTTCAGAACTTCATTATGTGCGTTTCTTTTTGTTAGGTACTGTTTGTCATCGGCAGAATTATTTTAGCAACATTTAACTCGTGATTTAGGTAGGTACCTAGTAACGAGTACGGGATTAGGTACTAACCTACGGAGGGTCTGCGATCTACATAATATGTATATAATAGAATAGTACATATCATATTATATAGACGGGTTATCTATACATAGAGATGTGATCTGTAACAGAAGGGTATTCTATACAAAATAATAAACCGTTGTGCAGGGATTTGCAGCGTTTTTTGAATGTTATAGGAAAATAAACTGCTTCTTGTACTTTTGACGTACAGTAAACAAACAAAAACTTCTTAAGATTAGAATTAAAAAAAATCAGTCATGCAGCATGACTTAATGAGCGAATTTTCAAAGAAATATTCGAATTAATGGCTATGGTTTTGAATAAAGGAAAACTTCGGTCTAAAATTTGGTTTTCTATGTATATTCTCTTCGTATTTATTTTAATTTGTACGTTTTGTCCATCCTGATTCTACCGTTTGTTTATTACGTAATTGTACTAAGTGCTTATTTATTTGATCGCTGTGGGTAAATTCAAGGAGTTGTACTAATCGTTTGCCTCCCCCTTTTTTGCTTCGAACTCTCGTCTTCAATTAATACTTCTCACATTTTTCAATCTGACCACTCTAAGGGGGTGGGGGTAAGAGTTTAAAGATTATCCTAGTTTTGGGTAATTTTTGCGCACTTTAAATGCTCTAATTTAAGAACGGATTTAGATATCTAAAATCCGATTTCACTATCGTGTTCAGCGTGCAAAAACCTTTAAAATGAGGGGTCACTTGTTAGAAAATAACATTTTGGGGATTTTTAGGTAATTTTTGCGCACTTTAAATGCTCTAATTTGAGAACGGATCAAGATATCTAAAATCCGATTCCACCATCGTGTTCAGCGTGCAAAAACCTTTAAAATGAGGGGTCACTTGTTGGAAAATAACATTTTGGGGATTTTTGGGTAATTTTTGCGCACTTTAAATGCTCTAATTTGAGAACGGATCAAGATATCTAAAATCCGATTCCACCATCGTGTTCAGCGTGCAAAAACCTTTAAAATGAGGGGTCACTTGTTAGAAAATAACATTTTGGGGATTTTTAGGTAATTTTTGCGCACTTTAAATGCTCTAATTTGAGAACGGATCAAGATATCTAAAATCCGATTCCACCATCGTGTTCAGCGTGCAAAAACCTTTAAAATGAGGGGTCACTTGTTAGAAAATAACATTTTGGGGATTTTTGGGTAATTTTTGCGCACTTTAAATGCGCCAAAACCCTCCTTAGAGTAGGCCAATTTCGCCCATCTTCGAACTTAGCCTTTCGATTGCCAAGATAGATTTTTTGTGCAAATTTGAGCTGTTTATCTCAATTCTATCGAGAGTTATCGTCTGGAGTGACACATATATAAATAAATATATATATATATATATATATATATATACATATAAAAAAGTGTTAAATTTCAGGAATCGTTTTAGAATGGTCTGAAACGGATTTCTATGAAGAAAATTTCCAAAAATTTATATTATTTAAATTTCGAAGCCATTGCAATAGCTTCATTTTCTTTGAAAATTCGCTAAAAGAACATTCTGACTGGGATTCGACGGGGGAGGCGGGGGGGGGGGGGGTCGGCGATGTGATGACCTCGTGGCTTAAGTGCTGCAGTTTGTGATGCACCGAAAATCACCAACGTCGCAAGAGAAGGCAGACGTCAACTCTGCTGCAGACACGCGGATGGCCTTATATGTCGGAATCGTCGCTAGTCGCTGTTGAATGGGTTGCTTCTGGTTGTCTTGGCTGCGAACAAAAGGATATTTTGCATAATTGCTGGTTCGCCCATGTGACCTGAAATGCCAGTGACGTCTTGGAGGTACTCACAATCTTTGATGACTATGTGAAACCAAATGTGGTATCAATTGATTGATTGGTCGAGCTGCACACAAAATGGGTGCTGCGGCCTTTCCGCTCCACGAACGGGTTCACTGGTCGGTCTCGTCAAGTACTAATTTGCGTAGCAAACGACGGGAGCGCACTGAGGGAACCACCAGCTCCCGTGTGTCGATGGCTGTTGATGTCCCCCTCTTCTACTGTTGTTTGTATATCGCGAGGTCATCAGTTCGTCTTTATATCACCCACTGCCACCGCACAAACACTCCCGATCCCGCAACATGACATTAAGTAGAACTTATATATTTTTTTAAATAAAGGCTATTGGTTGGCCCGAACAACACCCGTCAGCCCGGAAGAAGTCAGTTCTGCCGCACCTTGTATCCTGTCGCGTCATTCCTCAGCCGATGTCACTCATAGGGTTTCTCATTATTTTCCAGAGGCTCCCGGCCAAATTGGACTTCCAGGATAGCTCCTTGAGCTCCTCTCTGACCGTCACGTGGGACCACGCTCCCGGACTCCCCACCACCTACCGCCTCTTCTCGACTGTCCCCGTCATCCTCAAAACCCAAGAAACGCAACTGACCATCGAAGCACAGCTGATTCCCCCCATCCCCCTCCCTGTCGATCCCCCCACGCCTGCCAACTAACATCCGTCAGCTGATTTTCATTTGATTAATTTCAATTCCGGACCTACAAATAATAACTGCCCATTATTATTTATTTTATAATAATTACCTATTATAATTATTTATTTTATTTTATTATTTATTTATTTATTTTTTTCAACGAAAGTTTGAAATGTGACAGGATTGTTCTCTCTCAGACCGTTTTCAAACTAAGTATTTATATTCACTAGTTTAAAAAAATACTATTTTTGCGTGCATTATAATTTTAGTTTGCGTTAGTTGAACGCTTGATCATTTAATTTGGTTTAAGATGTATGTTCCACGTCCCCTATGTACATCGATATGGGCACTAAATTACTGGTAGGTAATCTAGTTCCACTCAGTGGGTATGCATTGCTCGTTATTTGCGTCTTGACTCAGTTGCATTATTTAACTAAAACTTGTGTTCGAACAAAATAAGTTGGCAATAATCAAGTTATTTGAAAAGGGAGTGATCCTAACCTAAACGGCAGTTATTCATTTTATTTATTTTGTGTGTATGTATGTTGGTGGGGGGCACCTCATGTTCCCTAGGAAAAAATTTATATTGTATTCTGAATAGGAATTGGTATACGGGCTGTTCAAAAATGTACGTTTAAGCATGCGGCGATGACATCAATGAATTTTTGATGAAATCCATATGGGACCGTCTGGGTCCTCGTGCCTAAGCTCCGAATTTCAGCTCTGATCCGTAATTCTTTTGGGTGCTACTTTAGTATGTTCTCTGGCGGTGGTGGTGTCTGATGATTGATTCTGTGATGGAATATTTAATTAGATAGTTGTTCATTATTAAAACTGAATCTTACCTCACATGTAGGTCGACCTTACATGGTATGTCATCAAGGAAGGCCAAAAACAGGTCTGGTTCGTTTTTCCAGAGCAGTTTTCAACAGTTGTGGGTCTAAATGGCACTGAAGCCACCACAGTGCAGTAGAATTCTTTAAACAACTTGGTCACTACCAGTGGAAGATGCATTCAGTTCCAGGAGTTAACTGAACTCCCACCAGTTCACTCAGTTCTGAGATGCGTTCTTTGGGACACGTTCACCAGTTCAACCGAGTCCCTAATCCAAATTCTAATTATCCCGACCTAAAAATCACGAAAACGGGGTTTTGATAGGTTTGATTCAATAAAAAGTTATACACATTTAATAGTTTAATAATATACATTTTCATACAAAATCACAATGGTTTGGAAAATCCATCACAATCAAAAATGTCGCAAATGTCGCTGGAATCTAATAAGTAAGAAGGTTCACTGACGAGCATCGAGTGGAGAAGGGAGGTTCGATGAACTGGTGGGAGAGGAGTTAGGAACGCGGGCGAGGTGGAAGAACGGTGAGGAGTTGTGAAAATGGAGGAACGGCGAGTGGGGAAGGGAACAATGGTACGAACAGAGGGGCGAAGAGAGGCGTTGATAAACGGATGAACCGATGGGACTGATGTGAGGAGTTGTGAAAATGGAGTGAGGTTAGGATCGCCCGTTCAGAGAGAACGTCAACGCTTTGGTCATCCATTTAGTTGGGATACGTTCAGCTGAAAGATCCGTTCAGTTCGGATCCGTTCAGTGCTGAACACCACACCCCTACTTGGAATAACTAACAAAACGATAATCACTACAAGAAACACAAAGTAGGTATGTAACTAAAATAAGATCGGCGAATATCTTAAATATATCACAGGCTATGTTGTGGTAGTCGTACTTGCACCGTAAGATATAAACTAAACTGGTTTCAGCAATCCTCTTGTTTCTTGGTACGAAACAAAACCCTAGAAATCTATATGTATCTATTCTTCTGGTCAGTAGACAGTTTCTGTACTTCCCGTCATCTTTACACCTTCTGCCATGGAGACGCTGATACTGGAAGACGGACCAATTAGCTTGAAGCATTCTCTTCCCGTAATGTGTAGTTCTTCGCGTACACGGGAAGAGCTACTTCTTCTCACACACGGGAAGAACTACGTGTATACGAGTAGAGAATGCTTTAAGCTCATTGGTCCGTCTTCCCGTATCGTCTTAGGCCCACTTTCACCAAAAATGTGAAACGAGTTTAACCCGGAAGAGGTTGCAAATTAACGGAGTTTGAACTCCCACCGAGGCGGCTAGAGTTTAAACGCCCAAAATCCGGCAAGTTAATACCGCTAATCTCTGTCAGCCGTGAGATCCCAAAATGGCCACCTAGCTTACAGCTGATTTTTGGTTTTGTTGTTATACGGTTGTGAAGTGAATTCGCGCGAGTTGGCATTGTATTGGTATTTACTCTATACCATGTATTCCACAATGATATTATAGGTACCTTACCTCGTGACTGGAGTCGTCGTAAATCAGAAATCACTTTGGCAATTTACAGTTTATTATTACGGAGGAACAATGGAAGCAGGAATCAACATCAGCTGAGTGGTGGTTGTTGTTGTTTTGACGAGTTTATAGTCCCGGCGTGTCATATTGTCCAACTTTTGCTTGGACATTTTAACTAAACTCCGTCAGGCAAACTCCATTGTTTTAAACTGGGTTTAACCGACATTTGGGTTGGTGAAAGACCCAGCTGCCTTTCCAGATTTAAACCTCGACATCAACTTTAACAGAGTTTGGCTAACCACCATTAAATAATTTTCTGGTGAAAGTGGGCCTTAGCGTATCAGTCCCACGTTGAATGTTTAAAGACCACGGGAAGAACAAAACAGTCTGCACCGATCCAACATGAGCAACTGGAGTACAGAAGCCAGACCACAGCTGAGTAAACATAGACTGCGCGAGATTGCCAGACGGCGTACTATATTGCACCTTCTTTTGAGTGGATGTGGGCATTTGAAGGAAGACGCGTTTATGCATGCACAGACAAAAGTAGTCCAATTTTCATTAAATTCATGAAGCAGTTATTCCAACACTCCAGAAATGGAGAACTTTTTAATGTCTGAAAGGGGGGAAAAAAATTATTTGTTCGGTCTCTGATTGTAGCACAACTAACTCTGTGTTAGTTGGCTTGACGCTGTATTATACGCTGTTCTTCAGTGTAATTTTAGACGAAGGCATCCTCCAATCTCACCGTTAAAGAAAACTGCAGTTTCTGCCTATGTTGAGGCGCATGAAACGGATGATGAGTGGCTTGGTACTAGTACACAGACATGATGTCATAATTACGAGGGTTGGTACCTTAACCTGCCCTTCCCCGAAGGCAAACTGTCAAATGTTAACGCTATTTCGTCAGTGAGCCCTTCATCCAAAGGCTCCCTCAAGAAGTAATCCGAAGCGAGACGCGAAGAAATGTTTATAAAGACGGCCCTTGATCTCGAAGTTCTTTGGTAACTTACATTTAACTGGTCGCTCAGATAACATTGTCCTTCGTTTCGCTCTTGAAATTTCATGAAACCCTTCGCGTTGGAACTCATTAAGCTCATTCTGGTGTGAATCTTCGAAACTACATTGAGCTGTGTTTCAAAAGTCAACCCAACATCTTTTGTCTACCCGTAATACAGTTAGAAAATCAAATTAACTGATCTCGCTTTCTAACATTATTCACCTTTTCTAATCATCGTTAAATCATAGTCTATTAAATGTACTCTCAAATGGCGTTGTAAATCAACGAAAATTGTGCATTTTCACTCAAATACTTGTGAAAATTTAACGTTCAACGTTTAACAAAAAAAATTATTGTAATATTAATGTATATTATTATTGTATTAACGTATATTTTATATCTTATTTTTATACTGGGCTGACAAATATTATTTATGGTGTTTGATAGTGTTCTCTCATTAGGATTCTCGTTTGATGAATGTGAATTTATTGGTTGTGGATTTTTCTGATGTGGAAAGGTGAAGAGATATTACTACTTCATTGTGTGTTGAACGATTCTCTAGTTGAGACATAAATAAGTTAGCCAAAGTGAGATTAAAGTGTGGTATTTATTATCACTTCGGTAGTTACATAGGTACTACATTATGCTTGTTTGGTTGGTTTTTTCGTCTTCCTAATTGTTAAAGATGTAGGAAGTGATGTCTTTTGCATGTTGAAGGTATTGAAATATATTGATTCCTCCTGCGTGCATGAGATACCACTGTTCGTATTCTGGTGTCTTTGTAAATGTCTTTATAATTTATTCTTGTGGTGGATGATCTCTATGGCCAGTCAGGGCTGAACACGACCTATTCAAAAATTCTGGTTAATCTCATACTCGAAAGTCCACCGACTTCCGTCGGATCTAGTTAGGTAGGCTCCCTTTCATTTCATCACAAATCACTAAGTCATTAATGAATGTTGAAATATTGAACATTGTTGGTCACATTTCGAACAATTCTAGTTGTAATTAATGCATTTGAGATTTTTTATAATATAAATCAGTCAAAACTTATGATGTCTAGTGTAACAGGTCCAAGGACAGCAAGAGATTTCTAATATCATCCTGGATTAAACCAGCAAACGTGGTTCTGGGTGTTGAAACGTAAGTACTAGCAGTTTCCAGTGATTGACCCAGAACGACTTGTCAGCCTCCACTAGGGTTCGAAGAATAGCGCATAACTGTTACGAATTAGCGGTTAATGAAAAGAAATTAACAAATACACAGTAACAGCTACAATAAACCACAACGGAAATACAGTTTGGATTAACAAACACAGTAGAAACCTTCACTGTGGTAGCACCTTACAGCCAGGGGATTTTTTTAACCTTTGTAATGCTTCGAACCGTGCTTCGTAACTGTTATCCGTTATTTTTGTAACTGTTGTGTTTCAAGGTTTCACCTGTTAATGAGGTAACCATGAAGCCAAATAATTCGTTTCTCACATTCCTCCATGCTATTAAATTGTCAGCAACCGTTATTTTGTAACAGTTATTTTAAACTGTTACGTTTTTGGGAAATAACAGTTATTAGCGTTATGCAGAACTAACTGAAAAACCCATCCCGTCTCCACCCGTTTTGCCTTCGCTCATAAGGGTAGGAATACATTGATTTCTTTGTAAACACTTCCTTGATCAACTTCATTCCTTTTTACCTCCACGGTTCCAACCATAAAGCACTGTCTACATTGTATATAATTTTAAAACACAGACCAACTCAAAATTGACGAAGTTGAATAATTATTATTTGTATGTACTTCTTTCCAAATATAGTCTGAGGGGCGGTGAATTGTACTGGAAGTAATTTTCTGTTGTTCCTCTAGATCAGACCATCAGCTGTTGTCGGACTGCCACCAGTTTCTTACACTAATCGCCTATATTTCATCAACTCCATTTACCACATTGTTTCTCATTTATTCGATACTTTACAATTCGTTGATCTCTTTTGCTACCTCAGAAATGTTGCAAAGTACAGTCCACTCTTCATAATCTGACAGACATGGGGACCGGGCAAGCTGTCAGATTGTCGGAAATTCTGGGCTACAGAGTTCCATTTAAACAACAGAAATAAGTCAAATAGGGCACGAAAACTAAAGTTTAGTTATTCTAAATACAAATGTAGTTACAATATAGGCCCTAGGAATTACACAAACAGTGACCAAGACGCTTGTTGCATTACGAAAAAATACGCCGTTATTTCCCACGTACCATTCCATGAGCGAGCTTGTCGGATTACCAGATGTGTCGGACTATTATGATTAGACTGTACTTGTTGTTTTAGAATTTTATATAATGATGCCAACGATTAGTCGGTTTTTTTGTGGTGGGGTCACAATAATGGAGAGGCAAAAGCATTTTGTTGTTAAATACCTACTAGATTCAATTGCAAACTTGTTCCTTTTTCATAAATGTTGTTCAAAATCTGTGTCTGAAAATGAAGCGATGTTAGTTCTTAAAGCAATTCATTGTTATTTTGTGTAAGGCATGGGTATACAAAAATATAGGATTGTTTGTGAGATGAATTTGGTTTCGTACATCGGGCTCCTACCTTGTTCCCTGTTCACGATAGAGGAACGTATTTTCAGATGAATCACATTGAAATAGGTGGGTCATAATGATCGTGTTGAGTGTAAAAAGCTTTTTACGATGATTCAGAAGGCAGTGGCAACTGGGTACCGGAAACACGCAAGTTCAACTTTGGCGAGCTGTTCGGTTTGATCGCCTCGATATTTTCACGGTTTTAGCGCATTTTCGATGAAAATGGAGCTGTTGCAACAGGTAAAATTTTTCAGAACATGAATTTTGGTTTATTATTTTCAATAATGAACCTTTGGAATGTTAACCCCTCCCATTTAAATTTCATGGTTTACGTTTCAAGGGACGAAGAATACGAATATCAAATACAAAAAAAAAAATTTCTGTCTGTCTGCCGTCCGCGGTCTTTTCTTTAGTTCCCATGAACCAAAATTCACGAAATATGGTGTATGTTGTATACTCTATTAATATTTGTCATATCCATGTGGGATAACCTAAGTGACGCGTTAACCTACCGGGGAAAAGGGAACAGTAAAGTTAACACTAGCCTGTGCTTTAATTTGTGAAGACGCCGAGAACAGTAGTACAATTTATTTTCAAATTAATTATCATATTCAGTCTGAGTTATTTTATTCTGGAAACCCCTACAGTATATGGGTCCCGTTTGGGCTCTAGTTGGTCCTCCAGCTGGACGTTACTGTCACTCAATTATCCAGAAATTTTGAGGTGTGGGTTTTTTCGGGTTTTTAAATAATTAGATTTTTTTTCTGAATTTATGATACCACCCGAAGCATTCTACGATGTTACCATAACATTTGCTGCAAAGGGCAAGATGTATGCAAGCACCAACCTGGATTGAGAGCGCACATATACATCACTTGCCTCTTACCCATGTGGCCCCGTAGCTCAGTGGGCTAAGTGTCGGAATGCCATGGTGAAGGCGGCTGCAGGTTCGAATCCCAACCGGGGCCAAAAAATATTTTACAACATACCCTCAGACAATTTACCCTCAGAACTACATCTGAATTTTACCATTTTACATTCTGGTTTTTATGAAACCGTAATTCCCGGGCCATCTCCAGTACACGATTTAGGGCTCTCCTGGGAGGAGCTCGAGGGTAGGTATTGACCAAAAGAAACCGGCGATCTACGCAGAAGGATCTACAAAGGTAAATAATAAACCGTTGCATAATAATTTGCGTTTTTGAATTTCGTGTATAAGCAAATCCGTTTCAGAGCATCCTGAATTAATTCCTAGATTTTAACAAAAATTTATATATGAGTGTCACTCCAGATGATATCTGACCTTGGGTACATGATAAAAGATCCCAAATTTCGCCAAAATGTGCCAAACAAAAGGATTAGTTCGAAGACGAGCAATTTTCAAAAATTCTAGTAGGGTCAAATTTGAGGTTTCGGGGTTCAAAAATCGGTAAAAGGAAATCATTTTCAGCTTTACACGATTCTTTGGTAGGCAAAATTTTAATTTGCCTGGGCTAGCATAATGACAACTCCACACTGCATTTACATCCATAATATATTGCGTAATTATATACAAAGGACAAAGAAAATACACTGTTACGATTAGGCGGCAGGCCCTAGTGGGGCACCCACCTCTAAAGCTTTTAACATTCACAATTCAAGTTACAATAACAGAATAATAAAATTTTTCAATAAATAAATTTCTGTTCAACTCCGAGAAACAAAAATAATAGAAAAAAAACAGACGAATCAAGTAGTTCATAGGTATTTATCACGTTCCAAATCATCCAGAGCTGTTACGCAGTACATCATTTATTGAATTATGTATAATTAAGTAAGAACGGAAATATGTGGTACAGCATGCTTTGGTGGACATAGATAACTTGTACTGAATGTGATATGAAGCTATAAAGCACAGAGCCTTGGGTACAGAAGCATCTTAGTGTTCATTATTCAGTTGAGTTTGTGTGGACTTTGAATCAGAAGGTGGAGGAAGTTGTGATATTGGATAATAAACCATCACTAAAGAGGACGATTTACGACGAAAATAATAATAATAATATACGGGACATTTAGAGCGAGAGCTTTCTATGTGAAGTACGTGAGAAGCTATTACCCCTTGGGTAACAGGTGGGACAACTGTCTGGCCACCACAGGAAATAGTTCCTACTTCTGACCTCAAACCACACGGAAGACATGCGCAATCCATGTGGCAGTCTGGAAGATGCTTCTTACACCAAGATGAAGAGTTACGTATCGCATACAATGTTAATGTTGATAACATCCATCCAATAAACGTATGTATACTTGGAACGTGTTTTTACAACAAATTCAAGTAGTTTTTTGAAATGTATTAAAGGTAGGTACTTATACGCTTAACAGCTTCAACGTTCTCTAATCGAACCCAGAAAACACAAAATTATTGAAAATAATTTTTAAACTTAGAGTAAGTGCTGTTACTTCGAGTGTCTATTTTCAAAGTTATTATCCACGAATTTTATCAAGTGTGGTATAGATTTGGACTGATATTTGTCGAAAAACCTCAATGTTTCCAATTAATTCTATCTAAATAAAATTAAAATAAGAAATAAAGGATTAGCTAGCTCACTGGCAAATTTCAGTAGTCAGTAATAATGGAATTAAAAGAATTATATGTGTTATACTGGTATTTTGTATCTTCTATGTATTGCACGTTATATAGCAGCAGTAATCACGGATTAACGTGGTAATTCACATAATCACTGCGATTACGATTTTTTTGTAGCAATGCACAATGAAACTGTATTGACCAACATTGATTTGACAGAACGAAACGAAATTATTCCAATGTTTACTTGGAACGGAGGCCGATCGTTTAAACTTGAATTATGTTATGTTTCATCAACAATTTTTGAACGGACCTCTGAAGTCTCAACAGACCTTTGTAGGGGACAAATTATAATACAAAAAAAAAACTCTTGACTAGCTAACTCATCAAGTACACTAAAATGTAATGGCGGTTTAAATGTATGGATATGATGAAATGCTAGTATCCATGTTGCTCCAGTGTTGCCATTTATGGCTTTACGATGAATGAAAAAAAAAAATGGTTTTACTGTTTCTTTCATATAGAAAGGCTACATCTTTAAATATGGAGTTCAAGTCGAAATACCATCCAATTCCATGTTTCTACTCCAAAATCGTCAGTGTTGGAAATACGTGGAATAAGATCATATAATATGGCGTCGAGATCATTAGTGCTAAACGATACAACATTCCACCAAATGCACCGTTGGCTACAACTGAATTTGTAACTGTAAGGTTTTTTTGTGACATTTGGATTAGACCATTACAATGCCGACTAAGATCGGAATTTTGATTAGATCGTCCAATCATTACAAGACTATCAGGATTCTACATGAAAATACGCTCACGGATCAGGAGACGGGGTGATTCAGTGCAGGAGTTTGAGGAACACGTTCGACTAGGGGAAATCAATCAGATTGACTTCCGTGACTTTGATTCCGACTGACTTTGCCCTAGTTACGACTGTTTCAATGACAACACCAGACTTGGACTACGGGTATAATTCCGACTGCAGAGAAATTATCTGGGCTCCTACAGCTCTAACTGCATAAACCCTGGAACGCAGCAAGTTTAGGAACAGGTGGAGCAGTGACATGTACCTGTAACGGGAATCTCGGCTGATTCGAAAGCCCAGTCAGCCCTAAAACGTAATTATGCCGACCATACATATATACGAATCCATAAAACCAGTATGACGAATCCATAATACCAGTATGACTTTAGTCATCCAAGGTTGATCTGAACTTTGGTACCAAGTACCAAACTTAACATTAAAGTCACACTCAAGTACCTATTCAACATTAGATCTCAATTTATATCCCAACGATGCCTTTTTGTGTAACTAAAACTGAAAGTTAACCTCCTATCATGAATAATTCAATACTAAATCCGTTCCAACACCCATAACTCATTGCACTGTTGTATTTTATGAAATGACTACATATTAAACGAGACTAAATTCATCTTCGAAGTTATCTACATTATCAGTAGACACAAATTTTAGAAAAATAAATAATAATCACGAAGTATGTAAAAACAAAACTACAACATCACCATCTTTTCCAATCCACAAAGACACCTAATTATTCACGATCTTTTAAATATCTCGACTGTACCACTGATATTCACAAAATGCAAAATAACAATAACAACGCATGTAAAATAGTTAATAGTAATAACAAATACATATGTCAACAAAATGGAATATTTAGACACGTCAGTGGTCTAACGCCAAATTTTCATGTTTATCGATTGAAAATTTTCAAATTCGACAACAGCACTTGGGTGTGAGCCGATACTAAGAGTGGCGTAATTGAGAAGAACGTTTTTACAAATGCATAACAGCATGCAAATGGCGGGTAAGTAGTTATTTGATAGTGCTTAACTTTGTTTTGTATAAAACAATTAGAATGTTTAAAAAAATAAAAATGTTCATATTAGCTACAATTAGTATCCTGAATCAAATGCACGTGACCTCAC
Source organism: Leptopterna dolabrata (assembly GCA_954871275.1). Classification (NCBI taxonomy): domain Eukaryota; kingdom Metazoa; phylum Arthropoda; class Insecta; order Hemiptera; family Miridae; genus Leptopterna; species Leptopterna dolabrata. The sequence continues at coordinate 9,816,904 of OX940984.1, read as the reverse complement.
AGTATGCAAACGGCCCTGGATTCCAGAGCAGGCCAGGACGAATCCGGCGAATATGAGGCTGAGTAGACGGTTCCCGCGGGCGACGTCGGCAAGACCTGGAAAAATGAGATTTTCAGGCGGGTCCTCACTGCGCTGGGAGGAAGGAGCCGGCGGCAAAGGTAAACGGCGGATGGGGTCATCGGGAAGGAGGAGAGTTTTGATACGGAGTTGGTACAGATCAAAGGAATCCGACGGGGCTGTCGGTAAAGGTATTGACCTTTGACAGCCCCATTTGATTTGGAGCCGTTAGCATTCTTATTTCCACCACTGGGGGCTTAGTGGATTCGGACGTCATGGCAGAGTCCGATGCTGACATGGATTTCCAGCTCCTCTTTGCCACCGGCTTTTCTCCGGAGTAGTGTGAACGTCCCTCTAGATTCAATGCTAGCAGAAACCATCAAATTCTTGCCACATGCATATGTAGGGTTATGGGGCCCACACACGGCCTACGTTCGGGGGTGGGGAGAGCTGAAAACGTGCCCCTCCCCTGGCTTGGTCGGACCACACAGCACTCCACACACACGCCACAACCGATCTGCCCCCCCCCCCCCCCCCCCGATCAATTTTTCCCATGCTTAGGCCGCGGTTACACGACACCACTTGGGAGGAAAGTCGCTGGAAGCCAGTTCACTGGTGCCAGTAGATGGCTCCGTGAAAACACCACTGAGGCCAGTGGCGGGCCAGTCCAGTCGAAACATGCCGTGCCAGTCGACTGGCTTGAGGAGTAGGTTTCAGGCCAGTCCAGTTCCCCCCACTGGCACCAGCCAGCTGGACTGCCTACTGGTCTCATGTAATCGCGGCTTTAGAGCCGGTTTATCAATGCCATATATAACTATTAAATCGATGAATAAGCCCATTCAATTGTTAAGTACGAAGTTTGCGATTATCAGTCCCCTTTAAAGGTCAAAGGTGATACATGATAGGTTTTTTTTTCAAGCAGCTGCCGTAGCGGACACAAAAAGGCGCAATTTCATCCGAACAGCTTATTTTTTTACCAGCTGGAACGCTACGACAGAACAATCGATTATTGGAATTAACGGATTGCTTGTTATTCAATCATTAAATTATTTCAATTGATAAACACGTTCCTTATAGTATCTACCATTTAGGCCCACTTTCACCAGAAAATTATTTAACGGAGTTTAAAACTCCGTTAAAGTTAATGTCGAGGTTTAAACCTGGAAAGGCAGCTGGCGTCTTTCACCAGCCCAAATGTTGGTTAAACCCAGTTTGAAATAATGGAGTTTGCCTGACGGAGTTTAGTTTAAAATGTCCAAGCAAAAGTTGGACAATATGAAGCGCCGGGACTATAAACTCGTCAAAACAACAACAACCACCACCCAGCTGATGTCGATTCCCGCTTCCATTGTTCCGCTGTAATAATAAACTGTAATTTGCCAAAGTGATTTCTGATTTACAACGACTCCAGTCACGAGGTAAGGTACCTATAATATCATTGTGGAACACATGGTATAGAGTAAATACCATTACAATGCCAACTCGCGTTAATTCATTTCACAGCTCTATAACAACGGAACCGAAAATCAGCTGTGAGCTAGGCGGCCATATTGGGATCTCATGGATAACGGAGATTAGCGACTTTAACTTGCCGGATTTCAGGCGTTTAAACTTGAGCCCCCTCGGTAGAAGTTTAAGCTCGCACAGAGCTCTGGTGAAAGACAGTGAGCGGTAAACTCTGTTAATTTGCAACCTCTTCTGGGTTCAACTCGTTTCAAATTTTTGGTGAAAGTGGGCCTTAGTCAATCTGACTAACGAACTGTTTATTCAGGGAATTGATAAACCAGCCCTTAGATTTTTGTAAATCATCCCACTCATCATATTGTAAATTCTTTATATTTTTGATATTCTGATGGCCCCAATGTCTGAATCTAATTTTAAAAGTTGCTATGGCTCTTGCTGTCCTCCACTTGGTGAGGCAGCAAAGGGTAATTTTAATTTAAATAGCACGCAGCTTAAGATACAGGCAGCACCTGCAGATGGATGAGATAACCTTCAATGAACTGGCTGATTTGATAAGTCCACTTGTTAGAACACTCACTACTGTAGGAAACACTCACTAATGCAGGTAGCACTCACTAATGTAACTAACGTAAGTAGGTAGGTGCCCACCTACATCCTTCGTACTGAATGATGAACTCAACATTGTGTCCACCACAAACAAGACACAAAATTGGGAGAAAAGATGGGAAGTTGGACAGACAGCGCACGCATGGTCCAACTCGGTGTGGGAAAAGGGACTGACTGTGTTGATTATAAAATCTGTACAAATTTTAGGCGTAGTTGCCCAATTACACTATGCACAGATTTAATTTACTTTTCAATACATTGTCAGGCTTTATATTTATGTACTACGCTAAATAAATAAATTCCAGGGAGGGAGAACGCCCGAACCAAGTTAGTTGGTCCGGTGCTTTTCCCATCCAACCAGACCGAACCATTTTGGTCTGTTCCAACTGTTCGGTGACTTCCCACACGCGGTCCAACGGCCCATCACAACCAGTGGAGGGGCGAGTTTTCGGCTCTCCCCATCACGAACGGAGGTCGGTGGTTGGGCCGTGTGTAGGCCCCTTTAGACACATTAGGTACGTTCCAGCATACTACACTGCACTAAAAAGTTCTGCTTAGTCGCCCTATTCAGGAGTCACACGTTTCCGGTGGTTTCGAGTTCATACAAAGTTTGGAACTGTGTTCCTGTGCGCCGAATGTTGCATTGAGTTCATGTACTATCTGCACGTTTCCAGTGGCAGGGTCTTGCGCTGACCGGAAAATAACCGCCCACTTTCATGTGTAACCTCCCTAATTTGCATTTCGCTGCTGTCTTCCATCTAGCCTCCGTCCATCACCTGCAAACTCAACATCTGCTCTACTCATCTGGTTATTACCACTACTGGTTTTCACGCTAATACGCACCTAGCACTGTCTTTAGGAACAGCTCTTGGAATCCCAGCTATCGGCTCATGCACCGATAATATTCTGAATTCATCCCAATTTTTCAGCTCATGTGTTGAACTATCCATGAAATAAGCAGTGCTGGAACGTACCTGTATCCCTGAAACGTATTATTGTGTGGCACAAGTGGTATTAACAAAATTTATGAACAAAAATTACCTAAAGCGCATAAAGCGAACTGTCATGTGGGTCCTTGTTGTTTTTCTTGGGCTGGTTCCCGCTGGTGGAGCTCCCTTCGGGCAAAGCCTCAGCAGCTGCTGCTCTCTCAGCCAGGAACCTCTCAAACTCGGAGCTCGTTATTGACTCTTGCTCACCACCCAGAGAAGGCATCCCCTAAGAAAATACAAACAGACTCATAAAACCATCGCTAACATCCAACACATCCATTCACTCCTAAGCTGGGCATACACGGTCATTCCAACCATCCAAATAGCCCAATGTCACTCCAAAATCGTACTGTGTGCGGGGAAAATGACATGGATGGGTGACAGGCTCGAGTGGATATTCGACCCATCGAAAAACCTCTCGTTCCCGTTCGAGTCATCGTTTAGTGGAATGACAGAGAGTGCGGGAAACGCCGTGGTACACCGTCCAGTGTAAGTGTTCCCAACTCAATCATTCTAGTCTAGTATTCTAATCTAGGAATGGCGCCACACCGGCACCAGTGGTACCACCTGTCATAAAAATGTGTGTTTCCTGTCAAACATCCTTACAGCGATTGATAAATATTTAGCCCTAAAACGTAACAAAAAAATAGCTATTATTGAGAGTGGTACAGAGGCTTATTTTGAGCCCATTTCCAAAAATGCACCCAAACTACCACGACAATATGAGGAGAAACGCTGCCTTGGGATAACAGTTGTTGCAAGTGTGTATAATAGCGATCAAACTGAACATTACAAATGGACTTGAATGGAAACTGCACTTACCCCTTCTCCTAACCATTTGGCCATTTCGTCAAAATCGCTTTCTTTGTGCATCTGAAACAATATACGTCAGGATAACCTCGAGATAAACCACAGCACAGGTTAGGATTGCATGCTGTTGAATGCTATAAGGTTTGTACATGAACGAAAGATTAAACTAAACTATTCAAACTAGCACATGCCTAGGTCGTCTATGAAAAGGAACGAATGGCATGCTGTAGCCATCTACATGCCTAGCATACAAAACATACGTAGCTGTAACGGATCTCATCGTCCTACTTGAATGTTATTTAGAGCGCAGAACGATTTTTGAAGTAAATCAATAAATTAAATCTGAATAGAAGAAAGCTAAGAAGATTTTTGGATGAAGAGTATCAACTACACAGAACACGAAGGTAAAGGCTCACTAGAGACTACATTATAGATCTATACCGTCAGGTATACAGTAGAACCTGGATAATTGACATTTCAAGGGACCAACCCTTCACCGGTCAACTAACCAGATTTTTCAACTATTGGGTTTTTCATTTATCCAGATCAAGAATGATGAACCTGTCAGTTGAGCAGGTTTTGAATGAAAAACGAAGGCACCAAACATTTCATAAGAAAAATCGTTTCATTTAACACTGATTATTGGTCGTCACTGGGGTTTGAAGAAGGTGACAGAAGCCTGCTTTTTATATGAATTTCTAACAAGCGCTGTCCAAATTAAGCAATTTTTCGGATCTTTTCCGTTTTGTGTCAGCAATCCTCATACCTTTATTCAAGAGGCCAGTAGGCGACAATATCATTGATAATTTGTTGAAATAAGTCTTTATCCTTATTCCGCCGACGCCACAAAAATTCACACAAATATTGTGGCGTCGGCGGAATAAGGATAAAGACTTATTTCAACAAATTATCAGTGATATTGTCGCCTACTGGCATCTTGAATAAAGGTATGAGGTATTTGTTTCATTACAACGTTAATAGAAAATAATTTAGGATTGCTGACACATAACGGAATAACGGAATTCCGTTATGTGTCAGCAATCCTAAATTATTTTCTATTAGTTTACCATGACGCAAAACAGAGCGGAATTCACTTTATAATGGTCGAATTAGTATTTTTAGATAATACTAACAGCCGACATTAGTTATCACCGGTTGGACTTTGCCCGTCTGGACGAGATAACGAGGATTGCTGACACATAACGGAAAAGATCCAATTTTTCAAACACATTTTAATCTTTTTCGAAGTTCCAATAGCTTTCATAGCTTCACGTGGGATGCTTCAAAATTCGGCGTACAGTTGACTAGGACGCATCAAACATACTGCACAGTTCTTCGCGAATTTTACCTTAGTCGAATTCTTGAATTAATTTTAGCTTAATACTACGATCAAGGCCGGTGTTTTTTCTTTACTGGGACATCGTGGTGGACAGCGCGCGGTGGTTCACATCAACAGCAAATAAAGTGATGATCATATTGACACTGATGACTGAGGGAGATCCGGCAATTACAGAGGCCGGTGGTCTGTCGATTGTCAATTATGGAGGTAAAGGGGGGTCAAGGGGAACAAATCGAGGGGGAATCCATCAATTATACAAGTCGAGTGTGAAGGTCTCTTCAATTAAACAGGTATTGGGGCAGAAGTTTTGGTTTCAATTAAACAGGCTCTTATCAGTCAACTACACAGGTTAGCAGGCGTCAAGGGGGTTGGGCCGGCAAAATTCCTTCAATAACCGAGTTTTTTCAATTATCTAGGTGTCAATTAACCAGGTTCTACTGTATATAATTCATAAGTTGGGGAGTGGAATGATACAATTGCAACACTTCGATTTAGGTTACACGTTTTAAAGGAGGAGTATGGTAGTAGGTATACGTAAAATATATTCAAAACTTGAGGAGACAGATGAAGGTTAGTAGTTCCATGCGGTCATGGGTATCCCATCAGGCAAGATTGCAATATTTATATTGTTTCGATCGGAAACAAGACATAACAGATAAGGGGTCGGAGCACAGAGGCCCGATACACCAAAACTGAAACCCACCAAGACTGGCATTTACGTTATTTGCAACCACGACAAACCCTTTTGAGTAAAAATAACACGGAGGATTCGGTAGGATTAACATGGGCTTCAGACAGAATTCCCTTCCATCCTACTGGTTGAATCATCCCGCAGGAACTGAGAAACCATAGGGGAGAGGTGGTGGGGATGCATACATTGTTCTTGTCATTCGCCTAAATATTTTTCCTGAATAAAAAAATATCTGAGGCTCTCAAAATTACTGATTTTGTAAGAACTATGACCAAATATACGTAACTAATTTTCATCCAACATAGAATGTAAATAATATGGTCCACTGAATGATCAAACAAGACAAGAGGCTTTACGTCTGGCAACACTGCTCATCATGGATTCTATACACCAGTATTCTAGTATCCAGGCTATGCCCACCACTCTTCAGGCAAACATGGTTAGGAAGCCAACAACGTTAAAAGCACTCCATGTAATTTTATACTCAAAGGTCAAATCTCACAAGGAGGTGACTCCTCCATCATGAAATTGTCCAGTACGACATCTAATAACTAATAAATGTAGATACAATAAATCCTTTATGATGGTGGTTGAACCTTGGCAACAATACCCTGGTATTTATGAAAAACACCGTTATTTATTTATACCACAGGCGCCTAACAGGAAAAGCAAAATGCCAACGATGTCCCATCCCAAATAATAATAAATAATTCAGCTCTCGCATAAATTAAAAGTGGGTACATAATGAAACATTACAGGAAATAGATATCCTAAACACAGAATTCAAAGTTGGAACGTCAATTTAAATTAAACAAAAGTGCCAAAATACGAATAAATCCAAACACCCTACCCCCAAAACTTTTCCTACCTGTGATGCGGTGGAATGTATTGTTTCCAATACCAAATTCGGTGCATGATCACAATTTCAGTAACCAACGTCATTGTGTTATCTCCACATGAATAATAATTACTTCATACCTTAAATTTGCAACGTTGAGAGGATACTCCACGTTACAGGAAGGAGCAAGTTACTCTGAACAGGTAAACACAGGAAACTTGCTCGTCCAATACGCAGTTCTCTCCAAGATATTTGGGGGATATTCTCAATGAGAGCAGTATATTGAAGCGAACAGCCATTACAAGTTCAAGTACTTATGTCCCAGGTGGTACTTGGTGGTATTTGGTCAACTCAAGTAGAATGAACTCTAAAGGTGGGGGGGGGGGGGGGGTCAGTGTAACCTCAGGCGAATCAGGAGGCCGAATGTTCTAGATCAATCGTGGAGAGAACTGTTTATTTGAAAAGGCAGGTTTCGCTTAGGACTAACCCTTTTCAAGTAGCACTCCTCTCTGTGTCGTGGAGTGTTCCCATAACCAGTTGACTACAAGTAAACCCTTCGAGTGTAACTAAGAAGGAGATGGGTGTTGGGAAGATCCCAATCAGGAATGGCCACACGGATCCGAATTTACTGTTTTTGACCACAGAACCAGACTCAGCGCCCTCTAAAACACCCGTATCCCAATTTTCAGCTCCGAAATCCGAGGGGTTTGGCGGGAATAAGCTAAAGAAGAAGAAATCGTGACATCATCCGGAATGTATCTCCATCTCAATCAGCTCCCACGTGTGGCAATGAGATGGTAATACATAGCAGATGATTTTGCACGCTTTTTCCTTCTTTTTTTCACCCACTTCCCTTCATCTCCGACCCATCATACAGCACCTTTTTGGAAAGCTCTGTTAGAACTACAATTTGAAAAATAAAAAAAAACTGCATGTCCATTCCTCATTAGTTCAAGCGTCCAACGACACGAGCTGTCATTGTCGCCTTTCGGAGATGTAGATCTTCAAGGGGGATCGGCATCATCAAAAGGCGACAGTGGCGGCACGTAGTGCTGCACCCTTTTTCCTAAACTGGAAGTGCAGACAAATCCCAACATCTTACCTACAATCGAAGAGTAAACTGCAGGTACTGAAACCATTCACCCTCTACTTTCCTCGACGGATCAAGTCGGTGCCACCACAGCTGGCCATTTCTAAATTACTTCAACCAGTAGAATTGGTGAGCAGTATAGTTACAGATACTTCGAGATGTTGTGTGCAAGTGAATATATACCAAGTGTAAATATGTACAGAATGTCCCCCATTCAAGCGAACCACTGGCGTTTTCTGCCTTAAGAGGAAAATGGAATAATATCTCCAAATGAACCCCCCTTAATTTTGGCCTGTAATTCGAAAATCGCGCTGTGCATCATCCAGCTTGTGCGCATGACAAACACAGTCCAATGCGCACTTACTTGTTATTTAACTGGAAAACCTTCTTCTTCTGTGGCAGATTCGAATTCTACGCAACATTAAATGAAAAAATACCCAACACCCTATATTTTTAGTTGTGCTCAGTGTGTGCACTGTGCATGCAATCTTAATTTGCACAGAAGGATATTGTTTCTCTAAACCCCGTAAAGATCGAACATAGTTTTGGGGTAGCTTTGAACGGCAAATCAAGTGGACAAGTTAGTTTGTCCATTTGAGGGCTGCACAAGCAAAAATTAACGAAATAAATTCATTGTTAGTACACAATCATTTAGTTGTAACGGCCAGGGATGGGGTCGTATTTGTGGTTTATTCAAACGTTTCTAACTCAGCCATAGCCGGTCCCAAGCCCGAGTGAAAGGAGAAGGGAACTTCCGCAACCTGAATGGGTGCGTAACTACACTAGTAGCACCGTCCCAGGAACTGGGGGTCCCTCAACACCCGGACCCTGAAGCAGGAAGGAGGCTCGCCTGTTAGCCAGGGTCCTGGCTCCCTTAACAGGCTAATGCACTATGGGCTAATCCCTCATGATTAGAAGAGAACAAGGAGAGCCCATCGGACTGATTAAATCACTGCGAAACTGGCACATACATCAGACTACTGTTTTGGGAAAAACCTCGACACCGCAAGGTACAAGAGGACCAAAAAATAAGTGAGTCAGCGTTTTTGAGTTGATTCTGAATCACAGGACTCATTCGATACGAGATCGGGAGGCTTAGGACTCTGTCCCGCCTCCTTATTAAATCAGGGACACTAATCGATTCCACATCACACCGGCTTAAAACTTTTTGAGGACTCCATCCGGTAGGATTGCGATCGGCCAAGTAATTTGTGAGGACTCCATCCGGGGGGTGCGATGGGAGAAACTTGGGATTGGCGTCAACAAACCTGCTACTGGCTCCAAAAATAAACAAGCTAGATATCACCATGCACTTTGCTTCTGTTGCTTCGCAATCTTATCGCTAAATAATCGTTTCTGGCCCAGTTCCTCCTTCAGTATGTCACTATTTTTCAATGTGTGCGATGTCGATTCGGCAACTTGAGACTTTGTTGAGTGAACGAGGCAATGAGACGTTGCTGGTCGATGGATTTAAGTTATCGCGCCACAAAGTGTTGGCGTCAGGAGGTATGTGGGAATATTCACTCGATTATGATACTAGTGCACGTCAATCGTGTCTGCACACTAGATAAATTTTTATTCATTGCGATGTCATTTGAAAACGTGTAACGTGTCTCCGCCGTGGCTACATTTTATGGCGAATCCTTGCACCATTGATACGTGTGCTATTACCTAATATGTGACTTTCTTGGGTTTTTTTCGTGACATGGTTCTATTTTTAATAAAAATCAAGTTTCAAAGACAGATGTTGGAGGGACGGAGTCCTTACTTTCTCTTTAGCCTCTTCGGACGGAGTCCTTCAGTTTTGCCAAGCCGACTCAGGTGGGTCGGGACAGAATCCTATAATTTTCTTAAGCCGATGCCACTGACTAATGAGGGGACGGGACGGAGTCCTGGCCCGCCCACGAGATCTTCGACTCAGTGACCCGGTTCTTCAGTTTCTCCTTCAGCTCAGTTTACCGCCAAACTTCGCTAGGTACCAAGCTCCCTGTCAATGGCTCATTACTCGCCTCGTGAAATCGTAGACATAATTTTAGCGATAGGTGAGTGTCAAGGTAGAGTACGCCCTGCTGCACCGAATAAAATATCCTCCACAAGGCTATCATCCTACTGTAGAATCCGCAAAACGGCATCATCCGATTGTCAATTTTTTAAAATGAGAACCGAATTTATTTGATTAATTTTGCTTGTAAAGTCCTCAATTGGTCAAACTAACTTGACCACTTGATTCGGCGTTGATACCCCGAAATCATGTGCAACATGTACGGGTTCATGGAAACAATTGCTTTCTGTGCAAGTTAAGATTGCATGCACAGTGTGCACGTTGAACACAACCGAAAAAACAGGGTGATGGGTCTTTTTTTTTCATGAAATTTTGCGTAGAACTCGAATCTGCAATTTAAAAAAAGGGGTTTTATTTCTGTATGAAATAAAACAGTTAGTGCGCGATGCGCACGTTTTCGTCAAAAAAAATTAATTCATTTGGGAGGTTTCGAAAGATTTGTTCATCTTCCCCTAAGTTAAGGAAGAAATCGCCATGGTTCCTCCTGAACGGGACACTCTATACTCAATAAATACGTTTTTTAATGTTTAACAATAATCATTACCTATATTTATATTAATCTCTAATGTCGTGATAAAAATTAAGATCAAGTGGTTTTGGAAGGTTTAACGAATATACACGGTGCCCCAGAACAAAGTACATTTACTTTGCGAATTGATTCTACAACTACAGTATTCCCTGTGTAATCCGGCATCCCAGCTCTCCGGCACTCCCAGTAATCCGGCGTTGTGTAATCGGGTATGAGCTCAACAATTGATTTGACTTTGGACTGGAGTCTGAGTAAACAAAGCGATGACTCACGCCCCACTCACTCACTCCGTCAGTCTTAGTCACGATCGCGCTGCGTTTAGTGCTCAATCTGTTCCGCATACACAAGTACATATATGTACTGCATTTTGGCAGTACAATGTATGTAATTAAAACTGATTATTCAATAATAACTGCGTTTTTCTCGATATTTTCCAGCAATCCGGCTTTTTCAGTAATCCGGCAGTCCTCTGGTCCTATATCTGCCGGATTACAGAGGGAGTACTGTATATTCTAACAAGAACTTCCCCCTACCTTTTTTCTAGTCCCCTTATTTTCCGAAATTGTTACTTCTATGATTTTTTCCACGTTTTCGACCTTGTATCACTACAATGATCGAAATTTCCTCAACGGGGTATTCCGGTGGGTTGGGATTTCGCTTTTCGACCTCAAATTCGGATTCACCACCCTTGAAAACCCCCATTTAACAATTTTCAGCCCAATGGTAGTGTAACATATGGTAGGAAACACGAAATAAAGGGAGTACATATTTGAAAAAAGCGCGGGCGGTCCTCCACATCTGGGGCTTGTGTGCGCATACATAAGATCCACGCAGTATCCGTAAGATTCTATCGACTCATTTCGTCAAACGTTGCTTACGGGTTCAATGAATGGTTAGAGTACCGTCAGCGATCCCATTCCTCCTAGTTTAGTTGGTAATGCGCAGCTTCTTGTTCACGATTTTATTTTGTTGATCCGATTCCGTTAAGGTTCATTTCGTCCCGTCTTTGACAATTTTGTCAAGCCCGTTCGTCAAAAATGACTTCAACAGAAAAGATGCTGTCAATAAAAGTAATCGCTGTGAATTCAAAACTGAGGACTACTGGTGGAAAGCGCGTTCAATTTCTCACCTCATGATGCCAAACCAAAATGTTTTGGGCGGATTTAGTGAGTGAATAATCAGGTTATACTACAAACGTTTAAAGTATTACATTCCATCCATTTATCCGCTCCAAATACCATAAGCTCAGTCGTTTGCAAGACAGCATCAGTCAGCAGTTCATCAGCTTTCCAGTGGTATAATCAAATTTTTATTTTGCTGGTAATTGAGGGAGAAAATTAATTTTGAGAGCAAAAAACCCGGAATTTTATAATAAACTGATTATTTTTGGACGCTTTATCCCCCCCCCCCCCCCATGGGGATGAGGGGTTTCTCTCAGACCTCCATGACAGACAAAGGAGGGATTTTCAACTCCTTTTCTTGGGTCCAAGGGTGCTCCAGCCATGGACTGGTCGGTGTGGCCCCAGTAGATGGCCGGATGTCATATTTCGTTCACATGACCAAGCTCTCCTGATGGTTAACGTGGGTGATATCTGACATCCCCACAATAATTCGAAGGGCTACATCGCCCTTTGACCCTTCGACCGATGAAGAGGACTTGAAAATCCCTCTTTTGCCTATCAAGGAGGTATGAGGGTGTGACCATTCGATTCAGCGTGAAAAAAATACGTTTAAGCCGAAACATCTCATCAGCTCTGTGACAGAGTTAGGGGAGAGTGACAGTGGAATCTCGAGAGTCCCCCCCCCCCCCACCTTTATACCAGCGAGATTATCACTAGTTAATAAGGGATATCGATTAGGCTTCCACCAAACGACCCCATCTTCACCGGAAGAATAAACGACTCGAGCACAGCCACACCATCACACTCCTCCTCACATGACATACTCCTGGGTAGCAAAGTATGAGAGGGAAAAGGGGGGATGAAAAACAGTATGAAGTTCTGGATCAGGAAAGGACATCTGAACAACTTCAGGGTGACTAACCTCCACCGTAACAGTACTACTCAATAATATCTACTGGTGGAGAACAAAGCTCCTACATACGAGTACTGGTGGAGAAAAAATGTTGTCAGAGGTTGTTGTCCAGTGAATTGTGCTCATCTGGGCAACCTCTAGGTGATCAACCTCCATCGTTAGGATGGAACAACTGCTGGGACTTGTAAATTGGGACACAGCATTACTCGCCTTCAATTGAGCACAATATATTTTAATTACACTGACAATCTAAAGGGGTGAAAGGGGGTGGGGAAGCCAATAGATGTATTTATTATCAAACGGACAGGATGTTTGTAAAGGAATCCTTCTGCAAACCTTTTGGCTTATCCTTCTGGTAAGCCCACAAAAAGTGGAAGTGAATTACTCAGTGCATAATACCAAACCACGCTCTGCTATCACGAGACAGAGTGAGAGGAGAGTGACGGTGGACCCTCCCCCTCTACACCAGTGAGATTATCGCAGGCTAAGAAGGAATATAGATTAGGCTTCCACCAAACGACCCCATCTCCACTGGAAAAATAAACGGCTCGACAACAGCCACACCGTCACAGCTCTTGGGTCACAGGACGTTCAAAAACACTCGATTTCCAGAAACTTCATTTTCTCCCCCATTAGGCACAGCAAAATTATCAACACGCTTTCCAACGGTATTTACGGTCACTTTAATGACACGAGGTCGGAAATACGGAAAAAATCGTTAAAATTATAAAACTCGGAAGTAAGCGGACTAAAAAAGGCAACTGACAGTTTTTGTGGCAAATTATAATATATGCAGAATCGATCCTCGAAGTAAATGTACTTAATCCTGGGAAACCCTGTGTAAAGGATGAAAAAAATATATATTATATGAGTAGGATCTACGATATGAATGAGTAGGATACGTTACTTTCATAATGAATTTAGACAACTTTTGTTGATACGATTAATAAATTACAAGCGTTGTTGTTTAGGATATCAGTTCAAAGTCGATGTAATAGTTACACAGAAAATCTCCGTCTTGCAAATGTTTTTAGATCGGTAAGTGGTAAGAAGTACGACACATAAGTTCAAAGTAAAAATATAAATCATGCAGAAGCTGATTTGATTATTGATCGCCTGCACGATGCCCTGTACGTTTTGGCTTACCATCATTATGGAATCCTGAACACACACAAGGATCCAAACCGGTAACAGAAATACAAGAAAAACTGTTAAGCGGTAATTATATCAGAGGCCAGGAACAAAGTACGGTTGAGTAGATAGCAAAACCTGGTCAGAATTACCCCGAGATCAAAATAACAATAATGAACAAAAAAATAACAATGTAATGTATGGGTACCTAAGCCTCAATATAATGAAAATTATAGGTATTTCAACCTGTAGGGTTGCTCAGTAAAATATAGCTTGATGGATGAATGTTTTTGTCGGAGTTGAAATTTGAATGGATAGAACGGTGCACAAAATCAGATACAGTGAACGGTTCGGTCTTACCGTAGCACCAGGAGTGACTCCTTGCGCCTTCGATTCTAAGGCACCACTCAAACTCCCGTCGACTTGATCAGGCTTGGAATTACTTTCGTATGTGCTGCCTCTGTAATGAGAATGAGGAACAAAAATTCGATCAAATACCTCCTGATCTTCAGAATAGAACACTTCAAAATTACGAAGCGAAAAAAAAATAGTTATCATGTGGACGTGAAGAGCTTGTGAATGTTTGGTGATCTGCTAGTCTCACTAAAACGGTATCAACTGGGACGGCCATTGGCCAGTGAAAACAATACTTTCCGGAACAGCCACCAGAATGAGCGAGAATCTAAAAGCATGCGTCTTTTTGTGTATCGGAACATTCTTTTTCACTCAAAACTACTCAAAATGTGTTGTAAAAAAAATTTTTGTTTAAATCACGATTAAAAATTAGATAAATGGCTGGTGGTATAGTATAACCTGCTCGCTCTTACGATAACCCCGTGGAGGTGGCAATGAGAGGATGGTGTTCCTGAGGGCTATTTAGTTTACCTGGATTCCATTGATTGTCTGGATGGCGCACACGTAGCGTGAGCTGTCACCAGCATGACCGACGCTCCCTGTAATAGTGCTGCCAACCACTCCAAAATGAATGTATTTAAAACAAGTTGTGTTTTACGGAAAGCATTGGTCGGGCTGTTCCTGTTTTGTGTTTTATGTGAGCACCATATGGAACATTTGGCTGTCCCGTTTTCTGTTTTATGGGGACCGTTGGTCGGGCTGGTAAAAACTTGTGCTTTTCGGTTTTACAGGCAGCATTGGTTGGGCTGGTAAAAATCAGCCAAACATAATACTTGTTGGCAACACTGAAAGCACACTCCAGGCTCCCAGCAGAATCCAGACGAACTAAACAGCCCTCGGGAATGCAATCCTCTTGTGGAGGTGGCATTGCAGTGATAAGTTATGGCGAATTTTTCTGCCGTCAGTCACCCTGACCCCGCACCAACGAACATCATAAGCGTTTTTTGACAATAATTTAAATTCTGATGATTTTCTAAAAATCAACAGAGCTTTCAATTTCTTTTCTCTCATTCCAATGCCACGATCTCTCAAAAATAAAAAACATCACGTCCATTCCTCAATGGATATGTTGAGTAACAGATAGGCTGGAGTCGAAGGTTTCCCAAAGAAGCGGGATCAAGTAGGATGCGATCTTACCCTGTTTTAGAAGATTCGTACGTCACTTTCCGCGACTGAGCGAACATGTCGAAATCGGAGTCGTCTTTGTCCGGAGGTCTGGTGCTGCCGGACTTGGCACTCACAGAGCTGATGTTGGCCAACTGGCTGCCGAGGCCTGGAAACGGGACAATTGATTTTTGTAAATATATATGTGGAGAAACGTCAACATCAATAGGAAAGCCTGTAAAGAGACCCAAGTTTTGATTTTGATGAATATGCATGAAAACTTCAACACAGCCTCAGAATCTTACATCCCAAACACGCACCACAATGAGGAGTATCAGTGGGCCTAAAATTGTCCTATTTTCCCCTCAAACCGTTTTTCATGCTGTTAACTCATACGTTCCATGGTGACATAACGAAACTAGGATCTCATAACACAACCTATGCACAGTATTCTATGCATATGTACATAGTAGGTATACTTACCTATGGCATAACTATATGAGGAGGAGCATATCGTCCCCTGAGAGGCAGAATATCGCAAGCACCAGTTTCCAAATTTTACAGACTAGAAGAAAAACTGCGGTATCTTTTTACTGCCTAACCCGATAAACTTGGTATTTTACGGTAAACAGGATAGTTCTTGGTCGATTTATGAAAAAAAATTCAAAAAACGCCATCGGAAGTAGCACTTTTTCATGCAAGTAGGTATGCAATTCTTGTTATTTCGAACAATGAGGAGAATAGTTGCAGGAGTTGTAGACATGATACACATTTCAGCACTTTTTAAATGAGAACCGAATTTATTTGATTAATTTTGCTTGTAAAGTCCTCAATTGGTCAAACTAACGTGACCACTTGATTCGGCGTTGATACCCCGAAATCATGTGCAACATGTACGGGTTCATGGAAACAATTGCTTTCTGTGCAAGTTAAGATTGCATGCACAGTGTGCACGTTGAACACAACCGAAAAAACAGGGTGATGGGTCTTTTTTTCATGAAATTTTGCGTAGAACTCGAATCTGCAATTTAAAAAAAGTGGTTTTATTTCTGTATGAAATAAAACAGTTAGTGCGCGATGCGCACGTTTTCGTCAGTCTACCAAAAAAAATTAATTCATTTGGGAGGTTTCCAAAGATTTGTCTCATTTAAATTTGGAAAACTGAACCACGAGCATCGTAAGCACTCTCGGGAAATAGCGTTTACAACACACTGCTCAAATTGGATAGGTGCATACGATCACCGTCATTTTATCGTGACAGTGGGAATGAGGCGCACACGATAATTTTAACTTTTCACCTTTTATTTTGAGGCTATTTTTGAGAGACGAACGTCGCTTAATGTAAGTAGCTAGATAGACGCGCCTCCAAGACGAATCCAAAGATTACCACGACTCAAAATCACAACAAAAAAAGTGCTAACGATATTCTGTCTTTTAGGGGAAATTAATTTCCATAGCTGTGTTGTAGGTATAAACAGACCCTACTCTCAACATCTACACAGCTGTTATTTATTCAGTTCATATATATTGGGATACGTTAGGAAATCAGTTGATATTCAAGGTTCAATGGAGGCAACGAGAATATTATGCTAGCGATCGACTGTTTTAAAACAATGACTAGGTACTGTACCAGGCAGTTACCATGACCTGAGCCATCGGTCTGGAAGACTCTGTACGTCTACTCTTACCTACAGGAAGTATCTCTAATCAAAAGGAAAATTACCAATACTTAGTGAACCCGGCAAACACAGTCACGATTATGCAAAAATTTAAGCTCTGAACTTTGGAAACATGATGCTCTTCATAAGACGGAAATAAATATATCAATTTGTATTACAAGCAGATCACTCTGCTTAGTAATAATGAGCATAATAATGTAATTTTAATGGGCTATGTCAACAAGAACCTGCGAGTTCTGGAGGTGAAAGACTGAAGGGGTTGCTGACCTAAGGCCCAGAACTGAGCTGGGATTTTGTGTACATTTATGCGCAGCTTGAAATATAAATTGTATCGAATGCATACGACAAAAAATATGAAAAAGTAAAAGAAAACAAAAAAAACCACAGTCATGCAGCATGGCTATAAGAGCGAATTTTCGAAGTTTTCGGCATCTTCCTCCTCCGGCTAAAATTTTCTGAAAATTAATTTTCGGCCAATGTTTTCCCAACTTGATACCATACAAAATTAAAACAGGAGTAGTTTTACGCAAAGTAAAATTTGGGGTGGAAGGAGGGGGATGGGAAAATCAAAAATGTTTTGAATACCAGAAGAGTAGGTATTGGGTATGTAACAAATTTTTTGTTCCATTTTTTGCCTAGTAACACCTCGGTTTGTAGATTTTCCAACGCTGAACACGATGGTGAAGTCAGAATTGCGATATCCCATTCCGTTATCAGATTAGAGCAGACGAACCAGGAAGAACATCTCAAGAAATAACCACGTTCCTTCATCTTCAAAGTGCTCCAGTTTGAGAATGGAATGAGATATCGCAATTCTGATTTCACCATCGTGTTCAGCGTACAAAAACCTTTAAAATGAGGTGTCACTTGTCAGACTTTTTCATTTTGGGAATTTATGGGTAATTTCCCCCCCCTAAAACTCCCCAAAACTCCCCCTTAGGGTGACCCGATTCTGCCCATCTTCGAACTTAGCCTGTCGATTGCCAAGACAGATTTTTCGTGCAAATTTGAACTTTTTATCTCAATTCTTTCGAGAGTTATCGTCTGGAATGACACATACATATATAAATATATAAATATATATATAAATATATAAATATATATATATATACATATAATTTTTGGTGTCTTTCGGCAGGGAATTCAGGATGGTCTGAAACGGATTTTGGTATAAAAATCTTTCGGAAATTCGAGTTTTAAAAATTTTGGACCGAGAACAATAGCTTCCTTTTCTTCGAAAATTCGCTAAAAAACATTCCTATTAGTCGGGAGAAATAACGCATATTGACTTGATTTCCAAAACTACCAATTGCAGTGACATCACACAGTGAAGTTATTCATTGCCACGGGCCGTGAATCACCCTGCCACCTGTCTATTGCCCAAAGGAGATCATCGCATCCTACACTCTGTCACCTATGTCAACAAATCAGTCTGCCACGTGGGACTCGGCTCGCTCAGTAGTTGACAGTTCCCTGGTCATGGAGCAGTTACAAGTGGTTCCGTCACGTGTAGGCTCCCACCTGTTGCTTTATTTTGAAGGTTTCCGATATACTGAACATGAAACGTACAATGTGGTAACATTTTTTGGAGGTGTTCCTTCACCCGCAACGGGATACGGAGTTGGGGCAGTACGGTGACCACCGACCCATTCATTTCATCCATTGTTGGCATATGGGAAATCGAACACTGCCATGAACACGTTGATGAGGAACTATTCATTACCTATACGAAGGGGAATTATTGGTAAAACGTGATGAAGGCATGAGCAGAGTAGATTTTGTCAAAAGAGTGGGCGAACAGGCAGGAACTTCTTACTAATTGTAATAATGTTGTTGATTATGTGTGTGACTGTGACGATGATATTTCTCTTATCGGTAAGTATTTTGACAGATTCGCAACAGGTATTCAAATAAATCACTAACGTTAGCAGGTACTACAGTGAAACCCCTCTCAACGGTCACCCCTTCTAGGGACATCCCTCTTAACAGACATTGTGCGGTCGGTCCCGGCGTAGGAGACAGGAAATCCTACGTACCCCGACCCCTCTAAGGCGGGCCCCGCCTACAACGGTCGCGGACACGACTTTTAACGTCCTTTTATGACGTCCCTCTAAGACGGCCAATAATCGGCTTCAGAAAGGCAGGATTTCCGAATCAGTCATCAGACGGCAATGAAGACGAAATCCCTTCAGCAGATCTTCAGACACTGATGATGCACCTACGGAATCGACATCAGATGACATCTCCGACGTTTTGAGTGATTTGTTCTCTGAACATGAGCAGCCTGCCGATCAAGAGGAATGCGATGAAGACCAAGAACTCTCAGATGATGCTAACAAGATGGTGCCAATTGAAAAATATAGCGATGCTCTGATTGAACTCAAACGTCTTCAGCAGTTTTATCTGAGTAAGCAAGACGAAAATGGACTGAAAATTATTAATGAATTGATCATGCACCACGAAAGTGAACTATGTTTGTCAAAAATGAAAACCCAGCCAGATTACATAATTTTTTGTCAATAAATAGATTAAAATAAGTTAATGATTGAGTTTGATTAAAAATGGTAAATTTGAATCATTATGGTGATTGTTCAGGGCAAATAAAATTGTTGGTCATGGTGCAATAAATTGGTGTTTTTTTTTCTTGAAACCTTCTTCCGGGGCCATCACAGCGTCTATCACGGCCACTCGCTATGCCGAAAAGATTGAACCGTTTTAGAGGGTTGACCTTCCCAAGACGGATACCTCTCTACGACGGTCAATTTTTTTGGTCCCGAGGGTGTCCGCCTTACAGAAGTTTCACTGTACTTGACTGTTATTTTTCCCCTTCCCCCAGATGGCAGAATGTAGCATTATTTTTCAAGAAATAGGCGACAGAACGCAGCCTTTGAAACTAGGGATTAAAGGATTATAGGTGGCAGAATGTATCCACAAGGGCTCAATGCACAGTGAATGGGACCACATGTAAAACATGAATTTATAACAAATACTGCGTAAGGTTGAAGATGTGAGGTCAATCTAAAATAGAAAATATCGAGCAGTAGTGCTATTTTTGAAACGGAGGAAGGGGGTAGTGGTAGGCTCCCTCTGGCATATGACATTACATACCCATGGACTCCATGTGTTTCGTAAGAGCAGGAATCGTCGACGTCGGAGGTCCCACACCGCCAACAGCTTCGTCGCCCAAGTCGATGAGCGAGTCCCCAGGAACAGCAGCACTACGGGCTGACAGATCGTCTTTTACAACACCTCGGTTCTTCTCATACCTCGAATATCTGAAACACACAGCTGCAGGAGTCAGGAAAACTGCAGAAAGAACAATAAAGCACCACGAAACATTAAGTGAACACGTACCTGAGAAAAAGGTTATTCAGATGGTCATTAATACGAAGTAGATCAGCTGTCATTTCATCGTTAGAAAGGCGAGAAATCAGCTCTACAAGCCTTTCTTGCATAGAGGTTAGCGTAGCATGCAATTCCTGCAAATATTGTCGCCATTGTCGTATTAGAATGTCAAGCCAAAAACGCTGCAAAATCCTTGTCACATGGATCAATTATTCTATTGGACATACCTACAGAAATGTTGGCTGTTCGTTTATTGTTTCTTTTTTCATGGGCAATAATAATTGAGACAGCTATTTTTGACGGTTTTCACCAATTTTGGCCCAAAAAACTCGAATTAGGCTCCTACTTTTGACAAATTATCTTGGATCATTGAACTCGTCATTGAATTGTGTTGGATCACCTGTTAATACTCCCTCCTGTGTTATCAAACAAATTTATGGTTATTACAGACATTTTCACAGGCTTTTGACCGATAAATTTCGAGAGTTAAATCTGCTGCGTCAAGCTGCTGTCAAGCCGTTCCCTGCCAAGATAATTTCACCTGCTGCTGTTTCCCCGCCAAGATCATTTCATCTGTTGTTCCCCCACCTGCACCAGCGCCACCTGCTGGTTTACTTCGCACACAACCCAGCCGAACGACTTCCTCGGGTCACGATGTTCGTTTCCCCCGCCACCTGGCTGAGTTTACTCAATGAGCAGAGTACGTTACTGAGGAGGGGAGTACTTTAGCGGTGCCTACAGACGCTACTGACACTAACATTATATCAACCACAAAGGCGAGTGCACATGGAGTGTGCTGTGTGGAACTTGCTGTTGTTTAGCCAACATGTTTGACAGAAGTTATTACGATATAGAAAAAGGTATACATTTTCCCCTTCCTACACAATGTTATTTTTCCAGCAGTTAATTAGTATCTAATTATTTAATTATTGTGATTTAGCCGTAATTGTTTTGTAAATAAAAGTCGGACTTTGTAATAGCTTGTGCCGTTGTGTCCAACCACTACACAGTATCGCTATACTTCGTTAGAAACTCAACATTTCACTCAGTGGTCAAAATCAATTTCATATTTTTGGTCTCCTTACCCTTAAAAAAAGAGAAAAAAAATACCCCACAAGCCCAAGTTCACTAAAACGTGAAAAACAGCCCTGGGTATTTTCCGATCGGGCTGCCGAGATAGGGGATACCATAGGACCCAAATAGAGCCTGTGTGTGAACGAACGATTTTTTAAGAGAGAAAATTATGGTAGATATCGATGACAAGGCGGACCGACATTGCATTTTTGGAATCTAACTTGAAACACAAGAAAATTTTCCGAACCGAATGCACAGGTGCAGTATTCAGCGAAGAATAAACCAAAAGCAGTGATTCATAAGAGATCAAATGCCAGAGACGGCGTACCTTGAACAGTTCGATATCAGAGGGGTGTTCGCTGCCTGGTTTCATTTCATTCAGCATCTCACCAAAAACGGCCATGTTAGTTTGCAATATGTCCAAGTCAGCACGGAGCTTCGTCAGTTGATCGGGTGTCAATGATGGTATAGTTGGCAACGCCATCGTTGTTTCTGTACCACCCGGGGACTTGCTGAGGACAGTGGAGTCCACCTCGCTTCTAGCAGGAACGGACTGAAACAGCACGTACTTTAGCTGAATACTTCCGACGGAAAATGAATAATCGGAACACAGCATAGCGTTTTCCAGTCTTCAAAAACCACATATTGATTTTCCAGAAAGAAATACCTTTTTGGGAGTATGTATGGGGGCCATGGCGTCCAAGTCAGTCATAGGGAATTCGACTCCTTTGGCTTTCAGTTCAGTGTAAACTTCGACAACGCCACGAAGGTCCGGGTGGCGGTGGAAAGCGTCGACCCAGGACTGGATTAAATACAAGACCTTCTCCTGGACAGCTTGAGGTGGCCCATGCTTAGGACCTACACAAGTTGACGAATAAGCCATGAAGGACACAATTTATGTGACTAAACAGCAATGTATTAACGAGACAATCAGTATTACCAATAAGGCGAACAAGCTCGTTGACAAATTCCTTGTTACACACGAGCACGTGGAACCGTTTCCCACAATTTTTCACGCAAGTCTCCAACACCTACGAAAGAGAAAATCAATTCAACAAAAGATGAAATTTTAATGAATGACCAAGGTTAATTCAATCAAGAACGTATGTAATTTGTAATGGTAACAAATTTAATCAAGTATAGGGTTCGACCCGAAGTCCACATGCCTCACAATGCTATCAGCATTGATAAAGTATATTTGGAAAAATTGATAAACAAAATGAAAGCAAATACTTCTAAACAAATCAAGACATTCTTCTCCGTTCTTGGGTGGTATCTATGGCCCAGTTTCCAAGCTGGGCTTTATTGGAATTCCATGAGGGGTTCCACAGATAGCAGAATGGCTTCTACCAGAACAGAAGTCCTCCACTCGACGTTGGGGGGGGGATTCTGCATACTGTTGCTGAGGCGTCAGTAAGTTCCATTCTGGCTGAGATTACTTACTGATAATCAGGCTCGCACATTAGTCAAGAATGCGTTCAACTAAAGCCTCCTCCAAGCCTGCAAGCAGTACCCGTTCGGCCGCCCATCCAAGGAAGTATTCGGGTATCCCTATCTCCACAGCGGGATAGCACACATCCTGGCCCACACACCTCTCCGGGTAATTATGGCAGGTATGACCTTCACGCCATCAAATTCTTCCCAGTTAGAGCTGCTACGGCTGCAATGATGCTGGGCTGTGCACACTTGCCATGCTTTGCTTAAATATTTCTTCAAGGTTCCTTCTACCAGAACCAGATACGACTCCCACGTCTACTACTGCTACCAGGCACACAACACAGGTCTGGGCGCCATCCCCTTACATTCAGAGTAAAATCTCTCCTCTCACAACAGATCCTGAGGTGGTCGAAGGGGTTCCGAGTTCGGAGTAACCCGGCAGAGACCTGTAACACGTGAGCAGCAGTCTCCCTTCTTCCACATCCAGCTCTACAGCTCACCTTCTGTTGTCCACGCTGGCCTCACGAGGTGTGAACTTGGGAGGGTGATATCCAAAGTGCACACGTACCATTTTCCTCCCTTTCCAAGAAGGTGAAGTCTCGTGTGCTGATTCACTATCCTTGAAAATCGAAAATTAGAAAACCCATCATAACTCCCTCAGTTTTCCCCTAGAAAGCTCAAACTGAAGATTTCAGCGAACAAACTGAATAAAACCCAAAAAGAAAATCTGAAAAGACCGTTTTGAGGAAGCCATGACCATTCGAAATTCCAACATAAGTACAGAGCAACATCAAGTAGAAAACGCTCTAAAAACTAGTTTAGAGCACTTCTGAACAAGATTCCATGGTTTTCTCGAACAAATATTTTCCATACTTCCATTCCTATAGAGTACCAATTCGCAAAAACGAATGGAAGAGGTTCACCCAAGAACTGCGAGCAATAACCCAGCAAACTGAAAATGAATCAACAGAACAGTACATCAGTGAACTAACCGGCGACCACCACACTATTCTCTATGGAAGGCAACAAAATACCGAAAAATACCTATCACCCAAGCGCCACCCTTTAATGATCTCAATGCAGAATGGGTTAAAGACAAACAGAGGAAGGCGGATATGTTTGCAAATTACTTAGCTGAAATTTTTACCCCTAACTTACCTTTGTCAGATGAACAGCTAGAGAGTCCAACACCAAAAGAACTTCAAGTCAAAATACCATCAGTTACAATCAAGGAGGTACAATACACAATAAACAAAGATAATACAACGAAGAAAGCACCTGGATATGATATGATCACAGACCAAGTCCTCAAGCAACTAACTCGAACAGCAGTAATCCAAATAACGAAAATATTAAATGCTTCGTTCCATCTTAAATACGAGCCACAGCTATGGAAAACAGCTGAGGTTATCATGCTACTCAAACCCTGAAAACCTCCAGAAGGCATTCAACAAAGTCTGGCATGAAGAGCTTAAATGAAAAGCACTGCCTTCTCAATGTGCAGATCTGCTGGACTTGTATCTTGCGGATTGATACTTTCACATTAAACAGGATGACGTTTACTCTGAACATAAACCAACTGGTGCTGGTTTACCACACGTCAGTGTATTTGGCCCACTGTTGTACCTACTCTACCAGCGATCAACCTGAAATTGAAGGAAACACGACAGCTACCTTTCCAGATGATACTGCAATACTAGCAGTTGGGGAAAATATCAGCAACTCTATCAGCAAACTTAACCGCTCCATCCCCCAAACACAAAAATGGTCAGCCAAGTGAAGAATGAAATTAAACGAAGCAAAGTCATGTAGATGACAGTAGACAATGACAGTGACAGTGAGGAGACAGTGAAGATGTGAGTGGCATGTAGATTTCACGTATCTTAAATGACTACATCCTGACTACCTCAACAATAATATAATTCCGTACACCAACAACGCGAAGTATGTAGGAACGGCATTAGATGTGAGACCGAGATGGAAAGTGCATGTTTGAAAGAAAAAATCAGAACTGGTCCTAAAATTCAGAAAAATGTACTGGTTGATGGGCAGATGGTCAAAGCTGTTTGTGCAAAACAAATTAACCCTGTACAACCAAGTCTTGAAACCTGTATGGACTTCCAGAGACCAGCTGTGGGGTTGCACTGCTCAGAGCAATTGAGAGATAATCCAGTGCTTCCAGAACAGTGTACTTGGGAGTGTGGTCCCACATACATAGCACCATAGCGGGTATAGCACCATGGTACATCTAGAATGACAGATTTTACCACGATCTTAAGGTGGGGACTATCGACGAAACCATAACGACAATTGCCACCATCCACCTAGAGCAACTGAGAGGTCAAGCCAACACCAATGCTGTCCAGTGGCTTGACATGGATGATTTGCTAAGAAGAACAAAGAGAAAAAAGCCACACGAACTAGCGCAGTGAAATGAATAAGATTTATTCTCAATGGTTATCAACATAGAACACAATCAAGTTCTGCATCTTGTGAAGATGTTATGTAGTAGAATTAAGTCAGCAATGTATTACTAATAAGCTGTACAATTTGATGTAATAAAAATAAACCAAAACCAATCCTATATAATACGAACAGTGAGCTTGCCAACAACATTCTGCAGCACAGTGCGGATGCGGCTTTGAACATTTTGCACCAGGAAGCTTTAGACGACGCTAACAGTAGACTGTAATGATGTACGAAATATTCTCACCGTTAGCGTGAACATGACGATGGTGTGGTACTTCCCAGCGGCTTGTTGCAACCGCTTTCTTATGGCTTTAATAGCATCTTTTGGGCCGTCCTCAGTTTCGTTGATCAAGTCGCAGATTTCCATATTGAGAGCCCAGTTCTCTGAAGTCAGACTCCCGTCGGTTGCTTGCTCTGCAAACAACAATCAAACGAATGACAGGACAAATAGGAATGACATGACAGGATAGCATTATTTAGGCTTATAATGATATCACACCATTAACCGTTTTACCACAGCGAAATTCAATCTGAGGTGGACCTTCTGCGTGACAGGTAAGTTGGTGGGGTGCTGATCGGATCAGCCAAGAGTACTGATACCTGACCCTATTCGATCTACAGCATAAGGTCAGAGGCTGCCACAACATATGAAAGACATATTTCATGCAGTTAATATGCAAAGAACGGTCTAATTATGTCAGTGCTTCTTCACACGAGTGGATCGAATGAGGGACTTGTGCCGCTCAGCTAAGGAAACCGGGCCGGGTTTGTCTAACCTCCGCTAAGGGTAAAACAGCGCTGTTCACTAGGGGCCGAGCCCACTCAAATCCATTCAAACCAAACCGGTCTGCTACCTACCTATTGTTACAGTATTAATAGATTCTCTCTCAAATGCATCGAGTTGTCCGGTACCTACCTAACTATAATCTGGCGGACAAATACTCAAATTTTGCTTGAGTATTAATCAATTTTGTGGCAACATTTTTCAATGGTTTTCACGAAGTCCATTAGTTGCTATATACACAGCAGAATCCGAAATTGGAATTTAAAAAAAATAGAATCCGAAAATGGAATAAAAAATGGGGGAAAATGGAATAAAAAATGGAAAAAATGAAAGAAAAAAGGAAAACATTGAATAAAAAATATAAAAATGGAATAAAAAAGGAATTAAAATGGAAAATGGAATAAAAAAACAGAAACTGGAATTTAAAAAAAATAAGTCCAAAAATGGAATTTAAGGAAATGAATGTCCGTCCGTCGTACTTCGCACTTTCCTCAGTTATCATGAAGCAAAATTAATGAAATTTGGTACCTCCCATTTGGGGACTAACTGGCCTGAGAAGCTCGGCGTTACTGTCAGTAAACTCTTAAGCCGCGGTTACACTTGCGGTGTTGGGCCCAACACCGAATATCCGACGGCCTCTTCCCGCAAGTGTAACCGCGGGACAAATGACCGAATGCGCGCAAATATTGGTGCTCGGGGATGCTCGGTCAAAAGGCGGTTTTTTGTCCCGAGTCAAAGGCGGTGAATATTGGCCAACTAGTGTATTCTTGCAGTGCATACACATGAGGCCGCGTGTTTGCTTCCCGAGGCAAGTTGAAGGCGCAGAGCTCGCATTCGTTAATAAGTGAACCCAGAGCGTGAATCACGGGAAACATTTTCCCGTGATTCACACTCCGAGTATTGCTGTTGTTGTTGTTGTTGTTGTAGGGGTGTCCGACTATCCAAAAGGAATCGATTTTTTAATTCAATTCAATTCATTTATTTACGGAAATATCCAATTAAAAATTGACATAAAACAAACATTATCATAAGTGATGATTTAAATTTGTGATTTAAATGATAATTTAAATTGTGATTTAGGTACATCATATTTTTGCTCATCGCGTTCTGCGTTCATCGCCGCTTGCCCGAATATGCGTCGATGCTCGGGGTTTAGAGCCGACACCGCACGTGTGTGCGGGGTGCGCGTCAAGATTCGCCAAACTCCGAGCAAAGGTAAATATTTGGGAGAGTATGGGCGAATACTCGGTGTTGGGCCCAACACCGCAATTGTAACCACGGCTGTAGGGTTTGTAGCTTGACCAAGGAAAGTTATGCTTCAAGAATAACGATAATCATAGTTAATTTATAGAATTCTTGAATCTGCTGCATATTAGTTATATATGAAACTGATATTCCCTGGCCGGCTCCAGTACCCGATTTACGGCTTTCCAAGGGGGAGGGAGGGGGGGGGGGGGCACGAGGGTAGGTGTTGACCACAGAAAAGGCATCTATACGGGCAAATAATTAACTGTTGTGCAATAATTTGTAGCGTTTATCGCCTAGAAATTGTTCACAACTCGTTGGAGATTTCAAATAACATATTATAGTTAAACGGACATACATATCCGCACCGCGTCCGCACTGCATCACGGCCGTGTGTTGGACAACATACGGATGGAAAGTTACAAGAAGAAGTTTACCGGGAGTCCCCACCTTTCCGTGCCGACACCTCCTTTCCGTGTCCACACCGCATCCGACTAGTTCTGTTTAGTTTTCTGCGGACACGGTGCGGATCAGGATTTCCTTTCCTAATTTTCTCCAGTAATTTCAGTTCCAGCTGGTTGAATGGGTACATCGACATTATAAAATATTCGTAAAACTTCTTCTGATTTGCGCATCAGATGAGGCAGCAGCGAGACAAATTCCCCTTCAACCCACATTTTCTTCCAATCACTGTGAACCCACATTCTTCTTTGGGGACGATTTGCCTCCAGCCGTCGTCTTCTTCTTCTATGCGAGTGCCAAAATACCCAAATCCCTGAACATATCTGCGTCTTGGAGGGCAATGAATATGAGCCGGAACCATATGCGCGGCCAACACTCGGAACTCTGTGGCCTCCCACCTGCGTCAGCGACACTCGGCCGTGATGAGGAGAGGGCTTGGTACGGGCTCGGTGCGGATATGTGTCCCGGCCTTAAGCCGAAGAGAAGCTCCTAGTTTTGTGTTGCCCTCTGCTGTGTCTGACTAAACCGGCCCAGTTTCTGTCCCTAAGGTCGAGTCGTGAGTTACATCCTCCCTTACTGTTTGACGCAGCACTGGGCCTACCAGATTTGTGGATGCCTTCCTGGTCACATGGCTAGCAACTTGATCACCCAACCATACATAAGCTTTCCTCGGCTTCCACCAATCTGCTTTTAAAGGTTGACTGCTGTTTCAGAACGCTTCCCAGGCCTGAAATGGTGTATTCCAGTCCTTTTTTCTCCCCCCTCCCCCCTCCCATCAAAAAAATATATATACAGCTTGGCGTTAGCGAAAATTGGGTCTGCTCGTCCAGAAAATGTTAACATAAAATCACTGGAGCAAACAGAAAATTGGGAGTTTGAAAAAAAGGGCGAGCCGTGACGTACAGATAATTCAGTCACTGCCTCCTTGTGAGAACCCGTCGCTTTTTGCTTTTCGTTTTCTTGTTGTAAGCCCGACCCTCACAGGCGTCTCGTTTCGTCTATGTTTTCTCGTGTTTGATCGGTTTTTATTACATTCTACTTCGACCTATTTGATGAATTGTTCTCCAAAAGTTGATGACATGCAAAGAACCGTAAACAGAAAAATTTAATCAAAAATGACATCATCTAGGTACTTTTGTTAAATATTTTGGAGTCGCTTTTTTGGCAACAATTTTTTTGGCAAGTCCCGTCCAGTAAAACCATTCTCCTTGCTAATTTAAAACAAACTATCTTCACATGCGTCGACAAAGTTTTCGTTTTTCCTACTACTTATCAGTTGAAAAAGACAGTTTTTCGTTTTCTTTGTAACTACTAACAACATATTAGAACACCTGCTGTTTCACCCGTTTTTCATTAAGAAGAAAAGAAACTAGTTTTTGGTTTATTATTTTCAATAATGAACCATTGGAATCGAGCAAGAAAAAAAAGAATTCTTACCCCCCCTCAAAATTTGATGGTTTACGTTTCAAGGTATGTAGAATCCAAAACTGCAATAAAAATATTTCTGTCTGTCCGCCGTACGCCGTACGGGCCACTTTTCTTAGTTACCATGAAAAAAAATTGATGAAATTCGGGTTATAGGTTCCGTTCGGCGTCTAGTTGGTCCTCGAAGCTCGACGTTACTGTGAGTCATCTCTAAGGGGTTCAAAATAGGGGTTGAAATTTTCAAAACGCCTATACCATTTTTTTACGTAAATATTTTTACGGTTTTAAATAGTTCTTGAACTTGCGAGTTTTTTAAGACCATCCGGAGCATCGTACGTCCAGCCGTTCGTTCACAGTAAGGCCCCGAAGTTTGCACCGACAGGCATTTTCGACTCCAGTGTGAATGAAATTGTATACAATTCAAACCAAATCTCGTAACCAGAGACGCGCCCACAATAGGAAATTTGGCGGAGTATGAAGTCGAGTTGGTTGTTCTGTGATATTATTTCGCTTGAAAAATGATGGCTCTTTTGGAGTTTGTTGGTAGGTAGTGAAACTTGAACAAACGTTGAAGTATTATTGATGGGTAAATTATTACTCAACTCATTGCTCTCATTACTCAACGGTAAATTATTACACAACGGTTCATTATACCATCTACGTAGAAGGGGCTGGAGTTTGTTGGTAGGTACTTTTGCAACTTTTTTCACTCCTCATCAACAATTTCTTTTCAGAACTTCATTATGTGTGTTTCTTTTTGTTAGGTAGGTACTGTTTGTCATCGGCAGAATTATTTTAGCAACATTTAACTCGTGATTTAGGTAGGTACCTAGTAACGAGTACGGGGTTAGGTACTAACCTACGGAGGGTCTGCGATCTACATAATATGTATATAATAGAATAGTACATATCATATTATATAGAAGGGTTATCTACACATAGAGCTGTGATCTGTAACAGGAGGGTATTCTATACAAAATAATAAACCGTTGTGCAGGGATTTGCAGCGTTTTTTGTAACTATTTTTTTCGACAGTTTTTTAAATAATATAACGAACGTTATTTTACGTTTCTCGAAAATAATCGTTATGCCCATCCCTAATTGAAACAGAAACCATCAACTATAGGGGGGGGGGGGGGGGGGTTCGTGCTCGATGGTTCATTATTGAAAATAACAACCAAAATGAGGTCACAGAAAGCATCACCAGTTCTGATTTTACTGCTTATAAAAACAACTGAATGCAGATAAGTACCTAAAATATAAATCGCCCAAATAGTCCCACTCAAATGCATCTCGCTGCGACACACTCAAGCTTCCTTAGCCATCTACAATACACTACAGAATGACACTTCCAGGGAAATCAAGTCATAACAAAAGTCTGCGATCAAATCAACCCGCGAAAGCGGAAAAATTAGGGCAGGTCGGCCCCTTACAATGACAAAATGAAGGGTTGCTCCGTCATGTTTCGTAAAACACCTACGTAACACAACGAACAATAGAACTAAAAATAATCG
The DNA here is from genome assembly GCA_954871275.1 of Leptopterna dolabrata. Taxonomy (NCBI): domain Eukaryota; kingdom Metazoa; phylum Arthropoda; class Insecta; order Hemiptera; family Miridae; genus Leptopterna; species Leptopterna dolabrata. The sequence goes on along the minus strand of OX940984.1, from coordinate 9,786,312 downwards.
AAAGATTCAGAAGACTGCAAACAGAAAAATTATGGCATCAGCGAAGAGTTGCATTTTATGACCATAAAACAAAAATGTTCTATTATGTACTTAATTGCGTAACGTTCAGGTAGTTTGATAGGTAACAAATAATGAGTCATTTGACCTTGTCAAGGTAGATAAAAAAAATGAGTTGAATTGTGGTTAAATTCGAACGTAGTAGTAGAGGTTGTGTGGCAAAAGCTGTAGTTTCCACCACAATGATTGATCGTAATTATTATTATTTTCCACGCTTTCTTGAGCGACATTCGACTAAGATTTCGCGATTTGGCGAAAAACATACAGAACAGTTTCAGGCGGACGAGCAGAGTTGGAGAAATGATCGCATTTCGTATGTTACATAACCCATCCACAACTTATCAACGGTGGCTAGCGCAAAACAATTGGGTGTTTTCTGACTTACCGATTTTCGAACCGACGGGTGTTGAAAATGGGTTACCAGTCACGGCGCTTAGAAACGATGTCATCCTTCTCGGGGTTTTTCGACGAGCGGGAGACCACTGGTGTGGTGTTTCGGAATGAAAACAGGATGGGAAAATTTTCAGCTCAAAACAAGTTGCGTTGAGAAATTCACAAATACTTTGACGTTTGAATGGTTTGTCACGGTAGGGAACAGTTGGTACGGTAGTACGGAACGACAGTGTTGCCAGAGTTCCTCCCCAGCAGTGCGATTCTGCAACTCGTTATGGCATCGTAACGACGATGAAATATCGTTAGCATAACAAAAAATATCGATGCCACTAAATACCGACGATTGGTATTCTGTAAGGGCTCAATAGCGTCAGCTATCGCTTAATCGTCGATAAATTGTCGTTGCGGGGTCGTTTGCATTTCGACGGCTCTAGACCCCCCCGTTATCCATACCGAAAGCTTGTTACACCCAAAAAACTTGGCTTGATGTTGCTTTTCGGCGGTAGAAAGTTTTATGGTAAGTGTTTAACGTAACGGTAAGTGTACCTACTTTTCTTTTTGCATATTTTTTCAATTTTATTTGATGTAATAAGCCCAATGTAGGTACTTACTGTAGGTAACTAGGTAGGTAAATTAGTGACTTAATAATTTATGGCAGTGATGTCATAAAAACACCGTAATAAATAACTTCAACGTTAAAATTACTTGATAGGTAGGTAGTTAGAAAGTTATTGATATAGAAGACTTCTATAAGTGATATAGCCTGTTTCACTTTGGGTAGTTATCTACTTTTTATAATCGCATTTCACCATATATGTAGTTTTGTTACCTACCTACCTACCGTATTTTTTCGTGCGTTTATGAATTTTGGATAATAATGTCAGGCATTATGACGCTCGAATTCCTTGTTTGGGAATTAAAATTCTGCAAGAAAGGGAACAGAGGTATCACCCTCGGTTTGAAAGAAGAGTGCTACGAGATGGGCAAAATCCTTATTCTCTTGATCCCTGCATTTTCAGAAAAACCTTTAGGATAAGTCGACACTTGGCCATGAACCGAAATTCAACCATTGCTCCAATGCTCCAGATTGAATGGATTATCCCCTGAAATTCAGGTACGTGCCTATCTAATTTTGCTGTAGATACCGATCCCCTACGTTTTCTTTTAAATGCAAGTGACCTTAATAAGTTGTTAATCAATTAGAAAATATAGGATTTTGAAAATAACGTAAACGTAGGTATTCATTCACTTGCATATCTATCAGAATTTCCGCGTAGGTACCAATTATAAAACATAAATTTCAACAAAATCATACATGAATTTATACAAATAAATTTGGCATAATACATATTACATTTAAGCTAAAAACGGTAAAAACTTTATTAATACCTCGAGACGATACAACAAATTGAAATCAAAACCTATCCCAAGTGTCAAGTGATCCCAAACTGCAATTTTTGACTTCCAAGGTATGAGCATTTATTTCGGCCACCGAGTGAATTCGGGGGATTCAAAACACAATCATTGACTCCGGCACACACACTCTTCAATTCACTCCATCACTGCTTATCACCATGGAAACGGAATGAGTTCCAGTCGATTGCTCGCCCTAGACTCAGATTTCGTGAGACAAGCTAACAAAGTCGGTATCTCATTCTGCAACGACAATTTGTTATTCAAGTTCGGTATCATAAGTTCCTGAATACCAATTTCGATATCCGGGTGTCGTTACACGAGAGGGATAGCGACACCGACTCCATACCGACAATAAGGTAACGAGTTGCAGAATCGCGCTACAGGTCGCCAGTGTTGACGAAAGATTTCGAATCAGCCTGAGTTGAGCGCAGAATCCGCGGGGAGCGGCTAAATCGAAACCGTATTTGGCGTAGGTTGCTATCACGTTAGTATATTTATATTTATTCTACCATGGAGATCACGAGGTGGAATCCAGCATATTTCGTTCTCCCATGTCTCAAGCGAGGATAAAGAAAAATGCCCGACAGTGACCTTCAGCTGGAACAATAATCTTCCAACAACCAAAAGAAGTTCCACCAGTGCCTACCAATCGTGGACCTTTTATAGTTCCATGCTACTACCATGACCCATGGGAGGCACATAGAAGAATCGGCCAGAAGGAGAGGAGAAGAAGAAGAAGAATCGCGCGCGCCCACACAACATAGTCCACAAACAGGTGGGTATCAAAGTTAAAATATCGATATCCAATATCGATATACCTTCAACCCAATATATCGAAACAACCAATATCTATCTATATATCGCAAATAACTAATCCAAGAGATAATTAATAAGTAGTATCGGCGTGACGTCATTATAGGCCTTACCAAGAAGTTAGAAACAGCTGAAACTGGAACGTCTTCCATCATGTACCTCATCAGCTTTGTTGTTATGCCTTGGCATGCCACTGAAATACCAAACAAATCGAGAGTGGAACTAAGTGGGGTCGTCCACTGGAAGCGTACTCGAGCGGCACGGCGCTTTGCGCTACACAAGCGGCAGCGAGCGACACGCGCTACAGATCCCATCCCATCCCTCCAGATTAGCATTTTTGTTGTTGTTATTTTCCCTTCAGAATTTTTATTATATCCGCCCATCGGGCTTTTATTTTTGCGCCCTGCAGGCTCTTCTTTTTTTATGCCCCTTACTTTACTTGCCCTCCTGGCTTTCCTTTTTTTTAAATGTATATTATATTAATTTCTGTATTAGTTGCTTTTTTTATGTGTGTATGATGCGCGAGGTGGGACCGTGTAATGCCCTATGCATCACTAAATATTATTGTTATTATTATTTATTAAGACAATCGACAATTTCTTGTGCTTTATCCTGGCCCTGAATAGATCCTTCACCACCATAGTTGTGGGTAACCATAATTTCTTTTCAAATTCACCTGTGTCGGTTCAGGCACAGGTATATATTTGAGAGGGATTCGAAAGGGGACATGTCACTATCATGGTGCTCTTGGATTTTTCAAATGCGTTCGGGACCCTCAGTTTTCAAAACTTGCTTGATAAGCTTAGTTCTAAATTCAATTTTTCATCCTCAGCAGTAAAATTAATTTCATCCTTCTTGTGTAATAGATATCAGTGTGTTCGAATTGGACAGAAAACATCCAGCAATTTACCCCTTTACTCTGGAGTACCTCAGGGTTCAGTTTTGGGGCCTTTGCTATTCTCATTGTACGTCAATGATCTCCCCAGTTGTATCTCATCATCGCAATGCCACCAGTACGGTGATGACACCCAGCTATACCTTGAGTGTTCCCCTGACGAAATTGATATAGGCATTAACCTCATTAATAAAGATCTTGAGCAAATCTCACTGTATGCTAGAGATAACCTATTAAAATTGAACCCTGGTAAAACACAGGCTATTATCTTCTCCAAATCAAAACTAAAGATTAAATCTCTCCCTGCTATTATTATTGATTCGGTCCACCTAAATTATCAGCCAACTGTTAAGAATCTTGGGGTACTTCTAAATTTTGATCTCTCCTGGGAGCCTCATATCAATTACTTATGTCAGAAAACGTATGCTGCCTTGTATTCACTCAAAAAGCTTTCATTCTTCACACCCAGTTCCTTGAAAATCCAGCTTGTCAAATCCTTGGTGTTGCCGCTGCTCACATACTCACATTTCTAGCTTCTTTGAATACGGGATCTCTCCAAGGCTCTGCACTGTTAGAGTAGTACGAGCAACATGCACAAAATTCAGGCTTTCTCTAAGAGTGGCGGGAGGGAAACTGTGGAACTCCCTTCCATTGGGGATTCGGGTGTTACCCTCCTTGGGGTCCTTCACAGCTCATGCAAGAAATCATCTTGACAGTCAGTAGGTTTTCATATTCTTCCCATTTTCTCTCGATCTTCCTTTCTCTCCTTTTCATATTCCTCCTTTCAGCCAATAACACGTTCCTCACTAAATACCTACTTATTGCTATTCATACTTCCTACATTTTTTGCTATTATACTTTTTTTCCCCCTTCAAAATTTAACTTCGTATTGTAAATTTATAGTTATACTATGTATCCATGTACGCAATGAGGGAACAAAAGTTCCTATGTACATCGTCAGAAAATAAATAAATAAAAATAAATAAATATAGTATGCACACTTGGTAGTATACACATGACAAGGTAAATTGGATTCACATGGTTCATCGAGATTTCGCTTTGAAACTGTCAGGTTCAAGAAACAGAGAACAACCCCCACCAACAAGAACTTCAAAATCGGGGTTATAAAATATCCATATACAATATATCGAGTGACCATGATATTGATATAAAATCGATACGTAAATGAAAACATCGATACTTCCGAAATATCGATAACCATTCCTCCATAACAACATCTGTGCACGTTTCCAGTTGCGCTGCTGTTGTGTACTCCCGCTTTGACTACTACTTAACTTATTACTAATTTACTTTCCTCCGTGGTTGCTTTAAAATTTTCTCGCAAAATATAATCATCATGCCAAAAATTGGGACAACTATTTGTTGTGTGCCAAACTGTAAATGGGGGTATAAAAGAGAGAAGAAAGAGAGGAAGGAGACAGGAGAAAAGAAGCCCTCGTTCTTTTCAGTTCCCAAGGTAAAAAAGTATCTTTCGCTATGTAGGTGCTTACGAGTCTGAATTGACAACTTTACTATGTACTATAAAAAATATCATCAGCTATATTTCTAATCAGATTATATCGTAATAAGGCCTTTGAGTTGCGTACAAGCAAGTAGGTACACGTACTATGTTATCAACGGTCGTTTGGTGTTTCAGGATCCTGAAATGAGAAAAATTTGGAGCTCCAAAATCAAAAGGGGTGACCGTCAGCTTGTTCCGGTCCAAGACAAAGTTTGCGAACTGCACTTTCAAAGTGAATTCGTGAACAGGTTTTACGAGCATACAATGCCGGATGGAGCAGTATTTCGTCTCGAAAGAGGTGCTCCCTCATTGAAACGTGGGGCCATTCCGTCTATTTTCCCGAATTGTCCATCTTACATGACTTCTAGGTAAGTACTAAGTAATTTACCTACGTAATTTATACCGGTGAAGGAGGAAAGCTCCAAGTCCCTTGAAAAAACGCTGCGAAGTCCTTTTCACGTGGGTTTATTATTCTATTGGACATATGTACTAAAGAAACAGATTTCTTGTTTCTTTCATGTGCAATCATTGAAATAGTTTTTGTTGGTGGTTTACAAAAATTTATGGTGATTTCAGACAATATCCCTTGTTTTGACTCGTAAAAAAATAAATTTTGGGAGCTGAACAGCAACCTCAATTCTTCACTCTGGTCAAAATCAACTTCTTATTCGGTCTTATCGTCCTAAAAAACATGGAAAATGATACAACGATACAAGCTCATGTTACTAAAACCTCAACAACCCCTCGAAAAACCCTATTTTTACACCCGTTTTTAACCCATAACACCCCTGCGTGTATTCCGATCAGGCTGCCGAGCTTTGGAGCACAACTAGGAGCCAAATGTGTTCCCAAATGGGGACCCAAACTGTGTGCGGAAGAACGACGGTTTTAAACCAAAATTTAACGTAAATTTAAGGCTGAAGCTTGGCGGTTTCGTCGTCTAAAAACATGGAAAACAATACTTCATGTTACTAAAACACCAAAAAACCCCTTTTCACCCATAACATCCTTGGGTATATCCCGATCGGGCTGCAAAGTTTTGGGACACCACTTGGGCCCAAATGGAGCCTGTGTGCGAAAGAACGAATTTTTTAGACCGAAATTGAAGCAGATATGCATGACACAACGGACGAACTGCATTTTTGGAATCTACGCATCCGGAAACTTTGCAGCTCGATCGGAATGTACCCAAGGGTGTTATGGGTGAAACCGTTGGGGTTTTTGGCGTCTTAGTAACATGAGTTTGTGAGGTATCATTTTCCATGTTTTTTGAGCGAGAAGACTGAATATGAAGTTGATTTTGACCAGAGTGAAGAATTGAGGTTGTAACGAAAGTTCAGCTCCCAAAATTCATTTTTCATGAGTAAAAAACGCGCGAAATGGTCTGAAATCACCATAAATTTGTATAATAACACTAGAAGTAATATCAACAGGTGAATCAGGACAATTAAATGGCACTATTGTTTTGCACGAGATCACCGAGGGATGGTTAGAGATGCCTGTACAAGGATATAGAAAATATCGTCGAGAGATGGTTAGGGATGGTTAGAGGTGCCTGTACAAGGATATAGAAAAGATCGTCGAGAGATGGTTAGGGATGGTTAGAGGTGCCTGTACAAGGATATAGAAAAGATTGTTGAGAGATCGTGAGGGATGGTTAGAGGTGCCTGTACAAGGATATAGAAAAGATCGTCGAGAGATGGTGAGGGATGGTTAGAGGTGCCTGTACAAGGATATAGAAAAGATCGTCGAGAGATGGTTAGAGGTACCTGTACAAGGATATTGAAAATATCGTCGAGAGATGATTAGGGATGGTTAGAGGTGCCTGTACAAGGATATAGAAAAGATCGTCGAGAGATGGTTAGAGGTGCCTGTACAAGGATATAGACAAGATCGTCGAGAGATGGTTAGAGGTGTCTGTACAAGGATATAGACAAGATTGTCGAGAGATGGTTAGAGATGCCTGTACAAGGATATAGACAAGATCGTCGAGAGATGGTTAGAGGTGCCTGTACAAGGATATAGAAAAGATCGTCGAGAGATGGTGAGGGATGGATAGAGGTGCCTGTACAAGGATATGACTGTGTTCCTCATTGTCTCGAGAATCATCTCGTTCTTAGCTTCATTTTCGATGTACCTCTTAACATTACCTACCTAAATGCGGTACATAAAGAGGGGTAAAGTACAAAAATCAGCTTGCCTCAGGGGGCCAAGGGCGCGAAGTTACTGTTTTTCATAAAATCAGGGTGATAAAAATTATTTGTTCCAGGATAAAACACCGTAAACCACCCAAGATAAGGACCGCTATTCAAACTCGTTCGGTTGTACCTTTAGCTGTACCAGCACAAGCTGTACCAGCACAAGCTGTACCAGTACCAATGCCATCAACATCCGCCAACACTGAAAACCCACGTAAGTGATTTGTTATCATAATGAGGAGGTTACTCATGAAATAGGTTCCATTCTAAGAATTTCGAGACAAACAGCACTCTCGTATGACTAATTGGTGTTTTTTTTGTGAGCTTTCAAAGTTCCCAACAAGTGGCGTCACACTTGTCAATGGAGTCTCGCCCTGGCTGGAGGGGTGCAGTCACGTCACTTGTTGCCGATACTTTGAAAGCTCATAGAAAAAGAACTGTTCATCGTAGGAGAGTGCAGTTGGCCTCAGAACTTTTAGAATCGAATCTGCTTTCATTCAAAAATGGGAAAGTCATGGGTTTACAAAACATCAGTTGTGCAGCTTCACATGCACGTCCTTAATAATTCTCCCACACCGATCACTCGACAAAGTGGTAAATTCATTATGAAATGAAAAGAAAAACAAAACACAAAACTAATTACTGATTATGTTGACAACGATGACGCTGCATCGAGCTTGGTGGAGGAAGTGTGATTAAAGCTGGATTTCAGAGATTCGCGTTAAGGTAGCGAATTTCGTTGTTGTATCGATTCATAGGGAGAACTATTTCCCACAGCGGGCGAAAAAGGAGAGAATTGCGAGTAAAACAAAAATAGTACTATAGGTCTCCCACTAGAATAAGACGCTCCAGTGCTGAGCTCTAGCGGAGAAGTAGGTACTACTCCTTAAACCAAAATTTCCCAGCTGTTTCCTCTTTTTCCCTACTGAGTGGTAGCACTTTTCTTCCCAGTTCCCACTGTTTTGAAAAAGTAATTGGGAATGACTATATTTTTCCTCTACTTTTTAAATTATTATAAAAATAATAAACTTACCTGTGTAAGGATGAAGGAACACAATACTATTCCATGGAAAGTGTGACACTACTTGCGTTAACCTTGGGACTGTGACAAAAACACTAGCTATAGGGAGGCCGTTACTAATTAAATGGACAAGTGGTAAACAATGCAGTAAAATGTATTAGTAATTTCGTCATTTTATTAAAAATAGAAAATATGATTGATAATACATTCAATCAGAGTCATCATTGTCCCACCAGTCTTCTTCTTCGTCGGAACTCGTATCAGAAGTCTCGCCTAAATTCACAATAATATTGTCAATTTCCGTGTCTACTATGTGGTCGCTGGTCCAATACTTGTTCTCCACTGTTTTCACGTGCTCGCACACTTTTTTCCACTTCTCAGTCGAATATTCCGAGAATAATTGTTTCAACACCACTTCTTTTTGGCCAAGAGGTGTTCCGACAGAATCTCTTGCGAGCTGACCTTTAATGTCACCCCACACCAGTTCTATTGGATTCAGGTCGGGATGGTATGGGGGGAGGTGAAGGGGATGGTGGCCCTTCGCTTTAATAATCTCGTCAACCCTATACGTTTTCTCCGAAGGTACGTTTCTCACTAAGAGGAGGAGTTCTCCCTTTGTGCACTTTTCGTCAAAATCCACGTTATTTTGCGTCAACCAGGCTACAATGTCCTTCTTCAAACTTACGGTGTTGGGCTTTTTGTTTACTTCCACACAATGATATTTCGCATTGTCCATTACCACTACGGAACCTGCTGGTAAATTCGGAAGGAACATTTCCGTGAGCCACTTAGAAAAATTGCCGAAATTCATAGAGGTGTGGTAGTCCCCCGATCTCGATGATGACTTGAACACAAGAAGGGACTCTTTTACAAATACCATCTCGCCTCCGCCGTGTACTATGATAAGTCTATTGCCCTTACCGATCTGTTTCACAGCTCCCAGCTGTGTTTCAGACTGCCAGCACGTAGAAACACCATGGGATGCCTGGACGTATGTTTCATCGAGGTATACGATGTTTTTACCTTGTGAGCGGTAGGATGTCATGGCACGTAGGTACCTAACCCTCCAGGCAGCTATTTCGGGCCGTTCGATCAACACCTTGCGATTGGATTGGCATTTTTTCCACTTGAAACCACACGAATGGATTCTTTTCCTTAAATATTCAGCACCGCAATCAAGAACTCCGTCACTTTTCAACGCACCAAGAATCGATCCCGTTGATGGGCACTTCTTTCGCACGGTGTAGAATTCTCTTATTTTGTTTCTAATCGCCGCATCAGTGAAGTCGTCAGCCTCAACCCTTTTCTTGTGCTCTGTTACTTTTTTTGGCGTAGTAAACAAAGGGTTTGGGGATACTGCCGACAGTTGACGCCCTTCCTTCAAAATAACGGAGACTACTTTCGGCGATACTCCAGTTGCTTCACTTGTCAAATCTCGGATGTTATACTTCGCTTTCTCTTCGTTCTTCTTTCTGATGAAAAATTGCGCTACGTTGTAGACAATTTCTCTTGCCTGACTTCGTAATGGCTTCCCACGAGCGATCCTGCTCTTCGAGTTCTCAGCAGAACACGATGAAGGCACACTGTCCATCATGCTATCTTCAATCGCAGTACAAAAATGAAGAGGATGTGTGATGATGCTCACAGATTAAAAACTGAGGTTTGAAAATATGATACTCACAGATTGAAAAAACTGGTTGAGAATCGAAACAGTCAAAACAGTAGTAATAGTAACCAAAACAAAATGTCAGCTACTAGAAAATCGAGGCAATGTTGCCAACTGAACAACGTGAAATTACCAACGGCCAAAGTAAGTGCAGGATGCCATGCTCTGCGTTTCCTTTCTTGGCCTCAAGAGCGCAGGGTCGGAGCGTCTTATTCTAGTGGGAGACCTATAGTTTGTTTGCCACCTCGAGTGCTGTGTAAGCTCAGGGTCATCACTGTCAACCTACAGGTAAATCTTGTGTGGAGCCATGGACCTCAGAGACCCTTTTAGTTCCATGTCTGGAGCCAAATCGCATTTTTGCGATAAACAATCATGTTGATAACTCGAGAAAGGGATGGCGGTGAAGTGGTGCTGCAGATGATTCAAAAGGTGCCTCTACTACGGCCGACTACTGGGCACTTCACTCTATGGGCTCATGATGATTAGGGATTTTAATAAATTACATTTGGTTTTTATGAATTTTTATAACCTACTTACCTACTCGTATTTTAGTTTGAAAAAGTTGTCAACACTCGAGTGATAGGTACCTACCTATTACGCCTTTTTTAGGAGCCATTTCGCCTACAGTTGAAGATAATAATATTGTTACTGACGTGGCAATGAGTCTCCCACCTCGTTGGCGAATCATTAAAGAAGAAGAAACATATATAATTATGTTCTTTGATGTCAATGACAATTTCAATGTAGCCAAGAGGATTGTAATCGACTCCAGTGGGAAAACTAGTGTGAGTAATACATTCCTACCCTATAATCACTGCTAACAGTAAAGCTTGGTTCACATGGAGCAGAAGCTTTATGCAATCTGATCGGCCAATGGCCTGCTGCTCGACGCGCAACAGAGCCGGTGGCAACCCCCCTCCAATGGAGTCGACGGAATGTTTTGACATTTTCCATGTGGCCCTGGCGGAAGCCGCCCATGGATCGTATAAACCCTGAATATTATCCATGATAACGCCCGGATGTTTGTGTTCTCATTTGTGTGGCCACGTTGCTTAACCCAGCAAAGGCGGAAAATTAAATTTTTTGAATTTTTTTTTAAATTCTTTAGAACTGTTTAAAATGGTCCTAGATTCATGAAAAAAATTATGAAATTATTTTATGCAATAAGGGGAGGGGGTGATAGGGTGTGACATATATGTCACGCCAGGCTGTTAGGTAGGTACCTTCCTAGTGATCAAAATCAGTTCGGCTTCTAAATATCATTTGTGTATACTTGAACACTTACTAACTTTCTAGAGTTTAGGTTTAGTTTAGGTTTAGTGGGTCGGGTATTTAGTTTTAAATCAAATGAAGTTCAAGAACAAATCACCACATTTATTATTTATAAGAATAATTTACAGTATAAAAGAAATGAAACACCATTCTACCTAAATTGTATGATAAGGAACGAAACATTTTACACACAAACCAACGTAGCATTTGGTACACTCTGTCTTGACTGTTGACGAGCACTCTTCATAATTACATCTTCTTTTCTCAATGGGGGCAACCAGGTGACCAGCATTATCATACCTGGTACTATACTGGATTTTCAAGGCCCTCGACTGTGACAACGGCCCTCGAATTTTTATGGGTTCTTTGAATCGCACTGCGTAATATGTTGCGATTTCCCGAATGAATTCGAGTTTCGAAATTTTTCTTCCTGACGCTCTGTACAAACACCATGCGTTGTTAGCAGCAACGTCGATCAGCCAGGTGAAGAGAACACCAGGATCCGGAGGAGCTATATAAATATCTGGCTCCAATAATTCATCCCCATCGTCCACATTGAGTCCAAGTTCTGAATCATAGGTCCCTTCGAGGATATCCAAGGCTTCGGAGACAGTCAAGTTCCCTAGGAGCCGCACATTATTACTGAAACATCAATAATAGGTACATGGTGTTATCTTTTTACAACGTATTAGGCTGGCGTGACATATATGTCACATAGGTATTTCAATACACACCTGAGCGGCGTAAATGAATAATTTAATCGCAAAAGCAAATAAAACCCTTCAACAGTACATTAGGAACACAATATGGAAATATTAGATGAAAAAAATATGATTATGATAGCGAAATGGTACTTATAACGTCGACTGGTCCATATTTTGGATGATGCCACGACTACAACAGATTCCAAATAGCAGAGAGATGTGATCAGTTGCGTGAGTGGAGAAAAACTGACTCCAACATCGAGAGACATACCTTACGAATAGAAATTCATGTTCAAACATGAATCTGATCTCAAGGGGGGCTCCTCAGAACGCGTCACGTCAGAGCCTGCCGCTGTGACATGAATGTTACGCCAGCCTTTGATGGGTTAAGCGGACACTGATTTTTCGGACGGCAACATTCTGCTCCATCACTCGTTGTTCCACTCTCCCCTCCACCACTTTTCCGTCTTCCCTATTTCAAATTCCATTTCTGTCTGTCTACCGCTCCATGTAAACAAAGCTTAAAGCTGGATTCATATTGATGTGTAATCGATGTAAAGCACATGAAACGCAAACTTGTAATTTAATTTGATTGGCTGATCAGGTTTACCCTCTTTACACGGGACCAGAGTGTCTGAGGTCAAAAAATCTAGATATTGTACGCACTTTACAGATCTGCATGTGGGATTCTGTGCAGGCGGAGGCTGGAGCACAAGCTGTATCTGAACGATTACGCGCTTTGACTGTAACTATTATTGTCAATGTGAACGGTTTGACATCATGCTTTACACTAACGTTCACGATTTACACCGATTACACGTCAGTGTGAACCCAGCTCAAGTCTCCTGTATTTGAATTGAGATAAATATAGTTATTTATTTCCTTAGATATTCATGGGTTTGGTCTTGATTACCGTCGAAGGATATCAGACGGTCACTACGTCCGAAGAAGCTTTAAAGTTGGTTAGACTTTTGCATCCCATGAAAGTGTGCCCAAGAGCGTTTGATAGAAAGTAACTGTCTATTATTATTATTATTATTTTGTAACAATTGTTATTTTACGTTGAGTCTACGTACATACTAGGTATTAATCTTGCTCTTTTCAACTTATTTTCTGAAATCGCCAGTTTAGTTGCAAAATTTACATGCGGGGGATATCACTTCAGAGGCAGCATGTGCCTTCGCTGCTCTACTTCAAAAAGTTCGGTTACCAAGAAAAATAAGTATAATGCAAGTGACTTCTAAAGAGAAAGGGTCGAAAAATAAGGAAGTATTCAGTTGAAGAAACAAGTGAGTGGAAATTATATTATCGTACATTCTATCTATTCATTCATACCTAGTGCTGTTGGGCTCAATATGTGACACTAGGTTCCTGGACTTTGGTAGGAGCTATAGGTAGATGATACCACCTACTTTCGCTAACTCTATCATTAGGCTCGTAGGTTAGTTATTTTCTCGTTTATTTTTATGTTAAGCCTAAATTCACGTTTTTTCTCAAGTTGAAAAGTCTACATTTTTAGCGAATTTTCAGAGAAAATTGCAGTGGGTCCAAAATTTTCGGAACATGCATTTTTCAGAGCATCCTGAATTCATCCCTAGATTTGTAACAAAAAGGTGTGTTGTGTGTGCGCATGTCTGTCATTCCAGACAGAAAAATACTATTTCAGTTTTTCATACAGAATAGGGGTCAAAAATTGGTATTAAGGGCTAAAATCCATATTAACTCATCTGACGTTGTTTGGGGTGGTGGTTCACGACAGAAAGAGGGACTATTTCGATGATAGAAATATTTTTCTCAAAAGAGCTCACATTTTACTTTATTAGGGTCAAAAATCGGTAAAAATGGCTTAATATCACGAAAAAAAATTATATAAGGTAAAGAAAAGTGGGTTTCACGCTAGGTGTGTCATCTTTTTGCACAATAGCACGAATATTTCTTTGACAATTTGCTCTTATAGCCATGCTGCATGAGTGGAACTTTCATTCAAATTTTGTTTGCATTGTATGTTTTTAAAACTTCAGTAGATGTTTAGGTGATGTCAATCACCTTTAAGAAATTTTTAATGAATTACATCGTTTTATTTCAGGTGTGATATTAGTCGATGAGGTGAAATGAATTTCGACGAAAGTGACCTCGGCGTAATTGGGTTCAGTGGTTTAGGATCCTACACCTGCTCCCAGCAAAGAAAGGAACTGGGGAACTGGGTTCTTGTCCATTTTCCAACCCTTCCAAGGTGAGCATGGTTTCTCCTAAGTTTTTCATTTTTAAGATACTGGATTTTCACTCGGCTCTGTAGTTAAATCCCTCCGCAACGCTGGTGCGAGGATATGGAACTCCCTCATCATTGCCACAGGTCGTTGCCCTGACCTTCCCACCTTCCGTTTGACAGTTCAGTATAACATACATAAACACTTGCATTATTATTATTGTTGGTTTTATTGCTAGTAAATTTCCTAACAAGCCACAGATTTTCTTTAAATTTCTTTCAGTTTTTCGTTACTTTTAACCGTTTCATCTTTATTGATTTATTTACTTAGTTTTTAAGACGAGCAGCCTTTTTAATCAAGTAATTTATTTGACGCATACACATTTCAAGGGCCCACGAAGCCCCAAATATAATTTTTTTTGTCAGTTAAGTCTTATTACCTATAAATTATAATTACATGTATTTTTCCAAGGCTCATGGATACAGTCCATTGTCTCGCGAGCAATGGAGCAGCGCCTGGCAACGTTTTCAGCCAAGTGATATTGGAGGCAGTATTGCTCCTTGAAGAACAGGGGTTTGCAATGGACGGACTTGTTCATCGTGCCTCGTGGAACCGTAGAATGTGGAGTGCGTTCGGGTAACTCCTCATGTTCTTCACCCAGTTGAATACAGAGAATATCTTCACCTTCAAATAATGGTTTATTTGTATATACAGGGGGAAAAAACCGATGATTATTTAAGTTATATGTATATACAGTACTCCCTCTGTAAGAGTTAAGGTCTGGCTATCACAGGGGTAACAGTTCCTCGTGTGTGCTCCTCAGTGAAGTGTTGTTTTGAGTGGGTTGTTAGAGGTGCAGTGTATTGAATTTTGGCAGGGACCTGTAGTATAGTAAGGTGAGCTTTAGAGATTAAGTGTGATTTTTGGAAGTTTACCTTCATAGGACCCCCAAAAAAGGGCCTATGCCCTTTTTGTTAGTTTATAGTGATTACTGATAAGTTAGAGTTACTGGATAGTGTAGGTGTGGGTATTTTGTAAGTTGTATCAAAATTTGGTGCAATTCTATGGACTAGTTTTTGAGTTATTTAGCTTCTAAGATAGAGTCAAGGACAGGTGACTGACCTCATCAGTGCCATGTGCTTTTGTAGGTAGATTTCCTACCAGAAGTTTTGTAGGTAGAAGTTGTCAGCAGGGTTGTTTTTGTAGGTAGGTTTTCTTCTATAGGTAGGTTGCAGTGTTGGAGAGTCCTCCAGGGGGTTTCCAAATTTTCATAAGGGGGGCTCCTAGGAGAAAACCCTTCAAGGGTTGGAAGGAGTAGGGTGTGGGACCCTGAAATTTAGTTGGGGGTACCCCCTCGCCTGTGGATTTCTCGTCGAGTAAGGATATCTCCGCAACGGATGGTCAGATTTCGACGGGAAAAGTTGCATCGGACTCCTTAAGGCGTGCCCTTTTGTTTGTGGGGAGAGGGGTAGATGCCCATCGACCTTACTTTGCCAGGGACGAAGTATTTAGGGCCGTGCAACAGCCTGCACAAGGGGAAACCCACGTGCCACGCTGACCAGTTGGCACTTGAGCACGACTTTGCGTACGAATACGCAAAGTCAGCTAGCGAGATCAGGAAGGCTGACAGGGACGCCATCGCCGGGTTCACGGCTGACCTGGTGACTAGTGGTAGTCCAGCAGCACTAGTAGGGGCTCTTGGCATCGGTGTGAAGTACGGTGTTAAAACCATCACTGGGGTTGTATATCCCCCGGGTTTCAACAGGTACTGTAGCAGGGCCGAACCCAGTATCAGGGATATTCGCCAGTACCATCAGGGACTGGACGACAGGTTTGAGAGCGAGCTCGAGAACCGGACTAACAGCTGCAGGGTTCTTAGAGACACTGGGGTTACTGCTGCCCCTTCTGTCGGCTCTCGTGAGCCCTGAGTGGCTGGGGCGCCTGCACAGGGGAAACCCAGCACTGGTCCCGTTGCTCGTGAGTGGGTTACACCAGTTAGCAATCAGCGACAGGACAAAGGAGTTTATTATCCCTACAAGGCTCCTGCAGTGTACAAGGTAAGGGACCCCCGGTCAGGTGGTCCTGAGTACACGGGCCACAATACAGTACATATATGTACTTGTGTATGCGGAACAGATTGAGCACGATCGTGACTAGGACTGATGGAGTGAGTGAGTGGGGCGTGAGTCATCGCTTTGTTTACTCGGACACCAGTCCAAAGTGAAATCAAGTGTTGAGCTCATACTCTAATACAAAACGCTGGATTACTGGGAGTGCCAGAGAGCTGAGTTGCCGGATTACAGAGGGAGTACTGTACTTGCAAAGCCTTTTACCTACAAGGACTTGTAAACAGACTTGTTTACAGTTGTTGATAATATATATACTTATGTACGGTAAATAAATTCAATGCATTACCAATTCATCGAATTTAATAAGACACCTTTTGTAGTAAGCCATCATACAATGTGGAATAATCAAATAAAAATAAACCTTCGGCTTACTACCAATTTATATTTAAAATGTGAGTGCCTGAGAATGCTCAGAATTTGAGCAAAAAGCTCTGTTTTAAATATAAATTGCTAGTAAGCTGAAGGTTTATTTTTTATTTGATTATTCCTCAATGCATTACGTTTGATAATATGTAGTGGTAATAATTCAGCCTAACTATAAATGAAAATCAGAAAATGATGCATATAACAGGATGTAAAGTTCATTGTATGACCCAAAAAAACCATAATACGAGTAGAAAACCGCATTTATAGCATGTTTCACAGGGGATTTTCGAAGGAACTTCGGGTTGCCATGGCCGCAGTTGTAAAATGGAATACGTCATCCATATATGATGTTGTTCTCAATGGCCAGGATTTTTCAACATTCCTCTTCGCAGGAGGATGCGGTTCCCCTGGGGAACTTCCGCAGGTATTGTTGTTTGGAAGCGGCATAGTCAGGGCAGCAAAACATCAAATGGGGCATGGCGAACCTTATGAAACATCTACCCTGCCTCAGCGTGGATTTCGACTCTGAAAGCCTTATTTGTGTGATAAGGTTAATTTTCCTTAACCCTGCTCTCAGTCTAAGGTATGATGTATTTGCCTGGACCAGAGAGAAGGTATATGCCAGAGTACAAAGAGATCTGGATGAATTCGACTTCTCTTACGACGACGCTTAGAAGCGAGTGAAATTTGTCACAGATCTGCTCTGTATTGCTTTTTAGCCAGACGACATCAACCTCGGAGTACCTCACTCGAGAGTTTATGCCACTAAAAACCTCACAGACCTGAGAAATCCAGTTGAATTTGGGGGCTGAACCGTGGGATTCGTGAAGTCTGCAGGAGGCTTTCTAGCGAGAAATTCAAATTTCACTCTCGTTTTCTGCCTATAGGTACTTTCCGATCAACACCTCTTTATGTGTTAATTTCCGCTATTGCACAGAATTTGGCAAAAAAAATTGGAATATGTAACCCACAAAATTGCCCATTCAGTGAGATTACTGCGGATATCCAGGTATCGTAACATATTATGTGTTCGGCCTACTGGTTTCATTATAATAAACTTGATGATATAAATTGCCTGGTTCCCTATTATAGGCATATAGGGAAATTAGGAGCTGAAATGTTCATAGCTCGAAAACTTTCAATGCAATGGCATTTTTTTTTTTATGGATTGAAATTCAAGCCTGAATCGAATGGTTTATTTTTTCATCCTGCAATCAAGCGTTCGGAAGGTAGGTAGCTATTTTAATTTGCAAAGTCAAGAAACAACGTTTCATTGTGAAGGAAGTGATATGAGCAAAGGATCATCAATGAACATGAGGTTGCAAGTTGAAGATTTTAAGAAGGAAATTGTGAGAGATGGTTCGGGTGGATGATTCATCTGTCTTCGGACACGACTACGGATGATAGCACACAAGACGAGGATTAAAATCAATAATCAATGTACTTAAGGTTGTTTATTGCTGTTCGTAAAATTCCCAATACATTATTCTTTTATATCAGAAGAATTCGTTTACACATCAATATTTTTTTACCACTCCAACAATTCGATTTTGTACATGTGTATTTATAATACCTACGTACCTGCACGAACAATCTTTGGAATCTGGGAAAATTCGTTTTCATGTATGTACGTGCACTTTTGGGCAGGTGGTCAAAATTGAAATGAGTTTCGAGACTTCCACTCACGGGGAGGGAACCCATAGTTGCCCATACACATGGCCATAGTGGTTCCCGAGTGGGTTTGTCACGTGGGAAGCGATAAACCAGCCCCCAATACAGCAGTTTCCCCTTCCTCCAGAGCGAATTTTCTCCGTGGAAATCCATTTTGGGGTTATTTTACAAGTAGGTTCGTGTCACTACAGTTCGGGAACAACATAAACATCTGAAATAGCGCCAAACCTGTCGATAAGTAATAAAAAAGAGAAGAAGAAAAACTGAGTTTGAAGATCAGCAATTGTGGGTTCTCATTCTTGGGGGTAAAAACCCCGTTAAAATTCCACACACACAATGCTAGAATCCTATTGTTTCTTTTAATTCGCTTATAACTGTAAAATGAAAAATGTAAATAAATATAAAATATGCTAGATATAAAATATAAAATAAAACAAAATATAAAATAAATATATAAAATATGCTTATAAATGTAAAATGTATGTGGAACATTAACGGGGTCAAAACCCCGTTAAAATTCCACACACACAATGCTAGAATCCTATTGTTTCTTTGAATTCGCTTATAACTGTAAAATGACTGGACTGTGTTTGATAGGTTATTCCTGTCAAGGTATTATAGGTTATATTTATCTATTATTCAATAACAGCGTACTGTATACTAGTACTGTCCAATAACAGTTTAGCCCAACCCTAGGGTTTAAAACCAGCCAACAATACAGCATACGTCCCCCTTCCCACAGAGCTCAATAAACGGTAGAGTGAGGAGTGTGACGTGGTAACAGTGGTTTGACAAACGACACGATGCTTCCAGTGGTGACAGTTTGTTTTGGCGAACCACCTGTATCACTTCTGCCATGTGCAAAAACTCGAGCCCTGGTCCATTGTGGACGGGATTCTCATATACCGTCACAAGTTGTCCCTTTACTCGATCCTGACAAGCTTTCAATGTCTTGGTGCCGACTATAGTTGTAGGTTGCAGCTATTAATCTATTTAATACAATACAGCACGGACTGGAGCAGGTAAAATGCAAGTTGCCATTTTATGACACTAAGGTGCGTTATTTTGGAAAAGGTAGCACTGATCGCTGGTCTCCCTCAATGGAATCTATTCAACTTGAGGGTTTTAAACAAAGCGTTGCACCCAAACCATCATCAAATATCCCTTTAATTACGATAAAATTGGACGGATGATACGTGATAGGGGTTTGATGGATTTTGGGAATGAGCAGTGGCAACCAGTGCTCCGAGACAGCAGGGTCTTAGGTACCCACATGTCACAGAAACAGGTAAGTACTATTACCCAGACATGAATCGTTCATTTTATATTATCCTCAACGGTTGTAGGTACCTACGGTTTTATTTGGGATTAGAGCTAATTATACAGCACAAGCTTCGAAATGGTAGTGGTGTTCATTGCTGACTATTCCGCATTGGACACCATGAAATACCCCACTGATTGAGCTGAAGAATGAGATTATCGTGTTTTGGTTTCCACTGGAATGCAGCTGCATCGAGATTACCACAGCTCCGATTTGGCTACGTTATTCAAGGTATTAAAATTGTTTCAAGGGTCAGTTAAGTAGGTACCATAATAATTTAACATGGAGGTTGACGGACTAATTCCCGGCTGATTTTGAGTGTTCATCATGGAGGTTTTTGGTTTCAAGGAAAACCAACTTGTAGCAGCCAAAGTTTCTATTTGCAGGCGACGTTTCGATCATGCCTATAATAATAAACACTAGGTTGAAATACATGGGGAGACCATAACAGACATACACTAGACAATGGTAACAAGAGTCTTGGAGGGGTCTTACCTTATTGGTTATCAGCATGTTGCCATCTTCTCATTTTTACCAAAACTGTAAGAACGTAATTTAGTGCAATGGGTAATATTCCACTCTACAATAAGGTAAGACCCTTCCAAGACTCTTGTTACCATTATCTAGTGTCTGTCTGTTATGGTCTTCTCCCCATGTATTTCAACCTAGTGTTTATTATTATAGGCATGATTCGGGTCCCACCACTTGGCGATCGAAACGTCGCCTACAAATAAAAACTGGCTGCTACAAGGAGGCTTTCCTTGAAACCAAAAAACTCCATGATAATAATTTCAAACCGTTCCCAATCGATTGGTGGTGAATCAGCAAGTAGCCAATTATGACCTGTGAAGCTGAAAATTCATAAGCCAACTACCTTCCCTAAATATTTAATGGCTGTCCCCTTAATGAAGAACGCCCATGGGTCTAACGATCTAGTCTAGGGGTTTTTTTCCTGTAAAGCCCACTCCATTTGTCCGGTTTTCTTTATATATTTTTTTAATGGATTAATTTGAGATGTTTCATTTTTGCGATGCGAGCTCTTGTAAGGGAAAGACAGCTCTAACCTATGGTGCAGATATGCTCCAAGTAAGAAGACATGCAATAAAAAGTTCAACGCCTTATGGTGGGGGCATTAAGATTGTAGGGATGAGTTCAACAACTTTTTGGAGGCGGAAATGATCTGTTAGTACACAGAGAAGTGATATGCGGAAAGATCTGTTAGTACACAGAGAAGTGATATGCGGAAATGACCTGTTATTACACAGAGAAGTGATATGCTTAGAGTTATTGCACCCAAACTGCTTGGATCTGTTCCCTTGAGATTTTTCGAAAATTTCAGAGCTTTTTTAGATGGGACATCTGTATGACAAGAGAGCATGGGCCTCCATTTATTCAGAGTATCCATGGTATCAAACCCTCCACTCAAACAAGAAAAATAATTTGGTGTTCTCCAATTGGTACTCCAACCTGATATTACTTATAGTAATGTTGAATGGAATCAGATTCCTTAAAAAAATCTTTTGGACTAGAAGTCTCATCACAACATTGCAGGATGAATACGCCTCATATGGACTTTGACGTGACCAGCCTGGGTCGCTTTGTAGTCACAGTGCGGACAGGAATGAGGCCGGTCGCCTGTGTGGGTGCGAATGTGTTTTTTCAGAGCTCCTGACTGTCGGCACCTATAGCCGCAGTGAGGGCAGATGAAAGGTTTGATGTCCGTGTGAGTCATGAGATGTGTTTTAAGCACAGCCGGATCACTGCATCTGAAACCACAAGGAGCCCGTGTAACCAGGTACTTCATCATCTGCTACCTTGTAACCAGTTTACTTCCTCACCATCACACGGATAAATATTTACAACATAGCCCTTGTGAGGTGATCATAGCGAAGTGGTGAATACAATGGTAACTTTCAAATGGAAGAGACTAGTTAAATTAGGGATGTGGTGTTCAGCACTGACAGGTTGTGAACTGAACCGATCTTTCTGTTGAATTGAAGGACAACAAAGAGTTGAAGTTCTCACTGAACGGGCTATCCTAACCTCACTCTATTTTCACAACTCCTCGTATCAGTCCCACCAGTTCATCCGTTCATCAACCCTTCTCTTCGCCCCTCTAAGTTCGCACCATTCTTCCCTTCCCCCCTTGCTTTTCCGATTGTTCTTCCCTTCCTCTCTCGACGCTCCTCCATTTTCACAACTCCTCTGTTCACCCGTTCATCCTCCCCTCTTGCTTTCCTACTTCCCTCCATTTTCACAACTCAGTTCAGCCGTTCTTCTCGCCCACGTTCCTAGCTCCTGGCGTTCCCCTCCCAACTCCCACCAGCTCATCCATTCATCGGCCCCTCACTTCTCCACTCGTTGCTGATCGTCAGTGAGGCTTCTTACTATTAGATTCCAGTGACATCTGCGACATTTTTAATTGTGATGGATTTTCCAAGCCATTGTGATTTTGTATGAAAATATATAGTATTAAACTATTCAAATTGTATAACTTATTATTGAATCAAACCTATGAAAACCCCATTTCCGTGATTTTTAGGTCGAGATAATTAGAATTTGGAATAGGGACTCAGTTGAACTGGTGAACGTGTCCCAAAGAACGCATCTCAGAACTGAGTGAACTGGTGGGAGTTCACTCCTAACGAAATTACTCTTTTTTTGTATTGTACAGTTGCTGTATGACCACATAAAACTTAAATTTGGACATTTTTCAGTTTTCAGAAAACGTCCAAAACGAGAGGAGTTATCAACTGCTCATCAACAACAGATTATTGGTTGAGTTCGTATCGCAGTCGTTTCCAAAAACACAGAAAACGAAAACGCTGCAAATTATTACACAATGATTTATTATTTACCTGTATAAATGCCCCTTCTGCATAGGTCACTGTTTTCTGTAGTCAATACCTAACCGTGTGCCCCCCCCCCCCCCCCCCCCCAGGACAGCCCTAAATCGGTACTGGAGCAACCCGGGAATTAGTTTCATAAAAATGTGCAGGATTCAATAATCAATCATTATTTTTTGTTGTTACTCATGAAGCATACGTTTGTTCAAGTTACAAAAGTACCTATCAACAAAATCCAGAAGAGCCATCATTCTTCAAATGAAATAATATCACAGAACAACCGACTCGACTTCAGCCATCAGGTGCCCCCTAGCAATGATATCTGGGCCGGATTTATACCGTTTCATTCACGATCATGTTGACGAAGCTTTTTGGTGCAAACGACCGGCTGGTCATACAATGCTCTGGATGGCCTCAAAAAATTCGTTAGTAACTAACGAAAAAACGTCCATAACGAGAGGTGTCATCAACAACAGACTGGTATTTACAACGGTTATTCGTAGGCAACCAACAGCCTGTTTTTTGCTGTTTTCTGGAAGTAGCAATAACGCCCACCACTACAGTCGTAACTCGATAAGTCAAACACCTCGGGACCAGGCTAAACTGTTCAAGTTATCCTTGATTCGAGGTACCGGTAGATCGAGTTATCGAACTGGGAGTTCGAGATATCGGTTGTACTAGAAACAGAACTAGATGTAAATCGAATTTTATCTTTAAAGACACATGGAGCCATTGCAAGGTTGAGAGTACGATGACAAACTGAAAACTCTGTTCACATTCAACCATGTCCTTCAGATCACAAAGTCCCCCTTCAGAGAAATTTAAGGTAAACATCAGGCCAGTTGTTCGAAATATAGAGTCTCCACCCGCTCACCACCCATTGCTCGTGGGCCTCTTATTAGTTGGACATATAGTTTGTTAGTTAGGCATTGAGATTATGGGCGGGACTCGGGACCTGAAAAACAGTTTGGGATATTGACAAATTCGAGATATCGGTGTTTGACTTATTGAAATGCGGCTGTAATGCTAGGTTCACATGGAATGGCCGCAATCCGGTACGGCAACGCGTTTGCTGGATTTTTGCCGCAGAGGCGTTCACACGGCAGTGGAATCATAACCGGCAAAATCAACCAGGAATGTCTAATTCTAATATGGCTGAACAACCAAACAGGAGAGGTGTGCGCAGTAACCTCTGTGCTGATACGGCAACGGATCCGGCTGCGGAAAATATCTGCAGATTTTGATATAGTGTCCATGACACCGCGTTGCAATAATCCATTTCGCGTTGGCCAATAGCATTGCAGAACGACTTACCGTACCGGACTTGCCCCTCCATATGAACCTAGCTTAATGTGTGACACATATTGTTTTTCTTTGCAATTGTGAACGCAGTTTTCACCACTACCGTCGTTATGACATTCATCATTATTATGTGGTAAAATTGAGGGTTTTTTCTTCTTCATAATCAATAGACCTTGTGGAGTATACATTGAGTTTGGAAAAAATGTAACAATGTTTTTCGGCCCGGGTCTTCAACTGCTTTAGTACCTAGCTCGGTCACTGCATTGGGCAACGGAATGCTTACCAAATTACAGACAAAATGAGGGAACGAATTACACTATGGTAGCCAACTGTGCTGAGCTTAGCTAGTGGCATTCCTGAATAAAACTCTTGTTTCCAGGCCGAGAAATGTACTCAACTTCACTGATTACCTACCTAATTTATTTAAAGTTGAGGTAACATACCTGTAGTTGCATTCCGTACAGAAAAACGGTTTGAAGCCTGTGTGTTTGGGAATATGTTTTCTAATATGCTGCATGACGACTGCCCGGTAATCGCAGTAAGGACATTGATAAGGTTTCTCCCCAGTATGGATCCTCAGGTGCTTTTTGAAATCGTTTGAATTCAAAGTGATGTACCCACACTCCTGACAAATTTTCTTCTTCTTTTTAGACGCATGTTTGATAACGTGAGACCTAGAATAACAGGAAGTTAAGATAGTCAAAACAGTCTTCAACTAAAATCTCAAATAATCCTGATTGCACCAATTAGGTAGCTACAGAGAGGTTCAAAGGTATATGTGGTGGCTAAGGTAATGGTGAGGTGAGGTATGGTGAATGAGAGTGAGATGGAGGTGAAGGTATTGGACCTAACGTCTCTGGTTAACACCAGCCAGGGAGGTTTCCACCACTCAAGACGTTAGGAGGTTTTGCCCAGTGGTTGCCACTCGTGGTAGGTTATCACCTTACCGGTTCCACCAATCTGGGATCTTGTATGTAAAAGGTAAGGGGGCGTGAGAGGAGAGAGAAAGATGTCATCGACTTGGTTTGAGCGTAGAATGAAGTAACAGGCAAGAACGGTGGGTTTTTATAGGACTCTTTCCACACTCCCCCAGTCCCTCAGCGGTAGTTTCCAACCGTCAAGGGATGGTGGGAGAGCCCAGGATTTTACCTGAGGCCGATCACGTACGCCACCTCATTCGTTAGTTTTATTTGTGCAATCTAAATCATGAGAGAGAGTGATGCTCAGGGAGGATATCACGACAGTACAGTTTATATATCGATCTCATTTTTCTTTATCGACCATTAAGCGATGACACGGTATCCGTCACCACCACGGCCTTCACCTGAACATCACTTGGAGTGATGACTGCAAGCATTCCTTTGATGAAAACGAGCGAGCGCCTTTTTTTTAAACACCTAACACCTTTTTTAAATACCCAGTTTTTTTAATACCTAACAACTGTTCTAATTTTGTCTACTTCACCTACCTACCTAAGTAATTATTAGCTTCAACATGGAGTATTCGTCCATGTGGGTTTCATTTATTTTATTTTATAAAATACAGACCTTACAGTAAACAGAACAAGACAACAGAAAGGTAACATGCGAGGGACGAATATAGCGCTCCAAGTGGCGGTCAGGTGAAGAGGGTGGTGGTGACGGATACCATCTGGTATTATGAACTGGCATACCTACATTATTTTACTAGCTTGAAAGTGTTGCCAAGTTGTTGTTCTTTGGCCAACAACTTATATGGAAATAAAATCGTCAAATCATCTGAATTATGTTGCCATCTTATCCGTACAATTACAGTTATTTATAGTCGGTACTCTATGCGGTGCACAGTGGCTCCGGTCCTTAACCACAATGTAACTGCACGTACAAGTGGATAAAATCCGGCTATGTTTACTACAAATTAACAAAATTGAGGGAAAAAAATTGTGTTTCTCACTTCAAAATTCTTTTGCTCCAACAAGAAAAATCACAAGTTGCACAGAAATACGTCAAGTTGGAAGCATCAAGAGGGGGTTCCGATGACTTCGGCTGATGATTTTCTGCCAATACAGCATCACCAGTCAGTAGCATGAAATGGAGGCCTATACAATCAATAAGAATCTTGATTCAATAATGATATGCTGCGTAATAATATGTAACCTACCCAGCCAGATTTCAACTCACATCAGGGAGATGCGTTGAACCAAAGCATCAAAAAACCATGGAAAGTAGGGATGGGAAAAAAACGTGAAACTGTTTCTTGAAAAGAAACGACGAAACAGTTTCTCAAAACCTGAAACAACTGTTTCAAAAGAACGGCCAAAGACGAAACGAACTTTTACGGTCTTGGTTCGATTTCGGGCACCAAGGTTGCCAATAGTCTAATATTGGCAACACTGGCACCCAAAAGTGCCAATTCCGTTGCGAGAGACAGCTTCGCAGCAGGAAAAACGAAACAGTTTCGTTGTAGGAAAAAAGAAAGAAATGGGGTGTTACGAAACCGTTTCTGTTGCAAAAGACAGCTTCGCAGCAGAAAAAACAGTTTCGCGTTTCCTGTTGTTTTGGCCTTGCCGAAATTTCTTGAAGCGTTATTGTTGCCGAAGCTGCGATTTTGGAACAGCATTCCCGAAACTGTTTCATAAAATTAACGAACTGTTTCGTTTTCGTTCCTCAAAAAGAACAGAAACGCCCATCCCTAATGGAAAGTGGGTAGTTACGATTAAGAACAGTCTCCAACAAACCTTTACTTACTCAATTAGTATAATATTATAGATATTTTAGTTGGGCAACAGTGGTATATTGCAGTGGTTTTTCGATGTATCTAGACTTGTTGTAGTGGTATATTACATTAGTTTGTGTTTCCATACCTTCTACAGTGGATTCTGTGCCCGATGTCATTACTGAAGTGACGTCCAGTCAACATAAGGACTTCCTGCTATCCACTTCTTCTTCAAACCGAAAATCCGCATAAGGCAAAGGCAGTTCTGTCAAACTTCCACTACAACATGATTTACCCAGTAAGGTACCTGTAATACAAGTTCTCAGATTAAGAACCCACACCTAATAACAGCGAACTAGGAATTAAATTTACGGTTATTATATATATATATATATATATATCGACGGTGAAGTAGAGAATGGTCGTATCTCCACTTTTGGCCAAAATGGGATTTTTTTTGTTTTCAAGTTGCCTAGGTGAGTTTTACCGATCTTAGCGATCTCGTGGTAGAATCTGAAATTAAAGTGGCTCAAAAGTGAAGAAGAGTTTTGGCGTATCTCGCAGAGACGAAAAAGAAGAAGTGATAAGACGTATCAGCCTTATTTGTGAGACCCAGCATGATGTCAGGTGCGTCCAGTGAAGGTAAGAAGCCAATAATTTAATAAATAATTGACCAAATGACGACATTTCTCATAATTTGTTTCATGACATTATTTTTACGCCATCAGTTCATAAAATCAAATGTTTAGGCAACTTTGGATTGTTTCACGTGCTCCAGAAATCTGCTATGGAGATACGACTTTCCACTGTCAAGTTCATTGGTTGATACGACCTTACTCTAGACTCAGTACAAGCGTTTTTCTTACCTTTTTATCAATTCGTGGAAATCTCTGTAAAATGAAATTTACTTGTAAACAACGAAAATAACAATTCTAACATGATTTCATCATTTCAGGAGATTCAGGTGATGATGAGTTGGCTCTCGCTGACGCTTTTCTGGAATCCCTGAAGTCGGCTGGAATTAACATAGTGGAAAAGAAGAGGTTTTCCTTGCTGAACAGCGACAGTGAGAGTGATGGTGAACCACCTTCTAGTCGAATAGATGAAACACCTACTAATCGAATTGACAAATCACCTTCCGCTCAAATTGAACCTCCACCTTTTAGTCAAACCACCGAACCACCAACCAGCACGGACCACCACAAACCATCTGGTCAAATACCTTCTGATGACGACACTGCAGCTGAAGAACGTCCTGTTGCCCGACTAAACCCTACTGATGCGCCACCTGATGATCCAGACGACCCGGATTGGCAGCCAGAGGAAGATGACAATCGGATGAACGATGATGAGCCACCTGACGACGACGAGCCAGAGGAACATGATATTGTGGAAAATGGCCTCTCGAGTGCTGATCGAGTGGTATCTGGCAATGCTGGAAAGACCAACCTAAGGCCCGAAGAACCAAGGAACCAACCAATCCAAAGAAAAAGAAAAGCTGAGCCTATGAGCTGGTTCGATAATAAAAATAAAGCTTTAAGAGAATCAGGCAAGCCATACGTTGGCTGGATAAAGCCTGCTAAAGATGCTACCAGTCGACGTGGGTGCCCTCGTCCTGAAAGGCGTATTGGCCCACCATGCATCTCACCTGTCTGTGAAGCCTCTCAAAAGCGCTTCTGTAGTGGCTTTTCTGCAGACCAAAGGGATCGTACTTTCCAAAAATTTTGGACTGAGATGACCTGGGATCAACGAAAAGTCTACATTTCATCTCTCATCAGAACAAGCTCTGTGAAACGAAGCCGAAGTAATAGTGACGAGGGCTCCAGAAGAAATGTGTCCCTGCAATACTTCTTGAAAAAAGATGACGGCTCGAGCTATGCAGTGTGCAAGAAGATGTTCCTTTCTACATTTGGGCTAAAAGAAAAGCAAGTTTACAACTGGGCCAAGGAGGGGAGCGTTAATTCTGGAATGGCGAGACCGTCGTACAAAGAAATAAAAGGTAGAACCCGCCCAGAGCGACCGGATTTTGTGTGGCTTAAAAAATTCCTGGACTCGCTTGCTAAGCTACCGAGCCACTACTGTCGAAAGTCAACAGCAAAAGTGTACTTAGAGCCGGTTTTTGGTAGCGACACGATGGCAGCCGTGTACCGAGCGTACGCAGAGGCATGCACCAACAATGATAGAATGGTACTTTCGAGACATACTTTCAGCAAAGTCGCCAAAGCAATCAACATAGGGTTCCAGTTGCCCAAGAAGGATAAATGTGACCTATGCTGTTCCTATGAGGCTGGGAATTGGAGTAAAGAAGAACACGATGCTCACGAAGCAGATAAAGAGGAGGCCAGGAAACAGAAAGCAGAAGATAAGAAGAGGAGTGAAGCGAATGAAATTACGATGCTGACGATGGATTTGATGGCAGTCAAAGTTGCTCCCTTCCTCAATGCTTCCTCTCTGTATTTTAAGACAAAATTGTGTGTGCACAATTTTTCGGTTTTCGACTGTGGAACAAAGAACACTCACTGCTATTGGTTTGACGAAAGTCAATGTGACTTGACTGCTGATACGTTTGCTTCGCTGATTGTGGACTACTTACTGAAGAATGCCGACTTCTCTAAAGACATAATCATTTGGAGTGATAACTGCGGATATCAAAACAAATGTGCTGCAGTTTCTAATGCACTACTCATCCTCAGCCATCAGAAAAACGTCACAATTTATCAAAAGTACCTCAAAAAGGGCCATACCCAAATGGAGGTAGATTCGGTACACGCATGTATCGAAAGAACCTTGAAAAATAAATCGATTTTCCTACCTTCGGATTACCTAAAAATAACTATAGACTCCCGAAAGGAACCACCCTACCAAGCATCAATGGTGGGATATGAAGTTCCCAAAAAGTTCAGTTCTCCACTGTTGATGAGGTACTCCTCGATTCGTCCGGGAAAGAGAGCTGGCGACCTCACAGTCAGTGACATAAAAGCAATAAAATACGTCCCCGAAGGCAAAATATTCGTGCAGACTGATTTTGAAGGGCCTTTCATCGAGCCCTCTCAAAGGGTGAATAACAAAAGACCATTGCCTAAGCTTGAAGAAATTCCTCCAGTGCGCGATAGGCCTATTAAAATTAATCGAAGGAAATATGAAGACTTATTAGCATTACTTTCTGTGATTCCAAAAGACTGTCATGGGTTTTACCAAAATTTACCCCACCTGTAAGGAAAAGTATTACCTAAATACTTTTTTTTAAATATTATTATTTTTTTAAATTTTTCTAAGACTGATTTGGCAAATCTTGGCTGTTTATTTTGTGATACTAGTTTGAGACAGAAGTCTGTTTGTGATTACTCACCTCTTTGATATTAAAATATTTTACTGTTGGTTAATTATGTTCCTCCTTCATCGTTTACCTAGTGCCTACCTAGATACCTAACCAGGAGACTTATAAAACCAGAAAAAAAAACAGAAAAAAATTAAAAAATAACGTAGTCGCTCATAAAAGCTGTCCTCGTGAAACCTCGTATCAACCACTTGGGCCATAGTGTAAAGACGTATCTCCCATATTTAATCGGAAAGTAATTTATTTCAAGGAAACTCCATTCATAGGAGTCCCACGAGGAAAGAAAGGTTTGAAAATGGGTTAATCGTTAAAATAAGTTTCAATGTGCTAAAATGAGACGTTTTTTGGCTCTCCTGTAAAGTAGCGATTTTGGCGATACGACCATTCTCTGCTTCACCGTCGATATATTATATGCATACTTGGTGCCTATCTGCTCAAGATAACTTCATAAAATTGAATTACATCATAACTTTTTTAAATGACCTACTTAATGTAGTTCACTATAAAAAGGTAGGTAGTACTTACTTGTTGCTAGTACTTAGTTGTCCATACTAAACGAGTAAGAACGGAGTCACATTTATCTTTGGGAAAGCCTAATTCAGTCCTCGGTATCATGAAACACTGAAAACGAATTACACTTTCACAAAACTACCTAAACATACAAATTAATGTGACAGATGTCAAATCCCAGTAATCAAATCATGAAACGTCAACGCTATCGTTATCACAACAACAACAACAAATTGTCTACGCGGAGCAAGCGATGCTAATAAAGATTGGAAGATGCGAGTAGGAGGCGGAAGCATAGTTCCTCGAAGCTCCGCTCGAGCGCGCACGTCTGTGTTTATAAACGCTCAAAGCACTTCTATAATAGAAAAACAGTAACAGATTTTCGAAGTTTTCTACCTTTTGCTTCTTTTTCAGGAGTTACCAACGTTTTATGATGTTCAGTAGAGAAAAGGTAGGTAAAGAAGGATGTTTGAAAGACTGTTGTTCACATTGACAACCGACGTCAGCCGAGACAAATGTGAATTTGTTAAGAAAGATGTAAGATTTCCTTGAATTGTTATTAATTCTATTGATAATTAAATATTAAAATATTATCAACTATTTAATTTGATAAAATTAAATTTTCGACCCCCCCCCCCCCCAAAACTGTATTATTTGCGATCCTTTGCTTGATATTACTCCTCAAATCAGGGTCCTTGATTATGATCTCTGTTTTAATCTTCAAAAATACCTATGCACTTAATGAACCCCATATAAAATTCAGTCTTCTTGTTTTTGGTTATCATTTCAATCATAAAACTTTGGAGTTTTCTTATTGACATCTACTATTAGTAGGTACCTAATGAAGAAGGCCGTCATAAACGCTGCAAATCCCTGCACAACGGTTTATTATTTTGTATAGAATACCCTCCTGTTACAGATCACAGCTCTATGTATAGATAACCCTTCTATATAATATGATATGTACTATTCTATTATATACATATTATGTAGATCGCAGACCTTCCGTAGGTTAGTACCTAACCCCGTACTCGTTACTAGGTACCTACCTAAATCACGAGTTAAATGTTGCTAAAATAATTCTGCCGATGACAAACAGTACCTAACAAAAAGAAACACACATAATGAAGTTCTGAAAAGAAATTGTTGGAGTGAAAAAAGTTGCAAAAGTACCTACCAACAAACTCCAGCCCCTTCTACGTAGATGGTATAATGAACCGTTGTGTAATAATTTACCGTTGAGTAATGATTTACCGTAGTAATAATTTACCCATCAATAATACTTCAACGTTTGTTCAAGTTTCACTACCTACCAACAAACTCCAAAAGAGCCATCATTTTTCAAGCGAAATAATATCACAGAACAACCAACTCGACATCATACTCCGCCAATATAATCAGGTGATCCCTAGCAATGATTTCATCTCCGCCAAATTTCCTATTGTGGGCGCGTCTCTGGTTACGAGATTTGGTTCGACTCATTCACACTGGGGTCGAAAATGCCTGTGGGTGCAAACTTCGGGGCCTTACTGTGAACGAACGGCTGGACGTACGATGCTCCGGATGGTCTTAAAAAACTCGCAAGTTCAAGAATTATTTAAAACCGTAAAATTATTTACGTAAAAAAATGGTATAGGCGTTTTGAAAATTTCAACCCCTATTTTGAACCCCTTAGAGATGACTCACAGTAACGTCGAGCTTCGAGGACCAACTAGACGCCGAACGGAACCTATAACCCGAATTTCATCAATTTTTTTTCATGGTAACTAAGAAAAGTGGCCCGTACGGCGTACGGCGGACAGACAGAAATATTTTTATTGCAGTTTTGGATTCTACATACCTTGAAACGTAAACCATCAAATTTTGAGGGGGGGTAAGAATTTTTTTTTTTTCATGCTCGATTCCAATGGTTCATTATTGAAAATAATAAACCAAAATGGAAGTCTGGAGTAATTGATTGAGGCTCTGGTTATAATGACAACGTAAAGTTTTCTCTTGATTTAGATTTTTCCCCAGGGATCTTGGATCTTTTCCTAGATTTTACCCCTCCCAGTCGTTATATTATTTGCGTTAATATTATTCCTCAAATCGAGGTCCTCGATTATGACATCTGTTTTATTCTTCAAAAACACCTAGGTATATAGTTTTGTGCAATGAATTGTCTTTTTCTTTATACCTACCTACCTAACATCCTATGTCAACAAACAATCATCAGCTTAAACCTACATGAAGACAAATAGTATTTACAACGTTCTCATCTAATTCTAGGTACAGTTCCAGTGGTCCTTCATGTCGGAAAATATGGTCACTGTACGTATAATACATAAGCACCTGAATCTGTAATAAGAAAGGGAGGTTTCTTATTCCTACGCTTTCCTGTAGGTACCTGCATACCTGCCTAACAACTGAAAGAGGAAGCGCAGTTTTGGAACTACTCAAGTAAATATTATTCAAAGAAATCCGTTTAGAAAGGTGGAAAACCGGGTTGTCCACAATTGTGGGATTTCAAAGAGCATATAAGCTGCTTTACACTCTCAAAAAATAATTATCGTCATTCACCCCATTTCCTCTCAAATCTCTCCTTATAAAATATCTTGTACTTCCCATTTTGACTTATGGAGATGTGTTATTCTCTCTCTCTCTAGATTGCACTTCATTGCGTAAAATTACTGTAATGTTCAATAATTGTTGTCGTGGTGAGCGGTAGTTGAGGGTGAGGTTTAGGAGGACTTACGCCCCGCGGATATCACCACAACAGGCGTTAGAGGAAACCACAGCAGATGCCAGGAAGGAGTCTGTGACAGAGTGTAACAGTGGACCCTCGAGAGTCCCCCTCCTAGACCAACGAGATTATAACCAGTTAAGAAGGGATATCGATTAGGCTTCCCCAAACCGATCCCGTCTCCATCGGAAGAAAAAATGTATCGAGAACAGCCCACACTGTTACACTCCTCCCCACATGACATACTTCTGGGTAGCAGAAGTATGAGAGGGAAAAGGGGGAATGAAAAGTAGTATGAAGTTCTGGTTCAGGAAAAGACATCTGAACAACTTCAAGGTGACTAACCTCCATCGTAATGGTACTACCTCAATAATATTTTACTGGTGGAGAGCAAAGCTCCTACATACAAGTATTGGTGGATAATGTTGTCAGAGGTTGTTGTCCAGTGAATTGCACTCATCTGGGCAACCTCTAGGTGATCAACCTCCATCATTGGGATGGAACATCTATGGGACTTGTCAATTGGGACACGGCATCAATCACCTTCAAATGAGCTCAGTATATTTTAATTATACTGACTTTAAAGGGGGGGAAAGGGGGCGGGGAAGCCAGTAGTTGTAGGACAGGTTGTTAGTAAAGGAATCCTTCTGGGAAACCTTTGGGCTTATCCTTCTGGTAAGCCTCAAAAAGTGGATGGAGTATAGTGAAGTGCTCAGCTCATACTACCGAACCACGCTCTGCTACCATGTGACAGAGCGCAACAGTGGGGGTGGACCCTGGAGAGTCTCCCTCCTAGACCAGCGAGATTATAACCGGTTAAGAAGGGATATCGATTAGGCTTCCCCAATCCGATCCCGTCTCCACCGGAAGAAAAAATGTATCGAGAACAGCCCACACTGTTACAAGTCTAGCACCCTGCGGTAATCACCAAAGCCAGTGCTAGATGAAGGAGCATCCCGCAGTTACCACCACAGCAGATGCGACGAAAAGTAGGAGAGAGTAAGGTGATCGAGAGAGAAGCTGCTGGTCGGAGTGCGGTCGGTCGAATGAAGAACTGGGCGGTTTATAAAGGTGCCTCCACCTCCTCCCCCGTCTGTCAAAGGCCGTTGCGACCATTGGGTCGTTGGTATTTCGATGGTATTATGATGGGCCCTTCTGGTCCTTTTCCCGAGGCGTCGGTCAGCTTGTCGTTCTCCGTATTTATTGGTTAAATCTATTATACAAGTGAGTGGTATCGCGGCTGAGGGGTACAACAACAGCTATGTTTATGGGTTGAGGCCAAGAGGTCATGTCTCAGAACACTCCAACAGGCTTGTTGGCTGTAAATTTCCTGACTATTTGAAACTCAGCAATTTTACACCCTGGAACAATTCATCTTACCACCGTAGTAACTTTTTTCAGTTCGGTCCCTCTCAGCGCCTTCATACTGTACGACTTGTTCAACTAGCTTCGGTGTGGCGGGGGGGGGGGGGGGGGAGTTGTGGAATTCCCTTCTGTTGGGAGCTGAGGGCAGTCCCCCGGCTTGGGCCCTTCACACTTTGCTTTTACTTCACTTCTACTTTACTTGGAATATTTTTTCTTCTTCTTACTTAATGATTTAAAAAAAAACGCTGCAAAGTCCTTGTCACATGGGTTTATTATTCTACTGGACTTACCTACAGAAATGTTGACTTCATTTATTGTTTTTTTTTTCATATGCAATAATTGAAATAGCTATTTCTGATGATTTCCACCAATTTTGGCCCCCAAAAACATGAATTACAATCCTTTTTTTTTCAAATTACCTTTGAACATTTACAGTGCCATTTAATTGTCTTCATTCATCTGTTGACACTTTTTCTTGTGTTATTATACAAATTGATGGTGATATTAAAGTTAATTTCCTAGGTTTTTGACTAAAAAAAATTAATTTTGGGAGCTGAACCTTCGTTACAACCTCAATTCTTCACTCTTTGGTCAAAATCGACTTCATACTCGGTCCTCTCGCCCTAAAAAATGTGGAAAACGATACCTCACAAGCTCATTTTACTAAAACACCAAAACGCTGCCAAGTCCTTGTCAAATGGGTTTATTATTCTATTGGACATACCTACCTACAGAAATGTTGGCTGTTCATTTAATGTTTCTATCATTTGCAAATATTTAAATAGCTATTTCTGATGGTTTCCAGCAATTTTGGCCCCCAAAAAACAATTACGCTGGTTCTCCCCCCCCCCCCCCACCAATTATCTTTGATCATTGATAGCGCGTGCCATTTAACTGTCTTGATTCACCTGTTACACTTTTTCTAGTGTTATTATACAATATGACGGTGATTTCAGACAATTTCCCAGGTTTTTGACTTAAAAAAAAAAGAATTTTGGAAGCTGGAAAAGAAGTAATTTGTCTCCTACGATTCTGCCATCAACACCGCATAATTATGTTATTAGTATGTACAGTATAATTACGGGGTTTTTAACCCTACAGCTGTGTAACCAATAAAGAGTTTAAAGCTGAACCTTCGTTACAACCTCAACTCTTCACTCTTTGGTCAAAATCGACTTCATATTCGGTCTTCTCGCCCTAAAAACATGGAAAAAGATACCACAAAAGCTCATTTCACTAAAACACCAAACACCCTATTTTTACACCCATTTATCACCCATAATACCCTTGGGTATATTCCGATCGGGCTGCAAAGTCTCGGGACACAACTAAGGCCCAAATGGAGCCTATGTGCGAAAGAACGATTTGTTTAGACCGAAAATGAAGTAGTTATGCATGATACGGCGGACGGACATTGTATTTTCTGAATCTACGCACTTTGAAACATTTTTTCTTGCTGAGCGAATGCATAAGTGTATTATTCTCAGAATAATAAACCAAAAATGCAGCATTTCTTATTTTTATTGTCAACTATTAACCAGTCATGCAATTATGCTCTTATTTTATTTCATTGTACATTTTTGTTATCATTCATTTATACCTCATAGGTAGTTATATTTTACTTGTAAGTAATTTGAAATGAGTAATTCCACTGGGTTACGCTAAAGGGAACTATGATTATGTTGGCTGTTCATTTATTGTTTCTTTCATGTGCAATTTGACACATGTTGATACGCCTCGCCTCACTCACCCCGCCTGCCTTGCCTCACCACATAGGTCCCTCACTATTTCATGAAAATAAATCAGCCCTGCCTACACACATTCTGAAGCCGGACTTGAGAGCCTAAGGAGTTGATCAGGTTGACAGGTCCTTATTTAGGTACTAGGTACCTAAGTACCAATATTTTTTCACGCGTATAATATTATGCCCGATTATAATGTAATGGACTATCAAAAAGGCACTTTGAGGTTAAAAAAAAATAATAAATTCAATTGGCATAGCCAGGGCCGTGGAGAGAAAATCTGGGCCTGGGGGCAGAAAGCTTCCGTGCCCCAAAAAAAAGAAAAAAGTTTTTAAATAACAGCTTAGGTACTCAATTTTGTTTTTCACTTCTTACCAAGTTCCTAAAACACCCAAAAACCTCCGTAACCATATAGGTACCATAAATAAGTCATTTTGAGAGGGGGGAAAAATCAAGGGGAAGGTAGGAAACCGAACACCCGGTATATACATAATTATATAAATCATGTATACCGGGTGTTCGGTTTAAGAACGACGAAACTTCAGGGATCGATTCTACAACTAATGTGCAACAAAAAGTGTTTCCTAGAGTTTTTTCTGTAACCCCTTGTTTTCGAGATTTTTTTCGTGTTTTCGACCTTATCTCACTAAAATGACCATAACTCCTTCAAATTACATGGTGAATCAAAATTTGAGTATACCATTGGAAAGAGCGTTAAATTTTCTTTCAGATTCAACCATCAACTTTTCTCTAAAGTCAAGAAAAACAAGCGTTTTTTGAACCCAAACTACTTTTTTTTTTCATCTTTCTTGGCGATTTTCAACGGCATTTTCCAACAATATCGGCTACTGAAAAACTGATGAGCTTCATGGTACGTTCAAGCAGCTCATCATCAAGCTCAATCATGAATCATGAGCTTGAAAGAGAAATCAGTGATAGAATGTGAAAAAACGTGGACACAATTCGGGAACCCAGTTAGTGTGGAAACGAGGAATTTTCGCGATTAGGATGGATTAAATAACAAGTAAGAAGTGAAAATTGAAAAATAGGTAGGTACATACGCCCTTTTTCCTTCACATAAAAAAATAAAATAAATAAATAAAAATGTCTTCTTTCTACGAGATGTTACAATTTATTACTTTTCTCCACGACATTTTAACTTATTACAGAAAATGGTCAAAATGCCTTGCTGTAAACAGATTCTGCACCTCTTGCGAACACTATCAACAGCGCTGCGCAATTCCAAACGATTTTGCTCCATTTCGGCACAACACAAGTTTATCCTGCCAATCAACTCCTCCCGACTTTCGACCCATCTTCCTCCCGAACCCCCTCAACACACAAGGGTTTCTAAATTTTCTGGACAACGATCTAATGGAGTTATTGGACGACGCGCCTCTTGATAGGAGACATAATATTATTATGGGGTGGCAAATGGATGGACGGATGTCCAGCCCACAATGGACGCAACGTTTCCCAGTGTTTGAACGAGCATTTTAGAAACAGATGAATCGGACGGTATGCACCAGTAAAGTGGCCTGCGAGGAGCCCAGAATTGCCTCGTTTAGACTTTCACGTTTGTGGCACCCTGAAGGCCAAAGTTTACAGCGTCAGGGTCGAA
The DNA here is from genome assembly GCA_954871275.1 of Leptopterna dolabrata. Taxonomy (NCBI): domain Eukaryota; kingdom Metazoa; phylum Arthropoda; class Insecta; order Hemiptera; family Miridae; genus Leptopterna; species Leptopterna dolabrata. The sequence continues at coordinate 9,748,522 of OX940984.1, read as the reverse complement.
ACTCGGGAGAAGTTGATTGGCAGGATAAACTTGTGTTGTGCCGAAATGGAGCGAAATCGCTTGGAATTGCGCAGTGCAGTTGACAGTGTTCGCAAGAGGTGCAGAATCTGTTTACAACAAGGCCCTGGCATTTTGAGCAGTTTCTTCTGTAACAAATTAAAATGTCGTAGAAAAAAGTTATAAATTGTAAGATCTTGTTGAATCTGAAAGAAAATTTAATGCTCTTTCCAATGGTATGCCCTAATTTTGATTCACTATGTAATTTAAGGGAGTAATGGTCATTTTAGTGAGATAAGGTCGAAAACACGAAACAAATATTAGAAGTGAAAAAACTCTCGAAAACCGATCCCTGAAGTTTCGTCGTTCGTAAACCGAACGCCCGGTATATTCAATTCCAAAACAAAAGTAAAATGAAGCAAAAGAGCTTTCAAAACTTCAGACTATAGCTTTAGCTTTGTTCCAGCCAATCAATGCGGTTGAACCGAGCATGCGCAGTAGTGATTTACTCGTCAACCGCTGTTCCAGCCAACAAACCGAGTGTGACCTTGGTTGACAACCACTGTTCCAGCCCACCAGCACGGTTCAGTCAGGTTGAACCACGTTTCGACCACTCTCTTGCCTGGGGTTCAGGGCGGTTGGTTGTTAGTTGCTATAACCACATTTGAACCTACCTCGAGCATTGGTAACCTTACTAATCTAATTTCGCTCTCTGTCTCTGAATTTTTTTGTGTGGGTCAATAAATTTTGTAGCTCTTTTTTTGTGGGCTGGATCAATGGATTTGTTATTGCTGTTGATGGATGATGTTGACATTGAATTTGATGATTGGGCGAAATTTTGACTGACGGCGACTGTGACTTGGAAATGTGGCTAGCAGAACAACAAAGGTGTCATCCAAAAAACCAAAATTACTTGGATGTGGTGGCCAAATATAGCAAAACTGAATTTCTGGAGCATTTCAGAGTCAGCCGAGCAACGTCAGAATTCTTCGCAGTTATATTCGAGGCCAGCCAATTTTACAAGAACTTGTTAGCGTGTACTGCAGGGTTTCAAACAAAATTTAAAGTCACGTGAGAAGGTGGGGGTCAATCGGGGTTGACAGAAGGCGTTCCAGCCGAACGTTAACCAGTTGGAACCACGGTTCAAACCCTAATCAAGAAGACAGTGGACCACGGTTCGACCGCTCTTTTTGGCTGGAACAAACCTTTTGTTCCAGTCAATCAATGCGGTTGAACCGAGCATGCGCAGTAGTGATTTACTCGTCAACCGCTGTTCCAGCCAACAAACCGAGTGTGACCTTGGTTGACAACCGCTGTTCCAGCCCACCAGCACGGTTCAGTCAGGTTGAACCGCGGTTCGACCACTCTCTTGCCTGGGGTTCAGGACGGTTGGTTGGCAGTTGCGTAACCACATTTAAACCTACCTCAAGCATAGATAACCTTACTAATCTAATTTCGCTGTCTCTGAATTTTTTTGTGTGGGTCAATAAATTTTGTAGCTCTGAATTTTTTGTGTGGGTTGGATCAATGGATTTGTTATTGCTGTTGATGGATGATGTTGACATTGAATTTGATGATTGGGCGAAATTTTGACTGATGACGGCGATTGTGACTTGGAAATGTGGCTAGCAGAAGAACAAAGGTGTCATCCAAAAAACCAAAATTACTTTGATGTGGTGGCCAAATATAATGAAACTGAATTTCTGGAGCATTTCAGAGTCAGCCGAGCAACGTCAGAATTCTTCGCAGTTAAATTCGAGGCCAGCCAATTTTACAAGAACTTGTTAGCGTATACTGTAGGGTTTCAAACAAAAATTTAAAGTCACGTGAGAAAGTGGGGATCAACCGGGGTTGACAGAAGGCGTTCCAGCCGAACGTTAACCAGTTGAAACCACGGTTCGAACCCTAATCAAGAAGACAGTGGACCACGGTTCGACCACTCTTTTTGGCTGGAACAAACCTTATGATTTATTTATTTATATTTCTGACATATAGGACAGAGTCCCACCTCGCATGTCATTTGAGAAATTACTATACTAATATACTATACTAATGACAGAAATGGGTTGGGTTACTTGGTGGTTATCAGTCTGTAGGTAACCTTACTGGTTGGTGAAAAATGGAAAGCACAAGCGAAGAAAAGAAAATAGTGGGGAAGGTGGCGGGGAAAGAAGTTAGTGGAAATTCTACTGCTAACTTGTTTTCTTGGTGCACTAGCAGAATACGCACACTCCAGTGTTTTGAGAACAGTCACCTACTGATTTGTCCTCTATTTTCGTAACCACGGTTCGAACCCTAATCAAGAAGACAGTGGACCACGGTTCGACCGCTCTTTTTGGCTGGAACAAACCTTTTGTTCCAGTCAATCAATGCGGTTGAACCGAGGATGCCCAGTAGTGATTTACTCGTCAACCGCTGTTCCAGCCAACAAACCGAGTGTGACCTTGGTTGACAACCGCTGTTCCAGCCCACCAGCATGGTTCAGCCAGGTTGAACCACGGTTCGACCACTCTCTTGCCTGGGGTTCAGGATTCTGTTCAGGTTCTTCAAGATTTTTTTTTTCAAAATCCGGGCCCCCCTACAAAAAAGGCCTGGCCCGGGGGTAATGTCCCCAGTGACCCTCGTCATAGCCATAAATTAGTTTTATATTTACGATTTATATTACAATATACACAACATTGATATTTTAAATTAAACTGTGAGATTCTACGACGAATTGAGAGCTTTGAAACGACTTTCGTGAGATAAAAGCTAACGGAACTGATAACCCACTTGATACAGATCGGTTGTAAGTGAAAACCATTAAAAATCTGCGTCACATTTTCTGTTGGGACCCAACATTCGGCCACAAGTGTCAATAAGGTTTACGTGTTGATAGCCAAAGCCGTGTTTCTAATAAATAGTCAATCAGTTAATGGCACTGTGTCTCATTCTACAGCACACGTTGGCATTTTCCACGGTCAAGAGTAATGTCCACCGTCATACAGGAGATAAGACATTATCCATGTCATTAATGTCCATGTGATTGGTTGCTAACAGGAAAAACAACAGACGTACCTCGGTATGTACTGGGTACCTACTCCAGGAAGGTACATAATATGTGAGTACCACCCAACTTATCTATTTGTAGGTATCGATCAACACTTTTAAAACGTATTGAGTAGCCCTTCAGAAGTACCAAGGTATTAATAATAATGTGGACATTAATAATAATAATAAAAACCATTTATTGTGAAAAGGCCCATTGAGCACACACGAATTACAAAGGTAAAATTACAAGGAGTGAAAGAAAAAATACGTAATTAATAACACTGTCAAAATTATTAACTAATATTAACCAATTAGCTAACTAAACTAAATATTAACTAATTATTAACATGATATCTGTCTTGTCAGTTTTCCGGTACAATTACCCTATAGTAACTTCCTATTCAAATATTTATTATAGGCAGACGTAGGTTTTCTTGAAAATACGTATATTCACTCTGAAGAAATATAGGTACCTACCTATTCCTGTTTCTGTGCAAAAACACATTTTGTTCTTTCAAAATATGTCCGTTCAAAAAAATATATGTAATTACATAAAAATCTGGGCACTACTAACAATTAGATTAGAGAGGAATTAGGACTTATTATTATTTTTTTAAATTCTGTGAATAATACGTGTATTCGCTCAGCAAAAAATTGCTCCAATGCCCCCTCAGAATTTTTTTATAATTTAATAATGATTAACAGGACGTTTTCCACGTTTCACGAGCATCACGGCTTCATGAAATTGCACCATCGAAATTACATACCTATCGTTACTATATTGTTATGTTACTATGTACATATGCAACCAACATTATGTTGGTTGCAAGCGTCACGTGACTATGGTGGTTGCGAGCGTCACAAAACGATATAAATAAAGAGGCCAGGAAAATAGTTTCGTTATGCCTGCAGACATAAGTAAAGTGCGGGAAAACGCTGCCGAGAGAGCCAAACGATATAGAGAAAACAAGTAATTTGGTATGTAGGCTCCTTGAACTTTAACTTGACACTGCCCAGGCCCCGGATCAGCTGAGTGGCACCTAAAGCTAATTTCTATGCTATTCACTCTACGAAGTTGGTATGTGGGCTCCTTAGGACTTTAACTTGACGCTGCCCAGGCCCCGGATCAGCTGAGTGGCTCCTAAAGCTAATTTCTATGCTATTCACTCTACGAAGCTGTAATTTGGTAAGTAGCCTCCTTAGGACTTTAACTTGACACAACCCCGGCCCCGGATCAGCTGAGTGGCACCTAAAGCTAATTTCTATGCTATTCACTCTACGAAGCTGTAATTTGGTATGTGGGCACCTTAGGACTTTAACTTGATGCTGCCCAGGCCCCGGATCAGCTGAGTTGCTCCTACAGCTAATTTCTATGTATTCACTCTATGAAGCTGTAATTTGGTATGTGGGCACCTTAGGACTTTAACTCGACACTCCCCAGGCCCCGGCTCAGCTGAGTGGCACCTAAAGCTAATTTCTATGATATTCACTCTATGAAGCTGTAATTTGGTATGTGGGCACCTTACGACTTTAACTTGACACTCCCCAGGCCCCGGATCAGCTGAGTTGCTCCTACAGCTGGCATAACAAAATAATTATGTTAATCTCGTCTCTTTATTATATCATGACGTGATGGTCGTGAAAATCGATCGCGGAACTTCTATACGTGACGATCGGTCGCGAAGGTGCGACCAAATTATAAAATTATAAAATCAATAAAACATCCGATTAGGTAGTCATAGTAACCAAAGGTGCGAGTAACTACGGTGGTTGCGAGCGTCACAAAACGATAAAAATAATTACGGAAACAGGCGAAACAAACGTTATTCTTTATTAAATGATCTGATTGTAGAACCGTAGGTCTACCGTCCGTTTTTTTTACGTTTCAAGGTTTGTATGTTCCAAAAATGCAATGTCCGTCCGCCGTACCATCCATATAATACCTTTATTTTCACACACTGCCTCCATTTGGGCCCTAGTTGTGTCCCGAAGTTTTGCAGCCCGATCAGAATATACCCAGGGGTGTTATGGGTGTGAAAATAGAGAGTTCCTAAGAGATAAGTTCATTAGGGAACGGCCATATCTTTTGGCCACATCTAAGGTGAGCAGCCTTTGGATGCTAACCAATAAGTCCGGTTTGACAGAAGTGGTGGGGGTAGGAGTGAATTAAAAAGTAACGTCACTTAACTTAGCACAACGCGAAATCGATTCCATTCATAGCATAGGTAGGTATACTCACTTTTTTATCCTAAGTTGATATCGCAACAATCTAGCAAATTCTTTGAAAGACGCTTGGAGTAACTTTGAAAGACGCTGGCGATGGCGAGGACCGACAACACATGACGCGTTAAAAAAAAACGACAAAACGCGGCAAAAAGCTGTGCACTGTTACCCCTGAGTAAGGTTAAAGACGATTCCTAAAGTTTGTGCCCTGGGAGATAACGCGCCTTATGTATAAGGCCGAATAAGTCGAACTTAAGGAAATAATTTTGAACTTGGGCGACGCGCATGCGCAGTTGAGATAAATCCGAACACATCTTCCCGACTTTAGTCTTTAGGAACTCTCTAATAGGTTTTTTTTGGTGTTTTAGTAACATGAGCTTGTGACGCATAGTTTTCCGTGATTTTTTCGGGCGAGGACATCGAATATGAAGTCGATTTTGACCAACGAGCGAAGAATTGAGGTTCTAAGCAAGTTTCAGCCTTAAATTTACTTTAAATTTTGGTCTAAAATCGCCGTTATTTGGAAATGGAAATGGATTTGCCTATAAAATAATTTCAAAACTTATGTTCTGAAAATTTTGGACCCATTGCAATACCTTCATTTTCCTTGAAAATTCGCGAAAATTGTTGACAAATAAATGTTGTGTTTCTTCAGTTTATCTTACCTAACGTTATCTGTAACAATTAGTGCTTTGTTAAATTTAATTTAAATTCAGTTTCTTTGTAATATCAACCTTATTAGTGAATTTTCAAAGAAAATAAAGCTATTGCAGAGGGTAACATTTTCAGAACATGAATTTTTGAAATATTTTTATAGGCAAATCCGTTTCAGTGCATCCTCAGTTCATCCCTCGATTTCAAACATTTATATATTTATGCATATTTATGTGCCACTCCAGATGATATTCTGTTTTCGGTTAGGTACATGGTAAAAATTCCAGATTTCTCCAAAACGTCTGTATTGCCAAACGAAAAGATGAGTTCGAAGATGAGGAATTTTCAAATTCCAAGGGGGTCAAATTGGAGTTTTTAGGGGTCAAAAGTCGGCAAAAACGGCTAAAACTGAAAACAATTGCTATAAAATCACTGGAAGTAGTACGGAACGGTGAGTAAATACAGAAAAATATCATTTCAGTTGTTTTTCACACATAACAGGGGTCAGATTTTGACTTTTGTGGGTAAAAATTGGTATTAATGGTAAAATCAATGTTAATTCACCTGACGTTGTGTGGGATGATTAATCACGACGGAGAGACTACCTCGATGATAAGACTATTTTTCTCAAAATCAAGTGGGTAAAATTTGACTTTATTAGGGTCAAACATCGGTAAAAATGGCTAAAATCAAGAAAAATTATATAATTTTAAGAAAAGTGGTGTTTTCTCGCTATATAATCTTTTTACACAATATCAGGAATATTTCTTTGAAATTTCGCTCTTATAGCCATGCCACATGACAGGAATTTTTTTCTATTTCCGATACCCCCCCCCCCCCCCCCCCCCCATTCAATAATCCTGGCTACGCCACTGGTTCCAAAAATTTACTTTTGGTAATAACACGAAGCAACATTTTTTGACATATACATACAGGATTCAGGGTTGTGGCGTAATTACGTTATGCAGGTACCACCTACCTTATTAACACTCGAGGCCGGGAGGAAGGCAAGTCCCGAGAGGAAGGAAGACCGGAAGCGATTCACTGCGGGTTTTTTTTCGGAAGAACGGGAGGGCAAAGAAGAAGGAAGATAACGTGGAAGGTAAGAGAGGAGGCGAGCAGGAATCCAAAGAAATCCCCTACCAACGACATTCGGTTCCGTAATAGGTAGTCGAAGGTAGGTACCGCCCATCAATATAAAACCAACGGCGGGGCCCTCGACTGTCACCACTTTCCATTTCAACGGGCAGACGAAGAATTCGTGTTTTGAACCTGTGAAATTGTCAACATTTAAAAAAAATTTTATTTCAATAGTCGCGAAAAATGATGAAAAACATCATAGTACTCATCGCCTTGGCTGGCCTGACCTGCGCAGCTAAACTTCGTAAGTACCAGCCTCAATAAAATTTAACTGCTATGCAATAAGTAGGTACAGCACTAAAGTAGCGTTTTTTTAAATAATTAAACCATACATTTCCATAGCCAAATCATTTAGTTTTCTTCACAAATCTATTCAAATTTTTTACCATTCAATTTAAGATAATACGTAGGTGGAAAATATGAAGAATGTAAAATGAATTAGGTCGGCAGTTGCTTTTATTTTTGAAAAGGTCTGAGCCCAATTATCACAGATTTAAAATAAAATGAAAACTTGTAAACACCAAAATTACACAGTGTGTAATTACACAGTCAAAACACAGCTGAAAAGAGTGTAATGTCGTAACACATGTTTTATGCGGTACATGAAAATAGTCTTCACTGTAGTACGTTTTCTCATATTCTTGGGATAGAATTAGCTAGATCTACATATTGGTTTGTACTACCTATTTTAGGCTTTTAGATCTAGCTATTAGTTTGTACTACCTATTTTCGAATTTACAGCACTCTAAAAAAATTTGTTTTGAAGAATTTACAAAAATTATACTTAGCTACGAGTAGATATGGGGAAAGGTACAGCGAAGACTTTTGATTTATTGCACAAGGTCTGATTAGTTGTTGGGAGACAAATGGGCATCGTTAGCTTTATCAAATCCTGAAAGGCAAGATGAATCTGTAGATCTACAGACGAGGGGATTAAGTATGTGGAAATCGAATATTCTATTCGAATACTAATTCATTTCGTACCGCAATGTCCAAGCAGAATTATTAATATAAATTATTGAATTTTGAATCGATGGGTTGATGGAATACAAATTCAATAGTAAGTATGTATTAAAACTAACTACCACTTCATTACCATAATTTATTTTATTATATTCAAGATCTAATTTATTTCACTATCTATTTAAGAATCTATGAAATCGTAAAAATTTCTGAATTCTAAAAATCAATTAAATGAGTAAGTAGGTATTAACACTAACTACCACTTCATTGCCATAATTTATTATATTATACTCAAGATCTAATTTATTTCATTATCTATTTAAGAATCTATGAAATCCTAAAAATCTCTGAATTCTAAAAATCAATGGTAGGTATTAAAACCAACTACCACTTCATTACGATAATTTATTTTATTATACCTAATCTATTATATTCAAATTCTAAAAATCCATTACACTCGTTTCCCACGAATTCATTTTATTCGGGAGAGTTGTATGTATAATTTTTACTGCAATTTTAATTCATTTTGTATCGCAATGTCCAAGCAGAACTGTTACAATCTACTTACATTATTGAATTTTGAATCGACATGTTGATGGAGTTTAGTCAATAGGTATTAAAACTAACTACCACTTCATTACCATAATTTATTATATTCAAATTCTAAAAACCTATGAAATTCGTTTTATTCGGGACAGTTGTATGCATAATTTGTATTGCAATTTTTATTCACTTTGTATCGTAATGTCCAAGCAGAACTACTGTTATAATCTAAATTATTGAATTTTGAATCGATATGTTGATGGAGTCCAGATTCAGTAGTAGGTAGGTATTAAAACCAACAACCAATTCATCACCATAATTTTTTTAATTTTTATTTTTAGAAGTGTTTATTTATTTAATATAACAACCATAACATAAATTATAACATCTGTAATATTATACAGGTCTAGTTATTTAGTTTGCAAATATACGTAATATTTAATTATGGTGAAAGACCATTGACAACACCACAATTAAGGTGGTGCAGGACGGTGTATAAAACTGTTTTTCCAACTTTTCTCTGGCAATAATCGGTCGATTTTGGTGATTCTTGCTGCATTCTTCTAATTTGTCCATTCTCTCGGGCAATGTACTCTTGACATTTTAAATTTCAAAAATTCAGTCAGCATCCTAGGTCCAAGGGTTTGATCCTAATCAGACGCCCAATTACTTCGGATATGTCTAGAAGCTGGATGGCTTCCGGATTTGTATGTATGAGAATTTAGGAACCATAATTCAATCATTATTTTTAGGAGAAAGAAAACAAAGATTAAATTGATTTAAAAGAGATTCGAACTCGAATTTTTTAGGCAAAGGTGTAAGATACCCAAATGGGTTCCTCCCTGAATTCGATACCCAAATGGGTTTATTATTCTATTGGACATACCTACAGAAATGTTGGCTGTTCATTTATTGTTTCTTTCATGTGACATACTTAATTGAAATAGCTATTTCTGATGGTTTCCACCAATTTTAGCCCCCAAAAACTCGAACTGGGCTCCTATTTTTGACAAATTATCTTTGTTCATTGATAGTGCTATTTAACTGTCTTGATTCACATGCTGATACTAGTTAGGTACTTCTAGTGTTATCATACAAATTTATGGCGATTTCAGATAATTTCCCAGGTTTAGAACCATTTAATTGTCTTGATTCATCTGCTAATACTACTAGTGTTATTATACAGTTTATGGTGATTTCAGACAATTTCCCAGGTTTTTGACTCATAAAAAATGAATTTTGGAAGCTGAACCTTCGTTACCTCAACTCTTCACTCTTTGGTCAAAATCGACTTCATATTCGGTCTTCTCGCTCTCAAAAACATGGAAAACGATACCTTACAAGCTCATGTTCACTAAAAACCTCAAAAATCCCTCGAAAAACGTTATTTTTACACCCATTTTCCCCCCATAGCATCCCTGGGTATACTCCGATCGGGCTGCAAAGTGGGCTGAAACTTCGTTAGAACCCACTCTTCCACTCTTTGGTCAAAATTGACTTCATATTCGGTCTTCTCGTCCCAAAAAACATGGAAAACAATACCTCACAAGCTCATGTTTCTAAAACACAAAAAAATACCTATTTTTATACCCATTTTTCACCCATAACACTCCTGGGTATATTCCGATCGGGCTGCAAAGTTTCGGGACACAACTAGGGCCCAAATGGAGGCAGTATGCGAAAGAACGACTTCTTTAGACAGAAAATGAAGCCGGTATGCATGATACGGCGTACGGACACTGCTTTTTCTGAATTACGCACCAATATTATTTTTCTGAGCGAATACATAGGTGTATTATTCGCAGAATAATACACCAGAATGTCTGATCGCCGTATCATGCATAACTACTTCATTTTCAGTCTAAAAAAATTCGTTCTTTCGCGCACAGGCTCCATTTGGGCCCTAGTTGTGTCCCGAAACTTTGCAGCCCGATCGGAATATACCCAGGAGTGTTGTGGGTGATAAAACGGGTGTAAAAATGGGTTTTTTGGTGTTTTAGTAAAATGAGCTTTTGAGGTCTCCTTTTCCATGTTTTTTAGGGCGAGAAGACCGAATATGAAGTTTATTTTGGCCAAAGAGTGAAGAGTTGAGGTTGTAACGAAGGTTCAGCTCCCAAAATGGATTTTTTAGGAGTCAAAATCCCGGGAAACTGTCCGAAATCGCCATCAGTACCTATAATACTAGAACGCCAAAGAAAAAATGTTGAGGGGGTGTTATAAAAACTTCTGCTGAGCGAATACATAGGTGTAAGTTTGTATTACTCACAGAATAATAAACCAAAAATCAATTGCAGAACAGGGAGTCTACGAAACATGTAGATTTCTCGAGTTCTTGTTTACGGTAAATGTAAACAACAGAGGCGACTTCCTGCTGGAGTCGACTGCGGCAAGTCGTTGCTTACCTGGGTCGAGAAGATTGCGCAAGCCCGAACCCCACTGACCAAGTAATCCCGGGGCTACTACCTGGAAGAGGGCGAGGAATATTTTCAAAAATACCACAGGTATCCAGGTTATAACGTCAAGGTAACGAGGTCGGCCCAGACGTTACGTCAAGGGCCGCAGGACGAGGAATGTGAACTGATCACTGGCTCGCAAGCTGCATGAAGACGTAGTAGGTACCAAGAACACCGGAGGAGGGATATAACAACTCCGGTATCCAGGACAGACCCAAAATAGGGTTGCCATCCGTTCGGAAGTATTTTGGTTTATTATTCTGTGAATAATACACCTATGTATTTGCTAAGCAAAAAATTTTTATAACACCCCCTCAAAATTTGTTCTTTTGCGTCAAGACCGAATATGAAGTCGATTTTGACCAAAGAGTGGGAAATAAAGGTTCTACCAAATGTTCAGCTCCCAAAATTGATGTTTCATGAGTCAAAAACCTGGAAAATCGTCTGAAATCACCATCAATTTGTATAATAACACTGGAAGTAGTATCAACACGTGGATTAAGACGATTAAATGGCACTACCAATGATCAAAGATAAATTGAAAAAAAAGGAGGGTACCTAATTCGTGTTTTAGGAGCCAAAAATGGCGGAAACCATCAGAAATAGCTATTTCAATTATTTCACATGAAATAAACAATAAATGAACAGCCAACATTTTTGTAGATATGTCCAATAGAATAATAAACCCATGTGACAAGGACTTTGCAGCGTTTTTACAGATCATGTCGGTATTTTTGACGAGTCTGAACAGAAGCGTCCGCATTTTGGTTTATTATTCTGTTGAATGTATTAGCTCTGCAAAAAATTGTTCAACGTTTCAAGGTGCATAGATTCCAAAAATGCCATGTCTGTCTGCCGTATCATCCATATCCACCTTTATTTTCGGTCTAAAAAAATTCGTTCTTTCGTACACAGGCTCCATTGGGGCCCTAGTTGTGTCCCAAAATTTTGCAGCCCGATCGGAATACACCCAGGGGTGCTATGAGTGAAAAACGGATGTAAAAATTGGGTTTTTTGGTGTTCTAGTTACACGAGCTTGTAGGTATCTTTGTCCATGTTTTCTGGGGAGAGGAGACCGAATATTAAGTCGATTGTGACCAACGAGCGATGAATTGAGGTTCTAACAAAGTTTCAGCCTTACATTTTGGTCTATAATCGTCTTTCTTTTTCATTCGGGCTCCATTTGGGTCCTAGTTGTGCTCCGAAGCTCGGCAGCCCGATTAGAATACACCCAGGGGTGTCACGGGACAAAAATGGGTGTAAAACTAGAGGTTTTTGAGTTTTTTTAAAGGTTTTTAATTAACATGAGTTTGAAAGGTATCGTTTTCCGTGGTTTAAATTGATCTCGAACTAAAGAATTTGCGAGATTGTACGTCCAGCCGTTCTTTTGCATCCCATAGCTTGGTCAACATGATCGTGAATGAAACGCATGGCTGAATGAAATGGAGTTGGTTGTTCTGTGTGTTATTTCGTTTGAAGAATAATGGTTATTTTAGAATTTGTTGATAGGTACCTACTTCTGTAACTTGAACAAACGCTACGCTTCATGAACAAAACAAAAAATCAATGTTAGTTGAATCCACCGAATATTTAAATAATAAACCGTTGTGTAATCATTTGCAGCGTTGTGTTTGCACAACGTCCGTATTTACAACAAATAAATTTATAAATATTTTCAATGATGAACGGCTCAATAGACGCAGGCGCGAAATAAACTCCTTCCAGAAAACCTAAATCTTCTTGCCATCGTTGAAATAAATTTTCCGTACAATAGCGACTAATAGCATATATTATGTTCAAACAAACCGCAGTCTGGATGGTGTTCTGAAAAGTACTTCCAGCCCTGTGGACAGAAAAAAGTAGACAAAATAATTTTTCTTGCAATATTCCTTAAATTTGCATAAAATAATTCATCAGAGTCTAATTCTTTTTCACCAATAATTTGTTGTTCGCTCCACTTTTGACATTTTCATGTCTTTGCCCTGGCACATAGCACAAAAAACTGTCACGAAATTGCGTAACGAAATTGTGTTACAGTGCCTTTATAATGATTTCCGCTTACAACGACCCCGTTGTTAGGTTTGTTCATTTTCTACACTTTTTAACCCACAAAAATCGTTCACCACTCGTTGGAAAGCTCTCGATTTAACGAACATTTTCATGTTCTCCATAACATATTGACTATACGAATAGCGGAGCTATGGGCATAACTGTTCTCATATTTTGTTTACAAACTAATGATCGTGAGTGTAGAAGATAATTAATCCGGAATCGTCTATTTTATTGAAATTAGGTACCTACCTCTTAATATTAATAATGTCAAAAGCAATAGGTAAAGACATGAAAATGTCCCAATGCGTTGCAGACTCGTATGCAAGCGTTTTTCAATATATCTGGTAGCTGGTAGTTACCTAGATCCTTTGTGTTTTATAGGTACTTTGAAATAGTTTCGAACAAATCAGACAGAAAACATGTAACAAAATTTGTATGAACACTCGCGAGGTGCTCTTTCCAGTAGATTGACAAAACAAATAGACGGGATGAAAATAAAATGAACAAAATTCAATAGAACGTAAAATTTCACCTTGAGATTTGGTTTCTTCTTCCGAACTACGGTTAACATAGTTTTTATAGGCAGTAATTCATTGTCACCAAGTCATACTAAATAAGAAGGTATTTTTCGCACAACCATCACCGAACATTTTCTTGTATTAGTGTTTGATTTTGTTGATAGGTACTTTTACAGCTTGAACAAACGTTGAAGTATTATTGGGAAAATTATTACACAACGGTAAATTATTGCACAAAGGTTTATCATACTATCTACGCAGAAGGGGCATCTATACAGGCAAATTATTACACAACGGTTTATCATTTATCTTATGCTTTATGATTTCCTTGAAATATATGGTACCTAACCGATTATCTCAGTCTCCAGCTTAGTAGCAAAATACAGATTCGCCCCTCTATAGCATGCTGTTGAGCTAGGACTTCTGTAACATAAAACGAAAAAGAATTACCAACTAGGTAACTAGTTATCTTTTTAAGTTGTTTTTGATGATGATTATTTCGTTCGTTGCATTTTGGTTAGTATCTACCTCTAAATGAATCTAAACCTCTTCGTTTATTGGTTCAGTTCGTCAAATTTTAGTTTGTTTAGTTATGAATATTACCTACTGTGAACAACTTGACAGCTTTTTGATTTCGTTCGTTTCGTTTTGAAATTAAACCAACAGCTGCGATTCAGTGAATTCGAATTTCGAAGTTTGCAATGTGGAACTAGTCATACTCGATAAATTAATAAGCAAGTAAATAAATTAATTAATAAGTAGGTAGGTACTTACAAACCTATGGTTCCCAAGTAGTTTTAAGTATCTAAAAACAGCTTTCATAGGTAGGTACATAGGTACCATTGTGATATTCATTATGTACCAATGATCAAGATTTTCAGTTACCTATGTTTCAAAAATCGGGTTTAAAAAAATAATTCTTACACACTTTAGCGCAATCCACAGCAACTCCCTTATTTTTTCTATTGTGGATTCGGAAGATCACACAGGAAATCACTGATGTAGTGGTATCTACCACTAGACGGCAGGCACTACCAATCTTTCCATAAACCTTGGTGCTTAGGTGTATATAGTTACCACACACATCTAGTAACCTACAATATTGTAAAAAAAAAGCGTTTAATAAATTAGCACATTCGCTCAAGGAAGCAAGCATAGCTGCATAACTCAAGTATGGATGTGTTTAAAATTAAGATTTTATGGAGCAACAACTGCAAATCACGCATGTGCCAGTTGTGAAATACGAATAGGTCAGATCTTAATAACAGCAGCGATTCCCTGACAGAATGTAGAACGGACCTGTCAAGCAGAGATGACCTCATTGCAAATTATTTTGCCACAAATAATTGGGGTCCTCATAGCTGTCTTAAATTTCGTTCCAATTAGATATATGCGACCCCAAAATTTCCTACATTATTTGTTTTTATCCTCGTCTGATTTCGGCATTTCACCTTCCAATTGGTTTAAATTGCCCAGTAGACGTTAGTGATTATGCAGAGAAGCGTTATCGGGTTGTTTTACTTTTTTTTCAATTTCAGCGAAAGGTTGGAAGACCTGTAAAACCGACGACGGCATGAACGTCTGTTTGGAGACCGCTATTGCAGAAGCCATCACGTCTATGAAAAACGGTGAGTATTCAACGTTGCATTTGATATAAATTCTCAACGAACTGCACACCAAACCGACTCACAGTAGACGCATCAAACTAAAGGAACTTTACAAATTTAATTAAACTAGTTCGTTAAACAAAGCAGTAGGTACATACCTACTACATAACGAGGAAGAAGCTACGGACCTAGCTCAACCCAAACAATGAGGAATTGTCATCAAAAATTTTTCCTGGAAAAAAATATTCAGAACTTTCGGGAAAATGGTAGTTTGAAGCCCGTTTTCAAATTTGAACGATTTTTTAAAATGAAGGTGATTAAAAGTAAAAATGTGGCAAGAAATGACGTATCAGGTCTACAGACATCTGACTGGCCGTTGGCGTTGGCCCACAGAGGCGAAGTGAACCTTTGGAGGCGATGGTTCTCAGTGCTACCAACAGCCCAACATTAGAAATGGCCAACCGTCTTGACAAGCTTCAAGGACCTCTCCTGTTACTTTTCGTGAACCTCCCCTCGGTTTGATTTTGAGGACTATTTTTTAAAATTTACTCATAAATTGGCAGTTCCATCCATCCATCGTGGTTTTGTACATCGTTTAAAGTGATGCACTAGTGCTCCAAGCGGGATTTGAGTTGAACTACTCGGCGATTTACCTAATACGTCATTTCTAGCTGGAACTCAGAAATTCAAGTGTCACACTCGTTTTCTGCCTAGACTTGCCTACATAAACACCTCATTATGTGGTCAATAAGTGATAATTTCCGTAATTGAATAGAACCTGGCAAAAAAAAAAAAAAATGGGAATGTGTAACCCACGAAAACCGCCCAACGAAAAAAAAAACTTGAAAACCAATACGACAAGGGAGTATGTAGCTTGATACTTTTGTTGTGCTGGACATGATGTAGGTAAAACGAGTTGTTTACAAAAACAACTCATTATATAAAAAATATATGCCTAGCATACCTACATTAGCTAACAACAGAAGTTAGCGAGAATGAAACAACGAAGACCTTGGTGTAATGTTTTTATCATTTGGGGCAAAAGCCAACACCAAGAAGTAATACGACAAGACAAACATTAGAAAAAAAGAAAAGTTTGATGAAAAATCCCTACTCGAGCCCATTGTAGAAATCCATCATTTGACAGACGTGGGTAGCAATAAACAAGTGAATCGTTTTGTTAACCTAACCCTTAACGCCCAGTCGGCTATTGAAGGATTTAGCCAAACCCCAGTCGGCTATTGAAGGATTTAGCCAGTCAGCTTAGGCTATTAACAAAAAATAAGTAAATAATGAAAAATAAATTTAAAAAATACCCTCTAACAAAAAAAAATATATGATATAATACGATATTATGATAGAGTAATAATAATAAATAATTTAAAAAGAAATGAAATCTTGATTTTCGAAACTCCGTCAAGAAATAAAGAGACGGATTTCCCCCTACTCAACTCTGCTTATGTTCTTCACATATCACTCAGCTCAGTCTTCCAGAACAAATATAATAATAAGTAAACCCAAATCACGATAATTGCCAACTGTGGCAGAACTTGTTAGACACAAGTATGTTTATAGATCAATTTTATAACCTCAGATGTAGTGGCCTTGACAATTTATAACCTCAATCAATTAATTTTCCGTGGTAGCTACATGTTCATGTGTAGCTACCACGGAAAATTAATTGACGATTTTCTTCTATACCTACCAATGTGTATCTACTAATATTTTAAGATATAATGAATCATAATCAATACCATGTTGTAATGTGTACCTGCTGGATTTATCTGCAGGTATGCCATCAGTCGGGGTGACTCCACTGGATCCTCTGCACGTTGACAGGCTGATGGTGGATCAAAGCACTGGACCTGTGGCCGTGAAATTGGAATTCAAAAACATGGACATCAAGGGGCTCGTCGATGCAATGAACGTGAAAAATGTCTCGTGAGTCACTTATTACTCATTAAATCCGTTCTCCTGAATTTTCAAGCCGACAAGATTAGGTATATCCAATACTGGGAAATAATGGGGGTCGACCTGTATGGGTTTCAGGTCTGAGCTTATGAAGGGGCACATCAAGTTCCAGCACTACAGCAAGAAACCTGTCGTTATTGATGCAGATTACACCATCAAAGGGAGCGTTCTGATCCTACCGATTCAGGGAAAAGGAAAAGCTAAACTTGTCTTTGGTAAGGAGAACTATTACAGAAACTTTGAATATTTCCATTGAAAACAAAAGTACACTGCTATACTGGTGTAGGTGATCGAACCACTGTCAGTAACAATTTGTTTCTTACTGATGACCTGTCTTACTGAAAGTGGAGTAACGGAGTAGGAACTATGGTTCGATATATCGAACTTTCAAAAGCATCCATGTTTTCCTTTGATGTTTTTCAGCCATCGATAATTCCAGTAAAAAAAATTAAAATAAAATAAATTGTTTGGCTACTGATACCTACTCATCCATTGTAGGTAGAATTTTTGTTTTTAGTGGAAAGATACAAAATTTCAACGTGTACTTTCTTTTTTTTTAATGCTTACCTATTTGGACAAACAGACCGAGCTTATTCGAACCCACATCGCCTAATGCAGGCACTCCACCTCTGTACCCCTATGATTGATAACTGTTGGCGAAGTTAATGAATATTTATACGGCTAAGGAAGAATGGATCAGCTGTGTTCGTGTACTGAATGAGTTACATTAGGGATGCTCAGAATCAGATACCTAACTAAATAGCTTAAAAAAATATTGTTTGATAAACATGAATATGTAACCTAGGTGCCCTCCACACACAGAAGACATAGGTAAGGAAAATAGACAGTCGGCTCACTTCAAGCTTTCAACATCAACAACTTCCAAATTTCATTCTTTACATTAGGTATGTCCCGGATGACGTACTTATCATTCAAATGAAGCGTGAACGCTTTTTTTTAGTGAATAGGTAGGTACCTAACGTACTTGCGTTAAAAATAAAATAACCATAATATCAGTCACTGGATGATAATATTAGCCATTAGGTATAAAAGCATTCCAATATTTGGCATTTCGTGTCAATTTAAACATTTCCTGCAAAAAAAATTGTCTGACATGATCTGCTTTTCACGTCTAACTTATTTCGAGTCTTGAATGAAATAAGAATTGACAAATAACACGTCCTAGGGTTTTGAGACAAAAGTTCTTCATGAACTGTTGTTTGGTTCATACAAAAGTTGTGTTGGTTCATACAAAAGTTGTGATGTTCATACGAATGTTCTTCATGAACTTTTTCATGGTTCATACAAACGTTGTTATATTCATACAAATGTTCTTCATGAACTTTTGTTTGGTTCATACAAAAGCTGTGATGTTCATACAAATGTTCTTCATGAACTTTTGTATGAACCAACACAACTATTCCTACCCTTATTCGTTGTATACTGTACATACACACTGTACATATACACTAACTTTGTTTACAAACATCCGAACCGTTCATTTAGATGAGGCCCACATGGACATCGAGCTGATGGGTAAAGTGATCGAGAAGAAGAACGAAAAATATTTCCAGGTAGAGAACCTGACCACCAAAATCGTTCCCACCCACATGACGATAAACTTCACCAACCTCTTCAACGGCCAGAAAGAACTCGGTATGTACCTGGAAGTTGATATAATTATTACCGAAGTAAATATAACGAATAAATCCAGAAATGTCTATTGTGACCATCATAACTCCACTTCAGCCACAATTTCACGAAACCACTCATCCTTCAAGTACTTACACAGTAGAACTCCCTGTCAGTCTGAACTGAGACCGCGGTTGGTTAACCATTATGGCGTCACCCCGCTTTATTTCCCAGAAGAAGAAAAAGATATAAGAAAAAACCTGTTCCATGAGATAGACCAGTTAATCCGAGGCGGGAGGGGTTTTAATGTACTTGAATGTTGTTTCAAACACTATTAGTCAAGTAACGTATTCAAATTTCCAACTAAGTAGGCCTAATTAGACCTTGTAATGGATTTCAGAAGCTTCGAGACACAGGGGGGCACAGAGAAATACTCGTAACTAGGCGTACACTGGTAGAACTCCCACTTCGTTACCTGCATAATGGGCAATTTTTGTGGGTTACAAATTCTCCTTTTTTGCCAATTCTGTTCAATAGAGACGTTTATGTCACAAAGTCTTAGCAGAAAAAGACTGTGAAATTTGAATTTCTGATTTCCTGCTAGAAATGATGTATCAGGTAAATTGCCGAGTAGTTTAACTCAAATCCCACTTGGAGCGCTCGTGCATTACGGTGTAAAGCACTGCAATGAATGGATGGATTGCAATTATATAAATAAACTGAAAAAAATACACCCTCAAAATCAAACCAAGGGAAAGGTTCTTGAAGGTTGGCCATTTCTAATGTTAGGCTGTTGGCAGCATTGAGAACCTTTGCCTCCTTGGGCTAACAGCCAATCAGATGTCAATAGACCTGATACGTCATTTCTTGCCACATTTTTACATTTAAAAAAACAACGCTTATTTTTGAAAACGGGCTTCAAACTACCAGTTTTTTTTAATTTTGACAAAAACTCCATTACATTTATTTTTAGTTTATCCAACGAAGGTGGCAATTGTAATATAAACGGTGTACTTCAAGGATTTATGTAACCCATTACACGTGACTGTATGATTCGCAGGTGACAACATGAACAAATTCCTTAACGAGAACTGGGAAGAAATCATGAAGGAGCTGGGACCATCCATTTCGAAAGGACTGAGCGCTGGATTCAAAGAAATCTCCAACAGAGTCTTCACGAGAATTCCACTTTCCCAAATAGTCAAAAACCAATCTTAGGGAGCTAATTCTGTTCCAATTTAAAAACCAGGCCTATTTAGTAGGTAGTAATGAAATTTCGACTGTCATAGACTGACTCCTTTGTTGTTGGTGCCGAATGGAGACTTAGATAAAGGAATATTTTAAAATAAGAATATGTACCGGAAGAAGATACTGGAGAAGATACTGTAACATTCTTAAAGTAATTTTCTCAATGCAGATACGATTAAAATCCAATGCATCTTGAGCTGGATGGAATTCTTACACAAAAAATTAGAACATTTTGATTGTTGAAAAATTAGAAACAACGATACATTTATAGACTGAAAAGATATGTACGTTTGTAGGTAGCGAATGTGTACTTGTAGCAAATACCACAACTGCATAGCAACACGATCGTAACTTGCATATTTTTAGAATGAGTTACTCAAATTACCTTTGTTGATTAGTATATATTATTTATGCTTTAGTTCGATAATTATTACACAAACTTTCTTGTAATTCATATTGATGGATGTATTTATTGTAAATAGTTCATTTATTTATTAAAACATTTGTGATTGCTCATCTTTGTCAATCTTCTCCCTGATTATTAATTTACTTACCACTTAATTACTTTTTGCTATTTAAAGTGACTGGAGTTACAATTTTTTTTTTGGTTCCACCAACACCGCAGTTCACCTACTAGAACGGGAAATTTTTGTGGGTTACAAATCTTTTTTTTTTCATGCTAAATTCTGTTCAGTTACGGAAATGAACACTTATTGACCACATAATGAGGTGTTTGTGTCGGAAAGTCAAGGCAGAAAACGAGTGTGAAATTTGAATTTCTGATTAACCCTAGAAATGACGTACCTATCAAATAAATCACCGGGCATTCAACTCAAATCCAGCTTAGAACGCTAGAGCATCACTTTAAACTATGTATGGAGCATCACCGCAATGGATGGATGGATGGATGGTACCACAAATTCATAGATCAATTTAAAAAAAGTCTTCAAAATCAAAAGGATGCCAGGAAGGTTTGCCATTTCTAAAGTCGGGTTGTTGGCAGAATCAAGAGTACCCATGACTTCTGTTTATATCTTTAAATGAAATTAGGTTCCACAATAAGAATTTTGAGACCAACCGCACGCTTCTACGATGAATAGTTCTTTTTCTACGAGCTTTCAAAGTTTTGATAACAACTGACATTGCACGCCTGGGCAAGATCCCCTTGCCGAGTGTGGCTTCACTTTTTGCCAAAATTTTGAAAGCTCATATAAAAATAACTATTCATCTAGGAGAGTTCAGTTGGTCTCAAAATTCTTACAATGGAACCTACTTCCATTTAAAAATATAAACAGAAGACATGGATACTCCTGATTGGGAACATTCACCTCGAAGCTTTGCTCTGTCTCCTTGGGCCAACAGCCAATCAGATGTCAATAGACCTGACACGTAATTTCTTGCCGCCATTTTCACTTTTTGAAAACGGGCTTCAAATCAAACTTCCTGTTTTCCTGGAGTTCAGTTGGGGAGGGGGGGGGGGGGGGGGGGGGGGACGAAAACTCCCTGAACTAGTTGAATGGGAATGGTACCAATAGCAGTTGTGCCCTCGATCCAATATCCATCTGTAGCCAAGTGACATTTTAAGCCACTGGCCCAGGTTATTTTGTGATCGAGTGTGAGTTTTGACGAGATATATTTAAAGTTTGATATGACATTGTTGTTTCAAATCCTGTTTTCAGTTCCTAAAGTATGGTTTTGATTAAAACCAGTAAAATAAACGTCTGCTAAGTTTAATGCCACATAGCTTGCTGTAGCGATAACAGACTGTATAGATCAATTGAGGGTTCAAGAATTCTATCCGTAAGGCCGGGTCCTCCAGTGGAAGCGATACCGGGCGACTACACACATTCGTCCATACACGAGGGACTGATCGCATTGCGGTAAAGTAGATTAAGGGGCCTCCACTGCATGATGGAATTTGGGCGATGACGAGCGACTGATCCCGCCTGGATGGTATTGGTCGCGTTTTCAAGTGATCTCAGCTCCCCATCCCATTGTCCCTTCTCCACCACCACAACCCCTCACTTCATTTCCACGGAACTGCTTGGCTAGACTTCACGTGTTTAGTCGCCTTTGATGAAAGACACCAGTGGCCTAGTGTCGCTTCCTCGAAGTCACCTGATCACTTGGTCACTCGGTATCACTTCCAGTGGAGGACTGGTAAAAGCGGACGGGTGACTAGTATGATTCTGAGATAAGAGATGGCGCTAGTGGTGCACCAAAGTATATCCAGGATATCTATAAATCTGTACATAATTTTTTTTCATATTCAAGTAGTGCATTGTTTCTAGGAAGAGTTGAACATTCAGGATAATCATAAAACTTTATTTAAAAAAAAAATGTTTAAACTAATTTTTCTAATTCACGATTACTACTTACTTGAAATGTTTTTGAAATACAGAAATTAGCGTATATGCCTTATTTGGAAACTATTCAAGTTAATTTAGGAACAATCAGGGAAAATTTTAACACATAATTAGAGGCGGAAAGCGAAATTTGGTGTAGAAAAACATGGTCCTGGGAAGAATTGACTGTCTGAGGGGAGGCAGTAGTACAACCAGCCCTCTCGTTGCCTAGCAACACCCATCCCCTGGCCGCCCAGTCATCTCTCCCCTTCACCCATTGCAAGCGCTATCCCCCAACTATCATTTCCTGTATTCTTGTCAATCTCAGAGGTTTCGAGGGAAGCGATGTTAGTTTTATGTGCTTTGCTGTATGGAGTATCCTCGGTTATTTGTTTATAACTTCGGTAGGCACTTAGGTACCTGTACAACACATTACAGACAGGTAAATGTAAGAACATTATTATTAATTTGTGTTATATAATACATAGATAAATACGGACGTATTTATCTAAAATTAATCATAATTTAGAAGTACTTTTGATAAAGTTGCTAGCAAATTTGAGCGACAATGTCTTCATTAAGTACAGTACTCCCTCTGTAATCCGGCGTTTTGTATTCGGGTGTGAGCTCAACAATTGATTTGACTTTGGATTGGTGTCTGAGTAAACAAAGCGATGACTCACGCCCCACTCACTCACTCCGTCAGTCTTAGTCACGATCGCGCTGCGTTTAGTGCTCAATCTGTTCCGCGTACACAAGTACATAAATATGTACTGTATTTTGGCAGTACAATGTATGTAATTAAAACTGATTATTCAATGATAATTGCGTTTTTCTCGATATTTTCCAGCAATCCGGCATTTTCAGTAATCCGGCAGTGCTTTGGTCCGATATCTGCCGGATTACAGAGGGAATACTGTACTTAAATCAATGTGATCGGCCACTCTACCCGCGAAAGTGTCCCACCTCAATTATTTACTTCACTTGATTCCATAATACTCTAGAATGATGCGTGGTGCTTGGTATGATAGTCATGTCAGGAACCTCTAACACTACCTCGTGATGAAGAAATGTCTCGACTGACTTCTGGACAGTGACGTACTTATGTCAAGGAGTTTTCTCTCCCTTCAAAGTAAACGGACAGCTAGTTCGCCTATGCACTTACCAGCTACGTGTAGCTTTAAGGTAACATTTTTTCGAAATATCTATAAACCCAATGCCAGTTCCCCTAAGACATTTCACGAGTGATCTATTACAACTACAACCTATTTCAATCAGCCCTTTTGGTTTAAATTATTAAACCAGAGCAGACGCATTCCTGATGAATAAATACACAGCGTGTTTTACATGTACTGATTCGTTCTAATACAACAATTGCAGAACGAAAGCCTGCCAAAGTTCGTCGTTTGGAAAAATCTGCTACCTACAATCCATTGGTAAGAAGAGCGTGTACAGTCTTGATGCCGATCACGAGAAATAATGAATGTAGAATCCGTTTTTTCAAACGGTCTTTGATGAATAGTACAGTCAAACTTGTATTTATAAGCAAAACAATATAGATACTACCTGCTTGCTGTGTCCATACATCCTTACTTTTTGTTGGACATCGCTTATTCGGCATGATGAAACGGAGAGGTACCTGATGCAACATAAAATATCACTCAGAATAGCAGAATTAGCGGGTAGGTAAACGCAAAAAACAAATGACGCTTGTAAGTCGGCTGGGGTCAAGGTCGGTATAGCCACCATGTCCGTCCCATCCGTCATCCTCACTGGTCGCCCCTCACCGTCTGGCTTCTCAACTCCAATTCTGTGCTGCGTTTTCATGGCGAAAATTTCTCTTTCCGTCAGAATACCTCGATAATATTTTTTGCATATGTATCTAAAAGCTAGCTAACATTTGCACAAATGGGGGATGTAGGCTTTTTTGCAAAAAAAATTGGTCACGACCGAATTGTGTTAATAATTAAATAATGGTATCCTAAAATAATGAGAAAAACTAAAATTTCTCATGATATCCTGAAAATACAGACTGAGAGGAACTCAAAAACGTATTTAGAGTTGAAAATTGAATGAATGGTTGTGGGGATAATCTAGATATATTTTGATACATTTTGGGGTACATATCTTCCTTATTTCTTGCACAACTGTCTTACCCTTCAGCCTTAAGGCTTCTAAGCTCCTTCACTGTAAACGATACCGACGGACTAAGCAATCAGGCGACTTTGAGGAAGAAGCTACACAAGGCGACTTTGAGGAAGCGACACGAGGCGACTGAGGTCCTCCATTAGAGGCGAATAAACACGCGAAGCCTAGCAGTGCAGTTCTGTGGAAATTAAGTGCGGGGTTGTAGTGGTGGACAAGGGACGAGGGGATGGGGAGCTGCTTGGTATCGACCAAAGACCACCACTGAAATACGCGTGCAGCGGAGGCACTCTCATGTACTTTACCACAATAGTAACGGTCGCTCGTGTACAGACAAATACGAATACCTGTAGTCGCTTGGTATTGCTTCCAGTGGTGGATATGTCTTAACTGCTATGCATGAAGCATGGCGTGTAGTTTGCAAGGAGTGAATGAAAATTGCCCCGCGTAGTTTGAAAAGTTCCGAAAATTGTAATCTAAATCGGGCAATACCAATGATCCGATCGTTCTAAAATCCATAGGGGACCACCTAGGGCTGAACCCGCATGAACCCTGCACAATAAGCAACATCAGATTTGAAATGAGCAAGTGTTATGTGTGAGGCAAGGATTTGAGGACACACAGACGGAAACCTAATCAAATTTGCTCTAAAACGTGTTAACAAGAGCTGAAATGTTGATTTTGGAGACAAAAGAAAGGGGGATAAGGCTTTAGACTCCCCTCGGTCCTGCCTCTCACTTTTACCTTGCAGGCAGGTGGGCGTTAGACTCCCGAAACGGTCCAGTCTAGCTCTGTGACGTTGGACGTCAGACTCCCGGCACAAACAAAGTGCTTATCTTAACAACTCACTTATCTTCTGAGCATCGACCAATGCTTGCGAATCCTTTCATGCCTATTTCAACAAAGATTTTAAAACAGAACATCCCAACATCTATGTCTTCTTTAAGAGCTCATTGAGGTACAAGCGGAAGTATACATATGCAAAACTCGAGTCACTGGCATTAAACCACACCCGGACACCAACTGCACTACGGATCAAAGGGCAAGAGTGGATAACTAGACTGATACGGCAGAAGGACGGCGGAAAAATTTCACTTTATAAATATATCCAAAAAGTGTCTGAAAAACTTTCTCATTTTAAATAGGTACCTACCAAGTTGATGATTGATGTTATGTACTGTTATTGTTATGTACTTTAGGTGAGACAATTATACAATTCGTGTAAGTAGGCTTTTTTTGAATTTGACGATGTGGCTCTTGCCACTGAATTCGGGGGACGCAGTGAGCAACCTCCTCGTGGTGTCCCCTGGGCTCGGCAAATAGCTCACAATAGGTTACAGGAGTCTAATGACAATGAAATGTTTTCGGGAGTCTAACGCCATTAGGAGTCTAACGCCCTAGCTTGGGATCGGACAGCCCCAGGAGTCTAACGCCCGAATTTTCAGGGCCAGGGAGTCTAACGTCCTATCCCGAAAGAAAGCACCATCCCCACAAAAGTGAAAACACAGCTTCATCTACCTAGGTAGACTTGGAAGCAACAATGAGGGTGCAGTTTGGCTGCCCGTAGTAGTAGGTGCCTCAATAATAGGTAGGTAATGGGCTTTTCTAGGGGAAGCACGAGGTCGGTATTGACCACAGAAAACAGACCTATCTACGCAGAAGGGGTTTCTATATACGAAAAGAATAAAACCAGGTGTTAGGATTTCAGGAGGCGGTCACTCTAATGTCGGCTTAGAAACTCTTATGGGGGTGCGTGGAATATGGCATGGCATAAGTCACCATGTAGTTTCACAAATAACGTTGATGATTAGAGTAGTTTATTACAGGGACCAAGTGCATAGTTTAAAGTGACGCACTAGCGCTCCAAACGGGACTTGAGTTGAACCACTCGGCGAATTACCTCATACGTCATTTCTTGTGGGAACTCTGAAATTCATATTTCACACTCGTTTTCTGCCTATACATAAGGACCTCTTTATGTGTTAAATAAGTGTTAATTTCCGTTATTGAACAGAATTTTGCCCAAAAAAATTGAAATTTTTTACCCACGAAAATTGCCCATTCACCCACCCCCATAAGTTTCCAGGTATCTTACAATGAATAACTACCTATTTCCACCGTTCAGTTTTCACACACAACCATTCCTAAAATCATAATAAGTACTTATAAGAAATCACTAAATAGCATATCTGTACACTATAATTATGTAGGTATTCACTTAGTACGGTTAATGTTTATAATTAACGTACTAACTGAATACCTACATAATTACAGTGTACTTACAGGATACTGTAAGTTCCTTCAGATTAGTCATTATTTTTGGGATTCCTGTTGTTTTTATAACCCCGAGAATGGCAAATAAATTCGGCTTAGAAACGAGGGTCAAGAACTCAGCCCTCAGAAAATAGTAAACCGTTGTTTAATCATTTGCACAGCGTTTTCGTTTTGCAGAAAATATCCAGTGGCCAAATCGAGTTTCGCGTATTTAAACTGATATTAAACTTAATATTATCATTTAGGACTGGATATTAATCAACATGTCTCCAAGCATATGCATCATTATTCTTGATAACTGAGAAACAAAATAATCAGCAGCGAAATAACAAGTTTTGAGTCTGAGGCATTACCTGCAACAATATTACTTTGAATGATTCATCACAACCAACAATAACAGGAAAAATCATCGATATTCATCACAACGAATGACTTCGCACCAGGAAAGCAGCCAAGAAAAACTTGGGAAGGTCACACTGCAATCATTCGAATAACAGTAAGAAACGAGCACTGAACTACACAGGTGAACGCCTAAGGGACATGTTTTACTAGGAATTTAGCAATGCAACACAAAATGACAAGCAAAATATACATATAAACGAGAATAAACCAAAAAACCAGTTTGACAACAATTCCTGACCAATTGGCATTGACTCGCACGCTCAGCCTCACAAGGGCAAGAACCCCTCATCTCCTTCCGACTAAAATGCTTCCCTTTCAACGCGGATATCGGAAACGACGAATGAAGCAATTAATTTCATTAAAAACTTCCTCCGAATGACGGTCAGTAGGCTACACTAAATTATTTTACAACGTTTTTTGCTTTGTTGTCTGGTACAAATCTTGAAGGTAATCGACTTTTCGCCCACTTCCCTACGTTCAGTTGAGCTGAAATTTAGCAGCCATCTTTCTTCGATGATAGCACATTAATTAATCATAAAACCATACATTAATTAATTTCTGTTACCCTATGCTCTGTCCGTGGCAGTCAAACCTTGTACCTACCTAATCGACTTTCCGCCCACTTCCCGATGTCCAATTGAGCTGAAATTTTGCACAGTAATCTATCTTCGATTACAATACAGGAAATAATAATAAGAACGCTGCAAATTATTACACAACGGTTTACTATTTACTTATAGATGCCCCTTCTGTGTAGATCACTGTTTCTGTGGTCAATACCTACCCTCCAGCTCCGCCAAGGGAAGTCCAAAATCGAGTGGGTACTGGAGCCGGCCGGGGAATGACATTTACATAAGTATTCGGTGGATTCAACTATCACTGATTATTTTTGTTGTTATTCATGAAGCATAACATTTGTTCAACAAGTTATAAAAGTACCTATCAACAAAATCCAAAATAATCATCATTCATCAAATTAAATAACCAACTCGACAGCATTCAGAAATGCGTGATTATAAATTATAATAAGGTATTCCCTAGCAATGATGCCTGGGCTGGATGTATTATATCGTTTCATGCCGGTCGAAGCTTTTCGGTGCAAACGAACGGCTGGGCGTACAATGCTCCGGGTGGTCTCAAAATATTCTCTAGTTCGGGATCAACTTAAAACATGGAAAACGATTCCTCACAACCTCGTGTTCATTAAAACCTCAAAAAAAATCGAAAACCCCTATTTTTACATCAATTTTCCCCCCATAACCCCCCCCCCCCTCCATGGGTGTATCCGACCGAGCTGCCGAGCTTCGTAGTGCAACTAGGGCCCAGATGGAGCCTGTGCGCGAAAGAACGACGATTTTAGACCAAAAATTTTATGGTAAATTTAAGGATAAAACTTTGTTAGAACCTTAATTCTTCGCTCGTTGCTCAAAATCGACTTCATATTCACCCAAAAAACAAGCTCATATTACTAAAACACCAAAAAACCTATTTTTACACCCATTTTACACCGGGCAACGTTAAAAAACAATTTGAGGAGGCCACTAATATTTTTTGCTGAGCGAATACATAGGTGTATTATTCACAGAATAATAAACCAAAACACACATTCATTAATTAATTATAAAAAAATTCACGTACACACGACTTGAAAAGCAGAAAATAATTATTTAAATAAGTATAATAAAAGGAAAAAATAATAGTAGGGAGTAGCTATTTTAAGCTGAAATTATTTTACGGCTATGAGAAACGGTTTTAAACTTTTTAGTATGTTTTAAAAAGGTGATTTTAAAAAAGGTATTTGAATAATTTATAATATTATCCGTAAAGTATTCATAACTTCTCTTCTTCTAGAAACACTAAATAAATAAATATAAACGGATTCAAATTGATACTAAGAAAGTGACCTTTCAAAGCTCACATTGTGACCCTATTCTACCCCCTCCATATAGAATTATTGATTTTTAGAGACAAACAGAACGTCAATAGGTGGAAAGTGTGTACTCGCCTACCCGAAGCTTGAAGGGCGAATATTACGGAAATCGCACCAATATCTACGACAACTCTGACAAACAGCCTTTGTGTGGTAATTTCCAAGAAGCCTCACAATGTGAGATGGAGTGTTTTCTTTCAAAACGTATACAAAGCGAATGAAGTAATACTAAACATCGGTCAAATTCCATGAAACACCCTATTATAAATTTCTAGTTCACTCTACACGATGCCTGGTCCAAGGTAAGTAGGTACGCATGTAAATAGGCAATAAGGCGTGAAATAATGGGCTTGAGGAAATTTATAATAAACATCTATAGGTACAGTATAAAAGGGCAATGAGTTTGGAGTATAATAGGACTCTATTTTCAGGGTCTACGTGGAAGTAAGAATTTCCAAGTATTTAGGCGCGCTGCCATATTCAGGTGAATTCAAGTTCTCTCGCACGTGGGCGATCTACTCAGCTGTCATCATAGCGGTCATAGTTTTGTCAGAATTTTGCAGGTGTTTATTGATGATCCTGGAAATGCGTAAAACCTTCACGGTGGAACTGATGAGAAGTATAGTGAAATTCGAGAGATTAGGTTGGTACAGCAATAGATGAAAATTAACAAAAGCCAAAATGGTCTTCGCTCAATAACAAAGACAGTTAACTAAGAATCAATTTGTCACTTTAGGTGTGATAATCATTCATCTTTCAACAATTAACAAAGCGAGGGATGATTTCGAAGTGATGATGAAAAGCCTTACAGATTCTGAGGGCGAAAGCCTCATCCATGGGCGACTGCTACTGTACGGCCTATTATCGACCATTTTCTACTGCATTCCTCGCATTTTAGAAGATGGGTAAGAAATGAGAGGATAATTCATTTGGGATATGCCCTACTCACCCAATTTACCTATTTGCTACCCACATACGTTGGTCACATAAAATGAAAAAAAAGCACACTTACCTTTTATAAAAAATAAAAGGTACCGGTCATGCAGCATGGCTATAACAGCGAATTTTCAAAGAAATATTCGTGCTGTTGTGTAAAAAGATTATATAAAGCGAGAAACCATACCACTTTTCGTAAAATTACGTACTTTTTTTACAAATTTTAGCCACTTTTACAGATTTTTGACCCCTAAACCCAAATTTGATCGTTAGCATTTTTGAAAATTGCTCATCTTCGAACTCATCGTTGTGTTTGGTAAAACGAACTTTTTGGCGAAATTAGGCATTTTTCATCATGTACCTACCAAAGGACACAGATACCGTCTGGAATGACACAAACAAAAAATATATGTGTATAAATATATATATGTAAATATATGTAAGGTAGGAGGTTCTTGAGGTTCGGCCAGAACACACATAACACACACACACACACACACACACACACACACACACACACACACACACGCACACGCACACGCACACGCACACGCGCACGCGCACGCGCGCACACACACACACACACACACACACACACACACACACACACACACACACACACACACACACACACACACACACACACACACACACACACACACACACACACACACACACACACACACACACACACACACACACACATAAACATACTTACATATACATTTTTGGATATACATTTTTGTTAAAATCTAGGAATGAATTCAGGATGCTCTGAAACGGATTTGTCTATAAAAAAATTTCAAAAATTCATGTCATTTTCTTTGAAAATCCGCTAAAAATAAATAAAAAGTACATGACCAAAAAAAATTAATGACGATATTCAAAATCCTCTCTTTTCTTAGAGCAAAACTTGGTATGAGATTTTTGACATGGTTTTCCACTGGTTTATGGTTTGGAGGTTTTTTGGGGTTGTTTCCCTGGTTTGGTTTCCATGGTTAGTTGGTTAGTGTGGCGTCATCAGGTGTAATCTTTGTTACACCGAGTTAGTTCCTGTTGCCACTAATTAGGAACATAGGGCCTCTATAAATTTATGCTGGGAGTTTCTGTCCTGAGCCAGAACCTTTACCTCCTGCCACGTCTTATCACCTCGTCGTGCCTCCTCTTCTACTGAACGTCTCCACATTATTCAGGTCTACCGCTTCGCCTACATCCCTCCAGCCAGAGCCTGACACCACCGTGCCTTCCTCTTTCCTCAGTGAGTGGCCAATCGAACACCATTTTCGTTTCCTTATCTCTTCTCAGACAGACTTTTGGTGGGTCTGCGCCCACAGTGTTCCATCCGAAATTACTAAGGGCCACCACACACCGAGAATCCGTCGCAAGCAGTAACAGCTGATGAAAGACAGACGCACCATCTGCAGCAGCGCCCTGGTCACTTTCGGTGCCTCGCATCGATAGAGAAGCACGGATTTTACATTGCTGTTGACCAGGAGAAGCTTGGTTCTGTTTTTCCATAATGGATACGTACATTTGCTCGAACGAACCACCATTTCACGGATCCTGCTTTTAACATCTTCATCCATGAGTCGACGTCGCTCCTAAGTATTGGAAAGCATTCACTCTGTCCATAGGCTGTCCATTCACATCTAGTATATCCTCGTTCTATGTTCATTCGAATTTCTTTGTTCTTACGGACGTCGACGTTGTGTCCAGCCATGGACGAGTAGAGACAGAGCTTCCTTCATATCATTCAATATGTGTTACACTAAGAAGATATATGCTACAGTGGTCAGAAACAATCGACTGGTAGGTTTTCAAAGCTTTTTTCTTAACAAATGAAGCTTTTTTAAAACAAATGAAGCCAAATTTAAGACATATACTCGATGCTTTATCATGGAGGTTGGGGAACGTACGCTTGAAACTTGATTCCAAAATGAAAACAACTGAGGTGCAGATGGAATTGAACTCGTTGAACATTGCTGCAAGTCCCGAATGGTAAACGTTAAGTAACAGCCATTCCAGGCTGGTGCTTTTCGTCCGACTGCCCTGCCAGCATCGCGGACGTGATCAGCTGTCCTCCAATGAGAGGGTCAGAATTTGACCTGATAATTTCGCTCTTGGCTACTCACTGCCTCGTCCCCCTGAGTGAAGAGGGGTTCGCCCACAGCTGCATGGGTCATACTTGGACATGTCACCACATGTCACAGTCACCCATCAGAGTACTACTAACCACAATCGAGGTGTCTTAACTTCGATGATTTCGCGGGAACATGTTTATTTCATCTGATAAGTCCTGGGTGGGCATGGGGACATAAAATCTCCATTTGCACTGTCGAAGACAATAAGTACGTTCATATCGTCAATGCCAATAGCTATAGGTTTGAAATGAGTGAATTTTTTTCATAATCATTCATTTCTGAGTAGCCCTTTCACAGCCCCCCCCCCCCCCCCCCCCCATCAAAACCACTTTTATTCCCGTTTTAAAATGAACAGCAACTGAATTCCATGAAATTATGGGTCTGAAATTGGCTCTTTCCCCTGTATAGTTTTTTTTGTGCTGTTAACTGATGAGGAAATTTCAATTTCAATTAGATGGGATAAAAAATAACGAATATTTTTACTTGGTTTCAAAAATTACGTTTTGGAAACCTCTAATGAAATTATTATTCCCACAGTCATGTTCTTCTTCCACTCCGCAATATGGGTGCTCCCCAAAACATGACTTTCAGCTGGTTTTACCAACTTTTTCTCATCTTCCTTCAATACTTTTTTTAACCCGATTTTTAATGGATATACAGTCACCTTGTTACAACAGCCCAAAAGTTATTATCTTTAATGATGAACTTTGATCAATACATGCTCAATGAACATGGATAATCCGGCATCAGCCGAGGCATGGACTCTGCAGAGTATCCACTGGTGGCAACCAGTGGTACCATCAAATGTCTTCGAATTTTTAATAAAAATAACTGCGAATGTCAGTAGCAAAATATGCAATAAACATTTCAATATGTACATACATATAAAAAGTTTAAAAAAATACATGTGTAGGTACCTACTCCCTTTAAAAACCTAAAGCAAATATCTATACATTACCTCTCTTAGAAAACAATTATCAAGCATTAATTTGAATGAAGTTACAGATTTACAGTAATGTTTCTGTATTTCCTGTGGTGCATTACTGAAGTATCAAACATAATGATTACCAGACAATTTTGCATCATCATCACAATAATCAAGAAGAGAATATCAAATGTAACGAAAATGGTAAGTAACAGTTAGGTAACACAACTGGTAATTTGGTCAACAACTCTAAAACCTATTCATTTTGTTATATAAATGTAATGTAATTTGACATTTATTTTAAAGAATTATTATTCAAACATCTCCAAATGTTATCATAATATACCACACACTTTCAGATGCTGTCACCAACATGCTCATCAAGATTAGCGGAAAGCTTGTGTGAGAAGCACGATCAATGTTTGGCTTTAGCAACTAAAGCCAATAACTTCTATTCTCTTCAGCTTCTCGTGACATGTATTTATATCTCCTTCAAATTCCTGAATCTGATGGTTGAGATAATCCTATACAAGCCAGAAAATATCGAGGTAGAATTAACTCATACCTAAGCCAATCACATTCAACTCATCCAGTCTAGTAGCGCTACTGCCAGTATAATAAAGACCCAATTATATACCTCAATGCACTTGAATGTAAAAATTATGTTCAAGGTTCTTGACCACTCTGTATGAACATTGAGGGTTGGTAACTTAATCAAAACATCCACTATGCCGACGTTTATTTATAAATCCTCTTCAGGGCTGCAATCATAGAAACTATTTTATTCAGAAAACATTTGACTCAGAGAAATGTAGGATGGGCTTATTAATAAAAATACTGAAAACATTACCTTAGTTGATATGTCTTGGTAGTGAAAAGAGCGTTTACATTGTTGTGGTGAGTACATGTCATTTAAACAAAAACGGGCAGCAGGAACACAGAGTTATTTGACAAATGAAAAGTTTTACCAAGGAAAACTGTTTATCAGAAGAGCTGTTATAGGAAAAACGCAGGAAGACGAACTGTGAAGTTGGCAGGTGAGCTTGACCAGTGTGGCCTACTGTCATAGAAGGGTGGAGACAAGAGTGATAAGTGTGTTATCATCTACCTACATGGACGCTACACATGTGACACATGGATGCTTGATTAATACTGCAGGATGTGAGATGCTATTGTAACTTTACTGTCTAGGAAACGACTAATAAGTTTTGGCATGAAAATAAGTACTTAACTGCAAAATAGGCTTTGACATGAAAATACGTACTTAACCACAAAATACGCCAGAAAATGGTAACATGGCCTTAGGCAAATAACACTTATAGTAGGTAGGTACTACCAGACATTAAAAAAAAATAAAACTGCATTATAAAGGATTATTGTATTGGATTACCTGATGTTAAAGGTGTTACCTATTCTTGGTTGTTCGGGATGGTTAACTTAATGAGGTTGGTATAAACACGACTTAGTTGGGCAGTATCAGTTCTCTTGTTGCAGGTATTGGATGTTTTGAGAATGTGAATCATTTCTTTTGCTACAGTTGTGTTCTACATCAAGAATCCTACTTTGATCAAAATCAAAAGTATGACTGTATGTAGTGGCATAATTGGCAAGCATACACCTGTCATCAAAGAGTCGTATGTCAGGTTTATGCTGAGATAAGCGATTAGTCAAGTACCGGACTGTTTGGCCCACATAATTAATATTAAATCTTTGCATAGAACACTATAAATGAGATGACTTTTGTGATCGTTAGGAATTTTAGATTTTAACTACACGGCACTACAGGACATCCAACATAGCAGGTGAAAGACTTCAACGCTTATTGACAGTTTCAGTTTAAAATAAGTTCTACGCACTTTATAATGTTGTTTTGTATATTAGTACTAGTTAAAAGTTAAGGCTGAATGTAGCAATCTATGAAGCCAATAAAGAAAGGAAAAAAACAAAAACATAGCAGATGATCAAGACAGCTACCACCGCAACACTATATTGGGCTGCTAGATGTCCGATGGCTGAAGTAGCCTCACCGACCCGGCTTTAACCCGGTTAAAAAAAAAAAAAAAATTTAACTGCGAGAAAACTAGTGAATTTAAAGTGTGCTTGTTGGTGTATGCTATCTTACACTTAATAGTTGAGGAAATGGGTTCTGTTAATTACTCAGATAAACCGTTAACGGGGTTAACCGTTGAAGGGGAGTTGAAACTTGTTGAGCAGCTGTTGTTAGAGAGGTGACAACAGTAGAATTGGCATCCGATTCATTAGTGGGGGACGTTGAAACACTGATTACGTGGGAGGTGGAAGGTGCTACTTGTGGAGATATCATTATATTTGTTGGGTTTGGAGAATTGTGTAATAAGTTGTTTGTCAGTGTCGTAGGGAAACCGTTCTTATTAAATAAGTTTTTGACAAGTTTAATATTATTATCATGGAATTAGGGGTCATTCAGATTAAAGGCATCTGTGTTTGAGATTGAGAGCTGTGGTTATTTTTTGTTTTAAGGGGTGGTGTGATTTAAAATTGAGGTATCTATCTGATTTCTCAGATTTCTTCCACCAGTCAACCGATATGGTTCCATCCACTGACCTAGTGGTTAACATATGTAAATATGGGAGCTGGCCTATGCCTATTTCATTTTCAAGTTCAATGGTGAATGTTAATTTTTCATATAGGCTATGAAGACAGACTCTACTTGTCCTTTTGACCCTACAGGGATGGATAAATACATATGTCGTCTACATTATTTGAAAATGAATGGTAAGGAGGAAGGTAATAGAGCTGTATGGCTTGGTCTAAAAGGTTGTTCATCACCACATCTGCCAAAACTGGAGCAATGGGACTGCCCATGGCAACACCATCTTTAATTTCATAAAACCTGTCCTAATGCGCAAGGTTTCCTTTTTCCACACAAAGCTTCAGTAATCCAAGGAAGTCTCCTTTATCTAGTTTTGTGTGTATGCTGAGTGAATCCTTGAACCATATTGGGATGGGCACCAGAAAACTTGCAAATAAGAAGGATTAACATCTGTTTTTAATACGTTGCAGAAGTAGGAATGTTTTTCCAGCCCACACCATAGATAACCTAAAATGAACTTATCCTCTGATACGGAAGAATCATCCGTATCATAAAAATATCGATAATATGCGCACTTATCACTCTTGTCTCTCCACCCTTCTATGACAGTGGGCCACACCTGTCAAGCTCACCTGCCAACTTCACAGATCGTTCTCCTGCGTTTTCTGTGTAACAATTCTTCTGATAAACAGTTTTCTTTGGTAAAACTTTTCACTTGTTAAATAACTCCTGTGTTCCTGCTGCCTGTTCAGATGACATGTTCTCACCATAACAATGTAAACGCTCTTTTCAGTACCAAGACATATCTACTAAGGAATTTTTCAGCATTTACTAAAGTCCATCCTACATTTTTCTCAGTCAATGTTTTCTGAGTAAAACAGTTCCTATCATTGCAGCCCTGAAGAGGATTTATAAATTGAAACGTCCGCATAGTGGATCTTTTGATGAAGTGACCAACCCTCAAGAATCCTAACAACACTATGCAAAAATCATCTTAAAAGAAAGGCAGTCAAGATAAATGGAAAATTATCGTCCCTTTGGATTTATAGATTTTTATTTTTTCAATTTTCTTTTTTTTCAAGACTTGACAGGTACAAATATGAAGGACGAAAGTAAGGCTGAATCAAAGAAAAACTCTCTTTATTTTTCTAGAGGCTTTTGAAAAACAGAGATTTCATAAAAGCGGATGAGCGGGGGTAAGAACAGTTGTGACGTCACGATGGGAATCCTCGCTTATTTGGTGAAATTTTTAGTGGGTCGAGCACAGCCATTTGCATTCTACATTGTAGAATATTGTACAACTTGTGGCAGGAGAGATCAGTTCCTTCTTACAATAAATGAAACTTTCTCTTGAGTATGTTAATCCCACATTTGACCATGGATACAAAACAATTCAGGGTTCACTCATAGGACTGCGTCGTTTATTTGGAAGAAGGTCAAGGCAGCTAGGTCTAGGAAAATCGTTAGCAGTTACCTACCAACTCAGTATCGATTGAATAGAGAAGGCTGTTACCGGAAGCCTTCTCTATTCAAGCTTCGAGTCAGGTGGTGAACATGGAGTTACCAATTCACAAAACATATTAATAAAATTGAAACTACACTCTTTTGTGCCAGGATAGGGTATCCTGGCATAGAAGAGTTTAGTTTCAATGTAGGGTACTCATATCATAACGTTTCCTCAAAATATTATTAGCTAGAGACGCATTGATTTGTTTTTTCGAATCCTCTTACCTGAATTGTTGCAGGCAAGGAAGGACATTGTAGCAATGTTTGGCAATGCATTCCACGCATCAACACTTCTGGGTTTACTTTTCATATTGGCTGGATCCTGCGAAAATATGAAAAATGAAGTGAGATGCAAGAATCTGGTCTATTACCACCCTAAGCAGCTCGAATGTTTCACCTGTTAATAATAAGGAACTACTTTTTCAGGTCAGCGAGTTTCATTCGGCTCTTTTCAAAACAATGCTAGAAAATCCCACCATGAGAGAGAATGTAAGCAGACCAAAAAAAATACTTGTTAACACCCACTATTTAACCATTAAGTATTGATATTATTGACATCTAGAATCATAATAGTCCTCTTTCAAACAGAAATTGAGTAAAAATACAGCATTTTTATCATTAATATTTGCCACATTACACATCCACCTCTTTTCAGGAATGGTTGAACTTGTATGTGGAGATGAGGCCAACAGTTGAGTTCAGTGCCAAAAATTTCTTTCCCATTGGTTTCTCGCTTGTGACTTCGGTAAGTTATGAGTGAACTATTGCGAGAATTAAGGCTTTGTTTGCACAGGCTTTTCATGATGGTTAGCTGCCTCCTAGAAAACTGTAAGAATGATCCATGATCCAATACAATCTTGTCAAGTATTTGAGAAGGGTTTGAGTTTGATAATGGCTGGGAATCAAGAAGGCACTACATGGTCAGTTTCTCGTCCGCCCTATCTTCTATGTACTGGAATGACGATCAGAAACTGGCGTTAGGTGGTCAGGAAAACACTGCTAACAGCCGCTCATGGATACTATACAGTCTGAAAATAGTCCGAGAATCACTGCGAACGGCCAAATGCCTTTCTGACAGTCAGATAACTGTCAGATGGTCCCTGCAAGCAAACCTAACCGCTCATTTATCTTGAAAATAAATACCTATATCCATATAACCATTACTGATAAATAAATACAATAAATTAATAAAAAATAAATACTAAATAAATAGGTACCTACTAAAAATAATAATATAAATAAGTAGGCACTAATAAATAAATAAATACATGTAGCCATTACTAATAGTTGGTATGTACCTACACATTAATATCATTATATAGGTACTACAATATACATCTACACATGACATGACTCTTGTCCAAAGAGTATTATTTGAATTTGATATAGTCAGACGTATTATGTTACAGAAGTGAGGAAAAATACATAGGTAGTATGATTTTTTGCATTTTACTATGAGCAATTTGATCAGGAGTAACTTGTTGCTTTTTCTGTTTTACATTCCAGGTGGTAACTGCAGTATCCACCTACTTGGTCATCATTGTACAGTTCAACAATGGTTCTTGAACAACGCTATTTCTAGAACGTACTCGAGATTGTAGCTTACTGTTTATAGTGAGAACAGGCCGAGTAGGAAACTGCTACAAAATTTAACATAAATTGCAGCACTTTTATAAATTAAGCAAAAAAATTGTGTATAAATTAATATTGTTGTTAAACTACTCATGATTTTGTTGTATACTTCAGTACCTATGTACACAGCTGTTTGTCTAAAATATCTTTTCATTTTGTAATGGATGAGGAGGTACAACTAGCCACCCACACAGCGTTGTTTCCCCCTCTCCACTCCAGAAAAGTAGGGAGGCAGTGTGACAGCTGCCCCTGGAGACATTGGTTTGATTATTACGCAATGCTTCCAGAAGTTGATGATTCGTTTTCGCGAACTGACCGCCCCATCAGCCACAAGTCTAAAATATCGGGAGAGTTGGATCCAACATACAATTGGACGGGATCCTCATGTACTGTCACACTCCTCCCCTTAAAAACATACTTATTTGAAGAATCAGTATGTGAAGTTAACTGACAGGAGATTGAAAGTAGTATCCATGGAGTTCTGATTCAGGAATGGTTCATCTGAAAAACTCCGAAGCTGATAGCTTCCATCGTAATGGTACTACTGCTAAATATTTACTGGGGTAGAACTTGGCTCCTACAAGCGTTGTACTGACGGAAATGGAAATAAAGAAACCAAGGATGAAACTTAAGTATAGGGCATTGAGCGCCTTAAAGAGAGAAGAAATAAAATTGGATGGCAATGCGCCAGGCATTGAGTGCCTTACTAAGAGTAACAGCACAATGCCTGGAGAAAAATTTAACATATGTATTATATACATGATAATTGGACAATACCCACAAAGTTCATACACAAAGGGGTTCATAAATGAGACTTCCTTCCGGAAATCTCTGGGTAGAAATTCCTTCTGGTTATACGCATAAAATAAGTGAAGGGCGTAGGTTGCTTCCAGTGCTTACCCACCAAATCATGCTCTGCTACTATGTAGTTGATGAGGAGCTATAAACTAGCCGCCCATACAGCCTTCTTTCCCCCTCTCCACTCCAGAAAAGTAGAGAGGCAGTGTGACAGCTGCCCCTGGAGAAACATGGGTTTGATTATTAAACAATGCTTCCAGGGGTTAATGATTCGTTTTCACGAATCGACCACCTCATCAGCTGCATGTCACAAATATCAGGAAAGAGCCGGATTCAATATAAAATATCCATAGGTATACCATCACAATTAAACCAACTTACTGAAGACCACTCCTTTTAAAGAGGTCAATGGTCAAGATCCTCTTTCTGCAAGCTTGCTTCCAACCCTTAGCTACCTGTACCTGCCCAAGGTTACAATGCTTCAGGTTATCTATTCGGAATCATCAGCAACCGTTCGGAAAGACACGTTCTTGACTCGATCCTGGACGGTTCTATCCCCTCATTTTCAGATC
Organism: Leptopterna dolabrata; assembly: GCA_954871275.1. Taxonomy (NCBI): domain Eukaryota; kingdom Metazoa; phylum Arthropoda; class Insecta; order Hemiptera; family Miridae; genus Leptopterna; species Leptopterna dolabrata. Next base: position 9,708,313 of record OX940984.1, on the reverse strand, counting down.
GCAGATCCATCTTGGACTGTTTACCCGAACAAACCAATGCTAGGGTCTAAATCCCTACACTCCACACCGTTCACAAACGTTTGCTGTAATGGGGAATACCCACAAAATTTTGGATTATTATTGTCAACAATGAACCTTTGGAATTGGACATACAATTTTTACCCCCCCCCCCCCCCTCCCCTCATAAAATTAATTGGATGGTTTCTGTTTCAAGGTATGTGAAATCCGAAAATGGAACAATGTAACATTAACGCGACTGTAAGAAATACAACTCCATGACGGACCTATCCAATGGTCGGAAGAAAACTGAAATAAAATCGAGATTCAGTACCTACCAATCAGGTAAAACAACAAAATACCGCAGTGTTAACAACAGAGCCCCTGAACCCCGCTGTTGCTTTTGGTTTATTATTCTGCGAATAATCCACCCCCTCAAAATGTTTTCTTTTACGTTTCAAGATGCGAAGATTCCAAAAATGCAATGTCCGTCCGCCGTATCATGCATGTCCTTTAATTTTGGTTTAAAAAATTAATTCTTTTGCACACGGGCTCCATTTGGGCCCTAGTTGTGTCCCGAAACTTTGTAGCCCGATCAGAATATACCCAGGGGTGTTATGGGTGTAAAAATGGGGTTTTAGTAACACCAGATTGTGAGCTATCGTTTTCCATGTTTTTTAGGACGAGGAGACCGAATATGAAGTCAATTTTGACCAAATATTGGCGTTTCTAACGGAGTATCAGTCTTAAATTTACGTTAATTTTGGTCTAAAACCGACGTTCCTTTGCACGCAGTTTGGGTCCTCATTTCGGAACACATACACAGGGTCCTAGTTGTGCTCTGAAGCTCGGCAGCCCGATCAGAATAACCCAGTGGTGTTATGAGGGAAAATGGTGTAAAAATAGGGGGTTTCGAGGTGTTTTTTGTTAGAGGTTTTAGTGAACATGAGCTTGCGCGGTATCGTTTTCAATGTTTTTTAGGGTGAGAAGACCGAATATGATTTTGACCAATGAGTGAAGAATTAAGGTTGTAACGAAGGTTCAGCTCTCAAAATTCATTTTTAATGGGTTAAAAACCTGGGAAATTGTCTGAAATCTCCATAAATTGTGTATAATAAAACTAGAAGTAATATCAACAGGTAACTCAAGACAATTTAATCGCACTATCAATAATCAAAGACAATTTGTTTAAAAAAAATAGGAGCTAAGTAATTCAAGTTTTTGAGAAACAATAAATGAACAGCCGACATTTCCAGGATTCTCGACTTATGGTATTGACCATAGAAACCAGTGATCTAATGGCATCTATAAAGGAAGTTAATAATAGACCAGTAATAACTTGTTTTTTCTGGGTTTTTTCAAGTAGACACTGATATGAGATGGTACATATATTATTTCTCATTTGGACAAGACACAAGTAGGTAATTATTAATTCAAGGTGGAAGTTGGATACAGCTTGTTTTACCCACGAGCACTGAGGTGGTCACACCCACACTGGCCCAGCCATAGTACTGCCCAAGAAGTCTCGTTGTCTGTTCTGCTATGTTGTAGCGTGGAGGAAGACGTAGTGGCAACTGCGCAATGGGCAATTATCATGAATTCTGTTTGCATTTATTTCTCAATAGCTTATTATGTGAGACAGGATCATAGGACTGAATCGAGAAAATATGCCTCCTTCATATTTTGCGCATTGATTCTCAGACTCTTCTGACAGTATAGTATCCATGATAGGCAGTTTGCAGTGTTTACTGACTATCCAAAGCCACTTTTCTGATCGTCATTCCAGGACCTACCTACACAGGAAACAGGGCGGACGAGAAACTGACCACGCACTGCCTTCTTGATTCCCAAGTCCCAACCATCATCAAACTTGAACCCTTATCAAGATGATATTGGATCATGGATGATTTCTCACAGTTTTCTAGGTCAGTTAACCATCAGAAAAAGCCAGTGCACACATGCCTATGGATATAAGGATACACTAAAAATGGAATAGAAAAAAAGTGTTAATATTAACTAATATACCCACCCACCAACTTAATTTATTATGATTTACTTCTCATAAAACAAATAACTATATTGTGGCAGGCTAATGAGTCAGATTAAGTAAATAGGAATTGTTCCATACATGTTTCTGAATTTTTTGACAATCCAGATCGTAATTAGATAGGTAACTAAAATACAACTGGAAAAGGAGTTATTAACATATTTGCCTGGTCACAATGCGGTTCCAAAAAACGCCGGCCTCTCACTGTCCCAGACCCCCTGGATTTTTATATCCACCACTAGCACTGGGCTTCCATCATCGGCTGCTCTCAAGACCGTTCAGTAGCAACCAACCCCTCCCCATGTGAGGCTCACCATTTTTGTGCACTCGTCACAGATATAGTCACGGCCTATTTTCACTAGTCCCCCTTTTTACAGTTCAGCATGTAGTTGACATCAAATGTCACTCTGCATCCGTCACAGCTGTCCTGGAGGCTTGGGGGGTGTGCCCGTACCACATTGCTACTGCGTGCTGAAACAGGGTAAGTGATAAATCAAAACCACCTGCTGACTTAGAAGCACAGTTAGCCACTGGGATGGTGAAGCATCAACTATTGCCTGGAGTACCCTTTTTGATTTGGCTGCAGCGATTCCATGATCTCATGGCTCCGCTGGCGTTCCTCTTCTATTCTGCACTGTATTTCTTCTGTGAGCACTGGCTTGGTGTGCTCCCAATGTTCACCATAATCCAGAGGAGTACCTGACTTGACAGATTGTGCCAGAAGCTCCTACCAGTTGCTTGGAAGTTTGGAGGGCCTGGGATTGTGTGTCCACTGTGTTCTGTATTGTCAAGCCCCCTAATCGCATGGGTAATTCCAGGAGGGCATGCTCATTTTCATTTGCCTTCTAACCAACCGGAGCGTGCAGGAACTGTGATCGAATGGTGTCTCTCAAAGGTTGATATTCGTCGACACAGCCTGTATCACCCTGCACAAAGGCCCACTCAAACTGCAGTGATTTTGTGAATGTGGCATGGGCTGCCTGGGGACTTTTCTTGGCTGCAAGTGCAAACATTTTTATATAATCCATCCACTAGCCCACTTTATCTCTTACGAACTGCTTCTCTTGGCCCGATCATCCCATACAAGAACCGCTTGGCTCACACGATTCCCATGCGAGGTGTTTAATTGATACACACCTTGTTAGTATCACTCCTAAGGTGTTTATCTTTGATAATAAACTTGAACCACTATCACGGCACTGAGTCATTTTCCATGTGACCATTCCATTACGCAGCCAAATTTGGAACCACAAAATCTTACTGCTTCTCAACCCCCCAGCACTATCACCACAAGTAAGTAAATATTCCTTAAACATTCAACGATTTTTGTAGAAACAAACGTCCCAAACGTTCATCTTTTACACGTAGGTATATACACTCAGAACATAAGTAGCTAGGTACACGATAAATTATTAAATTTCATATGGTTTTTACTTGATGACAATTTTCTTTGTGTTGCGTGTGGAGTTGACTATTGATGATGCACACTCTTTTTTTGGATAGTATACTTCAGAAACCGAACTCTTAAGTACCTACTTCGATTTTTCTATCTGCAATGTCACAAAATAGTTGTCATCGTTCAGTAATTAAAACGTCACCTACAGCAGATTGATCTAGGTCAAAGCTATCAATAGCAAATAGGTACTTGTTGGAGGATACTAACTATGACATATTGATATATTATAATAGGTATAACCTGAGATGAGATATATTATAACTACGATACATTGATAGTGATACTGATTGAACTGATATATTATTTATCCTCCCACTTCCAAAAACTAATTGTTGGACAGTCGGAGTCCAGCAACCTTCCTATTCAGATTGGTGTGCCCCAAGGAGCTGTTCTTGGTCCTATTCTTTTTTCAACGTTTATTTATGACATTCCTGATGTCCTCCAGCACTGCTCTTTCCATCTCTTTGCTGACGACTTCCAGATATATTTATCTGGTAGTATTGATGATATTGTGAAAACAATACACAGTTTAAATGTCGATCTCTTTATGGGCCCAAAGTAACGGTATCAGCATTAGTCCTTTACGAATTATTCTGTTCCACCCATTCTCGTGAGCGGGTCTGTTATTCCTTTCTCTAAGTCGGTTGTCAGCCTTGGCCTGGTCGTTGACGATTCTCTTTCTCGGGTTCAACATGTTGGGCAGATCTGCCGGAGAAATTATACCTCCCCCCACCCTCTTCTCAGATTAACACGTTCACTGCGGATTTTTTTTTAATGCCAACTCCCCAAGCTGAACCATTTTTTCTTACAAAACACTTCAGTATTCTTCCAATAGTTGTTATTAGGCACATAAAAGTCACTATTGATAGAATTACTTAGAATTATTCTAGTCTCGCGCCAGGTGCGTGATCCGCCTGGTGGGTGAGATCACAGGGTACCCAGGGTATTTTTCTTGCTTTTTTCCATCCTGTCGCATCACCTAGGATAATAATTCTACGCGATTTTGGAGCTTCAATGTGAGATAAGGGAAAATGTATTGATTTGAAAGAAAAATATTCATATAAATTGGAACAAATATGTATTTATTTCGTGAAAAATAGGTAGGTACTCAAAATTATTATAATCACCGTGATATCATATTTATCACATATAAAAATGAATCAGTCGATTCCGAAATCATATCAAATAGAAAAATAGAGAAAAAAATCAGTCAATTTTTTTCAGTCAAGTTTTTGGATGTCATCATCAGTGTAAACTTTCCGTTGAGGGGTTAGGCGCGGAACTTTTGACGAAGATGGTCCATCAGTCATCTGGAAATAATATAGGTAGTAGGTACCTAACATTACTCAAGAAATACTTCGGTGTAGTAACCCAACAAAACCACGTTGAAAGGGTTTTTATTCCATGAAAATATTGAAAATAAAAAGGGAGAAAAGAACAATGGAACGTAGGGGAGCAAGTGCACGGTGACAGACAGCAAAAATTGATATTTCACACGTCTCACAAATGAGATCATGCATTTTTAGGAAATATATATTGAAACTTACCTTGAATATTTGACGTTTTCACGACGAAAATATGATGCACGTAAAAAAATGAAGCCAAAAGGTGAGAAACAACCACTGAAATCACTGCAGAATGTCTGCCTTGTAAAACCACCCAAAAAATGTGAATCACATCTTCTAACCGCAAACGGCGCCATCTGTCGGCAGTTCAGACTCATTTCTAGCACGTAAAAATAATACGGGACCTTTGCTACCGAGCGGACGAAAAGAAAAACGAGTTTGAATTAGGAAGGACTCCTGACGCGCTAGGCGCGTGATCCGCCTGACAGTGAAAACCTGAATCACGCGCCAGGTGCGTGATCCGCACGGGACGTGTTAAACAAATTTATCCCACCTAACCTGAAAAGAAACGTGGTCATGGCTTTTTGTAGCACCCCATTTCCTGTATTGTGACGCACTATATTCCCACTCCCTCTCGCCCTCATGTGCTAATCAAGTTGCCCATAACGCCTGTATCCGTTTCATCCATAATATTAGACCTCGTAATTCAGTACAGAACCTCAAACCTTCTTCTCTTCCCTTGAAGAAATATTTCGATCTCCACCACCTCATTTACATACTTAAAATCTTGAATTGTACAGTCCCATCTTACTTAAATTCCATCATTATTAAAGCTTCTTCTCCTCAGTCAACACAATCATGATCATTCGGCACACCACAAAACCCTTCGGTAATTCCTTTGGTGTTGTGGGGGAAAGGCTGTGGAATGCCCTTCCACTCCGCTGAATTGGCTAATCACAGGGATTAGCCAATCCAAGTCAGGCGTTATACAGCTTAAGAGTGCCTTCACACGGAGGAGATCGATCAGACAGACCGATCTTAAGCAGACGAATATTTTGATGGAAGAGACGGGACCTTTCACACACGAGGCAACTGTTTGCAGGTGTCTGCAAGACCGAACTTCGATATCCTTGGAACATTCGTTTGCAGACTGCCAACAGACTGATGGTACGTTGAACCCAATGGGCGCCTTCACGCGGAGGAGACTAGTCTGCCAATGAAAGCCGTTCTCTGGGAGATATGCTATCCCGCATAATTCTATATTCCTATTTGATTGCTGGCTGGATTTGATTCAAAACTTCATCAAATTATTTTTGTGACATCCGATGGTAGTTGAAGAATTTGGCAGTGTCATTTTGCAGTTCGCGAAGCAAGTTAAAAAAAAAAAAGTAAAGTAACAGCCATTTCAGGCTGGGGCTTTTCGTCCGACTGCCCTGCCAGCGTCACGGACGTGATCAGCTGTCCTCCAATGGAGGATCAGAATTCGATCTGATCATTTCACTCTTTACTTGGCTACTCATTGCCTTGCCCCCTTGAGTGAGAGGGGTTCGCCCAACAGCTACATGGGTCATACTTGGACGTGTCACCACGTGTCACGGCGGTCACCCATCCAAGTACTAACCACGCTCGAGGTTTCTTAACTTTGGTGATCTCACGGGAACCGGTTTATTCCACCTGATAAGGCCGTTGGGCTACGAAGCAAGTAAATCGCGCCTTTTTCTTGCCGTTCTGCATTTATGGGATGAACCCAAAATTTATTGTCTACTCGCCCTTCTCCTTTTCTTTTCCGCCTTGTTGCGAAGAAGGCACCACAGCGCAATCACTTCTTCTTCTTGCATTGAAGAAAGCTGGATTAGGACTGATCCTCTCTGTGTTGCTTCAAGGAGGGGGAAGTCGCCCTGCCCATCTAACAGACAGATCTCTCATACTTTTCGTCTGTACGACCAGTCTGGCAGACCGGTCTGTCTGATCGATCTCCTCCGTGTGAAGGCGCCCTTACGCTAATGGTGAATAGTGTTCCCCCCACCCCTTCTACACTGTATAGACCATTATTTTTCACCTTTCTTTTCACAGTGCGGCATTATTATTTTGTATTAAATTTTGACAATGTTATTAATTATGTATTTTGTCTTTCATTCTTTGTAATCGGAGGTTGGAAATAACTGCTTTCAACGCTCAATCAACATAAGGCAAATCGACAGAAAGAGGGTCCATCATATAAAAATAATGGATTCAATAATGTATTAAGTAGGCAGGTACAATACCATTACACCGTCCAATTGCCAATGATATCGACGGCGAAAACGGGTAAAATATGCAGGTACAAAAAGACCTGGGGTACTCACCGAGCAACGAATTTCCCCCTGGGAATGTGCCTCCTGCCTCAATCCAGTTTCTCCAGATGACATGACCATCCATAATACTCTGCCCATGCATTCGTGCCATTATTGAATTGATTTGAATAACGCGGAATCCAATATTGATTTGAAAGAATAATGCGGAAAGTGTGCATTTTTAGTAAACTGCTGCGTACATGAACTCACTACCTCGCATGGAAAGAACCAATACACAGCGAAGAACATGAAGAAGTAAAATCAACTAAACTATGAAACATCAAAACATGGACAAGGTTAACGTTCACGAAAAGGGAAGAACACGAACATGGCGACACTAGCGCAACTTTCCACTGCGACGCGAACTTGCGAACATAGTTCCAGTTAGAATATAGTCTCCTGTTCTGTGCTTGCGAAGCTGGGTGGACAGGAGTTGTTGTTGTTTTTCTTTATGATGCCGCGGTGGACAGGAGTGAACACTCCGATGCGTGTGTGTTTGTGTATGTGAGATTCTCCGTTTATCTGCCTTCAGCTTTCAGGCCATGCGAGGCATAGGTAGACTTCGTTGTCTTCTCGGTATAATAATAATTATGTTGCTTGCTGCAGTTTTTCGCTGTGACTGATACTGGTTTGGGTGTTGGCAGAGGGGGAAAATCGGTTGGAATAGAAGATATTGACGGATTCTTTTATATCATTATTCCTGCTTCGATAATGAAATCAAAAATAAGTTTGAAGGTGTCTTGGTTAAGGTGGGTCTTGATGAATTCCTGAAGGGTCGGCTCTGAGATGTTATTGGCTGTTTTAAAGTTCGAGAGTGAATGTTGAAATTTAGTACATCGGTTGAGTATGTGGTCCATGTTTCCTATCAAAAAACATTCATCGCAATAAGGGGAAGTAATTTTACCCATTGTGAATTTGAACAGCGGGGTGTCCCTTGGCCCAATAAAATTCGGTTAATAACGGTGTAGGTGTAGAATTTTGGTGGTTGCAAAGTAGACCGGTACCATGGAGATTCTGTTGGATGTGGGATTAGGTTTTTGGTCCAATGGCCTCTTTCAGCTGTCCATTCATTATGCTGAGATTTTAACATTTCCATTCTTTTATGTTTCAGTTTGATTGTTAGATCGGGGTAAGTGACATTTCTATGTACAAGCATCTCCCCTGACCTAGCCAACTGTTTGGCAGCCCTGTCTGTGTGGTCCTTGCAGAGAGCAGTGGCTAGGGACCCACTGAAGTGCTACAGTTATGTTGTTTCTGTTAGCTTCAGCAACAGCATTGAGTATATTATGTTGGGAAATAAATGTAGGGTGGTCTCCAATCTTCAGGTTTTTTAATGCTGCCAAGGCAGATTGTGAGTCAGTCAGAATTAATGCAGAGTCCACTCCAATGCTGAGCGTGAAGATTCCAGGATTATTCCATCCTACCTATTAATTCCATGACATCAATGATCTATAATTCCATGAACAACGATCGAGGAAGAAGGGTCATCGCCATGTGATGGAGGGATGTTTTCCCTTCCGTTCTCCTTCACGAAGAAACCAACCCTATAAATCTTATAAGATAGGTAATTTCAAAAAAAGGTAATTTTATAGACGTTTTCAATAAGAAATATCAGTATACGTGTCATATACCAAAATGAAGGACCATGTGTTGAAAGATCCATAGAACATTATATTAGTTGGTACAGTTTGAAAATAGACTATATTATATTATTTTGGTTGAATTGGGTGGATTACAAACTTAAGAGCTCAGTCCCACAGAATGTCACAAGATAAATTTCGGCACATTACACCCTCCTTAGGTCTGAAACAACATTAAAAAGCCAGAAAAACCCAATCTGAGAGGATGACAGCAAAGACTTGGATATAAATAAGTAATTTATAGTAGGTAGGTATTTTGATTTGTAGTAGGCTGTAGGTAGCTGCCTCCAAAATCATCAACGCTGGACAGGGCGTAAAAAGTAGGGCATGTACTCCAAAAGACGGTAAGGCTCCTTTCACACGGGGAGCCGCACGGCTCTCGCTCGCGAACAGGCGGACGGCGCGTGAGACTGAAATGCATTGAGTGCAATGGAGCTTTCACATGAGGAGCGAGAGCTCTTTGAGAGCTTTTAGGGCTCGCGAGCCGCGAGTGATCACGGCTCTGCACCTCGAGCCACGCGTCTACGGCTCTTCCACGAAATGCAAAGGAGGGGTGCCGGTATTCACACGAAGAGCGAAAACGGCTCTCGCTCCTCAGTGTATTGCTACCTGTTGTGGCGAATTTAGCCTCAGTTCAGGCTTAATGCAATTCCGCATGTTTGTATCTTCGAGTTGAATACGACGCTTCACTTTTGCTGAGAAGCTCATCAAATGACGCCACCGACATCCGGAAATAGTTAAAAAATTTGTTGCCATCCTGCCGAAGTTGCTGGTAAAGCATGGCGAAAACTCCTGCTTCATCCCGCTGTTGGTTTATCGGATGTACCCAACACCGTCTGGTCAGTGCCCGCTCTACCATATAGGCAAACTAGGCAAAGTGAAGGGCGCCGAAATTTGAGGGGCGCCAAAATGGCAAGTGGACAGAAAAAAAATTGGGAAAAAAAGAAAAAAAAAATGAAGAAAAAAAAAAATGCACGATAAAGCTTATCAGCAATGTATTAAGTATTAACAAGATATTAATGATAGAAAGTAAATTATATAAAATGAAATATATAAAATTATGTCATTATAACATAATTAAAGTAATATTTATCCTCTAATAAAAAATGCTTTGTTGTTTATTTGTACCTGTTATGATATCAAAGATAGCAATAACAAAAATTGCGGCGCCGACCGCGCGAATTTTTTTAGGGGCGCTTTTTTTATCATTTGCCTAGGGCGCCTGTATTACTAGAGCGGTCCCTGCTGAACGTAAGTAAATATCAAAGTAGTTTTTGCAGCAACTTTATTCAGATCTAAAACAGTGAACTCTCTGAATATTTCCGCAGAAGGAAATCTGAACGGTTTTTTCAGCAAAATCTTAATCAAACATTTCTGTGTTAGATCTTAGATTCAAACGTAGAACCCCAAGCAACCACACCGTACACCAACAGCGTTCCACCACCATCGCGTTGTAAAATAACCTTTTTAATTTCAAGTTCATGAAATTGCGTACTTCGAAGCAAATAGGTAAGGTATTTGTGATGAGGCTTCTGATATAGCAATTTTTTCATATGTTAAGGTATGTGGGCAAATGTATATATTACTTTCATTTATTTATATATCTAATATAAATAAAGTATTACAGTAAGACAATAATACCAAGTTTATGTATTTTCTGCATACTCTTATGTTGAGAGAATTTCTGCCAAATACCACCCTCATTTAGAAGACACTTTTTAAGCTCATTGTGATAATGACGTATTTCATAATATTGTGATGACCACCTTACAGTGTGGTGGAATAATAAATTTATTGTATTGTTAATAATATTATCACAGTTATCAACTATCCGTGTTTTCTATCTATGGGTGATGGGACCGGGTTGTCAATTTCGTTTGTGGAACCGAGTCGGGATGCGGGACGGGGTTGTCCATTTCTTAGCAGAACCGAATTGGTGTGGGTCTGGACCGAGTTGGGCAGCCCCCGATGATGATTGTCGGGTTTTACCCTTCTACAAACACTTTATTACTGCCTGATACAATGAGGAAGACAATTTATAAGAAAATTTATGTATAATATAATTATACAGTACTTGGAAAAATTAGGAAGCTTTGTAATTCAATGATGTTTGACCACCTGATAACATTTGTTAATATTTACCATGTTTGAGATCTATCAATATTATTATTTTTTATGTGAGGGAACCGCCCAAAAAGCTGAGGGAGAAAAATGCAGATTAAATAAACAGCTTTTGCCCAACATGATAGGCATTGTTGGGACTCAAATCTGTACCTAAGTACCTACATACAAAAATTATTGCTTAGCTGAGGAAATAATTCGAACCAGTGAAAGCAACTCAAACTTTTACCCAAATTATCGATAAATAACAATATTTCCCTCGTACTACTGCACGCACTTGGTTTATTACTTGCATTTGTCAATTTCTGTCCCGCAAACTACGTTGGTCATTCCCGTCCTCACTCGTCAATCGTATGTATAGTATTCACGATACTATGGTTACTATACAAACGGGTGATCGAAAATGGAGTTGAAGACCTCACCTATGTCCGACATGAAAGGAGGACAACTAAGCAGAGAATTTCCATTCCATTCCGAGTTGAAGACCGGTGGAGCGCGATTATGTACATTCTTCGCGGCATCATAAAGAAAAACAACAACAACAACATATAGGATCCACGCTCTCTGAAACAGCTGTCTTGAGCGGTGCCTTCTTCTTCTTCTTTCTTGAAAACTCTTCACCTTCCTCGTTCTTGATTGTGTTCTGATTCTGATCGTGTTACGCTCTTGAACTCTTGTAATTTCGTTTTATCAAATACCTACTCTACTCCTCAGGAAGTTTTTCCTTACAAATCTTCCATTGTTACTGTGCTTTTGAAATTACCAAAACTGTACCTAAGTTGGTACTGAAAGTTGGCGTTGATCTACCGTCCTAGTTAGGGTTCCAGAACAAGAGGACTTTTTGAAATTCAGGGCTCTGCGATGCGCGTCGTTTACTCCCACTTTTTATTTTGAGACGACGTTTGATACGTACAGCTTGCCTCAATCCATTTGTTCAGGGTTCTCTAAGTAAGGCGTGCGCTGGTAGACACTTTTTTGGCGTAGGTATTTTCCCTTGAGTTCTGAATTCCCCTATTGTTGCACTATGAACTTTTTTGGATTGGCAATAATCATTTTGTTCATTTTCAGGTACGTTTGGATCATGGCCGGGGTGCAATTTGTGTACATATTCTACCCTCACCACTTCAGCTAAGTGATGAGTAATACGATTTGGACAGGTCCACACGGTTCTTGAATGGTATATTTAACCTTTTTTCGGCATTTATTATCTACTTTAATTTTATTCATAATAATCTTATTCAATTCAACCCGTTTTTTTCGATTAATTTTACAGCCAGTTTATGTTAAAATTATCTGCAGTATTCAATAGTTGTCTGGTGCAGTTCAACAATATAATAATAATGACAAATGACCTTGAGGATTTGTTCAATTAAAATGAATTGGCTCACAATAAAGTATTTAAGCATTTACGTCTTGAATTAACAAGAGTGGAAAAAATGCTTAGGTACTTTTCGTGTGTAGGAATTTTGTATTTTTGATCTCACAATCATTTAGTGCCCAGCTGCAAATTTTCATCTCAAAACTCGGAGTAGCTTGGGAAACAAACGGATAGAAGGAAAACGAAATTACGTTATAAGTGAGGGTTCCCCATAGGCGGACGCGAGGGTTAGAGCCTTAACTTATCGCGTCTTTTCGCTTTCTTTCAACTGGTTTATCACCCGCTTTTGATCAACGGATACCCCTCATTTAGCACCTTTTCGGGAAGCACTCGCCGAGATCTTTTCTTCAGAAAATAAAAGAAAACATGCGAAATTGCCCATTAGGATATTATCTGCTAAGTTAGGTTCGACGAAAGTAGTGAGACACTTATTGGGAAGCTTTTGGTAACCCGTTGTCATTTTCCACCGAAACCAAGCTGAGGGGCTAGGAAACTTGGGCCAGTTGTTTTATGCTCAAAAATGATTTACTATAGGGTTACCAGATCCCCCTTCCAAAAAAGAGTATATATCCTTGGTTAAAAAAAAGAAGATATATAGGTATATTTATAAATGGTCTTATTAGTTCGTTTTAGGAATTCGTATCTACATGAACTCATCAAACTGAATTTATTGTGATAATAAAAATACGATTTTGTAAACTTTTTTTTTTTTTTTTTTTTTTTGGGACACCGTGGAATTTTATACATTTCAACAGAACTGATCAGTGGAACAAGCGTCGTTTTATTAATAGTTCAAATGGAGTAGAGTAGGAGCTCTATCAGCCTTTCGAAAATATCACAGAAATAAAGACGACTAGGAATGTTAATGTATGCTGTTCAAGGCAACAACTAGAAGGAAAAAGATCTTTTTCGAATTCCATTTGTCAAACTCAATTCAGGAGTACCTAGGTAAGGCATAAGATAACATTTAAGTTTTCTAATTACAGTTTCAATTAAAAGGTAGGTACTTTATCTGTAAAGTGAATAAGCATTTCAAAAATACTTCTAACCCGAGTAAAGGTCGATCCACACGTATCCGTGAGGTGACAAGACGTAAAGTACCGTACAGTGGCCTTCAGTGAAAAAAAAAAAAATATTGGAACGATGATAAACAAAAGAGGGAAAGACTGTGCGTGTTCACACGTGTCCGACCGACGGATTGAGGCTGAGGCGTTCACAGTGCCCTTCAGGCTTCCGTGATGGAGTAGAAAAATCATGTTTAGTTTTACACTGACGTGAAAACGGCATTGTTCGTTGTGACATAAGTACCTTGGCGTCCTTCTCTTGCAGAAATAGCCTGTCTCCAGAATGAGTCTTTTTTTGTGACGTACTTCTCAACTTTCATTAGCAAATCACAAAATGCGTTCGGGCTCATTCGAAAATATTCATAAAATTTACACTCGTTGCTCGTTCCTCGAATCACCCATATGGGATGAACCCAGTGTCTTCTTTTCTTCTCTTCTTCCTCGTCTAAAAGCAGTGCTATTACAGCAAGATCTCTTGTACTGAAACTAATGATGCACGAGAACATCCAATCTGAAGGCCACATCCACACTGAAAAAGAAGGCCCATCTCGCAGACACCTCTAATCACAGGAGAACACTGGCACGGAAAGGTATGGTCCTGTGAGGATGACACTGAAAAATTCATCACGGATGCCAATGAACACGGAAGGCTACAGTGCCGTCACCTCTCATATATGTGTGGATTGACCTTAAAACGGTACATCACACATCATTCTCTCAGAAGTATCACCCTAGGCCTAAAAAAATGCAAAACCAACACTCAATATTTTATTGATTGGTCATAATCACAAATGTAGTCTTGAGGTGACTGACGTGTTGGTTTCAATATGGCAACGACTGCAATACTGTCACAGTGACTGCAGAACTACTTAGAACAACTAAACATGGAAGTAGGATCCTACTTCCATGTTCCTGGCTACCCATAGACTATGAAAAAAGATTATATTTGCCTATAAAATGAAAAGTGCATGAAATTATGGGGCCAAAAAGAGTATAGATACTATAAAAAGAGTATGTCTGGTAACCCTAATTTACCACGACTGCATACCTACGTCTCTTTCATTGTCTGAGTGTATCACCACTCCACAAACCACACAGGAAATTCATGAGATGAAGGCGTGAAACAACAGAATAGGGGTAATTGAGGTTTGTAACGTTTTTGTTCTAAATTAGTGTGCCAGTTCAGTGTGTGCACTGCGGCTCTCCTTTATTCAAGGGGTGTTCTACCGTCAAGGCAGTTTAGTTGTTCTAAGTAGTTCTGCAGTCACTGTGACAGTATTGCAGTCGTTGCCATATTGAAACCAACACGTCAGTCACCGCAAGACTACATTTGTGATTATGACCAATCAATAGAATATTGAGTGTTGGTTTTGCATTTTTTTATTGGTTTATGATATGAACTTCAAATAGCCTAGAAGGCGGAGGGATAACCTCAATTAAGAAAAACTATCCAAAACCGTACCTACCCAAAATCCCTATCAAGAGTGTAAACCCCCGATCTCAGCTAGTATAAACATTTTTTTGTGAAAGACTGCAGTAACACTGTCTCAAATTTTTACAGTATTGAAAAAAGGGCTTATGTTTATGTAGGTATTTAGTCATTGCTTAGATTAGATAAGATTCATATTCATGTTACTGTTACCTACCTCGTAGGTTACTGATGCATAACACGAACACCATTCATTGCCACTTGATATTCCTCCATTCATCTCTCTGATTTTACTAGACTGACCCATTGGGCTGAGATTTAATTTACATTCGAAAGATACTGTCACACCATTGTTTCATAGGTTCTTACTGATGTTGAAGGTATGTACATACGGAGTGCATCAGTAGGTACTTCACTTACGTCTGTGAATTCCTATATGAGTATAGCAGAAGCAAGTCCCCCCCCCCCCCCCCCCATTCACACCAACTGGCTGCAATCCTTGCTGTGTTCCATATTTTGCCTACCTGGTGTTGTTCCAGATCACTCGAGCTTTTCCCGGTCCCCAGCTTCCTGGTTCGCCCTCCCCTTTTCTCGCCTCCTTGCGGATTCCACTAGGTTCCAGTAGACTTCTCCACAACGCCATCAGGATTTCTCATGACCAATCCATTTCCGCATTCTGATTTCAACTTCTTTGGAAGTTGATTGGTAGTCCTCCACAATTCATGGTTGGATGTCGTATTGGGCCACCAAATCCCCAGTATCCTGCACAACTGTGTTTGCCAGACGTTTGCAGTTGACGAGTGCAGTAGCCTTCGTTCATGTACTCTCCACTGGATGCCCTGGTGCCTTCCTTCAAGCTAGCATCGCATTATGCTGTCCAGCACAACAATTAAAGAGAGTCACTGACAGGACACAGCCTTGCTCCACACAAGTTTGAGTCCTTATAGGATTTGACAGCTGACCCTTACGGATAATCTGACATTTGAAGCCATAGTTATGCATGTGTGTCGGTAGGTTCGTTTGGGTGGACAGTCCTGGACCGTTCCCGACTGTTCTATACAAACCACTCCCCTTTTATTTGTCCGAACATCACCAGAACTGGTCCTGGGGTCAGGAGTTGGCTGTTAGGCAGACAGTCCAGGACCGTTCGAGACTAGTTCTAACAGTCCTAGATTTTTTCGAGCACTGTTGATCCTGCACATTGATTGTTGATCATGCTTCTTCAGCTTATGTGGAAGGTTGCAATGCTTTGGGTTATCTGTTCGGAATCATCAGCGTGCTTTTGAACAGACACAGTTCTGGACTCAATCCTGGATCGTTCTGTCCCCTCATGTTTAGAACGTAGTTCAATCCTGGACAAGTCCAGGACTGTCTGTCCGAACAAACCAGGTATAGGGGAAATGCATCAATCTGTCACAAGGAATCGATGAGATTGACTCACCATAGTAGAGGTCTTGATGCAAAGTGAAAATTCCTTTCTTGCGAGAGGTCCTGTTCTGTATTTTAAAGTTCTGGGCGGAACATGAAGCTCACTATATCTAGTGGTCTTCTCTGTTTCGACCAATGGGCTCCTTGCCATTGTAACAAATACCCATAGTAGGGTGGTGACACCAGTATCATATACTATGTAGTGGAGATTTGCCGGTTTTTATTTAATTTTTTGGTCAGTTTTCATCCCAGAAGCATTCGGGGGGTAGTACCTTATGCTCCTACTCATTGAGAACGAAAAGAAACCAAGAACTTGACGAAATTATGTTTCCTTCAGTTATGTAGATTATTTTCGAAAATTTTTTTTTCCCCACCAGTTTCATACAGGTCCGAAGTCGGGTGACACCGATGTCATTCACCATATAAACTGGTCTAATTGATGGAAATTTCAAATAAAATTATGCATAGTGATGTCACTGGGGACTTGTTTTCATGTCACCAGTATCACCTCCCCCCCCCCCCCCCCCCCCCAAGTGTTTCCCGGACAAAATAAACCACAACAACCAATATAAAGGTCCCAAAACATGGGTCTCACAGAGATAGTGAGAAAGAAAAATAATAGCAGAACATACAAAATAAAATGAGCTCACCTCTCAACCAAATCACTAAACGACTGGCTGAATAACGAGTGACTCTGGGTTTTCGGATAACACTCACCCAACCAAATAACTTTCCCAATAGGTCCTGCATTTTTCGGATTCACTTGTTGAATCTACAGCCACGTTTTAAGCGAAGTCCCATTCTTCCAGACCGTTTAGAACTCTTAATATTTGAATTTCATGTTGAAAATGTATGGTACTGGAGCAGTGTATGCGACCGTTGCCACCACCTTAAAATAGGTTACCTACATCTAATAGTTCTGGAGTTCTGCATGTGACAAAATTCAAATTTTGCGCTTGCGCAGTGATTATTCTGATCCAATCGTGTCGAAATTCATTGCAACCGTCTTGAAGCCAGCTCCCAACTACCCTCCGAATTTGAGCAAAATCGGTCCATTAAGAATCGAGAAACAGTTCTGTCATGAAATTCACGTTTGCGCATGGGCAGACGATGCCATTGGCCCAACGGCAATGAAATTTATAGGGGACTGTCGGGGTAAATTCGGAGAACCCCTGAAAATTTCACTAAAATTGGTTTGGTAGTTCTGGAGTTCTGCCTGTGAAAAAATTTCAGGTTTGTGCAGGCGCAGTGGCTATCAATGATCCAATCACTACGAAATTCATAGGCAGTTATCTTGAAACCAGCCCCCGACTACCCTCCGAATTTGAGTGAAATCGTTTCATTATGAACTGCGAAATCGTTGTTTCATGATATTCACGTTTGGGCATGCAGTGTTTATTACTGATCCAGTTGCGACGAAATTCATAGGCAATCACCTTGGAGCCAGCCCACAAGACCTTCCGAATTGAAGCGAAATAGGTCCATTAGGAAGTGAGAAATCATTATTTAATGTAACTCACTTTTGCACTTGCACACACACTACCATTGGTCCGACGGCGATGAAATTCATAGGGGGATCGCCTAGGGGCTAACCCGCACGATCTCTTAAAATTTAATCAAAATCGGAACATGATTTTTTGTAGTTTGCTCAGGACAAGGAATTGACCACAGCCAGGCACAGGACCAAAATGGTTCAGAAAGTTTTGAAATGCAAAAGACAAGAGAAAATTTGATTTTGGAGGATTTTTTAAAAATTATTGCACCAGTACAAAGGCTTCGGTAAGGAGGAAGCAGATCATAACACCCTGTTCGAGCCTCCCCGAAGTATAAAATTATGTTGGATAGGGACCTCATTTTATAGTTGTGGGTTGGAATTGTCTGCTGGAACTTACTGTATGCCCTAGTTTTTGACCTAATCATACAACTATTTCTCTTGCAGGTATTTACGTTTCAGCAGGCTATGATGGAAGCAAAATCGTCAGAATTGAGGAGAAGCAGGCGATGCTCCCACAAAGTAAGCTATAATGAATGGTGGGACAAGGATTATGTTGCACCTGAGGTATTGCCATCTGATTCAAACAGGGATGAATTGACCCACAGAGGATTTGTTAGTTACATTGAAGACGTTACTGCTATAGAGTTTGCAACTCTGGATGACATGAAGTTGTATGACAGTGTCGCCGATAAATTGGGTATTGCATGTTGTGCTTCTTTCAATGAATTTTCTCGTCCGTTTCGAGGGTTCTCAGAAGAGGAACGTTGCAGCTCGGAAAATTGCTTGTTCCGTTTTAAGAAATCTATAAATAATCGTGATTGTGTGAAGTCCAGTTGTGTAGATAGTGGGGATGATACTCAGCGAGTTAATCTAACAAACAGCGTGGTTCTAAAACCAATTGTGAGTTCTGGCGGAAATAAGAAAGCCAGGTTCAAGGCCAAGTTCACCAAGTCATCAACATCGGGGCCTCGTAGAAAAAAATCTCGTGTCCCATGCAGCGCTGCGGCTAAGTATCAAAAAAAGGAACATGATGAAGTCATCAGTTTACTTACTCCAACCAGTTCACCCACTGCTTCATCCTGCAGTCAGACAGGTCCATCTAGAGATTCTGGATTTGGGATTAGTGTAGAATATGAATTGCTGTTAACCCCAGAAGGTTCATCCACCTTTTTGGAACAAGAAAGCCATCACCCTGATAATGTGCCCCCAGTGAAAGATTTTGTGGACTTGGGGCCAATTAGTATGGCGTCTATACCTTATATATTCAAGTGCTGTGCATCCCATGATTGTCAAAATCCCAAAATTTGTGCAAATGAATCATCATTCTTCACTCTTTGTCTCAAATTAACTACTGGGAAAGGCAAAGCCTTCTCAAAGTTGGCCACTAAGTATCTAGATGAATATAAGGAGTGCAATGTTATTGACAGATTGTCAGCTACTATTGCTGCCTCTGCAGTGGATTCATCTGTCTCTTCAATTTTTCTACCCATCAAAAAAGAACTAATCAGCCGTTTATTTCCACAGTCAAACAAGACCCGAAGTATGGATCCTTATATCAACAAGGATAGGTTATCAGAGTTTTCCAACCATGAAGAGTCTTCCTGTAGTAGTAATGAACCCACAGGGTTTCACGAAGATCCTATTACCTTTGAACATTTGCAATCAAAGGTTCAAAAACACTCAACTAGTGATGATCCTTTTTCAGATTCTAGCTGCAGTAATGTTGTCAAATATTTTATTGGCAAAAATGAGTTGTTGCACGATCTTCCCACTACACGAAGTGCTTATCTTATTGCTACAAAAGATCCACTGACAAAGAGGCTGCTCGAATCGAGTTCCTTCTCAGAGCATGAAAGCTCACCTAAGATATCAAAGGGCGGTTCAAAACCGGTGGAGTGGAGTTTAAAGACAAGGGCTGATAGTAATTTCATTCTTGATAACTTCAAATCGTCCTTGGATGTATTTGCTTCGAGTACACCAGAGTTGGATCCTTTGAGTATGGACTACCAGGCACACCATAACAAGAGTCCAATGCAAAATGCTTTCCGAAGAACCCAACATATAGAGCAAGCAAGACATATTTCCAAGCGTCGCCGTAAGTCACAAAATGGACCTTCATCATCCACAGAAAGCCTAAATTGCACATCAGCAGGTAGCGTTGCATCATCAAATCCCGAAAATGAGCAACCAGAATGCAGCAGTACATCCTTGAACCTGCTGTCCCATTGCATCCCGATAACTCCTGAAAAGTACACTGACAACAGTTTTAAGGGTGTTATTGACTTAACAACTGAAAATGGTTCAGCCACTGTTGATCACCATCTAAGAACAGGAAAAAGGAAACGGTTGCTCCCACGTGCCTTCCAGTTGCCTGAAGAAGTCATACTTATCGATGATGATGATGATCTTCATCCTGATGAGAGTTATACATTTGAACCTAATGGGGAATCTTGTAAAGTAAGAAGGTTAGAGTCTATGAGGTCAGTTTCTCCAGTTAGTAAACGAGATGGTGGTTTGCGAAGAGTAAACACTACTCTGAACTTGGACGATTGCATCATTGATCTCACTGAAGGCAGTGAAATTGGTGAGACTCCTTCCAATTCCAGAGAAAAAATCATTGACCTTACTGTAGGAGATCCATCTCATCCTCCGTTGGAAGACATTCTAGATGCAAACCTACCTCCAGACAATCTAAACACTGGTCTGCTACCTGGCAGCAGTGGGATTGGTGAGACCCTGTCAAATTCAGAAGAAAACTTCACTGATCTTACACAAGAAGATTTGCTTCACTGTCCATCAGAAGAAATCCTTGAGGCAAGACCACCTTCAGACAAACTGGGTAGTGCTGGTCTGTCTGGCAGCAGTGGAATTGGAGAGACCCTGTCAAATTCAGAAGAAAACTTCACTGATCTTACTCAAGAAGATTCGCTTCCAAGTCCATTAGAAGAAATCCTTGACACAAGACCACCTTCAGACAAACTGGGCAGTGCTGGTCTGACTGGCAGCAGTGGAATTGGAGAGACCCTGTCAGGTTCAAAGGAAAAATTCGTAGAAGTTGCTGAAGGAAATTTGCTTCATCTCTTAGAAGAGACAATACCATCTTCAGACAAAATGGGTAGTGCTGGTCTGACTGGCAGCAGTGGAATTAGAGAGACCTTGTCAAGTTCAAAGAAAAACTTCACTGACCATACTGAAGGAGATTTGCTTCACCGTCCATCAGAAGAAATCCTTGAGACAAGACCACCTTCAGACAAACTGGGTAGTGCTGGTCTGACTGGCAGCAGTGGATTTGGAGAGACCCTGTCAAATTCAGAAGAAAACTTCACCAATCTTAATGAAGGAGATTCGCTTCAGAGTAAATTAGAAGAAATCCTTGAGACAAGACCACCTTCAGACAAACTGGGCAGTGCTGGTCTGACTGGCAGCAGTGGAATTGGAGAGACCCTGTCAGGTTCAAAGGAAAAATTCGTAGAAGTTGCTGAAGGAAATTTGCTTCATCTCTTAGAAGAGACAATACCATCTTCAGACAAAATGGGTAGTGCTGGTCTGACTGGCAGCAGTGGAATTAGAGAGACCTTGTCAAGTTCAAAGAAAAACTTCACTGACCATACTGAAGGAGATTTGCTTCACCGTCCATCAGAAGAAATCCTTGAGACAAGACCACCTTCAGACAAACTGGGTAGTGCTGGTCTGACTGGCAGCAGTGGATTTGGAGAGACCCTGTCAAATTCAGAAGAAAACTTCACCAATCTTAATGAAGGAGATTCGCTTCAGAGTAAATTAGAAGAAATCCTTGAGACAAGACCACCTTCAGACAAACTGGGCAGTGCTGGTCTGACTGGCAGCAGTGGAATTGGAGAGACCCTGTCAGGTTCAAAGGAAAAATTCGTAGAAGTTGCTGAAGGAAATTTGCTTCATCTCTTAGAAGAACTTGAGACAATACCATCTTCAGACAAAATGGGTAGTGCTGGTCTGACTGGCAGTAGTGGAATTGGAGAGACCTTGTCAAGTTCAAAGAAAAACTTCACTGACCTTAGTGAAGGAAATTTGCTTCACCATCCATCAGAAGAAATCCTTGAGACAAGACCACCTTCAGACAAACTAGACAGTATTTCGGGCAAAGATGGCACTTTTAATGAAAAAACAGAAATACTAACCAAATCATTAGAGACACCATGCCATGGAGGTGTTACACCAAAACGCCTGTCTGTGTCTGCAAGTCTTCAAGAACTTTCTGTCATGTGCACTACAGCTCCAAGTCTAGGATACATCAAAGTTGGCAAGTACCCAACTGGCGAATTGGTGCTCAATGAAACATTCACAGCTCGAGTTTATAAACACTTTGACGATTTGAAGGCATTGAACACTTATCTTAACCAGCGGTTTGCTAAAATGTCTGGTGTGAGTGCTCAAGGGCCTTTGAAATGGATTTTAGTTACTGCAGGTGTCATTAAACTGAAGAAAGTTCGTCCAATCAACCCCAAAGTCTGGTTTCATCCACATGATTATTTCCTTACCAACCATGACTCTGATAACGAATTGGTAGTCCTACCAAAACCATCTAAACCAAAAGTCACTGCAGTTATAAATTCAGCAAGCAGTTCCTGTTCATCTCCCCCTGAGCCCATTGGTCAAGCGGAACCTGGAAACATGTCAAAGAAACCATGTGTAATCACTGTTGCGACAAGTAATTCAACTACGCCCACTAAATCGGAGGTCACCTTTGAAAAGCCAAAAGCTGCTCGCCTTGTTTCTATCTTATTAAACAAGGAACACACTCAAAAACTTGACACTTTTGTCTGTGATAACAAACAGATGACAAGAAACAAGGTGAATGCTAATCAGATTATCCCAACAATACCTTATGCAAAAATTATCAAGCCTAATAGGGAGTCATTGACCACCCCACAGATCATCATCCACCCTGGCGGTCGATCATTACCTGATGTGAATGACATAACTGGTACCACTCACCATGTAGGAATATCATCAGTTGACAGTCAGCATAACATCAGTGCAGGTAATCAGTCTTTTACCAACACGACGAACAACAGCAAGGGTAGTTCCCAGTCTGAGGTCACTGGAAAACTTTCACTCAGACCCAAAATTATACAGACATTTTCATTGAACAGTGTGCCAAGCGAGTGCCAGCCTCACCTTAAGGCAACTGTTCACTGGGGCCCGAAGACTGGATCCATTGCAAATAAACTCTCAAACATAGTGAGCAATCACACACCTTTTGGAGCCACTCAGAATATGACAGTGCCAAACTTCGAAAAACGCCAAGCGGTTGTGCACCAATACAAGATGTCCTCAGGTGGTACTGTCAGCATATCTTGTTCTACCCCATCTGTAGCACTATTACCAACCAAAGGTGTTGCCCAGTCTGCTGCTTCAGAATCCTCTAAAAACGTAGGCCTAGAGAAACCAAATATTAGTCGGCCTGGGACAGTTTTGGTTAATAGCCTAGCGAATCAGCCGATTGTGAACCTCCAACATAAAGTCCAAGTCACAAGTACTACTAGTAAAGTTCCATCAAATAATGGGCAGGCTGTGAAGGTAGTGCTTACTCACCAACCAAATGTGTTCCCTGGCACTACTCGATCTGTTAAATTATTACCCTACAAAGAAGGTGACCAGCCCACTTCGAGAGCAGCTTCCCTTAATATGAGCAGCAATGTTCTTCAGAAATCGTGTGCTTCGAAGCCAATGGTATTCTGGGTGAACCAGCCAAATGGCAGATCACTGAAACGACCTGGTACTTTGACTCCTTCAGTGAATATTCAAACAGTACAACCCAGCAACACCCACAACTTGTCTTCTAGTAACATGACCGCCACTCCAGCTCATTCAGTGCTCAACAAACTCGTCACGCAAACCACAAACCAAAGTAAATCCTCCACCGCACACCCTGTCACGGTAATGTTGAACAGTCCAAGACCTCAGGATGACCAGAAGTCATCCAATGTGCCAAGGATCATTCTCAACAAACCCACTGGACCTCAGAATGAAGTGATACACCAACCGATGAAGCGGGTCCCTTTAGTAACTACTAACGCTCAAGGGGCTATCACCAGATTAACAGCAGCCCCAGTTACAACCACCAGCAATCCCGGAATGTATTCAGACGCTATGATTTATTTTGCTTCTGACAGGAATAGCATCAGTGGAATACCTGTACGAAAGTTCCCTTCCACTGTTGGTGGAGTTCCAGCTGATCAGAGTAAAATCCTGCAGCCACCAGCGAAACTCCACCGGGCTGCATTGAACATGCAAACGTAGTTCGACTAATGTATTTAACTCAATCTATCAAGTTATGATGAATTCATGTTGGCTAAGGTTCCTACTACATAAAGTTGGCACATATTAATGAATTTATCATTTAAACCTGTTATGAATTAGGTACCTTGGTTATCCTGTTATGGAGAGCCGAAAGATCTTATTAAGTGCTTTCCCTTGAAGCGGTGCACAAGCCCTATCATGACTTAAAAAAAAACTTACGGTGAAAAAAGATTTATGGTGAAAATGGAACTCTTCATGGATGCTAAATCCAATTTTGAGATCCACAGGTACACTTGAAAGTTACACGCTGTAGTACCTTCTCAAGTTTGATCATTCTTAGAAGATATGGAAGTCAATTGGATAGTAGTTGTTATTTTTAACTGTAAAAATTATTTTGTATGTACTGTGTACCATAATTTAAATATTAATCACTCTGTAAAGGAAGAAAGTGATGATTATGAGACTGAGAGAAATTTGTGTTCATAATTCCCTGTACATTATCATAAAAGCTTCTAGGTCAATCTTAAACTCTTGAAGTTCATAAACCTTGAACCATTGATGAAATAGATCATTACTCATATAACCATGAATTTATTGTGTGTAACTTGATATCAGTGCACAAGTTACCCTCAACGTCTTTGAAATTGAGTGGCTTCATTTTATTTATCTATGCACTGCTGTGATAATAATATTCTAATATAGATTTGTTCTGTATTTCTTGTAGGTGAATAAATAATTTTTTGCTAAAAAGTTGTAAATTCTTTTCCCTGTCCACTGCAATAGTTTACCACACACATGCCTTGTCGGGTGACTGCCGAATTTATTGACGAATGGTGATTATTGTTGGAAACTTTTCGTTGTGGGTATTGAATAAAACACACTGAATGTATGGGTAAACATTGGTGAGTAGATGTACCTAGTGATCTGTAGAGCAAGGATTGAAATGATGAGTGATGTAGTAAAGTTTTTTTCACGCTGGACTAAGGGGCGGTTGCTGAGCTGGGGGTTTGAAAATCTCGGACTAACTGTTAGTCCATGACTTCATGATACCGGAGTTAAATATGGGAAAAAATGGCTTGCTGAGTCCCGGACTAGGTTTTTTAATTCTGGGATCATCTCAGCCCGGGACTAAAAATTAGTTCTAGACTTTCCGAAGAAAGTACTAGATCAACGGAGGGAAATGTACGGGAATTGCTGTTATTATGTTGGTAGTACCATCATTTCCATCTGATTCTCGCCTTCTTCCAGGTTATCTCCAAGGTTACCTCACTCATGCCCGTGTTTTTTGCCTATTGTTTGTTGCCAACCTAGAGTTGTTTCCTTTCGTCGGTCTACATTCCTTATACTACGCTGTAATTCCTAAAGGTTTCGACTGACTGCACCTACTCATATTTCTAGAGCCTTTGCAACATTCTATGTGTTTTAATGATAAATATATTTTAAAATATATTTATAGAGTTGTTATCGTGAAGCAAGAAGTTTTATGCATGATTATCAAAAGTTCGAGTTACTTGCTAGGTGCCACTCGCTTTCCCGGTGCTTTTGGGTAGAAAGAATCTATAGTAGTTACAATCACTTCTCGTGTTAAATTTGAAATATCAAAACATCGATTTACTAAAATTATGTACGGCAAAGTCATTGGAAAAAGCGACGAATTAAATCATCCCTTGTTGTATATTCTTCTTGGAAAACATTCATTCGTCCCACTGGCGGTCAGTGACATCCTCTTCATTTTGAGTATAATCATCCTAGTCCTCCCATTCCTCCCATCTGTTGATCACCAGTTTCTCGGTGGAGGGTTCCTTCGGCAAAAAACCTTACCGCTACCAAATCCTTGTTCCCCACAGGTATGGTATGAGGGGCTCGAGAGTCTGGCATATCCATCAACTCTGCCACCATTTCTATAAAATCTCTAATGCTTTCTTTTGAGAGTCTGTAACTGTCTTTGAACTCTTCGTCCGAGAGATCATCAAATGGATTGATTGGATTCCCTATCATACCTGGGCCTCCGAATGTCATCTGGTATGTAGTCTAGGTAGTCCATTAAAGTTAAAACAAACTATAAAAAACACAAACTACCAAACAAGAACGCAAACCTCAAAAAAAACCTCTCGAGACAGCAGATAAACTCTGGGATCAATGAGACAATTCTGCAGAAGGGAGGGATTAAAAATCAGGGCTAAAGTGAGCCCAGGACCAACATTTGATTCTGGACTAAGTACTATTGGGAGCTCAGCAAGGCACCAGAATTAAAGATTAGTCATGGTTTATGTCGAATTCGAACTCAGCAAGTCATTTCATGAAGTCCGGGTTTAAAATTAGTCGAGGTCTAGAAATTGACCCTGGATCTAGGCATAGTCCAGGACCAAATATAATCCGAGTCTCGGCAACGTATTTTTCTGATAAACCCGGACTATCACCATTTAGTCTAGGACTAAGCCCTAACCTCGAGCTCAGCAACCGCCCCTAATAGCGTCAAGTGTTCTGGGAACTGTAGAATCATTTTCAATGTTTACCACTTGTGAGCAAGGCAAAAGCTCTTGGGCAGCATGTTGTGTGCATGGATATGAGTTCCATTTTGTAAATTAATCTGGGTACCCATCTGACACCATGAATGTAAGCAATGGTGATAGCAGAGATTAGATAGGAAGAGTTGGGGGGGGGGGGGGGGGGAATTAGTTATGTTAAGAATCAGTTCTTTACATGGGCTAGGAATCTCACACTAGAATATTACAAGGACCTTAATGATCTGTTGTGGGTGAATGCGAATATGCACACTATTTAAATTTCCAGGAGTTGGGTTGCAGCTTGGATATAAGATGGATAGTCAACTACTTTCCATTCTCGCCCAAGATGGCCGTTAGGCGTGTATCCGGACCACCCGGTGTTAAGCATGGGTACCAACCTTATTTTCCTCTGTTTCTGGTTAGAAAGTTGCTGCTTCCCCTGGCCCAGCTGTGACTTTCTTCCTTCTCTTCTAAGTAATCCCCAAGTTTTTTCATCGAAATCCTTGGAGGCAGGTAGGTATACGTAGGAACACTTCCAATTTCTCTGACTAGTATACAAATTAGTAGGTATAATCGTATAATGAAGTATTTTATTATTATTTTGATTCATTGAAGGAGGTATTGGTACCCATGGCCATGTGCAATGGCTATACCTACCATTGACGGCATTGACCATTGAAGGCAAGAAATTCAGAGGAGATTATCAAGAGGTCTTTCACCAACTGCCTAAAAAAATTGAGGGGAATCACGTAGATATTGTGAGAGTTACGCAATTTTTGTAAAAATAATTGGTCCATTGATCAAGGTTTTTTGAGATGCCTCTGGAGTCCTTAGGCTGATTCCATTTCCGTTTTGTTGAATATTTTCTTTCAACAAAAAATCTGACAAAAATTCCCATTGCCTCTTTTGAAGTTATAGGAAAATTTTACGAAGTTCTATTGGGGTTTGTGAGTTAGAGATAAGTATGTCAACTTCGATCTGCAGAGGCGGATGGTGCTTGTCTAGGGGGACCAGGTAATCCGATCTTGAAGTTGCAGTTGTGGTAAGGAAGCAAATATCTAGGATGACTCCATTTTTGTTTCTCACTTGGTTCACTTGCCGAAATCTGGGGAAGTGAAAAAATTTATCACTAACGACGGTTTGGTGGACTAAGTAGGATGAATCTGATCGGAAGTGAGTGGCCAGTTTATATCAGGCAGGAGGCAGGTTGTAATAACCAAAGACTCAAAGTTAGGATATTCAAAGAAAAGTTTAGTTAGTACAGCTGTACAGTGTAGTACAGTGTTTATCTTATGCATTTATTTTTGAATGAGGGGTGTGTAGACTGATCCAAGTATGGTTTTGAGCCGAGGATGTGTGATGAAAACATACTCTATGTCGTGTGAAGTGTGAATGGTATTGGCCACAGCAATTAGAGATTTATGTGCTGGTTGAATTAGTTGGATCCATGCAGTAGATTTTTTTGTTGAGAGAATCCCATCTCACTGTCAAGAATGTTGTCATCCAAGTTTGTTTCTGTAGTGATTGGGAGTCTAACAGACGAGTCGATCGCTTGATTGAGAATGGTTGTATAATTGGTGGCCCCTGGCTCTTTTATATCCCCTTGACAAGATCAGAGGGGGGTCGGGGGGTCCCCACTCTGAGATATCTCATGCCTAGACAGTACATGGGTTGTGGAGGAGCAGCCGATCACAACACTGCTCCCCCCAGAATTTAAGTATGCTATTATTTAAATTTTCTTCTTGTCGCTGTGGCTGTTGCCGGGCGTGGGAGGTGCGTGTGTTGGTTCCGAGTGGGCTGTCCGGGTGGTTGCAGTGGTCGTTGTCGTGGGGTGGCGATGGGGCGAGGCCGATTAGTGGCGTGGGTGCCGGTGCGGGCGCGAGATGTCCCGCCGGCGTCGGATGTGGGCCGTGCGGTAGCTCGGGCGCTGTTGTCGGTGGCGTTGGCGGCGGTGCCGGCTTGGGCGACGTCGGCCGTGCCGGAGGCGTGGCGAAGGTGGACGTGCCGAGGGTTGGGGTTTGAGTGCCCCGCTCCGTTGTGGCGAGGAGGGCCTTTGTGATGCTGCGAGCGTTCGTGGCCTTGGTGGTAACGTCGGGCGAGACTTGCACTCCTGCAGTGTGTTGCTGGGGGCGCCGCACCCCGTGGAGGCAGCAGTCTGTGCACGTTCCAGCGTAAGGCGGGAGCTGCAGTGTGATGGTGGTGTTCGGCGGGGTGGTTACCGTCATCACCGGCGTACCTGGCGTGGTGGTGGACGGCCGCGGTGTCAGCGGGCGGATACCCGGCGGTGGCTGTCGCTTGGGTGGTGCACGCTGCTGCGTCGTGCTGTCCTGGGGCCGCGCGTGGAGGGGTATCGCGCCGGCCTTTGATATGGCCATGGCCTGGCGGATGGGGATGGGGGCCATACCTTCCTGGCGGCTGTGGCCGGGTCGGCTTGCGCTTCGCCGGTGCTGGAGGCGACGGCGTGACGGCGAGGTCTCGGAGGAGCTGTGAGGCGGTTGGAGGCTTCGGAGACATAGCGTGATAGTGGTTGATGTATGTTGTTTGCGCTCGTCTTTATAGTCGCGGCCGTGGGGTGGGGGGCGTCGGGCGGCATGTTGGGGGTGTTCACCGTGTGCGTGGGCGGGGGTGCCGGCTTGCATCTGTCGATTGATATTGATGGTGTGCGGCGATCGTCCGTGAGGTAAGTGACTGTTTTTCCATCGTTTGTCAGTACTTGATGGGGGCCGGTGTAAGGTGGCTCGAGTTTACCCCTCGGTGTGTCTACGCGGACGTACACATGGGTCGCTGTGCGCATGGTTGTTGGCATGTAGGACTGTGTGTAGTGGCGGTACGATTCGTTTGTGCGTAGGGGTACAGTTGTTGGTGGAGGTTGAGTGAACAGATCCCCTGGGAGGCGTGGTGTGGCCGAAAAGAGGCGTTGGGCCGGCGAGTAGCCGTCGGGGCCCGGGCGGTTTCGTAGGCCGAGGAGGAGGCCGCTGAGTTGCGTGGCCCATGTGCGGGACGTGGATGTGGCGAGGATTGCGTCCTTTAGGACTCTGTGTAGTCGTTCGACGAGGCCGTTGGCTTGGGGGTGGTAGGTGTTTGTATGATGTACCTCCGTGCCCATGGACGTGCAGTATTTGTGAAATTCGGCGGAGGTGAACTGGGTGCCCTGGTCGGTGGTTACGTGTGCCGGGGAGCCGTAGCGGGCGATCCAATGTGTGTGTAGGGCCGTGATGACTGCGTCGGCAGAAATGGTCGAGAGGGGTGCGCATTCGAACCAGCCAGTGGCACGGTCGATCATCGATAGTATGTATTTTTTCGTTGCCGACGGTGGTAGCGGGCCGAAGAAGTCGATATGTAGGTGCTCGAGTGGCGCTGCGTCGGGAAATTCGCCGAGGGGGGCCCTGATGTGCCGTGTTATTTTGGCTCGGTTGCAGCTCGGGCAGGCGCGGGTGAATAGCCGTATTGATGAGGTCATGTTTGGCCAATAGTATCGAGCGCGGATGAGGGCTGTGGTGGCCTTAATCCCTGGGTGTGTCATCCCGTGTATGTGTCGGAAAACTGCGAGGTGTAGCGGCGTGGGGATGTAGGGGCGAGGCGAGGCGTCGGTGTTTTCGCACATGATTTCGTGGCCTTGTATTCGGTGCGCTGTGAGAGTCATGGTGGCGATGTGATCATCGGCGGCCTGTGCGTCGGCTAGTTGTTGTAGCGTGAAGGGGGTGCCGTGATCCGTGACTGCGTGGGCCGTGTTGGCTGTTGGTGGGAGTCGCGAGAGGTAGTCGGCGACGATGTTCGTTGGGCCCTCGGCGTACCTGATGTCCGTTGTGAATTCGGAAATAAATCGAAGGTGCCGGAGCCTCGTCGGCGGGGCCGTGTTTGACTGAGTCGCTAGGGAGGTCGTTAGGGGCTTATGGTCCGTGTATACGGTAAGTAGGCGCCCTTCGATTTGTTGGCGAAAATGTACGTTGGCGAGGTATATAGCCAGTAGTTCGCGGTCAAATGCGCTGTAGTTACGTTGAGCCGGGTTGAGGGTGCGTGAGAAGAAACCTAGCGGGCGTAAGTGCGTATTGTCGATGAAATGCAGCGCTGCGCCGACGGCGAAATCCGATGAGTCCGTGTGTAGGACGAGCGGTTGGGTCGGGGCCGGATGGGCGAGTGTGACGGAGGTTTCGAGTAAGCGTTTTGCGCGGTCGAATGCGTCAGCTGCGTCGGTGGTCCACGTGAGCGTGCGGTTGTCCTTTTTCTTCGCGTCGGGTGGTATCATTTCCACTAGGGGGCGGAGAGTAGGTGCGGCTCGTGGTATCGCTCGGTGATAGAAATTGATGAGGCCGAGGAATGTTCGAAGCTCGTGCACGGTAGTGGGCCGTGGGAATTTCTTAATGAGGTCCGTGCGTTCCGGTAGGGGTGTTATCCCGTCGGCTGAAACGTTGTGGCCGAGAAATTTGACTGAGGGCCGTGCGAGCTGGCATTTTGCTGTGTTGATTTGGAGGCCGTATTTAGCGAGGGTCTCGAGGAGCGTGCGTACGTGGGTGTAGTGTTCTGACGGAGTGGCCGAGGCGACCAGTATGTCATCTAGGTAACAATACACGAAGGGCAAGTTGCGTAGGACGTGGTCCATGTAGCGCTGCCACGTCTGCGCTGCGTTTCGTAAGCCGAAATTCATTCGCTTGAATTGGTAGGCGCCGAAAGGTGTTAGGATCGTTGTCTTCGGTACGTCGCGTTCGCTGATCTTGCAGTGGAAGAATGCGCGTGTGAGGTCGAATGTGCTGTACACGGTAGTCCCGTACAGGGCCGTTGTGAAGTCGTGTAGGTGTGGGACGGTGTAGCGATCCGGTATAGTGAGTCGGTTCAGCGCTCTGTAGTCACCAACGGGGCGAATGTCACCATCGGGTTTCGGGACGATGTGGAGCGGGCTGGACCACGGCGCTTCCGAAGGTTCGATGACCCCCGTCGCTAGTAATTCGCCGAAATGGGCCTTCGCTTTCGCGTATAGGTCCGGTGATAATCGGCGAAGTTTCGCATGACACGGGGGTCCCTTCGTGACGATGTGATGTTCGACAGGAGCATCGCATGGTGTCTCTGAAGGTTTGTAGGCGTCGAGGAGGGCTTGAAATTGAGGCTCGTTCGCTGTCGTCGTGCAGATGGACTGGCTCGGAGGTACGAGGTCTACTGTCCCGGTGATGTACCGCTGTGTGGCCGCGTTGATGAGCCGAGCGTTGGGTAGGTCAACGAGTAGGCCGTGGTACGTCAAGAAGTCGGAGCCGAGGATCGGAGTTCATACGTCGGCGACTTTGAAGGTCCACTCGTACGGAGGGAGATCTGGTAGGTGTACTGATGCGGAGTGTGTGCCGTACATCTTGATCTCGGTGCCGTTTGCGGCACGTAGAGCGCTTGGACGTGTTGTTTTTCGGTTGAGCAGGGTGTTCGGGACGATCGAGACGTCAGAGCCGGTGTCCACGAGGAATTGTAGGGCGGTTCGTTTGCAGCGGATGAAGAGCCGAGATGTTGGTGGGTTGCGCACGGCCGTTACCGCTGGTCGGGCCGTGCGTTGTCGTTTCCCGATGGTTTCGGGCGCCAGGTGCAGGGGCTGCGGCATTTCTGTGCTCGGGGGCCCCATGTGCGGTGGTAGAAACATAGGGTAAAAAGTAAAGTAAAGTAAAGTAACAGCCATTTCAGGCTGGGGCTTTTCGTCCGACTGCCCTGCCGGCGTCGCGGACGTGATCAGCTGTCCTCCAATGGAGGATCAGAATTCGATCTGATCATTTCGCTCTTTACTTGGCTGCTCATTGCCTCGCCCCCTTGAGTGGAGAGGGGTTCGCCCAACAGCTACATGGGTCATACTTGGACGTGTCACCACGTGTCACGGCGGTCACCCATCCAAGTACTAACCACGCTCGAGGTTTCTTAACTTCGGTAATCTCACGGGAACCGGTTTATTCCACCTGATAAGGCCGTTGGGCTACGAAGCAAGCAAATCGCGCCTTTTTCTTGCCGTTCTGCATTTATGGGATGAACCCAAAATTTATTGTCTACTCGCCCTTCTCCTTTTCCTTGTCAGCAATGACAAAGAAACAAATGATTCAGTAATTGATACAAGTAACTCAGCTATGAATAATAGAAACATAGGGTGGTCGGCGGGCGGCGTGTGTTCGTTGTCGGCTGCGTCGGCGAGCGCGGTTGTCGTCTATTGTTGATCACTTCTACCTCTTCGGAGACAGTAGCCACCCGAGGAGGCGGGGCGAATGGTAGGAGGCGATCGGCGAGCGCAGCGAGTTTCACTATGTTGGGTTCGTCCTGTGCCGCTATGTGTAGACGTATGCTCTCGGGTAGGGCGCGGAGGAAGAGCTGTCGGACGAGCGGTGCGGGTGTGTCAGCCGGGAGTGCTCGGGTGAGTCGGCGAGCGAGGATCGACGGTAGCTCCTCGTCGGATGTCGGTGAGCCGTGAACCATCTGAAGGTGCGTGTGTCGCTAGAAGGCGAGTTTTGAGCGTCTGGTAACTACTGGTGTTCGAGGGGTTGATGTCGGCGCATAGATCCGCTTGTCGAGGTTCGAGGGCGAGGAAGGCTCGGGCGAATTTCGCATGTGGCGTCGTGAGGCCTTCGTGTGCGAGGATGATCTCGAGTTGGGCGAACCAGACGTGCGGAAATGCGGGGTCAAACGGCTGAAGCTTGAGAATTGAAGGAGCGCTCGCTTCGGGTGTCTTTTGCGGTTTCTGCTCGGTCATCTTCGGTTTCTTCTTAGGCGCCAGTCCGTTGAGGTGTCAGCAGGAAGTGTGCTCGGCGCCGGCGTCCGTTTCCTTATATAAGGATCGGAGATGGTGGGGCGAAGTAGCGGGAGGCGCTGCGATAGCCGTCGAGGCGGGCGTCGGAGTGGGGCGCCGCTGTGGCGTCGGTGGGGGCCGCGCGTGGTGGGGCTCGCTGAAGCGGAGGCGGGGCTGCGATGCAATCGAACGGCGGGCGCTGGGCGGTGTAGTCAACGTCGGATGTCACCAGTGTAGTGATTGGGAGTCTAACAGACGAGTCGATCGCTTGATTGAGAATGGTTGTATAATTGGTGGCCCCTGGCTCTTTTATATCCCCTTGACAAGATCAGAGGGGGGTCGGGGGGTCCCCACTCTGAGATATCTCATGCCTAGACAGTACATGGGTTGTGGAGGAGCAGCCGATCACAACAGTTTCAGTTAGAAAGAATACGTCGAAATCGAGCGAAGAAGCTGTGGGTTGAATTTGGTTCTAATACCTAGCACTACTCCTCGACCTAGTTCACTTCACTGTACGTTCGTTCACTAGGACCACAGAGTACAAGATTCAAGGACCCAGTGTTGGGAGGTGGATAGTGGATATGTTCAGAGATAGATGTTGGACACTGGACCTAGTTCAGTTCGCTGAATCGTCCACTAGGACCACAAAATACAAGACTCAAGGACCCATTGTTGAGAGATGGATATTGGATGGTATCTTCGTTCTAGTTTGTGTCGAATGACTGGAAATGAAAAGGAACTAGAATGAACTGCTGAACTAACTCAACAAAAAGGAACTAGAATGAACTGGTGGACTAACTCAAAAGGACTCCTTTCAAGGAGTCAACTAACAACTGAACTTGAATCCCTCAAATGAACTACTCTTACCACTAATCGTCAGCTCAGACTCGCCTTGGTTCCTCCTTGCTTCAAGTTCACATATCACACTGCGAATATATTGGAGCTCGGTGACAGTGCGATCGGAGTTCAAGGTGATTTTCTTGAATGGTGAATCCCCTGGTTGGCTTTTGACTTCAAGGCTACAACATCGTCTTGCATATCTTTAAACATTAAACGTAACGTCTTTGCCTATCAGTAAGTAATATATTTACCCAGTCGATTGACTCAAAGGTTTTAGAGGATGTTGATGAGTTCTCTTGCTTTATTCGCAAACAATAGTTCCGAGTCGTCGTCTGTTGGAACCTTCTGGCACATTATACATGATAACATTTCATGAACGACAACATTCGTGCATTTCAGCAATGGTTGACTCGTTAAATGTTGGAATATCAATTTTATCAGGTGGTCGAGTCTCCAATTTTGTGACCCTGTCCGATAGAGCTTGCATTTTGGTTCTAGTCTCAATAATATGCTGGTTGAGAACAACATACTTATATGTTGTTTGGACTCGCCTGGATGGCGTTTAGGGACTGGCCGATCATTTGAAATTCGGGAATAAAGTTCCCCAGTGCCGAAGCAACGCCTGCAGTCTCATCAGTAAGGTATAATATAGTAAAACCCTTCTAAGGCGGACACGCACCGGACCTGAAATTTTTTAGAGAGGGTCTCAGAGGAGAAGGGAATAGAAAAAACTGAAGGAAAAAAATCATTCCAACCAAAACCTGAACTTATAATATAGATTATTATGATATACATTAGGTATGATCAAATAATAGTTGATTATGTCCACTTTTTCCTTAAGGCTTAAAACTTTTCGCAAGTTGGTAGGTGCCACAGAGAAGTGACAACACAAAAACAAGTGATACTGAACACGTGGTACGAACACTCTATAAAGACTGACAGGTGTTTGACAGAAGGTATTTGACTGAAGACGTGTTGTGTTTGTTCATCTCCGATTGCCAAGGGGGAGAAGTGCAGAGCCGCCCAGCAGGGGCTTTATCAACTCACGGGGAACAGAAGTCATGTCTGCGTCCAGTCAGGAGGTGAGATAATACAGATATTCCTTTGTGTATGCCAGGACCACGAGGGGAGTCCGCCTTAGAGGAACTATAGGTAGTTATCCTCTAAGCAGGAAATCACCAAATTTAATATCAAAACCACAAAGGAAAGGCGATCCCTCCGCCTCCATGTTCAAATCATGTTATTGTATTTTATTCATTTTCTTTTGATAAAATTATTGGAAACTCTTGGAAAAATTGTAGTTCGAAGCCCGTTTTTAAAAAGCCGTTATTTTTTAAATGAGGGTGATTAAAAGTAAAAATCAATAGACCTATTGACATCTTGGTTAAAAGTAAAAATCAATAGACCTATTGACGTATTGACCTCTTGATTGGTTGGCCCAAGCAGGCAGAGCCTAGAGGGGAAGGTTCTCACTGCTGCCAACAACCCAACATTAGAAATGGCAAACCTTCAAGAACCTTTCCCTTGGTTTGATTTTGAGGACGTGTTTTTAAAATTTAATTAGAAATTTGCTGTTGCACTTCTGTTCATAATTTAAAGTTATGCATTGCTGCTCTAAGCGGGATTTGAGTTGAACTACTAGGTAATTTTCCTGATACATCATGTCAACAAGTGGTAATTTCTGATATTGAACAGAATTTGGCCAAAAAAAATTAGAATTTGTAACCCTCAAAAATTGCCCATTGGCAATTGGATGGTCAATTGAAGTATCCATAATCCGTAGATACATGGATCCTACTTATGGTTTATAGGATCCACATAGGAGCCGAGCACGTCGCTGATTTCCCCTAGACTTGTTGTCATCGGATCGGAAGTTATCAATGGAAAATGGAAATGGTTGCTGTAGTTCGATCAGTGTTTCACCCGTTTTGCGATGTTTGTGTTGAACGTCTATGAGGTTTGAAATCGCTGTTTCCTCCCCGTGTTATTCTGCTCTGCCAGTTTTACGCTCGTAATTAAAATACTACGCGAGTGCACCACGATCTGCTGAAATGTTCGTTTGAGCTACTACGATGTCGACTCGATCACAACTGACCAAAGATCTCAACGGTGAGTTTATTTATTTTTTTTCAACTGTTTACCGATACTACGCCCACATCTTCATACAACGTATTATACGTTTAAGTGTATGTTATCCCTTACGTACCACCAACGAATACCAAGTGGAGGCTCAGCTTAATGTCCGAAACGTGAATCAAGATTATTCCGAGTAGGTAGGTAGGTATATTGTGACTCACTGAAGCACCAAATTTTAGTCGTTTAAAAGCTTTGATAATGATTAGAATTATTATGAACTTATCGACGGACGATGTTGTCGAAATGAGTAATTTTCGTATTATAAAATACATGCTCGGTGATGTTCAGACAGCTGTAACCAGATAGCTACCTGCAAATCATGGTACTATGGCTATCTATGCTCTTAATAGCCTGTATGCCTAGTATAATTAATAGGACCCACATCGTGATTTAGCGGAAACCAACCTACGTAAGTAGGTAGCTACCATTGTATTGATACAGGTTTAGTATTATTTGTAATAACACTATAATATTAGGTAGGTGTCCTGCTTGCTTCACTGACAGTAGTGCATGTTTTCCGTCAGTTAGACTAAGGAAGGTTACTCCCAAAGGACATTTTAGCGTTGAGTGAGTCAGCTCGCGACCACTCATCCTTCAGGTATTTCAGCATAGTCTCCTGGTCAGGGATTTTAATTTACAGACTTACATTTGTTACTTTGTTACATATCCTGAAAGTACATACTCAGATACTGGACCACACTGGTATGTAGTAAAATGTTGACATTACCACAAGTATACCGTCGTTAGCTCTTGAAATGTTCCAATTTTGAATTTCCACTTTGTACTGTGAGACAGATTTTACGGATCTTGGGAGAAATGCCACACATAATTTAATAAACTCTTCATTTGTGTGTTAGACGTGGTTGTTCATTAATACACAAGGAATTACAACAACAAAAAATATGCATTAGAATATGATGCACGAAAGTTGTGGAGCAACTTCCCGGAAAAAATATCTTATTGTGACCTCTGTTTCCGTCTTACAAATTCCTATTTTGTTTTTCAAAAAATTCTAGTTCTATGCTTGAAAAGTTGTAATTTATTGCTTGCAAGTAGTTGTAAGCCTGAAAAGTTATGAAAACATTTTACCGATCAGTAGCGGTGCGTGGGTCTGAAAACGGTGGGGCACCAGACCAGAACAGAAAACCAACAGATTTGTCTACAAAATACCCCAAGGCAACAACACCCTTCCCTTATTTACTGATATTCCCTTATTTACTGATAGAGTGATATTCAGCAAAGCTTATCTCTTTTAATCAACACTATCGTCTTATGAAAACGTCGGACAATTTCTACTGCAAATTAGCCACCGAATTCATGTGTTACAAAATTTTGTAACCTAAAATACCCGTCGGCCGGTACCTACTTGAATGGAGAAGCTAGGTAGTTATCTGTGTGTTGACGCAGGTCAATCGACAAACCACAAGATCACAAACAGCAAACAGGACAAAACCACCACAGATACAAATCTGTCATCGGAACCGGACCGAACGCAAAACACGTAAAATTTGACGCAAAAAAATTGAAAATTGACACTCAACACAGAAAGCGAATGTGATTCAGAGACGACCATCACAAATCAGAAGAAGAACCAAATCATATCGAGATGACAAATTGAATCGAAGGGATCGAATCGATTGTGAAGTGAACGATTTTGGGATTGAAATCAGATTCTGGGGCCGGGGCCCAAAGTGGGTGTGGCGAACAACATTTTTACTCGACTGAGCATGCGCGGACTGGCCACTTTTCTCCGTTGCCATGGCGACACTAGGTCCCAGGACCTGCCTTCCAGTGGTTGGTCTTATTTACTCTAGTGTTTTTGGGTGCCGGGGCAGTGGCCTTATGGACGCAACGCCCCTGTTACCGACGCTTATTCTGTTTATCTGAATGATAGTTTTGTCAAATTTGTGTTGAAGACTCTTACGTATATTTTATTATTATTTTACCCCATTATATCAACATTTTCTATTGACTGCACTTGTTTTTCCTGGCGATGAGGGGAAGAAGAACCATAATTCAGTTTCTGCTCCTTAGAAATACCCACACTCAGACCTTGCCTTAAAATTCAGTATAGATAGTAGATTTTCAGTATAGCAATATATCTGTAAGAAACGTAACTTGTACATGAAAATGAAGGATTCTTCAAATTTGAATTTGAAAAAATGTAGAAACCATGAACGCGCATGCCTCTGGCATTGAATTTCCTCAAATTTGCACGCATCGGCAGACATTTTTATCATTTAAACCTGATAGGTAGCCTAGAACAAATTAATTTACCAAATTATTTAAACGTTTATTATGGTAACGGTTGAATTGATATTATTTACAGATCATTAACGGGTTATTAGCAGTTTATTAATTGCCTTCCTGCCGACAGAGAAAATGATTCGGGGCAGGTCCCACCCACCTTCTCAATAATTTCGCTCCCGTTCCCATCAGAAATGGGAATGGCTCATTCCTTTAATCGTATCCATCATTTAGACGCCTACAAATTGGACCCCCTCTTTTAAACAAGGAGCTTCCATTAAATTGGTAGGTGTTCGGTTCCGCAGCCCGCATCATTGTCTCTCTAAATCAGAACTAACAGAACCAGGCAATTTGGGTAAAGTACGACTATTATGCCTTCGAACGTCTTCCAACGTTATCTCGGAAGCCTTATCTCTGAAAGTGCTCCTCTATCGAGTCATTATACTGATCGCATAATATGTACCTACTTGAAATATGAATTTGCTCGTTGAATGTTGATGTTTTGTTGAATTTTGATCAGTGCTTAAAACGGTATAAATTGGCCTGTTTTATTATCCGATTAAATATGGTGTTATCGTATGGGGAGAAAGCTATAGAAATACTTGAAACCGTTACAGAGTGCACAAAACATTTTAATTGAAATCATGAAAAATCCTTTTAGATATCGTACACACTCGCTCTATAATTTTATTTATTTATCGAGGACATAAATATTTTTGTATTGTGTCAAATCTCTTACGTTACATTAAAAAAACAAAACAATATAAATGTCAG
Organism: Leptopterna dolabrata; assembly: GCA_954871275.1. Classification (NCBI taxonomy): domain Eukaryota; kingdom Metazoa; phylum Arthropoda; class Insecta; order Hemiptera; family Miridae; genus Leptopterna; species Leptopterna dolabrata. The sequence goes on along the minus strand of OX940984.1, from coordinate 9,669,051 downwards.
TAAATTTGCAACAATTTCTACTTTTAAAAAATTCGTCACTCCCCAAATATTTAGGTTTAATTTGTAAAAAAGAGTGGTCTGTACCTTCGTTTAATATCATTATTAATTTTTTAAGTATTGTTCTTTTTTATTTTTCATTTTTTGCCTGGTTCTAGGATTTTTAGATTGTGCAAGTATTGATACGCATCGCACATAAATTTATATAATCCACGCATTCTTTAAGCACCTATATGATTTAAGCGACTCCTCGGAAGAGCGCAAGACCCTTGAGATCTTATTATTCTGTGGGCACGTGTTTTCTTGTAATAAAAAAACCAAGAAGTTCTTGTAATTTCATGATACAATGTAAAATCTCTCTTTCAATAAATTTGTTGCAGTTTCATAATTATGGGCGCTTAGTTCCAACCCTATTCTATAGGTAAACTCTTTAGTAGGCAGTGGAATTTGTCAGTCTTAGTTAAAAGTGGGTTTTTATAAAGTTGAATTCGAACAGCTGCCAAAATGTAGTCGGAGTATCTATCGTTTCAGAAGAATTTTTCCCTCGAACAACAATGTAATCTACAAAACAAACGATCCGTATTCTATGATGCAACCACCTACGGGCTTGTATGCTAAATAGACTCGCACCTTTGCTTTATTCCCATAATCAGGGTGATTTACCCACGGGTATTACCTTCCTCGGCCAGTAGGTAATTCGCAGCTACTTTAATGTCAATTTTATTAGTTATTATGCATAGCGAAAGTCACTTCATTCAGATTGTTGACCTTGGTGAATTTGGTAGCTCTCATGGGCATGATACGTTTTACTTCCATGTTCCTGCTATATTATAGGAGTGGAAGTATGGCGATACCATCAAAAATTGGTTTTCGAGAAAACCATGGAATCTTGTTCGTGTGCTCAAAACGAGTTTCTGGACGGCTATCCGCTTGATATCGCTCCATATGTGTGCACGTATTATGTACGTGATAGAATTCAGTTAAATTGTCATAACATCCTCAGAATGCTTTTTCTTTTTCCAATCAAAATACTAATGCTAATAATTCTCAATCCTGAAAATAATAATTCTTTTCCATATTTTCTTTTTTGGTATTGTTCAGCTCCGTTGAACTCTTCATTTTGAGATGAGAACGAGTTTTCTAGGTGGAAAAATTAGGGGGTTGTAAGTGATTTCTGATTTTTTGATTTTCAACTGTAGCTGCCGTAAAAATAATTTTGATCGCATTTGACTTGGCTAATTAGGCAGTAGAAAACATGTCAATGAGTCCAACATTAGGTTTTTGCTAGCTAAATGACGTTGTTGTGGTGTCAGAAAGTAGTTGAAAGTGAGATTTCTGTGCAACGTAACGGATTTTGGCCGAATTGGGTGGCTCCTGCCGCCAAACTTTGTATCCATACCATTATGAAGAACGTGGAAGTACTGTGCGACGATCTCCACACCGGAACTTTGTGTAATGCGGTGTCTTCTCTGTGGCAGTGAACAAAAGAGCTAAATACATACTCTGCAGTCCATGCAAAATTAAAGTATCGTCTCCGCTGCTTCCTTGAATGGAATACTTTCCTTGTTTCTCGGAAGCTCGTCACTTCCACTTTCATTTCATGTACTTAGTGAGAAAGGAAAGTGTTGGGTATGACCGAGCGTGGCGTGCCGAGAATCACCGTGTCATCGTATTAGTACGTGTTGTACAACCAGTGTTGGACGGAAGAATGACGAATTCTTGCATTCATGAAATGTTGGTCGCCAGTTACAGTGAGATCACAAAATTTCACAAAACCTGTCTCTAATTGCTTTGTGACCGTCAGCGCTGCAAAAAGTGGAATACTGTGTACAGTATTTATGTATCACTGGTTTTAACTATATTTGGATGTTGTTTGTAGATTCGAAAAGAGATCGAGACAACCATCATATTTTTTTGTGAACTGTATTCACAACCATCAAGGTTTTTCTGTGAAGAAGTGTATTCCGGGTGTAAGAAAACCTTGATCACGGATATACCACACTTTTTTGTCCTTGAGTGGATTGTTAGGAGAGAGAAAAACCTTGTTAAACTTTTTTGGCTGTTTTTGGGCGAAATTTGATCGAGCTCCAAACGAAAATTTGTCCCTTACTGGGGAAAAACCAGTGATCATGGATATGTCTGTTCCATGATAATCAACCAATGAAACGCCTACGTAATGGCATAATTGTTTGTGGTTCATCCTCAACTATGTGCATGGTAGGATCATACTCGTAAGTCAGAAACACCTAGTCCTACCTACTAAAACAAAAAAGGTTCTTTGCGAAAAAAATGCGCTCTGTGTAATACACTTACCTAGTCCTGACTGCTAAAAGAAAAACGTCTGCCAATTCGAGTAGGCATTATAGCTTCCTCACTTGAATCACATGAACGTATAGAGGATTTGGGTAGGTTCATTTTGATACGGGACTATCTGCGATCCAACCCGCGTGTACCCTTAAAATGTCAGCTCTCTACGACTACTTTTTCGCGTAGTTAGAAGCGTTACAAGGAAACTGTCAACATTTCATGTTCGCGCATGCGCAGACGAATGAACGTCGTATGCAATTATCAAAGTGTTATTCCTGATCGACCTTCCAAATCTGAACTCATTTCAACGGTATAATTTAATGTAGTTACGGGCGTTTGAAGTATTGTACGTTGGCGCATGCGCAGAATGGACGATTTTCATTATTCGGAAAGGGGCTGTCTGCGATTAAACCCGCGTGTACCCTCAAAATTTCAGCTCTCTACGACTATTTTCCGCGTAGTTGGAAGCGTTACAAGGAAATGGTCAACATTTCATGTTCCCGCATGCGCAGACGAAAGTTGTACGATTCCAATGAAATTCATTTGGAACCATCAAAGTATTATTCCTGATCGACCTTCCAAGTTTGAACTGATTTCAACGATATTTAGGGTTGTTATGTGCGTTTCAAGTATTTCACGTTTGCGCATGCGCAGACGAAAGTCACCGTATTTTTTCAATGATTTTTGTGCGGGACCACCTGTGACCCAACACGGCACCTACCCTCCAAATTTCAGCCCATTTGGACCATTATTTCGGGTAGTTATGGGCGTTACAAGGAATTATCACAGACAGACACGGAACCAAAAACGTTCCTCGATGTTTGAAACGCAAAATGGTTGTGGAAGTTTTCATTTTGGAGGACATAAATTTTTTTTTTAACTCAATCACAAATCCAAGGCTTCCCTACCTTCGGTAGTGAGGAAGCAAAAAAGGTTCAACCGTCAAACAGTACACGCAGTAGCGGTGCGTGGGCTCTGAAAACGGTGGGGCACCAAACCAGAACACAAAACCAAGAGATTTGTCTACAAATACCTCGAGGCAACAATAAACACCCTTCCCTTATTTACTGATTGATATTCAGCAAATTCCCTTTCAATCAACAATCTATCGTCGTACAAAAACGTCGGCAATTTCTACTGCAAATTAGACACCGAATTCACGTGTTATAAAAATACAGTAAACTAAAACACCTATAACAAAACAATGACCCGTCGGCCGGTACCTACTTGAATGGAGAAGCTATTGACCTGAAGCTTGGTAGTTATCAGTGTGTTAGGACGACGATCAATACACAAGACCACAAACAGGACAAAATGCACGTAGGTACCAAGAATACAAATCTGCCATCAGAACCTGACCGAACGCAAAATGCGCTCAATTTGACGCAAAAAATTGAAAACTGACAATTGACGAACTGACAACAGAGAAAGTGAACATAGTTCACAACAAAATCAAATCAGAAGACGAAGAAGCATCTCCTATTGAGATGACAAATTGAATCGAATGCACAAGAAGAAAAAACGCAACCTCTAACCACCACTGTCGGCATGAAAAGTGTTTCTTTGTGGCACCCTCAAGAAAAACAACAACAACAACAAATTGAATCGAAGGGATCGAATCGATTGTGAAAACGAACGTTTTTGGAGTAGAAATCAGATTTTGGGGACTGGGCCGAAAGTGGGTGTGGCAAACAACATTTTTACTCTACTGAGCATGCGCGGACGGGCCACTTTTCTCAGTTGTCATGGGAACACCAGGTCCCAGGACCTGCCTGCCAGTTTCAAGAGCCTAGGTTTCGATTTCGATTGCAGGACATCGATTACAGTAGCTTTATTCGTGTAAGATGCTTTGGCTATGGAGCACACCATGGATGCTCTACTATAATATTGTATATCCATAGAATTTCCATTCCTTAGCCAGAGAAGTCTGGTGAGTCGCTGTTGAACTTTGTGAAAAATGCTAGGTACATTGTACAGAGGGAAATTCAAATTCCAACTGAACTATGGAGGTTTTTTAACTTACCTATTATACCTATACAGTGTTTTTTGGTGGCAGGGCAGTGGCCCAAGTGGCCTTATGGAAACGTATTTCTACCTCGACTTGAATTTCTTACGTTTTTCCTTAAATAGGAAATTGTTTTTAATGACGGTGTCGTTAGGTAGTTTGTTAATTGGTGTTGCGTTACATTTTTCTTAGTGAAAAAAAGGGACACAAATTTTTGTTTGACCCCCCCCCCCCCCCCCAGGAAAGACATATCCATGTTAAAACACCGAAAGATGTGATCAGACCGATAACATACATTGTAGTAAATAATACGCGTGTTGGTTAGCCCGTGTAGTCATAGATATGTAGGTGGGTACCTAGCCGTATGATTTCATCTCCAATTCGCAATCAAGTTATATCTTTCAAATGTTAGGAGCAACAATAATAACCTAAGGTACCAGTATAGGTAACTCACATACCATACAATGGGTTACAGATATCTTCGTATGTTACCTTACTTGAGCATTGCGCGTGACTGTTGGGCGTAATTGCTTCATTTTACATTGCAGATTGAATGCGTTTGAGCGCCATGCAGAGCGTGAACAATTAAATAGGGAGAATCCGTTAGCTGCTGGTCTCTCCTTCGTCTTCCTTATTGTAGGTTGTTTTGCGTATGGAATCGAAAACAAGTGGAGCAGAGAAGAAAACGAGTCAAGAAGGAAAGAGAAAACGAGCGGGCTCGATGGGTCAGGCGTCTGGAATTCTGTTGTGTAGTGACCGTGGCTGCATTATCTTCATACTGCTTATTTATGATCGTATCTGCAACGTCTTGTCCTAAATAAGCCTCGTAATGCCCAGTGTAGTTCCTTTTTAACGAGATACGAGTGATCGAAAAATAAAAGGCAGCGATGGTCTTCGATGTGATGGAACGGTGATTCATTTTGGTTTATTATTTTGGTCCACATTTAATATATTCTGGCCAAAACCGAGAAAAAATATAATATTCCCATGAAAATAATAGTATCCGTCAAAAATTAATATTCGTAACATCACGGTTATCGCCCTCCAGCGCCAAGATTTTTAGAATTTAAGGGTTAATTAAAATAGGTAGTCATGGGCACAATAATAATTACTAAACGTAACCAAACATTTCATATGTCAAAATATAATGAATACAGAGTACAAATGAAGAGCAGTTTTCATACACAAATTTTTTCTTTTTTTTTAAACTTATGAAAAGTGAAATTACCGACTCTATGACCAAACGACGTCACGTTGTCCTTACCGTCAAGAGTCACATTTTTCCGTTCTCCAAGGTTGGACTAGCTAATTACGGTCTTGTGTACGTACGCGCAGTACGAACAACAAGCACTCTTATCTACTGGGTGGTATCATTGGTGGTGTCTTCAATTCTTTGATGCTTTGCCGTTCTATAAAGCAAGCCTCAGCGCACAGCAACAACTACAACCGCATGGTTCAATGCCCCCAAACCTGCTTTGGCCCCTAAACAAGATCTGGAAATGTTGAAAGCATTAGTAGAGTATAGGAAAATTGACACAGAAATAGCAGATAAGGCTTTGTCAAAATTTGTAAACCATCTGTGGTACCTCAGCTCAGAGAAAATAGCGTTCTCGTTTTTCGACCACACTTTAGACGACAACATTAAAAAAAGTATGGCCATGAAATTATTTTCCCTAGGTGAACCCGATAGTGAAATTGATGGTAGGATAGAAAAGCGATTTTAGATTTTGCACATGTAGAGCAAATTTTGGATAAGCAACTTGATTTTTTTGTCACCTCTCAAACCTTGAATTTTTTCAAGCGGTTTTCCGTAGAGACAGATTTTTTAAACACCGATACACGCTTATGGAACAAAAATCCTCATTATTTGCATGCTAAAAACATAGTGAACGGTTTAAGGGTAGTCAACGACACTGCTGAAAGAGGAGTGAAATTGATGCAAGACTTCAACTCTTGCTTGACAAAAGACGAAGAACAGCGCCAATTTTTATTACAAGTTGTGTCAGAATGTAGGAAAATTTACCCTGATGTCGATAAAGCCTCACTATCTAAGCCATTAATGTAGTTCTAAATTTAGTGGTGTTGGAATAGATATATTGTGTTGTAAAATAAGTTCCAGGCTATTATTTTCTATACAAAAAACTTTCAATTTGTATTATTAAAACACTTTTTACATAATTTTTATTGTTTTTTGTGCATTTCATAGCACCCACCACCCACCCATCTCCCCCCTACCCCCTCCATATATTATATATTAGATTCAAATGTATCAATTTTCAATATACCAGAGTGATAAAGAAGTATCAAATTGCCTAGAGGTCGATTTCATTGACTGGAGTGTGGTTTTTAGGGGTATGCGTAAAAAGGCACATTTGCTGAAACGGACCACGTTTTGAGATGGGAAAAGCTGAATAAGATAAAATCTATAGGATCTAGCGAAAAAATTATTGGAGTAAAAGTTGAAGAAGATAACATTTCAAATAAAATAAGACCAATTTCAAGTCTCTAGGACAAATGGTTACTATGTTATGAGGAAAGAAATAATATTTTTATGAAAAAAAGTGAGTTTTTCTAAACTTCAACCTCGATGCGGCACGGGTTAATGTTATCCGATCGACCTAAAACTTTGGGAATCTCATTTTCTAGTCAAATGGCACCTTTTAGGGGGTTGCCACGATTGAATTTCGAAAGTTGACTTTTTGTGACCACTCTAGTAGGGTGGTCACAAGGCAATAGGCAAATTTTGTTTTGAGAAAATCACTTCTGGCAACCCCCTAAAAGGTGCCATTTGACTAGAAAATGAGATTCGCAAAGTTTTAGGTCGATCGGATAACGTTAACCCGTGCCGCATTGAGGTTGAAGATCAGAAAAACTCACTTTGTTTCATAAAAATACTCTTTTTTTCCTCATAACATAGTAACAATTTGTCCTAGAGACTTGATATTGGTCTCATTTTATTTAAAATGTTATCTTCTTCAACTTTTACTCCAATAATTTTTTCGCTAGATCCTATAGTTTTTGTGTTATTCAGCTTTTCCCATCTCAAAACGTGGTCCGTTTCAGCAAATGTGCCTTTTTACGCATACCCCTAAAAACCACACTCCAGTCAATGAAATCGACCTCTAGGCAATTTGATACTTCTTTATCACTCTGATATATTGAAAATTGATACATTTGAATCTAATATATAATATATGGAGGGGGTAGGGGGTAGATGGGTGGGTGGTGGGTGCTATGAAATGCACAAAAAACAATAAAAATTATGTAAAAAGTGTTTTAATAATACAAATTGAAAGTTTTTTGTATAGAAAATAATAGCCTGGAACTTATTTTACAACACAATATATCTATTCCAACACCACTGAATTTAGAACTACATTAATGGCTTAGATAGTGAGGCTTTATCGACATCAGGGTAAATTTTCCTACATTCTGACACAACTTGTAATAAAAATTGGCGCTGTTCTTCGTCTTTTGTCAAGCAAGAGTTGAAGTCTTGTATCAATTTCTCTCCTCTTTCAGCAGTGTCGTTGACTACCCTTTAACCGTTCACTATGTTTTTAGCATGCAAATAATGAGGATTTTTGTTTAAAAAATCTGTCTCTATGGAAAACCGCTTGAAAAAATTCAAGGTTTGAGAGGTGACAAAAAAATCAAGTTGCTTATCCAAAATTGCTCTACCTACATGTGCAAAATCTAAAATCGCTTTTCTATCCCTACCATCAATTTCACTATCGGGTTCACCTAGGGAAAATAATTTCATGGCCATACTTTTTTTAATGTTGTCTAAAGTGTGGTCGAAAAACGAGAACGCTATTCTCTCTGAGCTGAGGTACCACAGATGGTTTACAAATTTTTTCAAAGCCTTATCTGCTATTTCTGTGTCAATTTTCCTATACTCTACTAATGCTTTCAACATTTCCAGATCTAGTTTAGGGGCCAAAGCAGGTTTGGGGGCATTGAACCATGCCTTAGCGTAAATATTTATTATAAAAACACAAATTTCTTCTATTCCTTTCATTTCTTTTTGAGTTAATAACAATTGATCTCTAAAAAGATAAATTTTGTTCCATAATAAATATTTACGCCGAGGCATGGTTCTATGCCCCCAAACCTGCTTTGGCCCCTAAACATGATCTGGAAATGTTGAAAGCATTAGTAGAGTATAGGAAAATTGACACAGAAATAGCAGATAAGGCTTTGTCAAAATTTGTAAACCATCTGTGGTACCTCAGCTCAGAGAAAATAGCGTTCTCGTTTTTCGACCACACTTTAGACGACAACATAAAAAAAATTATGGCCATGAAATTATTTTCCCTAGGTGAACCCGATAGTGAAATTGATGGTAGGGATAGAAAAGCGATTTTAGATTTTGCACATGTAGAGCAAATTTTGGATAAGCAACTTGATTTTTTTTTCACCTCTCAAACCTTGAATTTTTTCAAGAGGTTTTCCATAGAGACAGATTTTTTAAACACCGATACACGCTTATGGAACAAAAATCCTCATTATTTGCATGCTAAAAACATAGTGAACGGTTTAAGGGTAGTCAACGACACTGCTGAAAGAGGAGTGAAATTGATACAAGACTTCAACTCTTGCTTGACAAAAGACGAAGAACAGCGCCAATTTTCATTACAAGTTGTGTCAGAATGTAGGAAAATTTACCCTGATGTCGATAAAGCCTCACTATCTAAGCCATTAATGTAGTTTTAAATTCAGTGGTGTTGGAATAGATATATTTTGTTGTAAAATAAGTTCCAGGCTATTATTTTCTATACAAAAAACTTTCAATTTGTATTATTAAAACACTTTTTACATAATTTTTATTGTTTTTTGTGCATTTCATAGCACCCACCACCCACCCATCTCCCCCCTACCCCCTCCATATATTATATATTAGATTCAAATGTATCAATTTTCAATATACCAGAGTGATAAAGAAGTATCAAATTGCCTAGAGGTCGATTTCATTGACTGGAGTGTGGTTTTTAGGGGTATGCGTAAAAAGGCACATTTGCTGAAACGGACCACGTTTTGAGATGGGAAAAGCTGAATAAGATAAAATCTATAGGATCTAGCGAAAAAATTATTGGAGTAAAAGTTGAAGAAGATAACATTTCAAATAAAATAAGACCAATTTCAAGTCTCTAGGACAAATGGTTACTATGTTATGAGGAAAGAAATAATATTTTTATGAAAAAAAGTGAGTTTTTCTAAACTTCAACCTCGATGCCGCACGGGTTAATGTTATCCGATCGACCTAAAACTTTGGTAATCTCATTTTCTAGTCAAATGGCACCTTTTAGGGGGTTGCCACGATTGAATTTCGAAAGTTGACTTTTTGTGACCACTCTAATATACAGGGTGTCCCAGCTCCTTCTGGAGAAACTCAGGGAATCGATTCTACTCTTCATTTGGAACGAAAAATGCTCAGTAGACATTTTTCGAGAACTTCTTCGTTTTAAAGATGTCCGACAATTTGTGTTTTCCAACTTTTCATTACCTTACCACATAAAAAAGCTGATAAATTCGAAAATATTGAGACCTAAAACAAATCCAATTACACTGTTTGAAAGAACGTTAAATTTCCTATAAGATTCTTCTATTCTCAATGGTCAGAGTTACTTAAAATATTGGCCAATATCGGTTGGAACATTTGAAAATTTCAAAATTTAAAATTGTGAAACAGATTGTACGTTCTACTGAGACTACAAAAAAAAACCTACAACTTGTCAGGTTTCACAAAAACTTCTTCATCTAATAGGCTTTAGGTTGATATTCTTAGATTTAAAAATAACCGTTGTAGTAGAGTTAAAAAAATGGTAATAATTGACGTTTGAAAACATGAGCAGAGGTGAATTTGTGGTACAGCAGAAGTCGCTTATAGTGACCGATTTGGGACCGACTGGAAACAATCACTATACGCGACCAATCTCTATAAGCGACTTCTACTGTATAATATACTTTGTAGTGATTTTAGCCATTTTCACCGATATTGGCGAATGTGACACACCCCAGAATTGACCTAATTTTGATTAATTTTTTTTGAATTTTTTTTAAAGGAAATCTTCATTAAAACCTATAGGTACCTAGTTAGTTATCTTCTGTTTGGATCATAGTTCAATAGGTACCACTTTTGGTGAATATATACAATTTTTAGGGGATATCAGCCATTTTTACCTATTTTGCCGACTTTTAACACCCAGCAACTCAAAACTAATCACTATAACCGACCTTTCGATCGCTATAACAGGCCAATTCAGTGTGTGTTTCCATACAGCCGATCGGGACCTGACTGTTTCTATCCTTATATCCGACTTATTCCTTTAACCGCCTTTCTACTAAGCGACTTCTACTGTATATCAATTTGGTCAAAGTTTCGGTGTATATTTATACCATCTTCAGGGCTTAGGGGTTATCAAGTGTGTGTCCGTTTCTTGCATAGGTCATGACATGAACATAAATATTGTAGGTGGAAGAAAACGGTGCACAGGCTGAGAGGAGTGACGCGTGCAGTGTGACATCATATTATATATTATATGCTTATGTGTCACTCAGACGATATCTGACCTTGGGTACATGCTAAAAATTCCCAGTTTCGCCAAAATATTTGTATTGCCAAACAAAAGGATGAGTTCGAAATGAAAAATTGTCAGAACTTCTCAGGGGGTCAAATTTGACTTTTTAGGGGGTTCAAAAATCGGTACAAGAGGCTAAAATCGCGAATAATTGATATATAATAACTGAAAGTGGTATGGAAGGGTGAGTAAAGACAGAAAATGACCATTTCAATTGTTTTTCGCACAGAATATGGGTCAAATTTGGATTTTTGGGGGTAAGAAGTTGGTATTAAGGGCTAAAATCAATATTAATTCACTTGACGTTGTCTGGGATGGTGATTCTCGACAGATGATGAAAGCATTTTTCTTAAAAAAGAGTGGGGACAAATTTGCCTTTATATGGGTCAAAAATCTGTAGAACTGGCTAATATAATTGTACGAAAACTTGCATGGTTTCTCGCTGTCCCACCTTTTTCCCTAGCACGAATATTTCTTTGAAAATTCGCTCTTATAGCGAACGTTTTTAATTGATTTATAAATTTGCGGTTCCATCCGTCCATCCGTTGCGGTTCTGCAACTCGTTTAAAATTAAGCACTAGCGCTCTAAGCGGGATTTGAGTTGAACTACTCGATGATTTACCTGATACGTCATTTGTAGCGGGAACTTAGAAATTCAAATTTCACACTCGTTTTCTGCCAAGACTACGACATAAACCTCATTATGTGGTCTGTTACTGAACAGAATTCGCCAAAAAGAAGAATTAATTTGTAACCCACGAAAATTGCCCATTCATCTTCAAGGATCCTGAAGTTTAAAATTTCTTCCGAGTAATATTCATCGTTCTTTTACGTCCACAGGAAAGGAGGAAAATTAGGGTTTTCCTGAGGTCCGTCACGATTTTTGTTTTTTCTTCCTTTTTCCGATTAACTAACTTTCCCTACAGCGACCAACCCCGAAAAAAGACTGGAGAACATGAGGAGGGTGTCTTTCTAAAATAACTTTTTTCGCGTGTTTGTCCTAATCTAGTTCGCGCCTTGTTCCTTCGCACGCGAGGTGTCTGCGAGACGGAGTAGTAGTAAATTGATGGGCGCGCTTTTGGTGCCCCACGTCTCGAATTAAACGAAGAATGGACGTTACTTTCTCTTGTTTCCGATTTGTATCATCCATCACTCAAGAACATCTTTACTATAGAAACTACAGAGAAAACATCTTGATATTTTACTTGGAGTATTTCCTTCGTAATTTAACATAATTGAATGATATCATTTTTCCGCTACCTATTCACATCTTCATGGATTTGTGGTTGCCGGTATGAAAACGTTATTGGAAATTAGAACTGTTTATTTGTTTAAATCATGATCAGATGAAATCAAGTCGGGAGATATCAATACTTGCATCATCACGAACTGGCAATGAACCATTTTCTCTTTACTTTCGTATTAGCATACGACTGCTATACGCTGTGGAATAATAAGGATTGATTCAAAAAAATTGCATAAATAATGGCTCCAGTGACTGCTTCTATTTGTCGGTGAATATTAAGGGTTTTCGCACTCATTTGAGATTCCTCGATTCATCTGATCCGAGATAATTCCCTTATGGAATGGCCCTCGAATTAATTCATGTTTCTTGCACCCTACCAAAATATTTGACTGCTGTGGAAGGCGGAAACCAAACTCCTAAGTGCGAAAGCTGTAGCGATCGTACATCGAGCTTTCTCGACATTTCTTACGTGACGTCCTGCCTACGGACAGTGAACTCGTATGCTCGAACAATTAATGGGAGCAACACAGCGGACAGCGTCCTTCAAATTTGTTCCAATCCGGCCAATTATGCCATTTGAACAAAATGCCTTGTAGCACAAATTAAGTTACGCAAGTCACAGCAAAAGAATGATTTAAAATGTATAAAATAATCCTTGAAGACCTCAAAAGAAACCATATATATAACACTCCGTTACCGGTAGGCCGGGGGCAGTACTGTGGGAGTATTTCACTTCGGTTCAAACTATGATCGTCCTGTGATCATATAACGATAACTGAAAGTGAAAAATCTTTAGAATGAGGTATAATATCAATAACCTAATATTGAGGGTTCAAAACTGATCGGCTTTTCAAAGGAAATACGCAGTTTCAAGTCGGTAAAAAGGTTATTATTCAAAAACACTCACAAAGGAGGGACATTTTTATCCGACTTTAAGTCATCTTGAGTTCACATGGAATTCTCTGTGTGACGTCCGTGTTTTCTAACGCACATCCTGCAGCGCTTCCTTACCCTGACCCATAAGCAAAAGATTTTCGCTAAAATGCCACGTATTTTGAGATTCACACTCAGTTTTCTCCCATAAATGTCACTGTAGAAATAAAATTGAATACACCGTTGGAAAGCTGAGATTTTGGAGAAGTGTTGAGGAGATTTGCGAAGTACTAGAGGTATTTTAAATAGGTACACGTACTGATTTTCAAAATTTTCACAGAATTTTCATTATCTTGTTTTAGACAAGTCTCAAAGCCCTATTTTATGCTGATGGTCTAATATGACGAGAAATTTAACGTAGTTTTGAAATATGGGATCTAAAATAGAAACACACATAGAGGAAGAAAAGGAAACGGTAAATAGAGGAGGGATCAAATGTGCAATAACGGTTTTTCGACGAAAACTCAAAAATCTATTTCTCCAGTAATTTACGATGTTTGGAACCCCATGTTTCGGCATTCTTCTCCGTTTGATATGAAGTTTCACTCAATTCTGGTTTATTGTTTTCAATAGTAAACCTTTGGTTTGGTGGTTTCCGTTTCAAGGTACGTAGAATCCGAAAATGGAATAAAAGCGCTGCAAATTATTAAACAACGGTTTATTATTTACCTATAGATGCCCCTTCTTCGTAGATCACTGCTCCCCCCAGGGAAGCCCAAAATCGAGTATTGGAGCCGGCCGGGGAATTACAGTTACATAAATATGCGGTGGAAACAAGAATTCTATCATTAATATTATTTGTTGTTATTTATGAAGCATATCGTTCGTTCAGGTTGAAAAAGTACCTGTCAGCAGAATCCTAAACAACCATCATTTTTCAAACGAAATAATATCACCGAGCAATCAACTCGATTTATACCGTTTCATGACGATGCACCGAAAAGCTGATCTTGAATGAAACGGTATATAAATCCCATCCAGATATCGGTGCTAGGGACACCTGATTATAATCACAAATGGCTGTATGAAGTCGAGTTGGTTGTTCCGTGACATTATTTCATTTGAAGAATGGTGGCTCTTTTGGATTCTGTTGGTAGGTACTTCCGTAACTTGAACAAACGTGCTTCCTGAATAACAGCAAATAATTATTGACAGAATTGTAAAATACACCGAATATTGGTGTAACTGTCATTCCCCGCTAGCTCCAGTACTCGATTTTGAACTTCCCTGGTGGGAGGGGGGGGAGCGCAGGGGATCCTTACAGCTAAATAACAAACCGTTGTGTAATAATGTGCGTTTTTTTCTGGACTTTTCAGGAATCCACCCTGTATATATTCGGCCAAATTGAAATAATTCTCCATCCTGATTGAGCAGTTTTCTTTCTCTCCAATCGTAACAAGAAAAAATTTGTGTCGGAATACGATGTAGTTGGTTTCTTTGGCTATGCAGTTGGTTTCATCAAGCATTTGAAAAACGGACACCGGAGGAAGTGGAATACGAAACCGGCGTGACCCCGTTGGCACCTGAGTCAGAGCTGCTAATCAGCTTCCAAGAGCGAAGCGTCATTGGTCTGCTCTGAACTTCTCAGAACTCCTCATACTCTCTACGAGCTGCCTTCCATCCTTCAACTCGTTTCATCAATGTTCGTAGGGATGGCAAAAAAAAAGCGAAACATCAATGTCTTTAAACATAGACACGCAACGATTAATGGTAGCGAAAGATCGATGTTTTTAAAACCGTCCTTGTTAAAAAAAACGCTGCAAATCCCTGCACAACGGTTTATTATTTTGTACAGAATACCCTTCTGTTACAGATCACAGCTCTCTGTATAGATAACCCTTCTATATAACATATGTGTACTGTTCTACACCCTCCGTAGGTTAGTACCTAACCCCGTACTCGTTACTAGGTACCTACCTAAACCGTTGTGTAATAATTTACCTGTATAGGTTCCCCTTCTACGGAGATAGAATAATGAACCGTTGTGTAATAATTTGCCCATCAATAATACTTCAACGGTTGTTCAAGTTGCAAAAGTACCTACCAACAAAATCCAGCCCCTTCTTGGTAGATGAGCCGTTGTGTAATAATTTACCGTTGTGTAATAATTTACCGTTGTGTAGTGATTTACCGTTGTGCAATAATTTGCCGTTGTGTAATAATTTGCCATTGTGTAATAATTTACCCATCAATAATACTTCAACGGTTGTTCAAGTTGCAAAAGTACCTACCAACAAAATCCAGCCCCTTCTTGGTAGATGAGCCGTTGTGTAATAATTTACCGTTGTGTAGTGATTTACCGTTGTGCAATAATTTGCCGTTGTGTAATAATTTGCCATTGTGTAATAATTTACCCATCGATAATACTTCAACGGTTGTTCAAGTTGCAAAAGTACCTACCTACAAAATCTAATAGTCCATCACTTATCGAATGAAATAATATCGCAGAACAACCAACTCGACTTCATACAGCCATCCTTGATTACAATCAGGTGCTCCCTAGTGATGATATCCCGGCCGGATTTATACCGTTTGATTCACGATCGTGTTGACGAAGCTTTTTGGTGCTCATGAACGGCTGGAGGTACAATGCTCCGGGTGGTCTCAAAAAATTGTTTAGCTCAAGACAAATTTAATAACGTAAAAAAAACAATACCCTTCATTCGAAAGTTTTCGAGATACGGCGTTCTGAAAATTTCAACCCCTATTTTGAACCCCTTAGAGATGACTGACAGTAACGTCGAGCTTCGAGGACCAACTAGACCCCGAATGGAACCTATAACCCGAATTTCATCAATTTTTTTTCATGGTAACTAAGAAAAGTGGCGCGTACGGCGGACAGACAGAAATATTTTTATTGCATTTTCGGATTCTACATACCTTGAAACGTAAACCATCAAATTTTGAGGGGGGGTAAGAATTTTTTTTTCTTGCTCGATTCCAATGGTTCATTATTGAAAATAATAAACCAAAAAATCGATGGTTTTCCATCGATGTTTCTATTTCCGGTTTCTTGTTTCATATCGATGGCAAAATGCACCCCATGGGCCATTTTCGGGGAAAAAATCGATGTTTTAATACAAACATATCTGTTTTTGTCAAAAATATTGTTATGTTGAATAAGAGATTGAGGAGAAAACATTTTTGTCTGAATTTAAATTCGCATAGAAAGAAGTTTAGTGGGTATTCAAAAATTTCAACACTTCTCATAGTAGTAGGAATAGTAATAGTAGGAATATACGTGTTAATTAAAGTAAAAAGAGAAAAATCTTACTAAGCATAATAATTGAGAAGGTAAAAAAAAGTAAGTGTAAGAGAAATTAACGAAAAAATACATCGAAGGGGCCGATGTTAAGATCCGGTAGGATTTGCAGCATTTTAAACGAAATCTGAAAAAGCTTATGGCAAACTGGAAACATTGATGGAAAAACATGGATGTTTCAAAAACATCGATGTGTCGTTGCCATCCCAAAAGGTACGTCGTCATTGCCGCTTCGTTCCGAAGTGTAAATCCTCTTGGATTTCATGGCTCGAACAAACCTATGCAGAACAGCTGTGTGCAGAAAGACGCTGCAAATTCTTATCCACGTGGTTATTATGTTCTGTATGGATAACCCATCTATCTAGGTCACTGTTCTGTACGCATTACTCATGATAATTATGTCCACAACAGAAGAATTTTGAAATTTGTAGGTACGTGATTGGTCTCGCATGAAATTCAACAAACCTTACGATGGCCCCCATGTAATAAGTCAGGAAATAATAATGATCGATTAGTATATACCAATTAGTACCTCATCTGTACTATAGGTATACCATACCTGTCTGTACTATTATTACCTATCTGTTAGTACCTATGCTGGAAAATATATACTAGTCAGATTTTCCAGAATGGGAACCACCTTGTGGGAGAGTTCTGGAATCTGGACTGTGGGCCTTGCTGCTTCTTTGCACTGTTAGCAGTACTACCGTCAGAAACAGAAACGCTGCAAAGTCCTTGTCACATGGGTTTATCATTCTATTGGACTTACCTACAGAAATGTTGGCTGTTCATTTATTGTTTCTTTCATGTGCAATAATTGAAATAGCTATTTTGGATGGTTTCCACCAATTTTGGCCCCCAAAAACCGAATTAGGCTCCTATTATTTTTTTTTAAACAAATCATCTTTGGTCATTGATAGTGCCATTTGGTTGTCTTGATTCACCTGTTGATGCTACTCTAGTGTTATAATACGAATTTATGGTGATTTCAGACAATTTCCTAGGTTTTTGACACATAAAAAACGAATTTTGGCAGCTGAGCCTTCGTTACAACCTCAATTCTTCACTCTGGTCGAAATCAACTTCATATTCTGTCTTCTCGCCCTAAAAAAACATGGAAAACGATACCTCACAAGCTCATGTTCACTAAAACCTCGAAAAACCCTATTTTTACGCCCATTTTCTCCCGCAACACCCCTCGGTATATTCCTATCGGGTTGCCAAACTGTGTGCGGAAGAACGACGATTCTAGACCAAAATTTAACGCAAATTTAAGGCGAAACTTCGTTAGAACCTCAATTTTCCACTCTGGTCAAAATCGACTTCATATTCGTTCTCCTCGACCCAAAAACATGGAAAACGATACCTCACAAGCTCTTGTTACTGAAACACCAAAAAACCCTATTTTTACATCCATTTTTCACCCTTAACACCCTTGGGTATGTTCCGATCGGGCTGCAAAGTTTCGGGACACAACTAGGGCCCAAACGATTTTTTTTAGACCGACAATAAAGTAGATACCTGTGGATGATACGGCGAACGGACATCTCATTTTTGGAATCAACGCACCTTGAAACGTAAAAGAAAAAATTTTGAGGTTTTGAAGTGAATACATCGGTGTATTGTCACAGAATAATAAACCGAGAGTCGTGTCTGACTAAACCTGACTTCTGAAAATGGACCTTTAGGTTTCTAGTTTAATATTGCCATTATGAGCGGTTTTCGGAATTTTCTTGAACTTACACTCATTTTCAAGGAAATTTCCCACTGAACGGTTGTTGAAGTCAAAAACGGGTTTCTGAATAGGAAGATTATGAAAAATACCATACGAATATTACCCCTGTATTGGTACAAACGGGAGCTATGGAGTTATTCGAATGAGCACGTGTGGACGAACATGTCTAGAGCTACGAAATGGATATTATTATTATTATTGTTCTTATTATTATTATTATCATTATTTAATGAAGTTTTAAACACATATATTGCATTTTGCTATCCCATATGTACAAAATACTTGGGGGAAAAAATCGTTTCTGCTGTCAAATACGACTTATTATCCTCTAAAAAAGACATTGACGAGTAGGCCCACCCGAAAGTACGTTATTCCCATTATTTTTAAGCCGTTTTGAGGAATTTCTAGCACTGGTACGGTTCTGTGTCTCTGAAATTCATTAGAAACGTTTTCAGGAATTTCTAGCACTGGTACGGTTCTGTGTCTCTGAAATTCATTAGAAACGTTTTGAGGAATTTCTAGCACTGGTACGGTTCTGTGTCTCTGAAATTCATTAGAAACGTTTTGAGGAATTTCTAGCACTGGTACGGTTCTGTGTCTCTGAAATTCATTAGAAACGTTTTGAGGAATTTCTAGCACTGGTACGGTTCTGTGTCGATGAAATTCATTAGAAACGTTTTGAGGAATTTCTAGCACTGGTACGGTTCTGTGTCTCTGAAATTCATTAGAAACGTTTTGAGGAATTTCTAGCACAGGTACGGTTCTGTGTCTCTGAAATTCATTAGAAACGTTTTGAGGAATTTCTAGCACTGGTACGGTTCTGTGTCTCTGAAATTCATTAGAAACGTTTTCAGGAATTTCTAGCACTGGTACGGTTCTGTGTCTCTGAAATTCATTAGAAACGTTTTGAGGAATTTCTAGCACTGGTACGGTTCTGTGTCTCTGAAATTCATTAGAAACGTTTTGAGGAATTTCTAGCACTGGTACGGTTCTGTGTCTCTGAAATTCATTAGAAACGTTTTGAGGAATTTCTAGCACTGGTACGGTTCTGTGTCGATGAAATTCATTAGAAACGTTTTGAGGAATTTCTAGCACTGGTACGGTTCTGTGTCTCTGAAATTCGTTAGAAACGTTTTGAGGAATTTCTAGCACAGGTACGGTTCTGTGTCTCTGAAATTCATTAGAAACGTTTTGAGGAATTTCTAGCACTGGTACGGTTCTGTGTCTCTGAAATTCATTAGAAACGTCTTGAGGAATTTCTAGCACTGGTACGGTTCTGTGTCTCTGAAATTCATTAGAAACGTTTTGAGGAATTTCTAGCACTTGTACGGTTCTGTGCCTCTGAAATTCTTTAGAAACGTTTTGAGGAATTTCTAGCACTGGTACGGTTCTGTGTCTCTGAAATTCATTAGAAACGTTTTGAGGAATTTCTAGCACTGGTACGGTTCTGTGTCTCTGAAATTCATTAGAAACGTTTTGAGGAATTTCTAGCACTGGTACGGTTCTGTGTCTCTGAAATTCATTAGAAACGTTTTGAGGAATTTCTAGCACTGGTACGGTTCTGTGTCTCTGAAATTCATTAGAAACGTTTTGAGGAATTTCTAGCACTGGTACGGTTCTGTGTCTCTGAAATTCATTAGAAACGTTTTGAGGAATTTCTAGCACTTGTACGGTTCTGTGTCTCTGAAATTCATTAGAAACTACCTCACAAAACGTGGGGGGGGGGGGGGGGCTGATAACTCATTTTGGCCAAAAATTCATATACGACTTCTGCATCTGACGGCAGAATAGTGCTCATGTCTTGCCGTATAGGTTGGCTCCGAGTTAACTTGGGGCAAGTGTTACTAAATTTAATTGCGCTCATCAGCCATAGAATGGCTCGTTCTGTCGTTCCCAGCTTCATCTCGACAACTGCGCACTTCCTAAATGCCTGTATATTCAACAGAACTGACCGTGATCTTGTACGTTCGGGTCGATCCGTCCTATTGCGGATGAGACGGTCGTCTCCGTGTGCAACGCGAGTTGAATTGAGACGGTCCCCTTTCGAGAGAGCAAGTTTAGAGCTGCGGGAACCCAATTGACACATCAAGGGCCCCTCTCCTCGTAAAATGCCTCTTTTATCAGACCGTTTTTCTCCAGTAGCTAGGAAGTCTGCACCGATACCGTGAGGTTTTGTTCGGGGTCTCAGTGTCTGTGGTTTGTTCTTTGTTGAGTGCTTTTTAGGAAAATTCCGAGTGGTCTCAGTCTTTTCAAGGGTCTGACGAAAAGCTCCAAATCGTAACCACTCAATGTTCACATTGTAGTATTATAAAATGTTGAATATTGAACCCTGAATACCTTCGCTTTGTATTGGGCTGCCAGCTATCCCTCGCATTTTACCTCAAAACGCTCTTCAGTTTGTGACGAAACAAGATGTGTGCCTGTCAGCCTGATTACTTTGGCTTGACGTATGGTTACTGGGAAGTCCGCATAATCATCAGTTCGTAATTATTGCTATTTAAATAGTCTTCGAATGATAAGTTGGTTTTCGGCTCACTCACAGGCCATCTCCGAATTTTAGTCAAATTTCAGGGTCTGTTGGTCACACATTGAGGAGTCGTGATGCCTCTTGATGGGCCTGTGCTGTTCATTGCCTTTATCAGGCTCGTCCCCTCAGACATGGCCGAGGCCTTTTGTTTTCGTTTTTACGCTTTTTAGATTGTTTTTATTATTTTGATGGGGGGAAAAGCGGATTTCCCCATTTTCAACCGCGCTGAACACGAATCGATCGAAAAAATGGAAATTTCAACTCCTTCGGGTAGTTGAGTATGTGTGTGCGCGCATTTCTGCGAACCGCCATAACTCGCGACCCAGTGGTCCAAATTTGTTCAAATTTGGGTGATAGTTCGGGGTTACGCCCTAGTTGGTCTCATATGAATTTCGTCGCATTCGGATCAGTAGTAGGGGCTGCGCCTGCGCAAACGTGAAAAACGTCGAACCCATGTACTCTCGACTCATTGATCCAAGTTTGCTCAAATTTTGATGGTGTTGATGGATTCGGTACTCGTTGGTCCCTATGAATTTCGTCGCATTGGGATCAGTAGTAGAGATTGCGCACATGCAAACGTGAAAAACGTCGAATCCACATTTAACTCACAACCCAATGGTCCAGTCTGGCTCAAATTTTGATTGTTTTTATGGATTCGGTCTTCTTTGGTTCCACATGAATTTTGTCGCATTCAGATCTGTATTAGAGACTGCGTACGTGCAAACGTGAAAAAGTCGAACCCACAACTCAAAACCCATTGGTCCAAATTCGCTCAAATTTTTGTGGTAGTTCAGGGTTAGGTTCTAGTTGGTTCAGTATGAATTTCGTCGCATTCGTATCAGTAGTAGGGACTGCGCATGCGCAAACGTAAAAACCGAACCTCACCTAATTTCCACAATAACGGGGATTGTTAATTGAAAAATTCTCTGTTTCGACCCATTCTAGAGAATATCGTGCAAAATACTACCTATTGAACACAGGTAGACAACTAATTCGACCCACACCAAGGCCTTGGATCCGTGGATTCCTGTAGACCATATTATGTTTTGTATGCCGATGTAGATGCGCTGTGTGAGGATGTGGGGAAACAGAAAAAAACATTGCGCTCGTTTCCCCTCTTTTTAGTCCCATCTCTACCTGAGAGCTGGAAAAGCGTTGTGGAGAACGTCAGAAATTACCGAATTCGAAGGCATAGTTGTACAGTGATTAGGTTGTTTCAAGATTGGGGATTTCAACTACATTATAGGCTGCAGAGTAAGTATTGCTGCTACTTCTACTTTCAGACCAAACGACGAGGCCTCGTCGCTCGGTACATCACAGCTACGTCGTAGTGCCGTTTTTTTTCTTCAAAACTCCGAATTTCCACTAACTAAATCACTCGCGACGAAATCGTGGAAACTCATTTCAAAGAAAAACGGAATTATTTAAAAAATAGTCTATTTCCACTAATACACGAAAAAACGTGAAAAACACTTTTATACTGGTTATACATTGTTTGTTACTGACGATGGTTTGGTAACCGGCAGTGGCGTAGCCAGGATTGTTGAATGTTGGGGGGGGGGTTATCGGAAATAGAAAAAATTCTTGTCATGTAGCATGGCTATATAAGAGCGAATTTTTAAAGTAATATTCCTGATATTGTGTAAAAAGATGATATAGCGAGAAACCATACCACTTTTATTGAAATGATATAATTTTACGTGGTTTTAGCCATTTTCACCGATAAAGTCAAATTTGACCCACTTGCTGTTGAGAAAAATAGTTTTATCATCGAGGTAGTCCCTCCGTTGTGGTTAATCATCCCGCACAACGTCAGGTGAATTAATATTGATTTTACCATTAATACCAATTTTTTACCCAAAAAAGTCAAAATTTGACCCCTATTCTGTGTGAAAAAAAAACTGATACGGTATTTTTCTGTCTTCACTCAACCTTCCATACCACTTCCAGTGATTTTATAGCAATTGTTTGCAATTTTAGCCGTTTTTACCGACTTTTGATCCCTAAAAACTCCAATTTGACCCCCTTGGAATTTGAAAATTGCTCAACTTCGATCCTTTCGTTTGGTAATACAAACGTTTTGGAGAAATCTGGAATTTGTACCATGTACCTACCCAAGGAAAGATATCATCTGGAGTGGCACATAAATATACATAATATATAAATTTTTGTTAAAATCTAGGGATGAACTGAGGATGCTCTGAAACGGATTTGCCTATAAAAATATTTCAAAAATTCATGTTCTGAAAATGTTACCCATTGCAATAGCTTTATTTTCTTTGAAAATTTGCTAATAAGGTTTGACATTAAAAAGAAAGCTGAATTTAAATTAAATTTAACAAAGCACTAAATGTTACAGATAACGTTAGGTAAGATAAACTGAAGAAATACAACATTTATTTGACAACAATGTTCGCGAATTTTCAAGGAAAATGAAGGTATTGCAATGGGTCCAAAATTTTCAGAACATAAGTTTTTGAAATTATTTTATAGGCAAATCCGTTTCGGGTCATCCTGATTTCATCCTTAGATTTTAACAAAAATGTATACGTATATTATGTATATATATTTATTTATGTGTCACTCCAGACGATGTATGACCTAGTTTACGTGATAAAAATGCCAAATTTCGCCAAAATGTTCTTATTGCCAAACAAAAGGATAAGCCATTTTCAAAAATTTGAAGGGGGTCAAATTTGAGTTTGTAGGGGTCAGAAGTTGGTAAAAACTGCTAAAATTGCTATATAAAACACTGAAAGTGGCATGGAAGGGTGAGTGAAGACAGAAAAATACCATTTCAGTTGCTTTTCACACAGAATAGGGGTCTAATTAGGATTTTTGGGGGTCAACAGTTGGTATCAAGGGCTAAAATCCTTATTACCTGAAGTGTGGGATGGTGACGGTGAGGGCTTTCGTGATTGTTATCATTCTCAAGTTTTAATTTTAATTTGTGATGAACTTTTCGAGCCAATGGTGGAGGGGGGTTATCTCTCCCCCCCCCCCCCCACCACTGTCACAGTTTTTTCGTGTATTAGTGTAAATAGACTATTTTTTCAATAACTCCGTTTTTCTCAATTTCTACTTGTTTCTACCATTTTTGGTTTATTATTGTCAATAATGAACTATTGGAATCGAGCATGGAAAAAAAAATTCTACCCCCCCCCCCTCAAAATTTGGTGGTTTACGTTTCAAGGTATGTAGAATCCGAAAATGCAATAAAAATATTTCTGTCTGTCCGCCATACGCTTTACTGGCCACTTTTCTTAGTTACCATGAAAAAAATTGATGAAATTCGGGTTACAGGTTCCGTTCGGTCTAGTTGGTCCTCGAAGCGCGGCGTTACTGTTAGTCATCTCTAGGGGTTCAAAATAGGGGTTGAAATTTTCAGAACGCCGTAGCTTGAAAACTTTTGGTAGAAGGATATGATTTTTTTAACGTTATTAAATTTGCCTTGAGCTAAACAATTTTTTGAGACCACCCGGAGCATTGTACGTCCAGCCGTTCGTGTGCACCAATTAGCTTCGTCAACACGATCGTGAATCAAACGGTATAAATCCGGCCCAGATATCATCACTAGGGAGCACCTGATTATAATCAAGGATGGCTGTATGAAGTCGAGTTGGTTGTTCTGCGATATTATTTCATTTGACACAACGGTTCATTATACTTCACCACGAGGGTAGGTATTGACCACAGAAAACCGTGATCTACGCAGTGATCTATTTCACTCCACATCAACAATTTTCCTTCAGAACTTCAATATTTGCGTTAATTTTTGCCATTGTACTATAAAAAAAAATCTCGACGAACGCACCCGATTATGGTTACCCCCTCGCTTCTCCAACTGTAACGTCATACTGTGTTTGTTTTCTAGTACAGGAAATTGTTCCACCCAAACTGAACGTTTCTCTGTTCGCTGTATTCGTACGAACTGTCATGTTTCTCTGTATTCTGTCCGCCAACCTGTTACACTCAGGGGGCATAGCGCCACTCTATGATTTCCTCGTTCATTCCTCATTTCGAGCGTCGGACGCCCATAATTACACGCTGGTATGCTCAAGCGATTCCCCTCCCTCCTTTTTCTTCTTATTTTTTCCCCTCCGTTTCCATCTCCCGCAATCAGTTCAGGTGGTCGCCCGAGATTTTCACTTGGCTAATGTTCCCGCGTTGGATTTCCCCCTGACCGGCCAGTGCGTCCCGAAACGCTTCGCTTGGCCCAGTCGGTTTTTCCTTTGCCTCGGGTGGGAGCCGAGTGTTTTTTTAAAACTCATCTTCCTTTCAGTGTTATTTCCGGCGCGATGAAGAGCCGACACTTCCGCAGGTGTTCCTACGACGTTGCGGGTTCTCGCGAGTGTTTGCGGTGTTTTCAAGAAAGTGCCTTCTCACATGTTCTAGGTGTGTTCTGATTCTGTTAATAATATTTAATATAAATATTACTTGACATATATTATTTGGTATATAAATATTTAATATATCAAGATGTATATTTATATGCATATGTGTATATTAGGGTGGTCACAAAAAGTCAACTTTCGAAATTCAATCGTGGCAACCCCCTAAAAGGTGCCATTTGACTAGAAAATGAGATTCCCAAAGTTTTAGGTCGATCGGATAACATTAACCCGTGCCGCATCGAGGTTGAAGTTTAGAAAAACTCACTTTTTTTCATAAAAAAATCGACCTCCAGGCGATTTGACACTTCTTTATCACTCTGGTTTATTGAAAATGAGTATGTTTCAGGTATAAATGTAAAGGTTGAGGCTGTAATAAGGGGGGGGGGGGGGGATCTAGGTAATGAAGGGTATTTAGACCGGTGAAAGGTAAGGAAGTGTGACCTTTAGCTTTGTATTCGCTGTTATCTGTTATCTCTATTACTGTGAATCATCACTACTACTGTGAAAATTGTCTTTATTATTAGATAGGTGCAGAATTTCTGATAGAGATGCTGTAAGGATAATATTAGCTACAGCTGAGGCACTAGGCCATGACGTACAACAATTAACCGCGAGCAGAAGTGTAGTTCGACTACGGCGACAACAATTTAGAACGAAGAGGGCTCTACTTATAAAAGACAGATTCAAAAATAATTCAGAATTAGAAAGTGCCGTAGTGCACTGGGACGGGAAATTGCTACCAGACATCTTGAAAAATGAAAACGTAGAAAGAGTAGCGATCTTGATTAGTTGTGGGGATGAGGAACAGTTGATCGGAGTTCCTCAACTCGAAAATAGTACTGGACTCTTGCAAGCCCAGGCGGTATTTGAAGCCATTCAAGAGTGGGGTGCAGCAGACAAAATTCAAGAAATGTGCTTTGACACCACAGCTGCAAATACTGGTCGGGTTAGGGGGGCTTGTGTTTTGCTGGAGCAATTATTGCAAAAAGAACTTTTGTACTTAGCATGCCGTCATCATGTTTTGGAAATTATTTTGAAAGCCGTGTTTGATAGCAAGATAGGCTCGACCACTGGTCCTGAACCTAGCGTTTTCAAAAAATTTCAAGTTGGGTGGCCTAAGTTCGACCAAACTAAATACAAAACTAGTCTACATGATGATAATACGAGTATTAGATGCAAAATTAGTAACATTAATCAAGTTTCACTTTTTTTTAATGGAGCATTTGGAAACCCTGCAGCCCAGAGAGGATTGCAAAGAGTTTCTTCAACTTTGTTTAGTGTTTATAGGGCTTCCTCCCCAAAACTTTTCTTTTAAAGCACCTGGTGCAATTCATCACGCCAGGTGGATGGCCAAAGCAATTTACTCCCTCAAAATTTATCTTTTTAGAGATCAATTGTTATTAACTCAAAAAGAAATGAAAGGAATAGAAGAAATTTGTGTTTTTATAATAAATACTAGCTGTGTTGCCCGTCGCTGACGGGTAGAACTCGGGGTGGGTCCATCTGACTTTGTTACCTCTCGCAGAAGTAAACCTCCTTATGTCCTTCCCTGGTCATAGAAACATTCAAATACGCGAGATGGGTTCGATCCATTGGGCCGTTTTGGCGTGATTGAAACACAAACAGACAGACATCACGATCACCTGTAAATTTAGTTATATAGATTTACGCCAAGGCATGGTTCAATGCCCCCAAACCTGCTTTGGCCCCTAAACAAGATCTGGAAATGTTGAAAGCATTAGTAGAGTATAGGAAAATTGACACAGAAATAGCAGATAAGGCTTTGTCAAAATTTGTAAACCATCTGTGGTACCTCAGCTCAGAGAAAATAGCGTTCTCGTTTTTCGACCACACTTTAGACGACAACATTAAAAAAAGTATGGCCATGAAATTATTTTCCCTAGGTGAACCCGATAGTGAAATTGATGGTAGGGATAGAGGTAGCAAATTTTGGATAAGCAACTTGATTTTTTTGTCACCTCTCAAACCTTGAATTTTTTCAAGCGGTTTTCCATAGAGACAGATTTTTTAAACACCGATACACGCTTATGGAACAAAAATCCTCATTATTTGCATGCTAAAAACATAGTGAACGGTTTAAGGGTAGTCAACGACACTGCTGAAAGAGGAGTGAAATTGATACAAGACTTCAACTCTTGCTTGACAAAAGACGAAGAACAGCGCCAATTTTTATTACAAGTTGTGTCAGAATGTAGGAAAATTTACCCTGATGTCGATAAAGCCTCACTATCTAAGCCATTAATGTAGTTCTAAATTCAGTGGTGTTGGAATAGATATATTTTGTT
The DNA here is from genome assembly GCA_954871275.1 of Leptopterna dolabrata. NCBI lineage: Eukaryota > Metazoa > Arthropoda > Insecta > Hemiptera > Miridae > Leptopterna > Leptopterna dolabrata. Next base: position 9,641,758 of record OX940984.1, on the reverse strand, counting down.
GTAAAATAAGTTCCAGGCTATTATTTTCTATACAAAAAACTTTCAATTTGTATTATTAAAACACTTTTTACATAATTTTTATTGTTTTTTGTGCATTTCATAGCACCCACCACCCACCCATCTCCCCCCTACCCCCTCCATATATTATATATTAGATTCAGATGTATCAATTTTCAATATACCAGAGTGATAAAGAAGTATCAAATTGCCTAGAGGTCGATTTCATTGACTGGAGTGTGGTTTTTAGGGGTATGCGTAAAAAGGCACATTTGCTGAAACGGACCACGTTTTGAGATGGGAAAAGCTGAGTAACATAAAATCTAAAGGATCTAGCGAAAAAATTATTGGAGTAAAAGTTGAAGAAGATAACATTTCAAATAAAATAAGACCAATTTCAAGTCTCTAGGACAAATGGTTACTATGTTATGAGGAAATAAATAAAATTGACTGGAGTGTGGTTTTTAGGGGTATGCTTAAAAAGGCACATTTGCTGAAACGGACCACGTTTTGAGATGGGAAAAGCTGAATAACATTAAATCTACAGGATGTAGCGAAAAAATTATGGAAGTAAAAGTTGAAGAAGATAACATTTTAAATAAAATGAGACCAATTTCAAGTCTCTAGGACAAATGGTTACTATGTTATGAGGAAAAAAAGAGTATTTTTATGAAACAAAGTGAGTTTTTCTGATCTTCAACCTCAATGCGGCACGGGTTAACGTTATCCGATCGACCTAAAACTTTGCGAATCTCATTTTTTCTAGTCAAATGGCACCTTTTAGGGGGTTGCCAGAAGTGATTTTCTCAAAAAAAATTTTGCCTATTGCCTTGTGACCACCCTAGTGTATATACTAGAAGAATTAGGTTAAATGAGAGTACTGCAAATGTAATGGGTACTCTTAAAATTATATTTACAATTTCTTTTAGGTATGGCGCTCCCAAAAAAATATTAATAGTGGGGGAAAAGTGGGGGGAGTGATTTATTTTGAGTTTACAACTCAAAATAAGGGTTGAGAAATATAAAGAAGGTTCGCAATATAAAGATATTATGAAATATAATTGATGTTACGTGAGGAGAGCTCTTCCGTATAGGATTCTGGGCTGGAAGGTTGCAGTTTATTTTTGTGGGATTTAAAAAAGACCGAAATCAACCGACACCAGGGTTGCTCGTCTACCTACTTGTTTCCAGAGTGTTGCACTCAATTTTTGGTTACTGTACTTCATAATTTAAAAATTAAATTAAAGCTTGGGCAAAATACTTTCTTTTTTGGTTTATTAGGTTCAATAATGGACCTTTGGAATCGAGCACGAAAAAAAAATTAAAAAATCTACCCCCCCCCCCCCCCCCCCCCCTCAAAATTTGATGGTTTACGTTTCAAGGCATGTAGAATCCAAAAATGCAATAACAAAATTTCTGTCTGTCCGCCATACGCCGTGCTTCGCACTTTCTTAGTTACCATGAAAACAAACTGATGAAATTCGGGTTATAGGTTCCGTTCGGGGTCTAGTTGGTCCTCGAAGCTCGACGTTACTGTTAGTCATCTCTAAGGGGTTCAAAATAGGGGTTGACATTTTCAGAACGCCGTAGCTCGAAAACTTTCGGTAGAAGGGTAGGTTTTTTCAACGTGTTTAAATTGATCTTGAACTAAAGAATTTTTTGAGACCACTCGGAGCATTGTACGACCAGCCGTTCGTTTGTACCAAAAAGATTATCAACACGATCTCGTGAATCAAACGGTATAAATCCGGCCCAGACGTCATCGCTAGAGAGCACCTGCTTATAATCACCGATGGCTGTATGAAGCAGAGTTGGTTGTTCTGCGATATTATTTCATTTGAAAAGTGATGGATCTATTGGATTTTTTGGCAGGTACTTTTGAAACTTGAACAAACGTTGACGTATTATTGATGGATAAATTATTACACAATGTTAAATTATTACACAACTGTTCATCTACCTAGAAGGGGCTGGATTTTGTTGATAGGTACTTTTGCAACTTGAGCAACCGTTGAAGTATTATTGATGGGCAAATTTTTTAAGCTAGACTACGGCAGAAAACGTCGGAAAAATCATGTCGAACTAGGTACCTTCCTGTCTAGAAAATTTTACCTAAAGGATCCTTACAACACATCCATGCAACAGCTTTCACAGCCTGGAGCTAGAAGAGTTTTCCTTCCAGTCTGGTGCTACCCGATTTTTTAAAATTGGTTGTGCGTTTCGATTTTGAGTCCATTCAACCAACCAGTTTTCTTTCCTTACCCGTATATGGAACGAAATTTTGCATTGTTGATCTGAAATTCTGATTCTACGCTCTTGAAAACCCCCCTATTAATAATGATCAGCTCAAAATTCCAAAATACTCGAATTTTCTGGGAAAATTTTCTAAAAGGTTTACTAATCAAAATATTACTGTAGAGTTGAGTAGATTGAGGCAAATGTTTATAATTAAGTTTTTCCAAGAAAAGATTCATACAGCTGGTGATGATACATTACCCACTAGTCTGCTAGGTACCTTCCACTGCTGCATATAATAATAACACCATTTATTTCTGTAATAACAAATAATATTCTATAATGAATAATGCAATATTGCTACCTTGTTCTCTTTTGAATACAGAGCCAACTTAGCAACTTAGCCTTTTTAAATAAGTAGGTAGGTAGGCATGTAGTTTGATGACTTCTGTGTTGCTTCCCTGAGTTCCTATAATTTATTCCTATAATATTGTGATTGTTATCTATTTGTAGATAACATTAAGTTATTAAATTGTTCCATTAAGTTCGTAACTTTAAACTGATGTTCCTAAAATTATATTTACCGACTGTTTTAGAGTCGAAATTTTAATTCGTCATCCTACTACAATTTTTGTTTTTAATCTTATCCACAAAAAGGAAAAATTATAATAATAATTGGTGTGGTACCTGTATGTGGCTTAGTGAGCATATATGATGGTGGGGGGGGGGGGGGGGTTACTTTTATTTATCCTGGTAATCCGGCAACGCTGCTCACAGCGGTCCAGAAGCCCGTGAAACCTGACCGAAAATAGAATAATCATTCGTTAGAGAAGTGAATACCTTGGTACATTATTATGAGGTTTTGTATAATAACTGATGAATATCCAGTCGTGATGCAGATCTTTGGCTAAGAGTCAAGCGACGACAACTACCTACAGTCCTTTGGGTCATCTTAATTCCACCTTGTTTGTGGAAATTAAGAGCCTTTTCCCCACCTTTGCAAATATCCAATTTTGACGACATCACAGGACCGAAGTGAATTTTTTCAAAATCCTTTTCTTGGTTAAGATTCATTTATGCTTTTAAGGTACCTATAATTTACTTTTTAGCGAATTCTCAAAAAAAATTTAGCTATTTTGCTCGTTCTAGAATTTCAGAGATGCCCTCTGTGAACCGGCAACCCCTCCAAAATCCGTTTCATGCAACGGAGAGCTGAATTATAGATTTTAAATTTTTCGTATAAATATATAACATCACTCGGATATATGTCATTCTGCACGATAAGTCCCTTCATTGCCATGGTGAAAAAAAAATCGTTCTTGCGCAGAAAAATCCGTCTTCGCCAGAACAGTGATGAATTCGTTACCCAGCCTGATCGCGCTGTACGCAGCCGTCCAGATTTACACATTTTTGATCCAAAAAAATCAAAAAGGATTTGAGCAACATAGGCACGTGGGTTGTTGTCAATAATATTTTTTGGGGCGCTGAATCGATTGCAGCTAGTGTCAGTCCAATTAGACGCAACGTCCGAAATTCAAAAAAATTGCATATTTTTTATGTAGGCATGTGAGATGTCGTTTACCATGTTTTTCTTTTTGGATCGCTGAATCGATTGCGAGTTGTTTCAGCATGTTCGGACTGCATCAAGTGATCAAAATCAAAATTTTCAAATTCCTTTTTCAAATCAAAAAACAGAACGCACCCAGAAATTATTTTTTGGCATAATTTTTCTGCTCTACGTGCCATTCTGGTCTCAGCAAGTGCCCAGTCAGGCCGTAATGACTCTGGCAGATGGCCATTAATTTAAATTCTCAATTTCTCAAACTATTTCTTGCTCTGGCAGATGGCCATTAATTTAAATTCTCAATCTCCCAAACTATTTCTTTGACATTTCGCTCCTTAAGCCATGCTGCAAGACTGGAATTTTTTAAATGTATTCATGTTGACTTTTTATTTGGACCACCGCGTTAAATTTTGCCACACATTTTTTGCGCGTGCAAACAAATATTAGCTGACATAATCTGCCCGATTATAATTATTCGCCTTAAAAATCTTAAGTTACCGAAAAAAAGCTCATCTTTTCACTAAAACGAACTAAAATTTACTTGTTCAACAACTGGGCTAGTGGAAGTGTTTTTAAGCAGCTTCTTTGCGTTCCTGTAGTAGGCGTTCTGGTCACACTTGCAAATAAAACCTCGTCGACCTGCTGTGCTGTTGGCTAATCAAGCTCTGGCGCGGGGGTGAAATCAGAACTGACCCGATTTTGCTTGCTTCGGCCCTTTGAATTTCACTAACGTGTTTCTGACACGACCGCACCTAAGCAACACCGAGGCACATCTTTGTTTCCATTAACCGAGCTCATAATTGCATGCTCTTCATTCATTATTCGCAAGCCGCTCCTCCGAAGGTTGAAGAAAACCCAAGATGTACATCGAGGCGCGCGCTCATATACAGCTCACGTTACGAATTCATCTGCTGTAAATACCGTGAGAGAAGTCACTGACGATTCTCACCGTAAATTAATCGAGCAATTAATTAGTGAGAAATTACCAATTGTGTCACGGTTCTGAAAATGTAATTAATTATTGCGGGGTTGCAATATGCCTGCATATGCAGCTCTGGTGGCACAGGCTGCTCTGTTCAGTTTGATGCGAATCCTATCATCTGGGAGAGCTTTCAAGTTCTTTCCTTGCTGAAATTTTAAAGGGAAGCATTCGTGGTACCTACTGATGCCCAAGAATGAGGTTTCCCTTAACAGGTTTGGGGGAAAATATTGTCAAATACTGAAGTAGTCGAGATAAAATATCAGATACGTCAGATAAGTAGGTCAGATTCATAAATTGAAAAAAAATCTTGGTTACAGCTGTCATTTGAAGAATTTGTTTTCTTAAATTTATTATCTGACCTATTTATCTAACGTATCTGATATTTTATCTCGACTACTTCAGCATTTGACAATATTTTCCCCCAAATCTGTTAAGGTTGCGCTTAACAGGTTTGTAACCTCTTTCTTGGGCATATTAAGTACCGCGATTGCTTCCCTTCGAATTTCAGCAAGGAAAAAATTTAAAACTCTCCCGAGGAGTTGCATCAAACTGAACAGAGCAGCCTGTGCCACCAGAGCTCCATATGCGGGCACGTTTAATAAATGACAGGTGTCATTTTCAGGCTAAGAGTTTTTGTTACTAAAATCAATTATTTAAACACAGTTCAGATGGTAGCAAAATGAAGAAATGAAAATCTTCGTAGGATCTCTATATCAAAATAACTCATAGCACATTGGTACCTAATCATCAAAAAAATCAATAAAATCAATAAAATAAAATCAATAAAATATCAGAAAATATTTGGAATTTGACTTAGGTATTGGGTGGGAGTGGTAAATCAAAATAGCGAATCAACAACAGTAACGATTGAAGTCTCTACAGAATACCGCATTGAAAATTTTAAATATCATCAGCTGATTCGAGGAAGCGATGAGATGTTATTCAGTTGTTCTTCTGATTTCTTGTTTTCTACTTCCTGTGTAAATGAACGGTAACTATCCAATTAGCTGGGAAAGTTGTTATAATGCATTACCTAGTTACAAACCCGTATGAAGTTCCTGACTCAAGTTATTTGAGAACCGTTTTAGAAGTTGATTTAATGAAATGACCATTACTGGAAGGGGCAGTTCCCTGGATGAAGCGGCTAAGCGGCGGGTGCGGGGAACTTGCCCGAAGACAGTGCGTGGTTTTGCCCCATTTTGAATCTTTCAAAATGGTGGAACATAAAAAAAGCTGTGTAAAACTAGGTACCTATAGCCAAAGTAATTTTTATGCTGAGCTAACGTAATTTATTCAAAGCCGATACCTACAACAAAATTGTTGAATTCGGCGCCAAATGTTAACTAAAAACCGCTCACACATATTGCCCTTGGTTTTGGATTCTTATACATTTAGTTTACATTTGGCGACGGCTTGAAAAAATTTCGTTGTACCGGCTTTGAATAAATTACGTTTGTTCAGTATAAAAATCAATTTTTTCTTTTTAGTGCGATTATTTAAAAAAAAGAGTAGTTTAGAAAAAGTGATCATGAATTTTATACTTTTTAGCGCGTCTCTCGATGTAGGTAGGTGTTAGCGGGTTGAGTCATAGATGGTCCCATACAAAAATCATTGAAAAAGTACTGTAACTTTCATCTGCGCGTGCGCAAACATGAAATACTTGAAACGCACATAACTGCCTTAAATGTCGTTGAAATGAGTTCAAACTTGGAGGGTCGTTCAGGAATAATACTTTGATAGTTCCACGTGAATTTCATTGGAATCATAACGTGACCTTCGTCTGCGCTTGCGCGATCATGAAATGTTGAAATGTTTGATCCTATTACGCATGTTAGGTAATTTATTACTACTCTATTTATTGCTATTCAATCATTTTGACGCATAATTTTTTTTACCAACTGATTCTACACCTCCATGTTACAATAAGTGAGGAAGCTATACTGCCCACCCAACTTGGCAGACGTTTTTAATTACCTAAAGTTGTCTATGCCAGCGCCAATACTGACCCAGTACTGACTCGACAGGTACTCATGATATCAAGAGTACCTACTGGTACGTCCTGATCACTGGGGCATCCCACAGTCTTTAACAATATCTGTCAAAGCACCGGAAGAGTATAGGTAGCCTAGCCTATTACATCCCCAGTACCGACCAATTATCGGAAAAGTACCACACCTACCCATGTATTTCACCAATAGCGGGTTCGTTGAGAGACGTAGGTAGTTCACCTTCAAGACCAGTTTGGAATAAGTACCTATAATATAGGTAATAATATTATACATATTAACCTATAATATTATTACTCAGGAACCTACGCCGTATACCCGGTTGTAAATGTGTAGACAAAAAGAATTACTGGCCAATACCTACAGGGCCAATCCTTACAAAACTGGAATGGGACCACCGGGGAATAATTCCTGTTCGTTTGAAAAACAGATCCATCGAAATCGGTCCAGTAGTTTCGGAATAGTCGCTGGGCAATCATAAAAAAGAACATGGAAACAAGCCATATTGAGAACTTCCTCCTTTTTTATAAATAGGTTAAGAAAGAGAGCAGATCGGAAATTCAAAAAATTGTTCCTATCTCTTGCTTTACATACCAAAACGAAATTACCAACTTGCATCCATGACCAGCAGGCCGGCGGTCTTATAAAAAATAATGGATCAGTTTTCCACGCTTTTCACTTTCTTCACCAGGTTACTTTCCATACTTTCTGTGATGTCAACACCCGCCCGCTTGTTACTTGGATGGAAACGAGAAAATTATTAGCTGTATGACATAGTACAGCGGGAACATTGAGGTAGTAATTTCGCTTGCTGAGCTGATTGTGTGCTGGTGGGCAATCCACTGCGATTTATCTAAAGATTGAACGTTGATTCTACATCAAATCGTTGCCTGGTTGTTATAATAGTAATAACAATTTATTATTATTATTTATTGCCACGTCACATGTTCAGAAGAAGGAATCAGTAAGTTTTCAAATCAAAAAGTCCTCCAGAGAATACAACTCTTTGTTGATCTCTTTGTGTATCTTCTTTTGAAGATACCCGCAAACATTCTGCAGGTGGTTAAAGAAAGTTACAGCTTTGTAGGAGGGTCCACGGTCAAAGAATTGGAGCTGATGCTTGGGAAATATCAACAGATCTGTGGAAATCTCTGCCGTATCGCGTGTCTTGATTACGATTGAATTTTAAGGTTTGTTTGGACAGACAGTCTGGACCAGTCCAGGATGGGACTGCGTTCTCAAAAAGAGGGGATAAAACTGTCGAGGATTGCAGAATTGTGCCTGTCCGAACGCTCGCTGACGATTCTGAACGGATAAGCTGTAGCATTGTAACCTTCCAAATAAGCTGAAGGTAGAAGCATCGAGTGTGCTTGTGCAGGATCAACAGTCCTCGAAAAAATCCAAAACTGCTAGAACTAGTCCTGAACAGTCCTGGACTGTCTGTTCAAACAGCCAGTTCTCGATCCAGGACCAGTTCTGGTGCTGTCTGAATGCACAAAAAGGGGCTTGGCTTGAAAGAACAGTCCGGAACGGTCCAAGACTGTCTGCCCGAACAAACCTTAAGTTGAGAGAACACGTTTGGATGTTTCTTCACGTACATTCAGAATGTAGATGGCCTGTATGGTAGGTATACCTGCTGCATGGCATGTGGCTTTAGAAGTTGGTCCAAGGAAAATACCTGACGCCCTTTTTTGCTGGATTAACACCGAATCAGATTGACCGTCAACCCCCAGAATCAAATTCCTTAAGTAGCTTTCGCCATAGGTTCCCTGGAAAGCAGTCCTCAACGTTTTTTGGGATGTAATAGGCTTCCTGAGGGATAAACACAAGCCACTCAAGACTGGGTCACCTGTTGGTTTGTTCGGACATACAGTCCTGGACCAGTCCAGGACGGAACTGCGTTCTGAAAATGAGGGGATAGAACCGTCCAGGATTGAGTCCAGAACTGTGTCTCTACGAACGTGTGCTGATGATTCATAACGGATAACCTGAAGCATTGTAACGTTCCACATAAGCTGATGATCAACAGTCCTGTTCCAGGACTGTTAAAGAACTAGTCCTGAACGGTCCTGTACTGTCTGTCCAAACAGCCTACTCTCGACCCAGGATCAGTTCTGGCTTTGACTGACCGCACAAAAAGGCGTACCTAGCTTAGATAGAACGTCTGGAACGGTCCAGGACTGTGTGTTTGAAGAAACCTAGTATAACTCCCAAGAAACGATCTATCGTTTTTTGTAGATTCCGTCCCTGCTACTTACCTTGCGTTGATTACTGATTGAATATTCGTAATTTGTGTTACAGACAGTGTAACAGCGCTCTTGGGCAAAAGGATCAAAATCCTACTGAAAAATGTGGTCAAACTCGAGACTGGCAAAGGCGATAAAACGGAGAACCGGGTGCTTGTAAGTACAGATCAGATAATCACATGCAGTAGTAAATTAGTTCACTGTTAGCCTCTAACAATGATATATCAGGAGATTTTATTGATAGGTGTCAACAGTGTGATTGAAGTGGTACCTATTTGAGCAACCTATCGGTTACAAATCTGATTTATTACTTTGGTGTCAGCGGTTTGTTTTGGTACCAGCTACTGGAAACCGCGTGGGAGCACGTAGGTTCCAGACGTGTCTGATGACCATATTCTAATAATACCACTCGTGTTTTTCATATTTTTATTCATCCCCACAGGTATTCTCACCATGTAGACTGTTCCTTCTCACGGCCAAAGTGCCTACTAGGGTAAGTCGCATTCCTTCAACTTTTAGACAGTTACAACCTGACCGTTCTAACCTATAACGGTCAGTTCGTTTTGAACATTTGGAAGGCTTTTCAGACAGTCATATCTGTCCGCTTCCGTACTTAATATATTAGTTTATTTATTGATTAATGCATTAATTAATGTATTTTGACGCCATTGAAGTGTTTAACGTAAAATTAATTATGTAATAGGTATGTATTTATTTATTTATTAATTAATGTAATAAAACTAGATTTCCATCATTTTCAGATTGACTGTCACTTCCATTACTTAGAAATTAAGGGTATTGAGACTAGAAAAGAAAATGCCGTGAGTGATTTTTGACCATTAATAAATACCTGTTAAATAGACAACTCTACCTCTTTGAGATTTCTGACTAATGATTTTTGTATTACCCTTTTATAGTTGAGCTTCCTTATGAACGAAAAATGGTATACGTTCCACTGTCAGACGGGGGAGGTAGAAACGATGATGCACGCCTTGTGTGCGGCTCTTCAAGTTATCTTTCCTTCTGTTCCCATTCAGTAAGTTAGTTTTGGCTTTTCTGGGTTAAGAAAGGGGTGGGGGTCCTAGAAGACTGTGACATATGAAAGCGCAAATCCCACGTTCAAGTCTGATTGACAGGTGTATGAAAGTGCAAAGATGAAGAGGTCGAAAAGGGCGAATAATTTTCGATGGCCTGTATATGAAAGCGCCAACGGTTGACGCTCGTGTGTTTGTTTGCTTCTCTAGCTCGTTATGTCGACCCCAGTGTGTCTCGTGTCTCCGTCTCAGCGCAGTCAGTACCTTGTTTGGTCTCGTTGAGGAAGCTTTCCTGTACCTGCTTCCTGCTGCTGAAGATGTTCCTGAAGATGAAAAAGTTGGAAAATTCATCGAATACTCGGCTGAAACCTACATTGGTCCAAATAGCACTTACCCCCCACCAAAATGTGGGCTGCACCTCCGACAGTGGAATCGTCCACGAACTGTCAACGGTCCAGAATCCTACCACCGCCACCTGAAGGACCATTTTATTCCACTTTTCACTCGCACAGGTTCACCACGTGATCTTTATGGTAAAAGAAGTAAGGTGAACATTGCCAAACCCAAACACGTATTTTTGCGCTTTGGCACAGTCTCAGCGAGGTTATTTGCACTTTCATTCCCTTTTGCATTTGCGCTTTCTGCCATACATGTTCTGTCAGGTTTGCGCTTTTGGGCTGCAGGATTAGTCATTGGCGCTTTAGGGCGGCAGCCCAAGAAACCACTCCAATCATTCGGATAAATTTGTTTAATCTTACTATTTAACTATTTCCTGGTTTAACGTTTAGAACTTGACGTAGTTTCGATATGTGTCATGGCAGTATTGAATTGTTGTGCATACTTTCTTCACAACTAGGCCCTACCTATTTTTAGTACTTAGGATGTTGGAAAAACATGGAAATACTGTGTTAACCCTTCGCCTGTCTTTCCTGTGACACTTCACCTAACATCCACTGCCGTGGGGGTAGCATACTACACTTCATTACTTAAGATCCATTGGTTGGATGATGTATGTATAAGTTTAATATCTAAGTGAAATTTGTCGAATTTCTTTTCAGGCAAATCGTTGACAGAGTTTCCGTACCGGGTTTTGAACAAATTATCAGCAGCAGTACGAACGGCTCACCATGTGGCGCTTTCTCCACACAGTACGCAGCTATGTGCGACTTCCATAATCTCACGTACAGAGACGAAGTCGCCTGGGTGAGTCATATTTCTATCATCTTTTGCCACGTGAATGGTTGTTGACTCCCATTGCTGTCATGTTATTGTGTCCGCACTGTCCAAAACTATTTAGAGCCCAAGTATAGGCCTATAATTCTACATCTTATCATAATAATGTTTATTTTTCGCAGGATGTAGATACTATCTATGTTCTTCACAATACAAGGGAGCTATCATTGAAAGACTTCGATCACCTAGAACCAAAGTATGTGCCTTAACTATAATTAACATTTTGTTTGTAATGGATCCAGTTTCATATATTAATTCACACTAATATTCTTTCTGTTTATATAGAGATATGGTGCCTATAATATCTGCATTGGAGCACAACAGATGGTTCACAGGGCTTCGTGTCGCCAATACCAAGTTGACGCACGAAGCCCTAGACAGGGTCCTGCACATAATTTCTCGCTCCGTTACACTGGAAAAACTGCATCTCGTCAATATCTCGCTCAAATCGTAAGTTAAATATATAGGTAGTAGGCATTATAAGGTCAATAATTTCTGAATAGAATACTGGAATTTTTGAAGTTTTTCTACATCGTACATACCTAACTAGTATGGCAGTGGCCTGTTAGTTAGTTGATTCTGGTGGCTTTGGAATCCTACGGTGGCAAAACGTTCTGTGCTCCTAGCCATAATCATAATAAATACACAAGAGAAATATATTGAAACGTGGTTTTAAAATTTAGTTTTGGCTTGTTGGCAACTTTACGTAACGTACTTGAACCTACTGTGGTTGTTTCAACTGAGTGAATTCAAACTTATTGTTCCATAAGTAGTCAAGCGGCACTACGCCATCCTGTTCCGTATCGTTGAGAACCTATAGCTTTCGAAGACATTTGTATCTTATATAGTTGTTATAATTGTTATAATGTCACCTGCATCGACTATTTTTAATTTATGTTCAAAGGGATTTCGTTAACCGCTTAGCTACTGCAATATCATCGAACTCTAACACACCGCTCAACACTTTCGACCTTTCACATAACCCTATGGTTGACGACAAAGGTAGTACTTGGTTATTTTTTATCTAATCTTATTTTGGTGAAAAGTACCTCAACCATCCAAGTAAGATGGCTCTGTGTGTGTGAATAATCTATAACATGATAATCGTGCATTCTCTATTAAGATATGATGGCTTTTACTGATATAATCTGGTCTGTGTGAATTATGAATTTATTTGTTAATAGTAATGGTTAATTTCGTGTTATACAATTTTTTCAGCTGTTAGCGGCCTATGCACCATAGTCACTAAGCTAGTCCAAGGTAACAGATATTTTATTTTCATTGAAGTTGGAAGTATGAAGCAATGGTTGGATTAGATTAGACTTATTTCAGGGACAAAAGAGAGGACTCCCCCGCACCGGAGCCTAGGCTTATTGCCTGGAACATTGCCCTGCGTGCCAGCCTAAAGGCTGAGGGACCAATCTGTTCCCTCTAACAGACTGATGACCCCCCCCGTAGTAGGTTGTTTACCGAAACAGTTCTTACAATGCTGGGCGCTCAAAGAGGTGATGGGACACTGTTTCGTCCTCTTCCCCACATAGCTGCACCTGTGTAGGCTCGAATTCTGTTCATATGTTTGTGGAAGCACCTTTGCCCAGTTAGCATCCCCACCAGGTCGTATTTTCCTCCTTGGTAGTTCCAGTGCTGCTGAGCCTCTCCTGCTGGGCTCCCCCATTGTCACCTTCCCGAATCAATGTTCCGGGAAGTTCTCCCAATTTCTGCTGTGTTCTTTCCTCACCCGTTGCAGCAAGGAGGGTCTAACCAAGAATTTAGCAGTCCCCAAAGCAGTACCGAATAACGTACCAAAGCAGTACCCAGTACTGAATAACGTTCCTAGATACCTCATGAAATGTGACGTCCAAAGCCTGTTCACTTCATACCTGCTCATTTCCAGTGCCTGTTATAGCTACCAGATTTTCATGTTTATGTAGTTTTTTTTTTAGTTCTTCTGTTCCACTCCCTAAACAATTATATTGGTTTTCGTTGTGTACAGATGAAACCACAAGTTTGCCTACCAGAAGTATTAACATTATCTTGTTTTCAGAAGGGAAAGGGCTATCAGAACTGAACCTCAGCAGCACAGGTCTCACGACAAAAGGGCTGAGTCAACTGACGTCCTGCCTGTCAACCCTGCACCCTTCCACTCTCACCTACCTCGACCTAAGTGGTTGCCCTTTGCGGGAAGACACTGCTGTAAGCAAACCAATTATATTTCGAAAATGTTGGTAGTCTTTGGATCGTCGGATTATTGATCGACCCATCTCGGTACATCATTGAAATATCTGTAAAATTGAAACTGCCCTTTTCTGTAGCTATTCCAGTTGTCAATACCAGTCCAAACACAAACTGTCCTATAAGCTTATCCGCTTGCCAACCATTCTGTGGTTTTGGCTACCAGAATTTGATCCAAATCAGATTAATGATCATGATCACTGTTTGGTCCAACGTATAACTCATCTTCCCCTACCATTGGTAACAGTTGGAAATAGCCTATAACTTGATAATTACTAGTAATTACGTTTCAGGGTCTTTGTTCCTTGTTGGCTGAACCCAACGCCATTGTACACCTGGACATTTCGAACACCGAAACTGTACTCGACTCGGTATGTTGGTACTTCATGCTTTTATCATTGACATTTGTTGTACTGGGCTTGGCTATTAATTAAATAAATTTCTCATCGGATTGCTAATTGTGGTTCCCTACCCAAATTCGGCCAGAACTGTTACATTTAGAGCTGTCACCCAACAATACTGCTGGTCAGCTGTTACGCCTCGCCCTAGTGGAACAGGTTAGCTATCAAAGTTATGCTAACTTGTGGCAGCATTACCTACTTACCACCTGATGAGCATTTCCGCGCTCGTTTGAACTGTTTGTGTTCCCGTGAAGGAATATAGCTCTGCATGGTTAGCGATCGGCTTAAGTTGAAAGGGCGTGTGTTAGGTAAATACACATATTGCCATGTTAGGTCACATACTGAATACTTCGAGAAACTCGGGTGCAGAGTGATAAGACATCACTGAACGATTAACCGATAAGATACTAGTTAAAACAGTTCTGCAAGTAGGACCTGAAAGTAACAGTTCTGGCCAAAATTAGCCATCTGATGCGTTCAGAAATATATCTTGGATACTTGCAATTTGAAAACACCAGATTACGTTCTTCACTTCGACTCCCAATATTTATGGAGGTTGACTTTTCAGGTTTTCGGAGCATTGCTCCGAGGTTGTTCGACTTCTCTTGCCCGTCTGAACGTGTCGCGGAACTCGTTCAGCCATCATGGTGGCGCGTCTTCGAAAAAGTCCAAGGAGATGCCGCCCTCCTTCAAGCAATTCTTCACGTCCGCACTTCGCCTCGAGTACCTGAACGTCAGCCATTGTAAACTTCCCATGGAGGCTCTCAAGTTAGTATTCAAGATCGGGAAATTTGATCCGCCATTTTCAAAACCAGTTTGGAGAGGTCGAACAGCCACGCGTTCCCTGCTGATTGATTAACTAGACTCTTATTTCTCTTTCCAGAAACCTACTGTTGGGTCTTGCATGCAACGAATCGACTGCCGGCCTAGAACTAGATCTCAGCTGTAACATGTTGGGTTCTGTGGGAGCCCACGTCCTCGAGTCTTGTATACATGGAGTTCGAGCAGTGTCTTCCCTTGATATTTCTGATAACGGTCAGCTTTAGTTAGCACTTGCAACTGCTTGAAAAATGCTGCATTTAATATTACATTTCCTAACAGAATTTCCTGAAGTCGAATGAGAAATGTGGTTTCCACTTGTTTAGCAATTGAGACTGAAATGGGAGGTGTGGTCGCTGCTGTTGGTCGCAACAAGTCTATTGTGGAGCTGAAGATGGGCAAAAACGTATTGGGTAGGTTGTATAAACTGTTATGTGCTATCAGAAGGGCTTCTCTTTTCTCACTTCATTACGTTATGAACCCTTCCGTAACTTTAAGTATAAATAGGTACCGCTAAATTGGAAATGTGCCCTTGTAATGCCACTTGAACACGTACTTAGGCAGAGAGTTGATTATTTTTGAGTATTGAAACTCATTAGGATGCAAATCATTGTAATCTCAACTATTGTAATTTAATTATATTTTCTCAAGGCATGAAACCCAAACATCTCAGCCCGATTATCGACCAAATCGTGCAAACTATTCAGGAGGACGATTGTGTTCTCGAGCGCCTCTACCTCCCAGATTGCCGCCTCAAGAACGAAGTGCATCCTATCATCAACGCCCTGGGTTCCAACCAGTGCCTTACTACAATTGATATTAGGTACAATATTCTACCTTCATTGAAAACATTTACGTTTCAAATAATTATTTTCCGGACACCAGTATTACTTTTAATTCATTAGTGAATTTTGCTCACTTGTGGCTGAACCGTACGGTGTACTGAGAAGTAGCTCCGTGTGCTGCTTTACATCGATTTAAATGAGGAATGTGACGATAGCAGCACAGTATCGTAATGGGAACTGTTTCTTGGAACCTTTGTATCTCAGAGGAACAGTTCCTCGGCTTGCGCCTTTTCTGAAACCTCCTAGGGCAAGTTAGTTGCCCTGAAGCCTTTCCATCAGTGAGTCATATTATCATTCTAATAACCATCAGTCCCTTACTCTTGTGGTTCAACCCTTCTATTCTAAATCTTAGAATCCTCCCTCAGAACTTTAAGCCTAAACCTTTATGTTAAATCTCAAATACTTGTTCTCATTCTTCATAACCTTATAACCTTAATCACCATTAAGAAGGTCATCGGGAATTAATATCCCTATAACGCAGTTCTTAGCCCTATTGGCCGGCAGTATTTATTATTAAGTTTTTAGTGAGATTCCTGGGACTCCAGCAATTGAGTTAGTATCCATAGTTTCCATAGTTTTCGTCGGTTTTTACAAAGTTTAAACGTATTTCAGTGGGAACCTTATGGGTGATCACGGAGCTAGACTTCTTGCAAAAGCCCTCCAAACGAACTGCAAGCTGCGAAGCGTCCTGTTCGATCGTAACAACGTCACCATTCAGGGATACACGGATATTGCTTATGCCATCAACAGGTAAAGTCATCTTATTGTTAGTAGGTAAGTGACCTGGATGATTTCTTTGTGAATTTGCACAACTTGGGCCGTGGACAACTCAGTCAATATCTCAAGAAAAACAAGAAAGCTTGAAATAACTGTGCGCCCAGGAAAAGTAGGCGTTTGGTAGATGCGCTCATGGCTCAGAAACCAACTAAGAACTTGGTAGCGATAAGGGTTAACACCCCCAAACAACCCTGTTGTAAAAATTTACCCGCCAAGAAAACATCAGATGCAGAGAGGATTGATATACATTTTGCCCACCAAAGTAGCATGCTCGGTGCTTAGGCAAACCCGCCAAACAGCATTTGAAGAACGCAGAAGTTACTGTGCTGCAGGCATGAAAAATTGAAAAAATTCGGTTGGTTGACCTCAATTTGCAGCGTTTTTAAACAGTTATTAACTCGGCTCCTACAAAAATGAACGGGTTCAGATTTTCGCCACTTCCTCAGGGAGCCCCATTGAACAATTGGGCCGAATTTCATCTCTTAAATCCCTCTAACCTACTCGACAGAGTTGCAAAAGGTACTTCCTTGGAGCATAACAAATGTGTGTGCAAAATTTCAGCTCGATCCGCTCTGTCTGTTAGGATGTAGCCCTGTCAAAGAAGAGCGAGAAGAACAAGTAGGAAAACTTGAAAAATATCGGTAAGCTTCCATAACTCCGGCACATGATGTTCCCAAGGGTTGACATTTGGTACACACCCTCAGAGGCCCCTCAAGAATGGGTGTAGGAAAAATCAACACAGGTTGGAATCCTCAGTATGCTTTGAATAGCTATTATAAAGATTCTTGCACTTAGCAGTCATTACGGTTCCTCATCAGAATGGGTGTAGGCCCCTCAAGAATGGGTGTAGGAAAAATCAACACAGGTTGGAATCCTCAGTATGCTTTGAATAGCTATTATAAAGATTCTTGCACTTAGCAGTCATTACGGTACCTCATCAGACCCAGAGTATAGTTACCTGGTGTATTACAGCACAAATTCTTGCCCGATTAATTTGAATAATAATATTCTTAGTGATATTGACGCGTACCCACTAATACACGCTTTCATAGTCAAATATTTTTTGTTTCGCTGTTACAGCAATTACAGCATAGTGTACGTCGGGTCGCTCGTTCACGATGTGTTGCCCTGCATGAAGGTGTCTCCTGAGAAAACCGAGAACGCACTTGCTCAGATCCACAAGGCGCTCTTTCGCAATTCTTCACCCACAAATACCAGAGCTCTGAGGCGTCAACATGTTAGTACTCAGTTGTAATGTAAAACCGGTGAACTACGAGATCTGGTTTTGGGCGACTCATGGTCATGTGGCTTCTCTAAAACGTTTTACGGGTGGGGAGGGGCCTGATGTCCTCTGCTTGTTTAATGCTCTAGACTTGACATCTAAGGGTTGTGGTCCGTATTTTAAATTCAACGTGGATACTAAAACTGAGTGTCTTCAGTTGAGAAGAGAAAGTATTGGTTCAAATTTATTGTACGAGGTCTGTTAGACAAACGAAATCAGGGAAGCGATGCAAGATGTCAAGCCTCACTAGAGGCATCAGTTTTAACCAATGGAGTCCGTAAGCGCCAATCTTCATTGGGAAAAAAAGGCCAAAAGCGCCACCCCATAGAAAACTGTGATGGTCATGAGGGCTACCCTATGACGCTGTGATGGAATGTACAACAAAAGGTTTACAAAAGTCAGTTATTTAAAAGTCATCCTATTCTTTATTATACGTTTATTCATTTATTGCAATACTTTTACAAAGCAATAATTTTGTGTATGTTAGCTACACAGCAACGAACGAACTGGTTTCCACCGGACAGCTGAACTAATTCGAATGCAATCGGAGCTTATCACTAGATTTGTTAGAGATTAATTTGTTCACTGTCTGTTGGCGCTCGCTCATCTCTTATCCCTCTTGGTGCTGAAGTCACTCCAAAGTACGGTCTCCTGAGAACACATCTACTACCTACACCAACCGCCTATTGGCGCTTTTGGTATCAGATTAGCTAGTCACTAAAAACGGATTGGCACTTATGGGCTGCACCTGTTTTAACTGATCAATTCTGCCAGTATCGTCCCTTCCCAGGTAGAGAGCTAAACTGTGTGTTCTATTATGTAAATTACTTCATATCCAGACTTGATTCTGTACTTACATTTTCATTTTGTAACTAACCATCTCATGTTAGAACTGTAAAAAAAAGGTATTCATATGACTACATAACATTACTACATAGTACATTACTACATAACATGCTATCAGATCAGAATCGTTATGCTTGGCTTGTTGATACCGCCTTCATTCATCAAACCCTCATTTTTATGTTGGCTCATTCCTTTCTGTGCCCGCCTCATGTTCCTATTGTGGCATCGTGACCAGCTTAAATGTGTAGTGTTTGTTCATACCTGTGTTTCTGCTTATAAAAGCTCTGTTCATGTTCAGATTTTCTTTCCTCAGATCAACTGTTATGTTTGTCATGGCTGCATCATCTCATCCTTTTCATCTCATCTTTTACACTTTTTGTTTCTCTTTTGTTTTGGTTTCTTTCGCTTTTGGTTTCTTTCACCATCAACCCTCCGACCATCGTCAATGTGTTCTCACGGGACACATCACTCCCCTTCATCTCTCTCTCCTCCGTGGAACCGCAGAAATCAATCAAAGTCGGGGAAACTGGTAACTTGCAGGCAGGGCTCATGACGGTCGGCCAGCAGACGCTGGAGCGGGCGATGGCAGCTGCTCAGGAAGCCATAAAACGAGTGGCGACTGTAGACAACGATCACACGGCTACGATAAATGCTGCTACTCAGCTAATACAGGATGCCGACAGCACCAGACAGGTAAGAATCAGTCTTGCACAAGTGTTATCAGTGGGCCAACTGATTGAAGTCCGGATGGGTATGGGCATGTTGTTGCACATCCCCACTCCTGGGCGTCACTGCTCTTTGGAGAGGGAGATTTTGAATTAAAGCCACGATTACAGGAGGCCAGTAGGCAGTCCAGCTTGCTGGTGCCAGCCGATTGGCGCGAATGGGAAGCCAGCTCATTGGAGCCAGTCACTGTTCAGATGTCAGACCTAGCCGGCTGATTGGCACTAGTTGGGCAAAAACCATGGAGGCGAGGGCGTCAAGGCAGTCCTGTGTTCAGTTAAATAACATTTTGCGCAGTTTGTGCCGTGACATTCATTTGTGCTGTCGCATTCCTTGTAGGCTTCTACGAACTCAGATTCAATTCTTCGCCCCATTTTTTCGGTGGCATGTTGCGCGGTCAGTGCACTGTGGTAGAGCTACTATCAATCTGACGGTGGACAGCCCACTGGGGTGGAAAGTGACCCACCTCAGGTTTTTTGTGGTTGGGGGAACTGGATTGGCCTGAACCTACGCCTCAAGCCAGTTGACTAGAACAGTATTTTTCAACTGGACTGACCCGCTGCTGGCCTCCAGTGGTGTTTACGCGGAGCCAGCTACTGGCGCTAGTGAACTGGCCTCGTGTAATCGGGGCTTAAGAGCCCCCTTATCTCTGCAAACTATGCATGCGTTAACGTGAACTTTTTATCAAACCAGAGATGTGTAGCTCTGGAGCAATGAGATCCAAGGAGCTGGGGTTCCTTTCCATGAACGGATCCAGCCTGTAGCTCCGAAGGAACTGGTATACCAATGTGTAACGTAGAATGGTCCTCATCGCTCTTACCTTCATGACTCGACGATTTGGGGAAAACTAATGTAATAATGAGTTGGGAGGACTGCTTCATGAGTTAGCTGTCTAGCAGACTTTATCGATTTAAAAAAAAGTGGTTTATTTCTGAAATGAATTATACTGTATCCAAAGTCCCCCCCCCCCCCCCCCCCCCGGGCTGTTCTACAGTTAAATGTATTTAATGATAGAATGCGTCTTGGGAGAAGATATTTGTCTGAACACGATGGAACACGTAGGATCTGATATGAATGGTTAGGCTTGCGAAGAACGGTCTCTTCAGGGACAGCTACAGGTTCGGAGCTGAATCCGACAAAGGAATGGGTCTTACACGTCTCTAGATCAAACTCGCCCTAATCTCTTCCCACTGCTAGATTCATGCTGTGAAGCACCGAATGCTTATCTCACTCACTTTCCTAACAATCAAATGGCATTACATATGTCTTTGTCTTTAAATAAGTCACCAATCATAGTGCGTTTTCAGGTGTTCAACCGTCTTCAGGATATCGCTGAAGGTGGCGAAGTAGCTGCAGCTGTGCGAGAAAGGTTGACCGAAGCTTCCAGAGAGGTCGAGGACATCCTTCACCAACACCTTCAGGTACGGTAGTCCTCCTCACGAAGATGAATTTCAAAGCTTGTGTTTCCTGTCATACAGCCATGTGCACCATCATGTGAACTGCTTAGTGTGCTCATAACGTCCACTTTCTGTATTACTCGGCTTTCCTGACTAGTTGTTAATGGAGTGATAGGTATATTCATTAGTTCACTCCTCTGAGATGAGTGCTGAAGGTTGGTTGAAGCTTAGTCTGACAAGACCTTGTGCGATGAACTAGCTTTTGACGATCTAACTCCTTAAGTATTTCAATTTAAAAAAATCCAAAGACCTCGCACTCTGCGCGAGAGACGTGGGAAGTCGACAGACAAATCGAAACTTCAACATTACAAAGTACAAATTGTATTTTTAAGACGAAAATAAAGAAACATAAATAAATAAATCAGGAAGCATTATTAGTCGTTGGTTTGTTCGTTATACGAAGCTGATGTCATCATCGCTCGAAGATTCGTCGCTGCAAGCGCCGGTGTTGGATGTGTTCTTCAACTTATTGTCCAGCACGAATCCGGTTAGCACTTTTACGCTGGTCGGACCTTGTGGAGTTGTTTGAATCGGAGGAAGCATGTAAGCGTTCTCGATGTTCGTGTCGATGGATAATCCCGATTTTGTCATTTTGAAATCCGTTATGTTCACGTGGAGCAGAGCCACGAAGTACTACAGAGGCAGCAGAGATTTCCAGCTTCCTCTCTCGATTTTCAGCTCGTGGGGAGATTGAAGCGTGTACAAGTTGGGCACGATCGAGGCTTTGCCGAATTTCGTGACTATTCCGAAAGAGAATACGCTGGGCACCAGAGCATTCTTCAGAACCTTCGTACCCAAGACAATTTTCCTCTCGAGATTCCTCCCCACAAATTTCGTAACGCATTTTTGGGACATATTTATACTTTTTACACTTCATCTATTTATGTACAGTAAAACCTACAATAAATTCGTAACGCAACTTTTGTGACACCTTTATACTTCTAACCTCGCCTATCGTAGTCTGTTGACTACAATAGCAGAGAAGCTCCTAATTTATTACCAACACATTTTCAAGGATAGTCAGACTTCCGCGTTGCTAAAATATTCGGTTGCTCGATGGTTACAGGGTCGGGTTGATGAAATGATTTCAACTTCTGAAGAGCTGTGTGGGCGCGCAATCATCAGTTCGCGACTGAAATCCGAACTCCAGACATCTGTGGCGACGAAGCTAGCGATCGACCCGGGCTTCCTGAATACTGCCATTGTCGTTCAACCTACGTCGGAAATCACTGTTAAAGCCAGGTAGGTGTTGGCTTTGAATAATCGTTTTTCTAATTTTATTGCTTTAATAAAAAAAAAATTACAATCCAGGCCCATTTGGTGATTTCATTTCATAAGGCAAGAACAGAGAGCCAATGGAGTCCCCATCTTATTTGCATTGTATTAGTACGGACAGGGGTGCTGCGTCCATAAGGCCACTTGGGCCACTGCCCCGGCACCCAGAAACACTAGGAGTAGAAAAAACTCCATGTGTTCAGTTGGCATCTGAATTCCCCTCTACAAACTGTACCTAGCATTCTTTACAAAAGTCCAACAGCGACTCCAAGAGTTCTCTGGCTGTTGATATTCAATTGTGGTTCCATCATGTTGGCTCCCTGTAGCTCCCCAGACGGAGCATGTTATCAGAATGTAGTGACAGAAATCGATGTCCTGCAATCGAAATCGAAACCTAGGCTCCTGAAACTTGCGGGTCCTTGGACCTAGTGTCGCCAGGCAACCGAGAAAGTGGCCCGTCCGCGCAAGCTCAGTCGAGTAAAAATGTTGTTTGCCACGCCCACTTTGGGCCACTGCCCCAGAATCTGAATTTTCAACCCCAAAATCGTTCATTTCACAATCGATTCGCTCCCTTCGATTCAATTTGTCATCTCTATACGACATGCTACTTCTTTTTCTGATTTTTTTTCTCTGAATCACATTTGCTTTCTCTGCCAGGTTTCAACTTTTTTTTTGGCATCAAGTTTTGCGTTAAGTCCGGTTCCTATGACAGATTTGTATTTGTGGTACTGTTTGTGGATTGATCGGCGCCAACACACAGGTAACCATCTAGCTTCTAGTCAATAGCTTCTCCATTCAAGTGGGTATCGGCCGACGGGTCATTGTTTTGTTGTACTTTAGTTTACTATATTTTTGTAACACATGAATTAGGTGGCTAGTTTGCAGCAGAAATTGTCGACGCTTTCGTACGACGATAGAGTGTTGATTAAAAGAGATAAGCTTTGCTGAATATCACTGCTATCAGTAAATAAGGGAAGGTGTTGTTGCTTTGGGGTATTTTGTAGAAATATCTGTTGGTTTTCTGTTCTGGTCTGGTGCCCTACCGTTTTCAGAACCCACGCACCGCTACTGAGTGCGGATGATACAAACCGTAGTGTAGGTCATTCGCAATCTCTGTGCACAGATTTGCAAACCCTCCTAAACGGGGGGGGGGGGGGGGGGTCCCTTCCAGGGTGAACTTGCGCTAGTTTTTCCTCTTACTGCTACATCAAACTCGTTGTCAAGTGGTTGTTTATTCAGACTGAAGAAAAAATCTGGACAATTCTGCTTTTAAAGCCCCTCGATTCCATTCAGGGAAGGGTCCGGTTTTAAAAATACAATTTCATTATCATCACAAGTACAATAATTACAATTTCATAATATCAAAAATCATGATAATTTTCCAGTGAAATGGGCCTGACTGCAGCTACACATCTTGCTGACAAAATAACGGACGAAGCTTGCGATCTCCTCCACAAGACGCACGACTGCCTGGTAAGTAGGACTTACCTATTCATCGATAGTTCACGTTAATCATAATAAGAGGGTCGTTTGGAAAGTAAGTTTCCCTGTTTTAATAAAAATATAAAACAATTTGTTTAAAAAATAAACCGTCGTATGTTTTGAAAGGTAAACAACTAAACTAGTTTTCTGCACAGTCGCAATTTTTGTTTTATGAATTTATTTTGTATTGCGTGGGAAGAGTTTTAGCGAATTTTCAGAGAAAATAAAGCTGATCCAGAATTTTCAGAACATGGATTTTTGAAATTTGTTTAATAAGCTAATCCGTTTCAGAGCATCTGAATTCATGCCTAGATTTTTTACAAAAAATTAGGTAAGTATTTCTATTATGTGTAACTCCAGACGATGTCTTAGGTACATGATAAAAATTCCAAAGTTCGTATTGTCAAACAAAAGGATGAGTTCAAAGATTAGCAATTTTAAAAAATTCTAAAGGGGGCCAAATTTGGGTTTTAGAGGTCAAAAATCGTGAGTTGATATAAAATTGCTGGAAGTGGTGTGGAAGGGCGAGTAAAAGCAGAAAGACAATTTCAGTTGTTTTTTTTTTACAGAGAGATCAATTTTGAAGTTTTGGGGTCAACATTGATATTAAGGGCTAAAAACTATATTAATTCACCCTTCGTGTGGGCTGGTGAAGGGACAGAAAGAAGGACTATTTCGATGATAAATATATTTTTCTTTTAAAAAAATAGTGGGTCAAATTTGACTTTATAAGGGCAAAAATCCGTTAAAGTGGCTACTACGAAAGAGTTACATAATTTTACGAACAATGGTATGGTTTCTGGTTATACTTTTTACACAATAGCACGAATATTTCTTTGAAATCCGCTCTTATAGCCAGCATGGCTGTTTTCTTTTTAATGTCTTTCGTACCATTTATACTTTTGTTATGATGCGGTATTATACAAATAATAGTATGTGCCTACCTGATATTATACCTGTTATTATACTGTGTGATATTATACCTGTGATATCGCTCGTTTCTCAGCTGGGGGGCAAGCGGAGCTCGACGCCTGACGTTTTGAGAACGATGCCGCGACCAACCCCCGACCATTCTCATCCCATGGTGAGTATTAATTTCCTTGTGCATCCAAAGCGATGGACTGCCGTTGTGTATAAATAATTCTATCATGGAAGCAATAATATAAACCACCACTGTGTTTTGTTCCCTGCCTCTCCAGAAATTGGAATATTTGAACTTGGTAAGTAGGCGTTCCCCAAGTGTGAGCCCTTTTAGATGTTGCCCTTGGTAATTTAGATGTGCACTTATGCTTTCATTTGCTCGTCAGTTTCATGATTGCGAAGGAAGTAACCGTAATCGAGAACTACGCAACAAACTGTACCTACATATAAGAAATTAGCGACCCTTTGGGGTACCAGTTGGGGTGATATTCTTATGTGGTACTCTTAAGGTAAGCGCACACTAGTGCCGCAGCGGGTCGAGTCGCATTGCAGCGGATAAATGTCGCTAAGCAATTTAGGCGGTGGATCGGGCCGCAGCTCATCGGAAAAATGCGGTCATTTGGCGGTTTCGTTGTTCGTTGCTTCGTTCATCATGGATTCTTCCGATGAAGATGTTTTATTTTTGGTTCACTATTTTCAATAACGAACCTTTGAAATCGTGCATGAAAAGAAAGATAAATTTAACCTCCTCTCAAAATTTGATGATTCCCGTTTTAAGGTACCCATCCCGTTGAACCCGAAATAATAGAATTAAAAATACACTGCCAAGGTGATGGCACAGGAGCTTCCTCGTCACAATCAGAGTGACCCATTATAAAATAGAACAGACTCGGAAGCAAAATAACATAACATTACATTACATTACATAACATTACATAACGTTAAATATACATATTACATAACATTACATTACATAACATAACATTACATAACATTACATGAAACATACATATTATACATAACATGACTTCCATAATACATTACGTCCATTATACATAACTAGCCTGACCGCTCGCTTCGCTCGCTATCCGAGATTCGCTGTACGCAGTATCGTGGAACCAACAAATGACGGAAAAATCCCATACCCTACCGGGTATTTGTGCCCAATTTTATCAAAATCCGTCAAGCCATTCAGGAGTTGACCATGGTCGACCATATTTCCGCTATGGTCAGGGAATTAAAAATGCGCCTACGTTCAACTTGGGAGGCTACCGGATATTGGTGCCAAATTTGGTCGATATCCGTTGAGCAATTCGGGATTCGACCATGGAGAGGCCCATGGATGCGCTAAGGTCGACCGCGGGGGTAGTCCGAAGGGTCGATCGTAGATAGAATTTCACGTAGATTACGAATACGCGATAAAAAATAGGGGTTACCATTTCAATTAACGAAGTTGACCATGGTCGACCATAGTTCCGCTATGGTCAGGGAATTAAAAATGCGACGTTGCACAACTTGGGAGCCTACTGGATATTCGTGCCAAATTTGGTCGATATCCGTCAAGCCATTCAGGAGTTGACCATGGTCGACCATAGTTCCGCTATGGTCAGGGAATTAAAAACGCGACGTTGCACAACTTGGGAGCCTACTGGATATTCGTGCCAAATTTGGTCGATATCCGTTGAGCAATTCGGGATTCGACCATGGAGGGGCCCATGGATGCGCTATGGTCGACCGCGGGGGTAGTCCGAAGGGTCGATCGTAGATAGAATTTCACGTAGATTACGAATACGCGATAAAAAATAGGGGTTACCATTTCAATTAACGAAGTTGACCATGGTCGACCATAGTTCCGCTATGGTCAGGGAATTAAAAATGCGACGTTGCACAACTTGGGAGCCTACTGGATATTCGTGCCAAATTTGGTCGATATCCATCAAGCCATTCAGGAGTTGACCATGGTCGACCATAGTTCCGCTATGGTCAGGGAATTGAAAATGCGACGTTGCACAACTTGGGAGCCTACTGGATATTCGTGCCAAATTTGGTCGATATCCGTCGAGCCGTTTGGCCGTGCATAGAAGGACAGACAGACAGACAGAGCGCATGCGCAGGGCGAACCGCTGGCTCTATCATGTTGAAATTTATATGGGACCTCAATGGGCCCTACCCGCTTAATCCCTGAGAATTACATTGAAATTGGGTGAAATCTTTGGTTACTACGGCTGTAACAAGGAAATTGAATCTATTTCACGCCAGCGCATGCGCAGAGCGCACCGAGGGTCCGATCATGCTGAAATTCATACTGGAACTCACTAGGCCTTGTCCAAACAACCCTTGAAAATTTGAGCGAAATTGAATCAAAATTGTGAAAGTTATGCGTGTTTGTTGAATTTAACGTTAGCGCATGCGCAGGGCGTACCGCTGGATCAATCATGTTGAAATTTGTATGGGACCTCAAGGGGCCTTATCCGCACCATCCCTCAAAATTTGAGCTGAATCAATTCAAAATCGTGGAAGTTATGGCTGTAACAAGGAAATGCGGACAGACTCACAGACTCACAGATTCACAGACTCACAGACTCACAGACTCACAGACCGACAGACCGACAGACACGGAACCAAATTTGTTCAGTAGGCTTTGAAACGCAAAATGCAAGTGGAAATTTTGATTTCTGAAGACAAAAATTTTTTGGCTCACGAAAGTGAACACAAGGCTTCCGCTGCTTCGCAGACTCGGAAGCAAAATTTATGTCCGTCTGCCACGCTTCGCACTCCGTTTTTTTCTTAGTTACCCTGAACCATGAACCAAAATGAATGAAATTCGGTGTGCAAGTAACAGCTTATTATAATCACGTGAAATAGAGTTGGTTGTACCGTGGTATTATTTAATTTTTTGAAAAAAGATTGTTATTTCGGATTTTGTTGAGGGTATTTACTTTTGTAACTTGAACAAAATAACATTCATGCATAACAACGAATAATAATAATAATAGGTAGACTTCTTGATTTATGGATCTATAAAATTGCCTGGCCGGCTCCAGTACCTACTCGATTTATGGCTTTCCGGGGGGGGGGGGGGGGGGACGATGGTAGGGGCTCTACTTATGTATCCTGGGGCTCAAGAAAGTTTAAGTGTTTTCATTTTTGTATAGAAATGCATTTCATTTTCAACGAATGCTTTTGTACCAACTTGAAGATGGCAAATGAACTTTATTGTTATTATTATTATCATTATTATTATTATTATCATTATTATTAGGTACTGATGACAGAAAACAGTGATATACGCAGAAGGGGCATCTGTACTGAAAATAATCCCTTGTGTAATAATTCACAGCGTTTTGACCAACAAAAACGTTAGAGAGAAAAATACACTGCCAAGGTGATGGCACAGGAGCTTCCTCGTCACAATCAGAGTGACCCATTATAAAATAGAACAGACTCGGAAGCAAAATAACATAACATTACATTACATAACATTACATAACGTTAAATATACATATTACATAACATTACATTACATAACATAACATTACATAACATTACATGAAATATACATATTATACATAACATGACTTCCATAATACATTACGTCCATTATACATAACTAGCCTGACCGCTCGCTTCGCTCGCTATCCGAGATTCGCTGTACGCAGTATCGTGGAACCAACAAACGACGGAAAAATCCCATACCCTACCGGGTATTTGTGCCCAATTTTATCAAAATCCGTCAAGCCATTCAGGAGTTGACCATGGTCGACCATATTTCCGCTATGGTCAGGGAATTAAAAATGCGCCTACGTTCAACTTGGGAGGCTACCGGATATTGGTGCCAAATTTGGTCGATATCCGTTGTGCAATTCGGGATTCGACCATGGAGGGGCCCATGGATGCGCTAAGGTCGACCGCGGGGGTAGTCCGAAGGGTCGAACGTAGATAGAATTTCACGTAGATTACGAATACGCGATAAAAAATAGGGGTTACCATTTCAATTAACGAAGTTGACCATGGTCGACCATAGTTCCGCTATGGTCAGGGAATTAAAAATGCGACGTTGCACAACTTGGGAGCCTACTGGATATTCGTGCCAAATTTGGTCGATATCCGTCAAGCCATTCAGGAGTTTACCATGTTCGACCATAGTTCCGCTATGGTCAGGGAATTAAAAACGCGACGTTGCACAACTTGGGAGCCTACTGGATATTCGTGCCAAATTTGGTCGATATCCGTTGAGCAATTCGGGATTCGACCATGGAGGGGCCCATGGATGCGCTATGGTCGACCGCGGGGGTAGTCCGAAGGGTCGATCGTAGATAGAATTTCACGTAGATTACGAATACGCGATAAAAAATAGGGGTTACCATTTCAATTAACGAAGTTGACCATGGTCGACCATAGTTCCGCTATGGTCAGGGAATTAAAAATGCGACGTTGCACAACTTGGGAGCCTACTGGATATTCGTGCCAAATTTGGTCGATATCCGTTGAGCAATTCGGGATTCGACCATGGAGGGGCCCATGGATGCGCTATGGTCGACCGCGGGGGTAGTCCGAAGGGTCGATCGTAGATAGAATTTCACGTAGATTACGAATACGCGATAAAAAATAGGGGTTACCATTTCAATTAACGAAGTTGACCATGGTCGACCATAGTTCCGCTATGGTCAGGGAATTAAAAATGCGACGTTGCACAACTTGGGAGCCTACTGGATATTCGTGCCAAATTTGGTCGATATCCATCAAGCCATTCAGGAGTTGACCATGGTCGACCATAGTTCCGCTATGGTCAGGGAATTAAAAATGCGACGTTGCACAACTTGGGAGCCTACTGGATATTCGTGCCAAATTTGGTCGATATCCGTCAAGCCATTCAGGAGTTGACCATGGTCGACCATAGTTCCGCTATGGTCAGGGAATTGAAAATGCGACGTTGCACAACTTGGGAGCCTACTGGATATTCGTGCCAAATTTGGTCGATATCCGTCGAGCCGTTTGGCCGTGCATAGAAGGACAGACAGACAGACAGAGCGCATGCGCAGGGCGAACCGCTGGCTCTATCATGTTGAAATTTATATGGGACCTCAATGGGCCCTACCCGCTTAATCCCTGAGAATTACATTGAAATTGGGTGAAATCTTTGGTTACTACGGCTGTAACAAGGAAATTGAATCTATTTCACGACAGCGCATGCGCAGAGCGCACCGAGGGTCCGATCATGCTGAAATTCATACTGGAACTCACTAGGCCTTGTCCAAACAACCCTTGAAAATTTGAGCGAAATGAATCAGGATTGTGAAAGTTATGCGTGTTTGTTGAATTTAACTTTAGCGCATGCGCAGGGCGTACCGCTGGATCAATCATGTTGAAATTTGTATGGGACCTCAAGGGGCCTTATCCGCACCATCCCTCAAAATTTGAGCTGAATCAATTCAAAATCGTGGAAGTTATGGCTGTAACAAGGAAATGCGGACAGACTCACAGACTCACAGATTCACAGACTCACAGACTCACAGATTCACAGACTCACAGACCGACAGACACGGAACCAAATTTGTTCAGTAGGCTTTGAAACGCAAAATGCAAGTGGAAATTTTGATTTCTGAAGACAAAAATTTTTTGGCTCACGAAAGTGAACACAAGGCTTCCGCTGCTTCGCAGACTCGGAAGCAAAATAAGATACGATAGAAACTTCGCTCATGAACAGTCCGACTGGTTATCGCACACTACTACTGGGGCAGATCGGGTCGCAGCGCGATGACGGAAAAATCCGCCTAGCGAGCGATGTTTCCATGCGCTCCGCCCCGCCACGCACCGCCCCGGCTGTAGTTTGCGTGTCTCCATAAGAAAAGCACTGAACCGAACCAGGCGTATTGTTCCACCACGGTGCAACCCGTCCTGCTCCGGCACAAGTGTGCGCTTACCTTTATACTTACCATGGGTGAGTACGAAATGGATATTTGAAGGGTTTTTTTGCTTGACCACTTACATAAAAGGTTAGTAATTCGTGGTGTACAGCAGTGGGCAATTGTTATCTCAAAACTCCCTGTAGCTTGGGCAGCAAACGGATAGAAAGAAAAACAAATTACGTCATAAGTGGATGGCGCTGAGGGTTCTCCCCAAGTGGACGCAGGGGTCAGGGCCTTTACCTTTGACGTCATTTCACTTTATTTCTAATGGTTTTATCGCCCAGTTTCGATAATCGATACCCGTCATGTAGTAGCTTTTTGGAAACTTTATAGCACTCGTCGAGATCTTTTACTTAAGAAAATAAAGTAGGTGAAATTGCCCATTGATATCAGTTTATCGAGTGCCATAAAACAGTTTCAATATGAAAACGACACTGCAGCGTACGACCTTTAAATTATCTGAAGAATAAAAATGTATAGGTACATGTTTTTCACAAACAAGCTGTTTACAAGTGGGGGTTTCCACCATTTCTGCCTCACTCTTATTTATAACTGATTGCCCCAACATGTATATACATGTGGACAAATATATTTGTTAAAACAGGTAAGAGCATCAGTAGTGGATGGATCTTATAAAAAACTGTTCTGTTTTCCATGTACTGAGATTCTACTGTGCTGGATGGCAAAATGTGATGCTGTTGAACCTCTACTACCTTCACTTGGGATCCACATATTTTTTTAGTTTTACGTTTATGTCGGTTATGTTAACATTAAGTTCTAGTTATGTTAACCGTTCATTTAAACATGCGACACTTTTCCCTTGTACCATTGGAATTCTCTTTTACGTTCGATGAAAAAGAAATGTCCAAGTGTCGGAGAGACAAGCTAATTGGTAATTTATATGATGATGTTGAAAGAATTCAAGTAGGCTTTCCAGCAGAACACCCTGGTTGTCGTACGACAACTCATTCACACAAAACCACCCATTTCACATCTTTGCTGACATCCCAAGCTCTCCATTATTATAACCTCAGTCCGTTGCTGCAGGTTGCCACAGCCTGAAGTCCCTGCCCCGTACCTTCATCAATGGTATATGTACCTAGTTGATTTTAATAAATGATAATTATTAAATCCGTTTCCCAGGCCACTCCAAACCTGATGGATAGAAGAAAATCTGTCGCTCGACCCCGTAGGCTGCGACCTAACTCCGTTGGTCCCAACACGATTTCGGCTGAAAACATTCCTGACCTGTTGCCTTCAATATCGACATCACCTCAAGGTAGATATAAATATAATAACATCAATAGGTCTACGTTCGAATTCGCTTAGAGTTACTACATTGTGATTATCGAGTACGTCTGCACGGAGTAGTAATAGAATATTAATGTTGAGCAGTCTTCTTCTTTACAGATTCGCTAGATTCGGTTTGTGAGGGGACTCAGCGACTGCAGCACCTGGTAAAAGGGCGACCTAAGCGTGCTAAAACTCGAGCCCCCACCCGCCCGACCCACAACCCTCCCACGTAAGTGCCACTCGCCTGCTATCAATTTTACCTTATCGAACTTATGTTTTATCATATCATTGTAGCACTATGATATCCTATCTGTTAACATGGATCTTTTCTCAATGGGCAATTATCGTTTATGAGAAACCAGTTTTTTCTGTCTGTGTATTGTTATAAGGAATAAAATAACACAGGTTAAAACGAAGAAAACATATTAACCAATTATTTTTAATTGCAGACCTTTTGTGGTAAGCCATCTTTCAATGTGGAATAAAGAAAAAATAGACATTCAGCTTACCACCAAAATTAATTTAACACTGGTGGTAAGCTGAATAAATTTTGGTGGTAAGCTGATGGTCTATTTTTTCTTTATTCCACC
This sequence comes from Leptopterna dolabrata, assembly GCA_954871275.1. Taxonomy (NCBI): domain Eukaryota; kingdom Metazoa; phylum Arthropoda; class Insecta; order Hemiptera; family Miridae; genus Leptopterna; species Leptopterna dolabrata. The sequence goes on along the minus strand of OX940984.1, from coordinate 9,609,609 downwards.
CTGCAAAACATACTACTTCGTTCTGGAGTGGAGAAGACGGACTAAAATCTCAGCCCCTTTGACGTCACATAAAAAGAACTGAGCTGCACGAGAGTGCGCTGTGATGGCGATGAAATTTAAAAATTTGAAAACACGAAATGTTAACCAAACCGCGTTGTAGTTGCCGACAATGGAGGATGGTCGGTGGACGCAAAAATTAAATCGCAAAACCTGAACAGAAGATAACCACAACTTGAGCACTTTTCAGTCTTTGTTTCGCGTGTTGTTCGGTTGGCATCACTGTACGGGTTGGCCAGTGAGAGGCGGCACACTTTTTCGTGTCACTTTCCCGCCAAATGACATTTTCAGTACATTTTCTAAAATTACAGGTACACTGTTTTTGCCCTACGACTTCATTATTGTTTCTTTTTAAGACATTTCACCTTCAGAACCGTTCGGAAAAATAAATTTTAAAAAATCGATGGAAATTTCCCGTTTTTATTTAACCAATCTGGCCCTACGAGTAATGGTATGCGAATTGATGAATTAACTTAACGGTGGCCGTAATTTGTAACAATTTAAATCTATTTTTTGGTGATATCATCAACTAATTGTTCACACACTGTACTACGTATTTAGCTCTAACACTAAAACTAAAGTCGAAAACATTAAGTCATGCAGAAATATGCGTAATTACCTATCATGAATTGTGGACGCATTGAAAGTATGTTGGTGATGTAGGTGTGTTGATACTGCGTTTATATAAAATGGGCGTAAGTTATTGAGATGTTTCACCTCTGCTTGTGTAAGGCCACTAATGTTGGTAAAATTTGTACAGGATCATTATTACTATTCCTCATTACTAAATTGGCTGAATTCTATTAACTTTTTTCAGTGCCTCATGTACTTTGTCTTATTCACATAATCTTCTTATATCATATTTGTTTGCAAAGTCTTTTTGTTATGGCTCAAAATGGCGGACATTTTTGAAGAAATCACTTGACACACTCAAGTTTGCTCATCTGCTTAGTTAGTTATTTACCTACTCATAATAAATTGTGCACTTCAGTTACATTACTTTAGTGATAATTCGGTATAATTTTTCAAAGTAATAATGTAGGGAGGTATATATTAGTTTATATTGTTTCTAGTGATCCTAATAAAAAGAATGTTTTCCGTTCACTGAAACACAGTGGCGCTCCTTTTGATTTCAGGTTAGCGGAGTCTGAGGACTTCGACTCTACTGACAATCAGGTATAGTTTTTATGTTATTGCTAGCTAATATTATACGAGCTTAAATATGTAGTAGATAGCTGCAATTCAGCTTCGTATTTTGAATTAATTACATGGTATATAGGTAACATTGCTAATTAATACTTGCTGTGGTTTATGCAGCATTTGGGATTATTAAATTGAATTTTTCCAGAGTACAACGAGTGAAATGAGTTCGAGCATAACGGCCACTGCTGGCGGTGGCAAAGCCCGTCCTTGGTCCGGTGCCATGGATAAATCTAGTGAGTTGTTGATGGTATTGACAGTTGAAGTTAGGTTCCAGTTCTGGCTGCCACAGCTTCCGGAGGAATCCGTCGTCACTAGCTGGTTGAGTTCCGGAGGCGAGTGTTCCAATGTGAGTACATAATCGTAAGGCCGCCGAGAGAATTGACCATATCTCGACGGCCTGATGCTGATGCCCTCGCATCGAAAACGCTCGCCTCCGGCACTCGACCATCTAGTGATGCTCCTCGGGAAGGTGTATGGTCATTGTACTTCTACAACTCGCTTGAAAAAACCCTTTATATTTAATACTCATTGTATTTTTCAGTGATCGAAGGTGCTAGTGAGTCATCCACTGCTGCCAACACGCCAGACTCAGCAGCGGAAATGCCATCAATTCAATCCACAGGTACCGGCCACTTTCTGCTCAAGTTAACTATTTCATCAATTTTAATTCTAAAACTGGGAGCTCATAAAATCAATAAGTAGTAAAGTAAACAGCCATTCCAGGCTGGGGATTTTCGTCCGACTGCCCTGCCAGGGTTGCGGACGTGATCAGCTGTCCTCCAGTGATAGGATGAGGATTCGATCTGATCATTTCGCTCTTTACTTGGCTACTCATTGCCTTGCCCCCCTTGAGTGGTGAGAGCACAACAGCTACTGGGTCATACATGTCACCACGTGTCACGGTCGTTACCCATCCAAGTAATAACCATTTTCGAGGTATCTTAATTTCGGTGGTCTCACGGGAACCGGTTTATTCCACCTGATGAGGCCGTCAAAAAGTAGTATGTATACCGTAATATGGATCATATTCATGTTGATGCAGCTTTTCAGTTCATAGCCTTACTGTGAACGAACAGACTTAGAATGCTCCGGAAGGTCTCAAAAAATCCTGAAGTTCGGAATCAGTTCATAAAAGTCTATTGAAAGTTTTCAATATCTGTGCGTTTTGAAAATGTCAACCCCGTACAGATAATGAGAGCTACAGATCAAATTTCATTAACTTTGGTTCATGGTAACTATGAAAAGTGCCAAGTAAGGCAGACAGACATGAATTGTTTTTTATTCCATTTTCGAATGCCACATACCTTGCAACACAAAACCATCAAATTTTGAGGGGGATTGAAAATGTTCTTTTCATGGTTGATTCCTAATGTTTATTATTGAAAATGAAAAACCAAAAATAAGTCATAATGTATGTATTATGCTGTCCTATCCAGTTGCCGATGACAAGAGAACAGTCCGTGACGTCATTTCCAGTCTCAACGAAAAGTCTGACGGCTGCCGGACGGACGAGAGTCGCCCTCCAGCGGTGCCTGTTTCGGTGACGACAGCCCTGTCGTCATAACAGCCCTCCTTTGCTCATAGCCCAACCTTATCAACCATGACTTACTTCGTTAGCGACGAATTTTCCGCGCCCTCCTCCACGGTGCCCCTTTGTTTCATGAAGGTCTCTCTAGGACCAAGGTAGTGATTGATCCTGTAGCGTAATACGACCATTTTATGTAAATGACGCAGCCAACTTTAAGTTTTTTCTTCTAAAGTTGTTTGTAGCTAGGCTATCAGAAATTCAATTAATTGAATCCAAACATCACTTCAACTTTTTATAGTGGTCACGTTTTCTATGTTCCATTTTTATGACAATATGTGCCAAATGTACATTTCAGTTTATTATTTTTCATTTTAGTTAGACAGTTCGGCAAACTATCGCTAGAACTCACGCTTCCATTATTGAAAATTAACCTCAGCACAAGTTGCGAAAAGCACATTCCTTCTTCCCTTCCTACACCTCAGAGTTGATTCTGAAATAGAACTCAAAAAAATAAATAATGTGACTCAAATAGGTCACATCTGCAGTATCTTTATTTCTATTCCTACCAATGTTTGATTTACGTTGAAAAAAAAAATTAAGTACCATGGCCATTCTTCGCATTGGTAACCTCTTTTTACATTCAGTATCCACCCAGTTTTTCACAAGTATCCATCTCCTTTCTAGTATCCACTTCGTGCATCTAATTATCCACCCATGGTGGTTTTGTATTGCTAGTTAGTACAACTCCTACCAAACCCCTCTTGTAAAATGTCCCTTGTTCTTCCCTAACCGATTCAAGCTGAGGGTGTAGGCTCATGTATCTGGCTGAAGAGCTTACTTATGACTGTGTCACGTGTATTGTTTTCGGTAAAGAATATATTATTGGACTAGGTATTTCTACAGTGTGACGTTGTAGAAGCAATACGTATTAGTGCAATATTAATTAGTCCTAAATATCAAAACATTCTTGAATAAATCATTTCACTTTGTTCATTTCAACTTAATATGTTTGTGTTTCACATATGACGTATTTTGAATCAAAACTAGGTGATGGGACAGAAAATATCCATCAGGATTTTCGTTATCAATCTAATTTCTCTGTATTTCATAAATAGTTGTTTGAAAAATCTCCATCGGTACCCCATCAGAAACTTTGTGAAGAGATTGAGCTTGATTGAGATGGAGTATTAAATAATTATATAATACGATTCATCCTATAATTCATCCGTAACTATAGCCTTCCACTTATATGCTGACTCAACCGTCAATATATGGAGAAACATCAACAACGTATTTCGCCCATCATACAAGAAATATGATGAAAATACCATTATCTGTGTACATCACTACTAGAAAAAGCGCTTAGGGATTCTAGTATGGCCTTGGTCATTATACCTTCATAGCTGAAATGAACAACCTAATCCATCTATACTAGTTTTTTGTTATGTATTCCTAATCGTTATTTTTTTAAATCAATTTTGATGTAGATAGTTGTAACAGTCGTGATAACATTATTACCTTCTTATGTATAAATAACATTATTTAAACAAGACTATCGATACTAGGTATAAATTCGTATTATTTTAGTGTCGATCCAAGAAATCAATTCATCACTTATGTAAAATGTAACCTTCCACTTTATTATAATCATGATCTTCCTATATATATCTCTTTGTTATGAGACACTTTTTATTTGTGAACCGTGTTTTATGAGATGGAAGGCCAAATTTATGCAAAATCGCATTTTGTGAACTTACCTATGGCTGACCTTATTTGAAAGGTTTCCCTGGGCAGGTTAGGGTACCCTTATAATAAATTGTGATGTCATGACTTGGCACTTACATGCCAATCCGCTGCTGCCCACCTGTGGTTCTTGGATTTCGGTATCTTCATAGCCTTTTCCCGCACATTTCGACTTTTTGATTGACAATTTTTTCCCCGTTTAAATTCAAAATAGGTAGTTTGGCATTGAAATGCTGCCATGAAAAAAATGACTGAAAGTAGTCTCAAGGAACGTTTATTAAAAAATGCTGGCCAGTGTTTGGGTTGGGTAGCAGCACATGGCCACGACACTACAATATCCCAGCCAGGGTATATCTAGACGAGGCCCCACAACCTTTTGCAGTCGTATGGCGTAAGAGGTCAATAGGTGCAATGGTCGTATTGCATGTGTCACATGCAGGCCACCCTGGTAGAGATGTGTTCAGTTCCAGGAGTCATCTCTCACCAGTTCACTCAGTTCTGAGATGCATTCTTCGGGACCCGTTCACCGGTTAAACTGAGTCCCTAATCCAAAATCTAATTATCCCGACCTAAAAATCACGAATTGATAGGTTTGATTCAATAAAAAGTTATAAGCATTTAATAGTTTAATGATATACCTATATTGTCATACAAAATCACAATGGTTTGTAAAATCCATCACTATCAAAAATGCTGCTGGAATCTATTAAGCTAGATGCCTCGCTGACGATCAGCGACGAGTGGCGAAAGGAGGTGTCGATGAACGGATGGGAATGAACTGGTGGGAGTTGGGAGGGGAACGCGAGGAGTTAGGAACGGGTGAACTGAGGATTGGTGAAAGTGGAGGTAGGTAGGAAAGCGGGAGGGGCGGATGAACGGCTCAGTGGGTGAACTCGTGAACTGAGGAGTTGTGAAAATGGGGGAACGGCGAGCGAGGAAGGGAAGAACGATGGGAACGGCAAGGGAGAAGGGAAGAATGGTACGAACGTAGAGGGGCGAAGAGAAGGGTTGATGAATGGGTGAACTGGTGGGACTGATGTTAGTTGCGAAAATGGAGTGAGGTTAGGATCGCAGGTTAGGATGTTCAGTGAGAACGTCAACTTTGGTTATCCGTTCAGTTGGAATACGTTCAACTGAAAGATCCGTTCAACTGAAAGATCCGTTCAGTGCTGAACACCACATCCCTACACCCTGGTCGTATCGCTGTTTGCCATGATGAGTTAGCCTGGTTTGTCACTGTATTTTGAGGGATCTTGAAGTTTTGTATCATCTCAGAAAAATTGTTTGTGGTTCCAATTTAGCAAATTTTTATGAATTTTTCAAGCTGATTTTGAATCTAGAGAAGTAATATTGTCAGAACTAAACATCGAAATTTGACCTGATTTGTGGACCTCAGTCCACACCCGTTTGGACTTGTTGCAATGCTCACAAAAATAGAAAAACCACAAGAACAGGATGGTAGGGCACGAAATCAAGCAGTGAAAAAAATATCCCCAAGATATAAGGATGTGGCGTTCAGCACTGAACGGATCGGAACTGAACGGATGACCAGAGTTAACGTTCCCACTGAACTGGTGAACCTAACCTCACTCCATTTTCACAACTCTTGTTCATCAACCCCTCCCTTCTCCCCACTACGTTCGTTTTGTTCTTACCTTCGCCCTCCCTACTGGCAGTTCCTCGCTGGTTAGTTCACATTGTACCTACTCATTCACCCTTCACCTTGTTCTGTTCCAACAAAAACGTATCGAAAAAAGTGCAGTGGGGGTTTCATTTTAATGCTGCGGATGGAGGAGCCGCGGAAAAATATCGATATTGTGGACTTGAAATTAGCGTTAAAAACTCCCAAGACCTGTTAAAAGATTATGTAGGTAGGTAGTAATTTTCCAGTGGTAGATAATGATTTTGCATGGTATGCTTACCAGCCTGGTCTCTGAAGCTTTTCTAATCGTACATAGGCATTTCAACATTTTTCGTATTTCTGTTCTAGTCTCCAGAGCAGAAATTAAAAAATGTGCATTGAGCCAAGTATGTGCCTGTATAACTATTCGGCACATATATTATTATTGAATCAAACCTATAAACCCCGTTTTCATGGTTTTTAGAGCGTTATAATTAGAGGGAATCAGTTTAACTGATGAACGAGTCCCAAAGAACGCATCCCAGAAGTGAGTGAACTGGTGGGAGTAAACTCCGAATGATAGTACTATGGCGAAATCTTAATACCACTCATGATTACAACTTTCAGCACTGAAGCCCCCAAAAAAAATTTAACCACGCCAATTTTTGAAGTTTTTTGTTCTTTAGGTTAGGTACAGTCGATGGGAAAAATTGCCAATATATAATTATTATGCGTAGAAAGAAAATACCGACGCTTAAAGTGGCTGCATGTGACACACACTACGACCTCAAAACGTTTATTAATTAAGATTTTCTTCGTTTTTTCTCGCAACAGATTTGTATCTCAGTTGTTGCCATTATAACGCTTCTATGCCCACCAAGCTTATTTTCACATTTCCCAAATGGGTGTCTATTTTTCAGATTCAGGTATCACAATTTTCTGTGTATCTGCGAAGCTCTTTTTGCTGCCAGCATAAAATTCATCAAATGTGATTTATCTTGTCCAAAATTTTTGACGTTTCATGGAAATATCCGTGATGTACCTAAGCTAATCACGATTTTCGTTTTCAAAATTCACACCATTCATAATGAGTTGCATCACCGGTGGTTTCAGTTGGTCATTAATAATCTTGAACTGTCGCAGTTTTCTGTTTCGTTCTTAAAACTCACTGCTCTTCCGGACTGATGGGGTAGGTGCACCAGTTGGCACCATCCGGATTAAAAATCCAGCAACGACCATGTGGAAGGTTTCAAAAAGGTTTTCTATGGCCGATGAATTTCAGGCGTCACGTTGGTGTGTCACTCGTTCCAGATAAGGCGTCATTATTGTTCTTAACACTCGTGTTAATTTTTATTTTCTTGAATGCCTGTTTTCACGTCAATTTTATCATCTTAAACAGCCATTCTGTCTCTGTCTCCAGCCCAAAAACAGATTTTTGAGGAAATGTGATATCTATAAATTGAAGAGTCCTTGATTTGTCAGACACGAAGCAAAGTTGCATTAAAAAAGAGCTGTGCCTTCCGTTAATTAGTAATTGGGCGCCCCATATAAGAGTAATAATATAAGTTTGAGACCGTTTCTTGACGGGTTTTTTCTTTTAGGAAGGATAAAAACGCGGAATTTTGGCACTTTTTGTTTTTGGCTTGTATTATCTAAACGGTGCATCGTACAGAAAATGTCAGTAGTACCAAAATTAAAGAGCGTTACATTCTGCGTCGAATGACCTCCTTACAATTTTAATTTGGTTCAGCGGTTTGGTCAGAATTGGAAGTAAAAAATAGGCGAATTTTTCCATTTTCATTTAAAAATTATACTATGCTCAGTTTTACACGCCTGTAACTAAAAAAAAAGGTTTTTCCACATTAAAAACGTCATATAACTAAAGATGTAGAACATCAAATTTGCAGAGCACCCCCAAGTTTTATTCAAGATACCCAGTTGGAAATGTTGGATAACTATGAATTTAAAGTTAAATATTTTAATAAAAATTGGAGTGCTCTGAACGCAGCGTGCTAAACTTCAGTTATATGACATTATTTTTCATTAGGAAACCTGTGTTACAGGCAAACCGAGCATAGCACACTTCAGCCAAAATGGAAAAGTGTCTATTTTTGACTGACGATTCTGACAAACCGCTGAACCGAATTTGATGTTGAACGAGGTCATTAAACGCAGAAATTAATGACCTTCAAGTTTGGTGGGAGCCAACTGTCTGTACGATGCGCTCTTCGGATGTTTCAAGCCAGAAATTGAAAAAAGTGCCTAAATTTTGCGGTTTTTTGCCTTCCACAACCACCTCGGAAACCGGCGCAAACTCGTGTTACTCTTACTTGGGACGCCCAAAGTGAAATCAAACCATTTTCATTTATAGGAATTAATGGAAACCAAATGTTTAATTTGACAGGGCTAATAAGACAGCATTGATGGTACAAAAAGGATGTTTGGCAGCAAGAGAGTAACTGGATTCGCAAAAATTGATCAAATACTTGTTAGGTAACGCTTAATTTGTTCTTCAGTATTAAAAGTCATTGTTATGTAGCTTTGAGCTTAAACGTTAGCTTTCTGTTGGGCTGTTATTGTTTGATCTGTCCAAAACAACTTGTGAAATTTACCTTTGTACTATTAGCTCAACTATCCACGTTGAAAGATTATTGCATTCCAGTGACATTCATATACAACATGTTCCCAGCTCCCACATAGCACATTCCATTTTATTAACTTGTTTTCATACGCTAGATCTTAGTTAATGTATAACGAGAATACTTGGTACCTATTGTTGTACACTTGAATACTTCCACTCGACACAGCGTAGGCTTCCATTTTACCGTTTTGTTCGATCGTTTTCCCCCTTCTGTCACTGAATTTAGCGGTGTAATATTGAGGTCACCGTAACAAAGGGACAAAATGACTAAAACTAGATGTAGAGGTACGAAATAACATGATGTAAAACTGATTAAGAGCCAATTTGACTCGAAAAATGTGATTTTATAATAATAAACCCCATAAAAATTAGTGTGCTTTAATTTATCCAATATTGTCCTTTGTAGATTTGTCGAGTGATACATTCCGAAACTGAGGAAAGTCTGGAGAGGAGGTTGTGGTGCCTTTTTGCAAATCTGTCAAACCACAAACCATGGCTTGATCTCAGCGCTGTCTAGCGATATCGTTGATTACTATTCTATCTCGCCCTTGATAAGGATTACTGTCCTCGCTCCTTGACAAGGGACGGAGGGGAGGGAGTTATCAATAAACAGGTATACCAACAACGACAACTAACTACAAAATTGTACCTACTTACTAAGTACCAAGTGATCCGAGCTCTCTACTATTGCCACAGACATGCTAATCTTGGGAGTTTCCTAAGGAAGATACAGTACAGTGTAAGGCCGAGTTCACATGGATGCGGAAAGTGCAGAACGCCACCTGATTGGCTGCCAGCTGTTTGGAGCAAAGGCTCCAGCCAATCAGGTGGCGTTCCGCACTTTCCGCTCCGCACTTTCCGCATCCATGTTAATCCAGCGTCATGGTTCACAGAAAACTACTATTCTTTCTCACCCTCGATAAGGATTACTTTCCTCCCTTGGCAGTGGACGGAGGGAGATCAATTAACAGGTATACCAACAACTAACTACAAAATTGTACCAAGCGATCTCTTGTCTATCGCCACAGTCATCCTAAATTCGGGAGTTTCCTCAGGAAGATACAGTGATACAGTGTACTGGTTCACAGAAAACTACAATCATCCTCGATAAGGATTACTTTCCTCGCTTCTCACTTGACAAGGGACCGGGGGGGGGGGGTCAATAAATTGTTATACCAACAACGATGTTACAACGTAACTACAAAATTGTAACTACCTACAAAGTGATCGGAGCTCTTGACTATTGCCACAGACATCCTAAATTTTGGAGTTCCCTCAGTAAGATACATTGTAATGGTTCACAGAAAACTACTGTATCGCTCTTAGTAACAATAGCTCAACTCTCCTCGCTTCTCACTTGATATCAACAACGGCGATACAACTAACTACAAAATTTTACCTACTTAGTAAGTACCAAGCGATCCGAGCACTAAACTATCGCTGCAGACATGCTAAACTCGGGAGTTTCCTAAGGAAGATACAGTGTAATGGATGTTTCTCACCCTCGATAAGGATTACTTTCCTCACTACTTGACAAGGGACGGAGGGATTAATAAAGAGGTATACCAACAACGACAACTAACTAGAAAATTGTACCTACTTAGTAAGTACCCAGCAATCCGAGCTCTCGACTATCGCCACACACATGCTAATCTTGGGAGTTTCCTAAGGAAGATACAGTACAGTGTAATGGTTCACAGAAAACTACTATTCTTTCTCACCCTCGATAAGGGTTACTTTCCTCGCTTCTCACTTGGCAATGGACGGAGGGAGTTATCAATAAACAGGTATACCAACAACGACAGTACAACTAACTACAAAATTGTACCAAGCGATCTCTTGACTATCGCCACAGACATCCTAAATTCGGGAATTTCCTCAGGAAGATACAGTGTAATGGTTCACAGAAAACTACAATCATCCTCGATAAGGATTACTTTCCTCGCATCTTGCTTGGCAAGGGACGGAAGGAGTTATCAATAAACAGGTATACCAACAACGACGATACAGCTAACTACAAAACTGTATCTACTTACCAACTACCAAGCGATCCGAGCTCTCGACTGTCGCCAAAGACATGCTAATCTTGGGAGTTTCCTCAGGAAGATACAGTGTAATGGTTCACAGAAAACTGTTCTGTCTTGCCCTTGATAACGATTACTTTCCTCGCTTCTCACTTGTCAAGGGACCGGGGGGGGGGGGGGGGGAATAAATCGCTATTGCCTATTGTCACAGACATATAAAACGCTTGGCTATTGCCACAGACATCCTAAACTTAGTTCCCTCTGGAAGATACAGTGTAATGGTTCACAGAAAATACTGTCTCGCCCTTGGTAACAATAAGGGCAGACGCACACAGGCGACTTTTTGTTGCGCAACTGTTTGTGTTTCCTACAAGGCCTATGCATTTGAACCAAGGCGCGCACACGAAGCGACGCGACAGCAACGCAACTTTTCAGTTGCTCTGGCCGCCGACAGTAGGGCGACGAAACTGTCTCGGTCTCTCGCCCCTCCCATAGTTTTGATCTACGCGCGCACATGGGTGACAGTTTTGTTGCCGTCTAGGATTATATCTAGAATTAATATCTAGTGCCTAGTGCAAAGTGGTACATATTAGAGAGTTCCTAAGAGATAAGAGATAAGTTCATTAGGGAACGGCCATATCTTTTGGCCACATCTAAGGCGAGCAGCTAAGATGCTAACTTTGGATGCTAACCAATAAGTCCGGTTTGACAGAAGTGGTGGGGGTAGGAGTGAATTAAAAAGTAACGTCACTTAACTTAGCACAACGCGAAATCCATTCAGCTTCAGCTGCCTTTCTTTCCTGGTCGTTCCGTTTCCATTTCATTTTTAGTTTATTCTATTTTATTTCAAGTTCATCAGCTTGAAAATATTTTTCGCCTCTACCTCAACGGACAAGGACTGTTGTCGGATGACGATATTTATAAGTTTATTTCACTTTTTTATCCTAAGTTGATATCGCAACAATCTAGCAAATTCTTTGAAAGACGCTTGGAGTAACTTTAAAAGACGCTGGCCATGGGAGGACCGACGACACATGACGCGTTAAAGAAAAACGACAAAACGCGGCAAAAAGCTGTGCACTGTTACCCCTGAGTAAGGTTAAAGACGATTCCTAAAGTTTGTGCCCTGGGAGATAACGCACCTTATGTATAAGGCCGAATAAGTCGAACTTAAGGAAATAAGTTTGAACTTGGGCGACGCGCATGCGCAGTTGAGATAAATCCGAACACATCTTCCCGACTTTAGTCTTTAGGAACTCTCTAATGGCAGTGAGGGATGAAGATATCGACAGTGATTTAGTTATAAGTGAAGTTGAAAAGAGGCCAGCGTTGTTCGATAAAACTTTAAAGGATTATTCGGACGCCAGTTTGAAAGGCTGATCTTTCAGACATCAGCGGGTGAACCCAATATATTCTTTTTCCTTTTATTTTTCCTGCGTCACAAATCACTGCAGTCTGTAGGTACTAAATCCATGTTCACTGTAGGTACTACGAAATCAACGAAAATGAATCTGCTGTCAAGGCAACAGTTGCTAATCGTGAGCGCGCTCTCGAAAGCCGAAGCAACTCGAGACCGACAAAGACAAAAACAGTTGCGCAACAAAAGTCGCCCGTGTGCGCCCGCCCTAACTTAACTTTCCTTGCTTCTCCCTTGATACCAAAAAGGACGATACAACTAACTACAAAATTGTACCTACTTAGTAAATACCAAGCGATCCCAACACTCGACTGTCGCTGTAGACATGCTAAACTCCGGAGTTGTCTCAGGAAGATACAGTCTAATGGTTCACAGAAAACACTGTTGTCTCACCCTTGATAACTTTGCTTTCCTCTCTTCTCAGCTGACAAGGGATGGAAGGAGTTACCAATAAAAAGGTATACCAACGACAACTAACTGCAAAATTGCACCTACTTAGTAAGTACCAGGCGATCAATCGGAGCTCTACAGATGGAGAGGTAGGTAGTTGATTCGTGAACATGGCTATTGTAAGGAAGGTTTGTGACAAGAATATTACTGGTTGTCATTGTTAGTTTCACTGCAGTCTTGAGAGGTAGGAAGGTACCTGAAATATGGTTTGGGTTGTACGGTGGTGTTTGAGTGAATGTGATTATAGTGTCACTATCCTTGTCGCATTTACGAAGGGGCATGGATTTGGGGGGGGGGGGTATTATCCAGAAGAAGTTGAGTAGCGATTCAAGAAATAAGTTGTCCTTCTAGTTGTCTCCAATGAATTTGCTGCAACAGCAGGGATGAAGAATAGGTATAAATATGAAAAAACAAGAATACGGGGGGGGGGGGGGGGTTAGTATTGAGATTTTCCGTAGGAACCAAACCGTAACATGAATAATAATTTATGGTTAATATTCCTGTAAGAAAAAGAAATGAAATTAAATGGAACGGAATATAGGTATATTTCTAGCCTTGGTAAGTACTGGTACGTACAATAGTGCTAGAATAGTCTTACTATTACTTAATTTATTTTTTGGGAAGGATACCAGGGTAGCGGAGATGCGATCAGAATACCTGAACAGCATCAAATAGGTAGAAGGAAAACGAGGAACAGAAGATATCTTCAACTTGGTGAGGAGATAAGGAAAATATGCTCTATTTAGCAACCTATGGACTATGCCCCCTTGTTGTCCCACAACAGCTGTGACTTGTCACAGGTTACCAGAAGGAAGGTAGGTACTCACCCTAACATGCTCAGCACTAAATTGCTATCTTCTAGTTGCATTTTCACCACACCAAAGCCTTGTTAGTACGATTGCGCAATGGTTCAAAGAAATACGTAAATCCTGAACGGAGAGTTTAGTGTATCAGTTTCGGAACTTGAGAGAGAAGAAAACTTACAATTTGCAAGAAGAGGCAAATCGTTCAAGTAGAACTGGATCTAAAGATCTATAACCAGAGGTAGAAAAAAGAAACCTTCTTTGTGCCATTTGAAAACCTTGTTTGTGATTTGACAACCCCCCCATAAATATTGCTATATAATACCTACTTGAGCTACTATAATAGTGATTTATACCATGCTATCATAAATGCAGATAAAACACAAAAAAGAGAGAAAGCATTTGGAGTCTGACAGTTGAGCAAAATCGGCTGGATGGAGGCTTTACACAGGTACCCTTGTATCTCTTCTGAATGTTTCTCTGTAGGTACCTAGATAGGTTTGTTCAGTTACCATCTCACCTTCAGAAAGGCGTTTGGCCATTTTCCAAATCAAATTCAGAATTCCCCAAATCAAAATAAAAGAACTGATAAAAGACAGAAACAATGCGAGGTAATAATCTTACATTTTTCTTCAAAACACAGTCATCGTGGTGAGGGTAGTGCCAAGAAAATGAAAGGATAACTTGAATACAATGTTTCATTTTTGAAAAGAGTACTCAGAAAATTCCTGAGGTTGGTGTAAGTAGGTTCCTCAGGAACATCCTTACAAGGTACCACAAATTACCTACAAGTACCTCTGGTCCTATTAAAATAGTAGGTAAGCACTATATTTTTTTTTCCATCTACCAGTTTTTAAGCTATTAATCTAGGATTTTAATGCATAAACAATAACAGTTCAGTTAAGAGTAAAAAATGGACCTGCTGTTCATGTGTGCATTTGGAGATACAGAGATACAGTCTGAAGAACAATAAAGGTTTTTCAAAGTTATTATTGTTTAAAGCTACCAGTGCCTTGATAAAACGAATATTGAGGTGAACTGACACTATATTGTTGCTAGATAAAGGTAGGTACGTGCTAAGAAATGGTGAGGCAGAAACCTACCTTGGATAGTAGGTTGATCAGTAGTTCCCTATCGCTAGTACCAATACCCTCCAGCAGGAAGTTCATATAACCTCAAAATCAGTTGTTCCTGGCCCTGTGGCAAGGATTTGCAAATGAAATCTAACAGAATAGGTATTACCTGTGGAAATTTTTAGGAGACAAACAATTTTCTCCTCTCACAAGCGATAAAATCCCCCCCCCCCCCCCCCCCCCCCCAAGATACGGAAACAGAATGGGTTTGGGAGCTGGTGAGGATTTAATAAATTCAAAACAGGAGTTTGTAATTATTTATTCAAACTCATCTTCAGTGGTTTCTTCTTCTTCCGGGGCTTCCATGGATGCCCCGTCGTCGTGAGTGTAGTATTCTAGTTCGTCGCCTTCATACTCACCGTAAAATTCCTCTTCTTCTTCAGTTATTTTCTCGGATGATACTGGAGTGTTCCTCAGGTCCCCTTGGTGCATCCTAAAGAGAGATTTATTAACATACGAAACTGATTACAACGGTACCTATTACCTTATACGCTGGTAGGTATATTACCATTTGACGTTGGAAAAATCGCTTTGGTCCCTCCATTCTAGATAGCGCATCCGAGCTATTTCTCTTTCAAGCTCTTCATCTTCTTCGTGCTCGAATTCCTCTGCCCCTTCAGCCTTTTGCTCTCCAACCATGGAGGCATCTTCAGTGACGCCTATCACTAGTTCGGAAATGGAGGAATCGGCCAAGTCCACCCCGCTGTTCATACTGGTCATCACTGAGAAACAGGAATATGTGCTAACTAGATAACATGAACTTATCAAAGCTGATGACTTTGATCCAACTACTTGGAGCTGCAGGTTCTTGGCGGCCTAGGAGGTACAGGTACTAGTTTTCAAAGAGATAGGCAAGAAAATTGGTGCCTACCAACACTTGAGCAGCATAAATACCGTGTTCATTTAAAAAAAAACCACTCCCTGTCCATAATATATGAGGAGGATTTGAGACTTCGCTATTTTGTCGCGGACTCACTGGATCCTCAAAATCTGCCATAGGTACCATAATTTGTGGCTTCACGACTGCACCAGGAAGTGGAACCAATCATTATGCTAATAACAATCAATTTCGCGTCTTCGGGCTTGAAATAAGTGTCTAGAAGTCACAATTATAAGTAGTTATCACCCACTAGTGCCAGTAATGGCGCCATTCAAAAAATTCAAGTTAGGTATACCTAATTTTGTTCGGCATATTCAAATTCGGACTGGTTTTTGAACTTCGATTCTGGCGCAACATGTCTGAGTTTCTTTAATCTGAAGTCGGCACCGGCAGGCCAATCAGCTAGTAGTAGGATTACACCCGCCTAAGTGAAGTGAGATTCGTTCATCTTTGCATCACAGAAACATCACAACAAATGGCAGTTAGTACGGTAGGTGAGTTCTAATAAATTAATGGGCAGTTTTCGTGGGTTATAAATTCTGGCCAATTTGGTGGAATTCTGTTCAACAACGGAAATAAACACATATTGACCACATAATGAGGTGTTAATGTCGAAAAGTCTATGAAGAAGACGAGTGTGAAATTTGAATTTCTGAGTTCCCGCCTCCTCGGGCCAACAGCCAATCAGATGCCAACAGACCTGGTAAGTCATTTCTTGCCACATTCACGTTCATCAATCACCCCCACTTAAAAAAAATTCCACTTAGAAAAAAAGAAGAGAATCTGACAAAAATTCCCCATAAAACTCACACATATCCAAGGTTTCTTTTTCCTTCGTCTGAAGAACGTGTGCTTGTAAAAGTATGTCGTCGACCACTCGCTCTGGCATATCTCCATACTTTTCCAACACCTGTGGTTAACACAGTAAACGTGGTTTTAGACGTGATACTCTCCTGCGAATTTCGTACCATCAACTGGAAAATTACCACAACTTCAAGAGGAATCCGTTGTCACTAGCCAGTCGAGTACTGAACCCGAACGCTTTTGATGTGAGGACATTATCATCGGGCCGTCGAGATCAAGTCAGTTAGTCTCAACACACCACATTTCAATTTAACGCATTAGATCCTTACCCCTATTATTCTAGTTGTTCTAGTCAAGATATCCACTTAAAATAGGTTTAATCTTAAGCCATTCCCAAAAGACAGGACAAACAACACCAACAGCCCTTCATTTCCTTGGCTCCCTTACTGCTTTCACCTCCTTCAGCTTCACCCCTCTTCACATAAGGTTTTTTTTTGGAAAGGCAGTTCTGATCCGTTGGGGATGGAACCACGATCCGGAAGAGAGGGGATGAGAACCGATCCAAACTGAGCACCTGTCTAAACACGTTCAAATGATTCAGAACTGATAACCTAACAGCTATTATGGTATGCTTGAGTGGTCATGAACAACGTGCTTCGATGTCCTTTTATAGGGGTTTCCCAATGCTTGCCCTTTATGCTGAAGGTCCAGGTACAACAGCACTGTCTCAAACAGGGCACGATACATTAGGGCTTGGCTCTTATATTTGATTCCCCACGTTACGTCAAGGGCTTTTGTCCTCCCAAATTTTGCCAGGGCGTTGCGGCGGACATCTCAGTATTCTCTGTTGGGTTAAATCTATTGCCTAGAATCACTCCTAGGTACTTCAGGTGGCTATCGTGCAACCCTACCCCATAAAAGCCGAAAGGCGTAGGTATCGGGCCTCGAGGTAGAATCTGACGGACAACATAAACGCTAGCTTAGGACAACCTAAATCAATGAGCTTCTTTCCTTAAAACTGTATCCGACAAGTTGTTGGGGCGTTTGATATTGAGGGGAAGAAATAAGAATTCATCACCCGAGTCTTTTAATTTGCACAGGTAAACAGTATCGCTGCTTTCTGTCATCCTTAACACAAAACTGAACACTGGGATAAAAGGAAACTGATGGAATCAAGATAAACAAAAATCAAGTAGAGGAAAGGCTGAAAATATTTTGTCTGATAAGGTAAAATTGTCGAGCGTGCCAGCTCAGGATCATCAGTTCTGCAAAAGACCCAGAACCCTTAGAACTGGTTATGAACGGTCCAGAACTGCCTCTCCGAACGACGAACTATCCGTTCTAAACCAGTAGTGGCGCTGCCCGAACACTCAAAAGGGGGCGTGGCCAGTTCCAAAAGCTTCAGAACTGTCAGTAAGTACAATAAAACCGTATAAACAGTGTCCAATTGATGAACCGACTTTATCAATCTCTCGGCAGCCTGATGATGATGTCCTTACATCAAAAGCGCCCTCACCAGCTAGCGGCGTCGGAACCCTCTGGAAGATGAGGTACCTGTACACTACTTCTACTACTAGAGAATCTTACTTTTTGCCGCTGCTTGGGATCAAAATCATCGGAATCCGCTGTAGTTTCTCCATCACTCTTGAAACAAGAATAAGGTGCAGTATAAGTCTAGTGCAGTATATACAACTGCTACAGTTTCTTCTTTTCACTGATATTTGGTATCGTTGATTTTCTTTTAATTACCTACCTATTTTTTCTTGTAAATGAGGCCCATGTAGGTATAAAATAAAAATAAATGAAAAATACCAATTTTTATTTCATTTCTTCTGAGTTTACCGAAGTGCTGAAAAGCATAGGTTTGTATGCTGCAATGATTACTGTTCTGGCACCTACCCACCACTGATTGATAAACTCACATTTTCTAGCAGTCGCTTATCAACCACGTCAGAAGTCGACTTGGATTTCACCACCTGCAAAATAATAATGAGAAAAGCTTTGTGTAAGTAGGGGTACTGTATATGATGAGTCGACAATAGCCAGTAGGTTCACACAACAAAATAATTGATTTGGTGACAACAGAGTTTTTGCAGCAACAACAGCATGCCGAAAGAGATCGTAATGGAACTGTGTGACGGCAAGCAAATTTCAGTAGCAAACCTGTTTCGTTTTCCTTTTGGATCACGGTTACTCCCCACACCAGGGGCCCATTCCTGAAGACTCTTCAACTTTTCACTTTGCAAGTCTTCATTTGTACTCTCCACTTTGCGAATTATGAAAAGTGGGAGAACTTTCTGTTCCTAAAGACTTCGCACTCCCACTCTGCAGTTCTACTCGAAACAAAGAGTGTTGTGGGGAGTAACCTTCATTTTGTGGAGTAACCTCCAGCAACTGTCACAGTTTATCGTTGGATGTTCCGGCCTTTTATTCCGAATTCAGTTTCATCATGTCTTCCGTCTTTCTATAAGTTAACTTACTTGGGATTTGGTTAGGCGAAACGACCCCACTGAAAGTTGTGTCGATGACAACGAAATTAATTCACACTCAATGAATGCAGCCGACGGAGGGTCGAGCCCATTCAACATCCTCTGATGAGAAGTATCGGAAAATTTCCATTAAAAAGATAAGGTAGGTTGTCACTTTTTATCCATTAACTACAACAACCTGGCGCTTCCTAACCTGCATTCACTGAGTGCGAGAAAATGCTGACAAATAAAAGTGCATTTTTTCCCCTTCATGTTTGGGAATAAGAAAATGCGGGAAAAGTGCTGGTGTGATAAGGCCATTAAACTTTTTAAAGGCCTCAACACGCATGCGCAGTATTGCTTTCGTTTGGGTGTGCACAGACTTTGTAGTGCAGCAAAAACTCTTTAATAGCCACAAAAATCAAAATGTTCCGGCACTCACAACAGATTCGATATCTTCATTCTCTGATGGAGCATTCTCGCTTCCCCATTCTTCAGAAGCGGAATCGTACTGTTCTTCTTCCGGTCTCACGGATAAAAACCGTCTTGCCTCAAAGCTGTACATATTGTCGTAACAGTGATCCTCTTCTTCGGAAGAGACTTTCCTAGGCTTCTGAAATGTTTAAATGACAAGTCACATTGGGATGGTAACACCTGATGAAGGTAGCTACATTAGGAAGGTATATCTGACTGTCTTGAGAATGGACAATGGCTCCTTTCAATTAATCAGTATATTCTGTACTGTTGTATCCAAGCAAAATGGTACAACAAATGCCAGTTTAGGGGTAAGTTGAGCAAAAGTTCAGGCCACAGTTCTTGCCGTGACACGCATTGTGACTGTCAAAACGACCTCCAGTTCAAATTAAAAATGAAGAAGAAAAAGGAATTCCATATCAAAACTGCATACACACCGAGGGAGAAGATAATATGTAGTTATTCTACTGAAGGTGTCATGGTAACCTTACAATATACCATTCCTGTAAATAGTTTAGACTGATACCAATAAAATGACAGAGAAGACGAGCTGTGCGAGGCAACGGTCTAGGCCCAGGTGTCTCTCCCTCCAACGGCCGTTGGTGGACCGGGGGAAGGGTAGAGGCACCTTTATAAGGCGCCCAGCTCATAATTCAACCAACTTCTCTCCAACAAATGCCTTCTCTTCCAAACCTTTCCTTCCCATTCATCCAACTTCTCTCTTACCAGCGCCTTCTCTCTCTCACCTTACCACCTCTTCATCAACTCACCCTTCTCCTCAACCCTACATTCTCAACGTTGTGAAAACCGCACGAGTGCTTTTCCGAATATCCAACACGGTGAAAACCAGACGGATAATTTCCTACCCTCTCTTTTCAATATCCAACGCGGTGAAAACCGGACGGATATTTTCCTATCCTAGAGACACAGCCAAGGAGGTGAAAACCACGCAGATACACTCTCGCACTCCTCTCTCACCTCTTCATCCAACCTCACTTTCCCAAACCTACCTCGAACTTGCCATTCAACACAGAAGGTATGAACAGAATATGTACTTTGAGTGTAAAACTATTTGTACAGTACTCAGTAATAAGATGTTTGTATTTAAATGTCAAGTTACAAAAAGAAGTTGATTAAATAAACAATTTATAACAAATTAGGTATCTACAAGTTTCAATTCCAAGTTCTTTTGCAACTCCGTCCCAGATCTGTGATTTTAATTCACTATTCATGCAGCTGAAAAGCATGAGGCATGTGAGGTGTTCTACAACAGTTTTCTCCCTTGAACTGACTCGATTAGTTTCTCCTCCACCGTGAAAAAATTGTAACGTGAACTTGAAAACCGGGTGCCGGGTCGCAGTCACTAGTGAGAACTGCAGCACGAGCACAGTCCAGGAGTCATGTCACGCAGAAACTGCGGCTCTTCACCCTTCGTTCGAACTTTCGCTGCTGCATTCAGAAACTCACGGTTAGTCTCACCTCACCAAGCTGCGTCTCATTTGCAGACATTCCTGCTCAATCCACGTAAGCAAAAATAAGCCACACGCAACATGAAACGTTTCAATCATTACGGAAGAGTTTTTGTCATTTATAGATCTGACGATGGCCACATTTAGGTAACCTAAAGGGAGCTTACATGATCCAATAGATAAAGGCCTGAGGAGACAGTAAGTTCAAAAATTATTCAAAAGATTTACCATAGATTTTCTCTTCTCCTCCTCCTGTGACCGTAGCTTTTTGATTATAGCATTCTTGAATCTGTCAGCTTCTCTTGAAAACTTTTCTGCGTCTGCTATAACTGACATGGTCTCCTGAAATTGATGATTCATCATGGAAACTCCACATTTTGTCTACATTTGGTAAGTGCGCCTATGACAATACCGAAACTCCTATGGAGATTCAAGCCGGCAGTATCTATGGATTTCTTTAGAAGTCCTCTTACACCAATAATATTACCTGTTTCATGAATTGATCCAAGAATTCTATTCTTCTAGCTAATTCCTCCTCGTCGTCGTCGTCATCATAATCCACATCACCATCAGGAAAGCCCGAAGTTTCAATCGATTCAGAGTCAGGTGTACCAGGTGGTGGGGTGGCTGACTGGTATATTTTGCCTTTGCGATGCTTCACTAATTCCATGAGCGACGTTTCTTTGAAATCAGTATCTATGGGATTGAAGCTTGTAAGTGAACGGGTAGGAGTAATTAACTATTTGTTATATTTCTTCAATTGGCCAGCAGACTGTATTAACTATGCGTTTCTGTGTTGAATGAAGTTGGGGACTGGAGGAAACACTCATCATGGGGAAATACCCATGTAGAGATATTTTTGCTGCCACACTACTGAAGGTTGGGAAGCCTTGGATTGGTGATTGAGTAAAAAAAATTGTCCTCCAAAATGAAAATTTCCACTACCATTTTGCGTTTCAGACATCGAGGAACATTTTTGGTTCCGCGCCTGTCTGTAGTCATTCCTTGTAACGCCCATAACTACCCTAAATATCGTTGAAATGAGTTCAAACTTGGAGGGTCGATCAGGAATAATGTTTTGATCGTTCCAAATGAATTTCATTGGAATCGTAATGTAGCTTTCTTCTGCGCATGCGCAAACATGAAATGTTGACAATTTACTTGTAACTAAGGAAAAATAGTCGTAGAGCTGAAATTTTCAGGGTACATATGGGTTGGATTGCAGATGGTCCCATTTCAAAATCATGGATATTGTTTTGTCTGCGCATGCGCAAACGTGAAATACTTGAAACGCCCATAACTACCTTAAATATAGTTGAAATGAGTTCAGATTTGGAGCGTCATCAGAAATAATACTTTGATAGTTCCGTGTGAATTTCATTGGAATCGTACTGTAACTTTTGTCTGCGCACGCGCGAACATGAAATGTTGACTGTTTCCTTGTAACGCTTCTAACTACGCGACAAATAGTCGTAGAGAGCTGAAATTTTGAGGGTAGACGTGGGCTGGATGGTAGATGGTCCCTTATCAAAACGAACCAACCCAACTATTCTATACGTTCATGTGATTCAAGTGAGGAAGCTATACTGCCTACTCGAATTGGAAGACGTTTTTATTTGAGCTGATGAATTTGGCTTCAGTTCTTCAAGAATTCGAAGAGAATGATGATGCAGAATCTTGTGACAGAGTGAGAAGAGTGACGGTGGACTCTCGAGAGTCCCCCTTCTAGATTAGTGATAATGTCACCAGTTAAGAAGGGATAGTGATGAGGTTTCAGCCTGACCGCCCTCATCTTCAATGGGAACACAAACGACTCGAGAACTGCCCACAGTCACACTCCTCTCCACAAGACGTACTTCTGGGTAGCGGAACTAAGAGAGGGAAAAGGGGGGGTTGAAAAGTAGTATGAAGTTCTGGTTCACCTTCGAGGTGACTAACCCCCATCGTAATGTTACTACCTCAATAATATTAATGGTGGAGAACAAAGCTCCTACATACGGGTACTGGTGGAGAAAAACGATGTCAGAGATGTTGCCCGGTGAACTGATCATCTGGGCAATTTCTAGGTGATCAACCTCCATCAGTATGACGAAACGACTACTGGGACTTGTAAATTGGGACATGGCATTAATCGCCTTCAATTGAGCTCAACGTATCTTTATTCTGAGCTTCAAAGGGGAAATGGGGGGAGGGGGATAGATGTATTCATTATAACAGAGGCAGAATGTTGGTAAAAACGAATCCTTCTGGAAACCTTTCGGCTTATCCAGGTAAGCCCTCAAAAAGTGGATGGACTATGGTGAATTACTCACACTGTAATGGATGAAGGGGTGCAACTAGCCGCCCATACAGTGTAGTTTCCCCCTCTCCACTCAAGAAAGGTAGGGAGGCAGTGTGACAGCTGCCCCTGGAGACACTGTTTTGATTATTAAGCAATGCCTCCAGGAGCTCACGATTCGTTTTCGCGAACTGACCGCCCCATCAGCTCCGTGTCAAAAAGATCTGGAAGAGCCCGGGACGGGATTCCCATGTACTGTCACACTCCTCCCCTTAAAAACATACTTATTTGAAGAAACAGTATGTGAAGTTGATATTGACACGAGACTGAAAGCAGTACATAATTATGGAGTTCTGATTCAGGAATGGTTCATCTGAAAAACCTCAAAGCTGATAGCTTCGTTCGTAATGGTACTAATGCTAATTATTTACTGGCGGAGAACTTAGCTCCTTATAAATATCACTTGGCGGACAAAGAAGGAGGAAAGTAGTTGTCAGAGGTTCTGGTTCAAGAAAATTCATCTGAACAACATCTAGGTGACTGACCTCCATCATAAGATGGAACAACTGAAACACAAAAAGAGACAAGTGGGACAAGAAATACAAGTGGGTGGCATTGAGCGCCTTAAGAATAATAGCTCAATATGATGAAGAATAGTAAAAGGGAAAAATCTAGAGCTATAAAAGAAAACTGACTGGCCGAAGTGTATATTCCTAAAAAAGGGTTATTAAAAAGAGGATTCCTTCTGGAAAACCTCAGAGCTCTTCTTTCTGGAGAAGCTCTCAAAAATATAAAGTAGAGGAGGTACCGAGGATAAAATCCAGCACGTACCCACCAACCAAGCTCTGCTACCATGTGATGGATGAGGGGGTGTAACTGCCGCCCATACACCGTAGTTTCCCCCTCTCCACTCAAGAAAGGCAGGGAGGCAGTGTGACAGCTGCCCCCGGAGACTATGGTTTGATTATTACACAATGCCTCCAGGAGCTGACAATTAGTTTTTGTGAATTGACCGCCCCATCAGCCCCGTGTCAAAAAGATCGGGAAGAGCCTGGATCCAATATGGACGGGATTCCCATATACCGTCACAGCACATACTACCAAACCACGCTCTGCTACCATGTGACAGAGTGAGAAAAGTGACGGTGGACCCTCGAGAGTCCCCCTTCTGGATTAGCGATATTATCACTAGTTAAGAAGGGATAGTGATTAAGTTTCAACCTGACTGTCCCCATCTTCTCTGGAAACACAAACGGCTCAAGAATGCCCACCGTCACAATCTGTTTGCAACAAATTTGTGGTATTAGAAAAAGAACTGAAAATTATGTATGTACCCACTACCCACACAGGTATAATATAAAGGAAAGGCATTACTGACTCTTTCATTAGGTACCAGTACAGGGTTTCTTTCTTTGTTTTGTTCTTGTTACACAAAATTATGATACAACACTTAATATCGGTATAACATATTTATAAATGTACCAAGTAAATGCCATTTACCATTAATATATTATCCACCTTTCATGATACCTATTCATTTGAAAAAGAATACGATGATGAATGTCTTGATTTCAAAAAAAGTTGTAGAATCATCCCCAAAATAAGACTAATGGGATGCAGAAAGGCTCTCATTAGCTTTGTTCCAGCCGATGCAAGTTTTGTAATTAGTTCTGCACAAAAAAACAGTGTTCCAAACATATCGAGTGTTGAAACTGTTCAATGTAGGTTTTATCGACAAAGTGTTCCAAAAGCATCAGAACTGAGAACTGAGGTCTCGTTCGTAAATTTTCGTACCCGATCAGGGATGGGGTTTTCCAACAGAACTTAAGGTAACCCCACTGGAACCTTCCCACAATCTCACTTCCCTCCAACCTTCACGTTAAACGGATCTTTAGCCTCTGTGGTACCTACTCACTGTTTTTCACCCCTAAAGTCATTGCAGGTTTTTGGCGCGTTTCTATGGTGTTCCAGCCGATGAGTTCTTGAACTGAAACAGTTCTAAAACTTATCCCTACCCTTCAGAAAAACTTAAGTTCTGGTTTTGAAACTTTTAAAAACCAGTTCTGTGGCTAGAACTTACCTATTTAGGTTCAAAGATTTTTCTGCGCAAGCGATGACCTTCGCAGAAGGAGATAGATAGTGAAATCAGTAAGATATCGACCGGAGTCATTAAATCACTAATAGAAGTGTGTATAACGCGCGGATGACGATGAGAAGGGTGCAGTGTACGGAGGACTAAAGTACTCACTAAGGCCCACTTTCACCAGAAAATTATTTAACGGAGTTTAGCCAAACTCCGTTAAAGTTAACGTCGAGGTTTAAACCTGGAAAGGCAGCTGGCGCCTTCCACCAATGCAAATGTCGGTTAAACCCAGTTTGAAATAATGGAGTTTGCCTGACGGAGTTTAGTTTAAAATGTCCAAGCAAAAGTTGGACAATATGGCGCGCTGGGACTGTAAACTCGTCAATACAACAACAACCACCACTCAGCTGATGTCGATTCCCGCTTCCATTGTTCGGCTGTAATAATAAACTGTAAATTGCCAAAGTGATTTCTGATTTACGATGACTCCAGTCACGAGGTAAGGTATCTATAATATCATTGGGGAATACATAGTATAGAGTAAATACCAATACAATGCCAACTCGCGTTAATTCATTTCACAACCGTATAACAACAAAACCGAAAATCAGCTGTAAGCTAGGCGGCCATATTGGGATCTCATGGCTAACGAAGATTAGCGACGTTGACTTGCCAGATTTCGGGCGTTTAAACTCGAGCCGCCTCGGTGGGAGTTTAAACTCACACAGAGCTCTGGTGAAAGGCAGTGAGCACTAAACTCCATTAATTTGCAACCTCTTCCGCATTAAACTCGTTTCCAATTTTTGGTGAAAGTGGGCCTAATTCATACATCTCCAAATCAATCCACATCCTGGCAGATCCGTCATCTCAATATGGCAACATAGAATTGTACATGCGATACGGCTTAAACCCTTGAAAAAATTGTATGCCATCTTCAGGTGAGTTCAACCTGACCATGCTCACCATAATATATACGTTGTATCTCCCCCACACCAAACTATGGTATCCAACGAACTAAATCACTCGCAAATGGTAACCCTATGGTATCCTTACCTGACTGTTGCCAATTTAATCAATTACAATAGCACGTTCTTAGGAGATAAGTCATACCAATACAGCTCTGGGAGGTGCGGCAGTTACGGCGAGCAACACGGATGCTAACCCACTGTCACGAGTTACCAGAGACAACCGAGCAGGAAATGTCCTGTAGACTATTGTGCAATTTCGCACCCATAAACATCAAATGATTCCTCTGCGCAAGTTACTGCAGCACCAATACCCACTGTCCAGCAGTAGTGAAAAGGATAGGACCAGGCACAAGATCTTCTGTAAAACCTTCCGCTACTAGTTGGTTGTCATGCTGGAAGTGCTCGCTACCTATTTCTATTTAGTGAGGATAACGTGCGGCTTCTGTTACCTTTTCTTGCAACATGGCATAACCAGCAAGGCCGCCCACAAAGCAATATGAACTAATGAAGATGATGTTACTCAATCTTGATCACATCGTCTTGAGAACTATTGATTAAAATGAATCCAACAAAATCAATGAAATGTTTTGATAATATGTCTGAGTGACTGCACGACAACTTAGAGCCAGATATGAATGATACCACAGAGATAGCTACCCAAGAGTTAGAAGTTATATCTACATACACTTGATAGTGACAAAATTTTTTTAGTACGTTAGGATGAAACGGCAAGGGCTGTATTAGATCCATTCAAAAAGCAAACAACAGAGAGATATGTTGGGCTAACTGTGGATATTGTGCGGTGAAACTAAGAACTATTTGTCAATAATTTATTATAGAACCGTAACACAGTCCCGTACTCACTGTATGGTTTTGCTCTCTCTGTGATAACGTCAATGGCAGTTTTCCTTGCTTTACCGATGTAGTAGTCCATACTATACCTCTCCAAATTTTTAGCGATTTGGGGTATGTAAAAATCATGCAAGAGCCTTGCCATCATTTCTCTTCTCATGACAACATCGTGTTTCTTTCTTTTGGCAACCTCCGTGTCCTAAAAATCAGGTTCAATATTGTAGGTACTATGTTTTAATTGTTCATAAATCAGGTCAACTTCATTTTCTAATATAACCCTAGATTTAACCTCATTGAGCATATCCCGGTGGAACTTTTAGGGTCGAACGCTAGTACATAAGACACTACTTGTTATTTTTTAACCTTTAGTCCCTGTAGGCTTCAAATGATTCTATCAGAGATATAGAGCTAATAGTCGTGTAAGCACATGCAAGCTTTTACAAAGCTTGTATTGGTGCACGCCTGAGATAAGAATCGGAGGACACTGCAAACTTTCATCCCAAACGAGGATATAAGGATTGTGCGCTCTAGCCGGCTCAGACACCCCGGCCCCAAAATATACTTAAATACTGAATTACGAGAATTACGACCTATCATATTCATGCACACTAAACAGTTAGTGATTAGTAAGTACCTACTTTCTTTTCAATTTCATCAGCTTTCTGTCGAGTGGAGATGTCTGCTTCTTTTTCTGCTATAGCTTGCACTACCTTGTTTTCGATTATCTTCAAGAAGAAGCTCGAATCGATTTCATTCCTCCTTGTTAGCTGTAGAGACAATGAACACTTTAAATGGGTGGAGAAACCCTGATTCTATTGTTCATAGTTCAATTCTTGTACCAATTACTGAATCATTTGTATCTCTGTCATTTCTGACGACTACGCCCAACGGCATTATCAGGTGGAATAAACCGGTTCCAGTGAGATCACTTAAGTTCAGATACCTCGAGCGAGGTATGGGTGACCGCCGTGACATGTGGTGACACGTACGGCCCATGCAGCTGTTGGGCGAACCCCTCTCCACTCAAGGAGGCGAGGCAATGAGTAGCCAAGTAAAGAGCGAAATGATCAGATCGAATTCTGATCCTCTCCCTGGAGGGACAGCTGATCATGTCCACGACGCTGGAAGGGCAGTCAGACGAAAAGCCCCAGCCTGGAATAGCTGTTTACTTTACTTTGTTTTTACCCTGATTCTACTGATCAGGATTTCATTAAGATCATCAACAACTAAAAACTTGGTCAGAAAGAACTGGGAACTCACATGTCTGAAGAATTCGTTGTAAAGATCTCGCCTTCGGAGTTCCCTCTGCCGTCTACCCGCCTCAGCGGCTTCCCTATGCCATCTGGTCCTTTCTCCAAGTAATGCCATGAGGTAGCCCCTCGTTTCTTCAGTCATCCTCTCCACTTCAAGGTGCGACTTTACTGCCAAGTCACCTATTCCTTCACCAAGCATCTCTTGCTGAACAAGAGCCACCAACCCGATCTGAGTAGGTACCGAAAAATGAAAAATAACAGGACTAAGCAGACAATACTCAAGTCAGACAAATAATAATAACAAAACAAACAAATAATACATAGGTCAACAAACAAACAATATAACAAATAATACATAGGTAGGTACCTACTTAGAATGATCATAACGAAATTTTTAAGATATTAGTATCAACTACATTCATTCTTTTACAGGTGATTTGAGAGACAAATACAATCATGTTATTGATTGTTTACCAATCCTGAAGCTATAAGAGGCCATTTTCAAACAATATCAAATTAGTCCGATGGGAATCAAACGTCCATCGCTGTACGGACTTGCTTATCCTGAATTAACTGTATCCACTAAATCTAGTCAGCAAATACTATGCTGATGGTCTACTGTGGTATGCCCAGAGCTTTGGAACGACCACTCTGCCATCATTCTATGATGACCAAGCAGTTGAGAATAGTTTGATCGACACCTAATAGTTATCAACAACAGAATAGGATTGTTCGCTGCGGCATAAAAGCCACTTACAAACCACTAGAAAGTCACTAGGGCGTTTGCAGGGATTCCCTGACTCATCTCTGACTGTTTAGTATGAATGTCGTCCTGTCTGCTGTGTTCTTCTGACCTGTGAACCGTTTTCTAGTTGCCAGACCTGTATTAAGAGGACTTTTTGGCTTACCACTTTCTGACAAGTACCCCTCCCCCCTCCTAACCCATCAATGATAGCCAATCAATTGATTTCTTAGCTTCAGGCGTTCCTCTTCCTTGTTCTGTTTAGTTCCGGACAAACCCGTTTGCTGTGCTTCTGACGTTCAAGTGGTTTCCAAGTTGGTGTCGGTCGCAAAAGCTCACTGGGCGGTTCACAAAATAATTAGCTAATGGTTTGCTAGTCACCCATTAAACCGACAGCCAACAAACCTAATGTCACAAACATATTCCCATTACCAATTTCATATTGAGGTGGTAGTATCGGAGTCTCTGAAGAGCTCTGCGCCTTCTCAAGTCAACCTCGTCTTCTTCCTCTTTGAAGAAAGCAATGGTTGACTGAATTTCATCGACAGCATCTTGACTCTTCTTTCTGCCTCTATACATCTGAAAATTATCAAGAGTGCAACGGGATAAACAGAAATAAATAGAGAATGCTCCATGAGGTAAAACATCTTGAAAATCTCAAGATAAGCTCACCAGATTTTGAACAGCCCTTCCTCTGATGAGAGTTTGTACGAGCAGAACAGCTTGGTAATCCTTTTCTTGGTGAGGAGATAGGAAGAGGGGAATTGCGTTATATGGAAATTCTTCACCGTTGTCTTTGCTGTCAAATACAACAGAACGGGCTGGTGCTGGAACACCCAGGACATTTACAGGATAGTAAAGTTTAAATACTGGACTTTATCATGTCCTGATGGTGGTTTGGATGTTAGATAGTGATTTCAAAGGAATCCGAAGTGGGCAGTGATAGTTTTTCATTGGTGCACATATTAATACGACTGACTGCAAGATGCAGCTGCCTGACACCACTGTACTTTTGGAGCCTATATAAAACATAGCATCCATGATACGAATAGCACCCAAACAGAAACATATATAAGTGGAGAGATAGATATGGTATTTTCTGATCTCGTTTTCATTTTCATTAATTATTTACAAACCAGTAACCATCAGGTGATAGAAATACCTAAACATTTATTACGGATTTGGCTAACCCAAAGCTTAGCCAACACAGAGTTCCCACACTTCGCAACCAATTTTAAATTGTCACAAGAGCTAGGGATCATGCCACTATAGCGTACAATACTGCCGGCCGGCATAGCCCTACCCAGGGAAACATGGAAACTGGGATTGAGACAACCCAGATTCCCACTGTCAGGAATCACGGGGAAATTAGTGTTGTGAAGTTGGCTGCCCTGCCAATTTTCGAGGTGAGAAATTGTTGATTCACTAAACTTTCATTCATAAATTATTATTCATACCTAACTGTTTTATTTCTTAACAGAGATGAGCAAAATCAAACAAAATGTCTTATGAACAATTAAAAAATAATTTCCCCTCAATACATTCGGCAGTATGCCAACTGACGAGAGGGGAGGGGGGACTGAAAAAGAGGGAACTTCAGCTGATAACGACTGATGAGTAGTTCGGAATCCTCCAGCAGGATGCGTCCTTGGCAGCCAATATTCTAGTGGGAGGGCTAAGTCCAAGACATTGCAGAGCCGCCCCATTGTTCTCCATGGGTTGGGAACTGGGTGGGCGTAAAATGTCCTGAAGTGCCTTTTCGGGATATAATTATAAATGAACTTCACAATTTCGTTCATTTTCCAATTATAACGCTCAGGGCACATGAGGATGTTTTACATGTAGGTTCAAAACAACACTGAAAACATGGGATAGCTATTGGCTAATAAGATTCTTCATAAATCGTAATGTAATAACATGTACAATGAGGTATTCCAGTACATAAGATGATTTTTGGAATATTTTAGTTCAAGAAACTGCGAAAAGGACGTTGAGTGTGGGAGAAGGTAATAATTGTGTAATATAAGGGAGGAACTGCGAAATGAAGATATCGTATGTTGAAAAAATGTGGGGTCCTACATCTACGTAACAGCTGGGCTACGTGTGTGTGTGTGTGTGCGTTAAAGCAGTGAGACATTATAGTATCCATGGGGATCTCGACGATCAAGGTCTAACGTTACTTAATCGCTCAAAATTGTTCTACTTATATTAGAGGAAACTTCAGCTCTTATAATATTACTTCCATCTCAATCTTGTTTATTCTGTTTTAATTTTTACCTGACACGCTGTGTGTTTTTGTGAAACTTGAGGAGGCAGTGAATTATCCCTACGCCATGCCCACCTATTTTTCAAACTCACAATTTCTACTTGCTTCTCTAATTTTATGTTAAAATTTTCTCGACAAACAGACCCAATTTTCGTTAATCCCAAGCTATATATTTATACATTAAAAAACAATTTTTTTGTTTGTTTTTTTAATTATTGGAACACTCTATTCCAAACTGCCAGGCTTATTAAACAACATCGAAATCACAGGCAATAGCCCTCCATGTTATTTATACTCGAAGTTCCAGCATAGCTGGAAAGATACGAGAGTCTACCACCAGTGAAACTGGTAACTATATTATTAAACAATATTTGTCAATGACTAAAACACTAACCACCAACTGGAATATTAACGGAAGTAGTTTCATCGTCTGTTGCAGTTTCTTCTTTCACAATGGAGCAGTCATGTTTCTTTGGAGGTGGCCTCTTATTGGATTCATATAGCCTTCTGCTTTTCGACAACACTTTTTCTTCTACCGATTTGTAAGCTGAAACGATGGAGAGGACAGGACTGGTGAACTCACATGTGAACTGAGGCATATATTACGTACTTATTGGTTATTATTATGGTATAGGTTCGTTTGCAGTATTTTTGTTTAGTCAAACAGTTTGCTCAAGTCTAATCGAAGCAACTCGATGATAAGGAGTTTCATAACCCAAAATTCTCTTTTCAGTGTCTTCCTCCATTGTGGGGACGATGTATCTACTAGAGGCTCAATTATTGTATAGCATAACTTAACTATACACGTCAGCTACTATACGTCTCTTTCTTTATTAGTTTTGAAAATATTAAACACTCAAAAAACACAGTGTAGCAGGTCTTAGTATGAGCAGATTCAGACGAGATTGCCCAAAATAAATCATATGGACCATCTCAAGGTCAAGGACCTCTAACATAGAACGAACAAGCGTATATATATATCTATGTTTATAACTTTGGACACAAAAAGAGGACACAGAGAAGGAACTTTACAATTCGTCTGAACATTTTGTGCTCAGCGTCGTCGGCAGACTCATATATATATATATATACCTACATATATAGACCTAGATTTACTACGAAAACTGTTCTGTTGAACTATATAGTTATTATGACAGAAATAAGGTTACATTAATTAAATACAAAGGAAACAAACTTAGATCGTATATTACGACATCAGTCGTTATCAACATGTTGATCATGTTGATCGTCGTTATCAATGTTGATAATGGCTGATGTCCAAATATAAGCTTCCCTTGTATTTAATTAATGTAACCTTATTTCTGTCATAATAACCATATATAGACCAATATATATATATGTATATAGCACTACCATATGGTTAATAGTACTATTATGTACCAAACAAACCTAGCGAGCTTACCCTATGAAGCCGATTGAGGCAACCAGCCTAGTACCTACAGACAACAAAAAAACCGCTCGAAAATCAGTTCCATTCTGTCAGAGGGATGTTAATATACAGAGGAATGTTTCATCACGAATGTTAATATACAGTGCGTGCTTGGGTGTTACCTACAGATACGCATGATAGTTGCATTCTCCAAGACAATCAAATATAAGGTATGGTATGTACTCACAAGTGATGTTGATAACTCTACAACGCTCGCTCGGGATTTCCGTGCCATACCTAGGGTTCTTCCCGAACCTCGCTACACTCACATGGAAAGGACTTAGAGGATCACACATTTCTTCTACTGGCGTCAGTTTGTGATATTTCATGTTCACACCCCTTTGCTTCATGTCGATTTTTCTAAGCTCTGCAACAGAAAAACATACAATAGCATTCAACAGGTGGATTATGTTAAAATGTGTTTTTCTACTCGTGACACCACCTGATTACTACCTCTCGTTTTTTTGGCTTTGATAGCTTTAATTTTCTCTTCTCTCTTTTTAGCTATTTCAGACGAAACGAACTGTTCTCTTTCTTTAAATCTAATGTCCATCATGTAGTTGAAATAATCAGCTTCCTTCTCAGCCAGTTGTAGCCTTTTATGGTTATTGCGATTGAAATCCTGAAAGCAGCACCAAAACAGCAATGAAAAGTTATTTATTCAATGATTTTTTTTAAATCGAAATCTTCAATTTCATAATCTTTTTCTGTCTTGATTCCAAGGTCCTCGACCTCAGGTAACCGATACCTGCAGACAATGAGGGCTTTACTAAAGATGCATTAAACCTGTTCCATTGTAGGATTCAGCACCGGACCTGGAACTGCCCTTGAGCCCTGAGAAGCTGGTTCCTCGGACCCGTTCCAGCTCCAGCATGCAAGCCTTTCCCATTCATCTTGGATCTTACTTGTTCCGTAGTTTTCAGGCACACCCTCTCACGAGGCACTTGGACTATGGTTAAATACATTTAACTATTGAACGATAGCCCGAGGAGTCTTCGGATATACCTACTAACATCGCATTTCAGAAGAAGAAAAAAACCACCTACATATAACTATTTAGTTTAACAAATATTTCCATTTCAACAAAGAACACTAAACAGTCAGAAAACTCGGGAGCAGTCCTCTGAACCAATGAATCTGTCGTAATACGCCGCCCCTGTATTCATATTCATTTCCCCCAAATCTTCAAGTCACGAAGGGATGAGGAACCATTCTCCTTTACCCTTACCATTTCCCTGGAGCTACAGCTCCGCAGAAGCAGCTCCGAGCTGGATCCGTTCACTGAAAGGAACTGGCTCCTAGGATCCGGTTACTCTCGAGTCACACATCTCTATTCTTACCTACTGGGCAAAACATTGCAGGATTCGTGTATCCAAGATGAATTCAACCTTGACTACAAAATAATATCTACGTGCTCCTCTACATGATACGTTACCTCTACATGACCACTAGGGCCATTCTTGTACAAGCCCTCATCCTCATACTCACGTCTTCCATAAGTCTCATCTCACACTGCTCAATATCGGTGATGATCCTTCGGCAGAATTTGGCATTTTCTGGTGTATAAGTTTCTGCCAAGTATCTCTCCCATGCTCGTTTCTTCCTCATGAATTCAATAGCATCTACTGTCCGTCTCCATGCCGGAAGATCCCGTCCTTTGATCATAGAAAACATTGTGGTCAGAGAAAAACGGAGTTATTGAAAAAAATAGTAAATTTCCACTATTTTCACGAAAAACACTGTTATACCGGTTTCGGTGATCAAACCATCGTGAGTAACACACAATAACTGAAGGCACATTGGAGAGGTGACCTTATAAATAGTCAAAAAGTGAAATGTGGTCGATTGGGATCGGTTGTGAAGAAGAATTGGTGAAGGGAACAAAGTAAGGGGGGTCGATTCTGATTGGTTGTGAAGGAGAATGGTGAAGGGAACAAAGGGAGGGGGGTCGATTCTGATTGGCCCAGGAAGAGAATGCCAAAAAGTGAAAGGAACATGAGGTGGGGGGGGGGGAACCAAGCTGTTACTGAAATGAACGCAATAATGGAGAAAAACTTGAAGGAACTACATCATTCAAAGATTTACCCAACCTATCACTCCTAATAATTTCGATTTTTTTTTTCAAGTTCATCCAACTGGATGAACTTGAAAAATTCGAAATTTAAATAGGTTGGGTAAATCTTTGAATGATGTAGTTCCTTTAAGTTTTTCTCCATTATTGCGTTCATTTCTGTAACAGCTTGGTTCCACCCCCCCCCCCCCCCCCCCACCTCATGTTCCTTTCACTTTTTTGCATTCTCTTCCTGGGCCAATCAGAATCGACCCCCCTTCCTTTGTTCCCTTCACCGTTCTTCTTCACAACCAATCAGAATCGGCCCCCCTTACTTTGTTCCCTTCACCATTCTTCTTCACAACCAATCCCAATCGACCACATTTCACTTTTTGACTATTTATAAGGTCACCTCTCCAATGTGCCTTCAGTTATTGTGTGTTACTCACGATGGTTTGATCACCGAAACCGGTATAACAGTGTTTTTCGTGTATTAGTGGAAATAGACTATTTTTTTCAATAACTCCGTTTTTCTTTGAAATGGGATTCCACGATTTCTTCGTGAGTGATTTAGTACGTATTGTGGTCAGGCGTTGGCTGTTATTTGCTGTATGTTCTAACGTCTAACGAATCTTATTTTCTTCCAAGTTAGAAATAGCGTATGCCATTTCACAACATAAATCCCCGACACCCAATCAGAAATTCAAATTATTCTACTCAAATAACCAAATTACTATAAGCAGCGAAGAACCTCTCTTGCTCTCTTCACTTCTAATTAAAGCCATCTCAACCAGGACCAACGCCCTAACGTCAATCACAGCACCGTTCCAGGTTTGCCAAATCTTTCGGCCTCTCAGGGGCGAACAGTTGGACTGAAAAGAGAACGTTCTCAGATGTTCAAAAATTTCTCAAATGGCTCTCTGTCCCAAAAATAATGCGTGATTGAACGTACACGTGACGGGAAAAACTTCTTCAAAATCTCAACTTTCCAATGGAGCAGTTATTTTTCATTTTACTGCACTGATTGGCGGGGAAAATCACATTTGAATGGGGAAAAACGTGTTTTTTTCGAGGAACTCGAGTGTTTTTGACTCTACCTGACCTGGAGGTTTTAGGTTACGTTTTCTACGTAATTGCCCACGCTGAATCGAATGGTGACAATCCCGAACCTCCCCGAAACACTGGGGTTTCCAACTACTGGTAGTTACCAACATAACCAAAATAACCTCTCTCCTAGATCGTGTTTCGCTGATCTGTTAACAAATTCGATTATTTTCATTTGAAGGGATTTTTGATGTATCGTGCCGTTCCGAGGTAAATCCGTTCAGCATGGAAAATTACGTAGAGAACGACACCTAACTCCACAAGTCGTGGATAGGTCAAGTAAAACACTCGACTTGCTCGAAAAACACACTTTTTTTTCATTCATTTGATTTTCTTCCCACATTGGTGCAGTAAAATGAAAAGTAACCACTCCGTTGGAAAGCTGAGAGTCTGAGGAAGTTTTCCCCGTCAAGTGCACTTTCACACTGCCTTATTTTGGATAAATGGAGCCATTTGAGAAAATGGAGATTACGAAAATTTGCTTTTCAGTCCAATTTTTCGCCCGCAGAATGTAGGTCCAAAATTTGTTAGGGCCATATTCTGATAGAAAATTTAACGCTCTTTCCAACGATGCCCTTATCTTTAATTTTACATTACAATTTAAGGGAGTTATGACCATTTTAGTGGTATCATGTCGAAAAAGTGAAAAAAACTCACGAAAACAAGGGGTTACAAAAAATTGCCAGAACGAATTTTTTGTTGCAAATGAGTGAAGAATCGATCCTTAAATTTTGTCACACCTTTACGTTAACACCCTATATATATATTTTTGTATCGCACTGAATACATATACCATGGGTGCACTGTTTTGGTTTGCTGTTTCCTTTGTTTGAAAATTTTGTATTTGTGTAATTCTGTTTTTCTGTAATTCGCTACACACGTATAGTTCGAACTGAAGGGTTAATAAAGCATTTCTATTATTATTACGCTCTAATACAAGAATAAATGAAAATGGCCTCCTGCCAAACGCATGCAACCAACTTTGAGTAGAAAATACTTGAGCATGATTACGGGGGAATGAGTTGATCAATTATTTTAGGATGAATTAGGAAAAAATCAATATACTCACTGTACTTCATGAATCCAAGGGTCAAAACTTCTGGTTTCCCATTGACCACACGGAATTTTGGGGTCCATGGCTCGGTTTGGGTATCGTTTTCACGATAGTCCGACTGTACTGCCACGTTCACTTTGGGCTTGCACCCATAATAAAACATGCTAGATGTCTCAGCCATTGTTTCCACTGAAAAGTATTATGAAAACGCTGCAAATTATTACACAACGGTTGGTACAAGTATGTTATAGCCCCGCCAATATCGATTGTATCGATTATCTCAAATACATCGATCCTTGTGGTATCGATGACGTGTATCAGACAAGGCGGTGGGTGTACAAGAAGTTTAGTTCCCATTCCGCTGCTAGCATTGTCAAGCGATCTGGATGCTCGCTAGCGCTCGCATCTCAAAAAAGATAAACAATCCCAGAAACTATCCCGTGAATGAGCAGGTTGTTTGGGACTTCTGAATAGATGGTACAAGTATGTTATAGTCACTCTTATTTTTTGGTGTCCTTACAATGGTCTTCCCGTATTCATTTTGAAAGTTGATATCGGCACCCGGGATGTAGGCATCGGGACGCCATATTGAGCCGTCATCGATACCACAAGGATCGATGTATTTGAGATAATCGATACAATCGATATTGGCGGGGCTATAACATACTTGTACCCAACGGTTTATTATACATATAGGTACCTGTTAAGGCTAGCGTCCACTGGAGACGGGTCGCATCGGGGCGGGCCTCATCGCAAAAAGCGGGTATTTCGATCGTGAGTGTTTGCATGGAGATGCGTCCACTGCAGGCGGGTCGCATCGGAGCGGGCCTCATCGCATATTTCAATCGCCCCCCAGGCGGATTTTTGCGGCTGTGCGAGGGGTCCCGGCCCGCCCCGATGCGGCCGTCTCCAGTGGACGATAGGCAGACGGATTTCAGATTTGACATCGAGGAGGGAATCTAATAAACAGGGGTGATTGTTTTATTTCATTAATTTTATTCTCGGTTTAATTATTTTCTTTCATTGTTTTCATGGGTGTCGTCGGTACACGCAAATAGTAGCAACAACCATGTGGTAACTTGGAATTAAATGTACACTGAATGACTTGAAATAAGGTATATATTTTGAGAGTATCCGGTAAATAGAATAGAATAGTTTGGTGGTGGTTGTAGTATTGGTTACAGTATGGATACTACAAACCACAACAACTTTGTGTTTTGATTTGAATTTTCGTCAAGTTTGCGAATCTGCCATCAGTGAGACAGTGATAAATTGCTGTTGACGCCCGACCATTCTCTAATAATTATTAGGTAAGGTACCTATTTGTAATTATATATTTTCATTAGCGAGCATTGTAGGTAGTAGAATGGAATGAAATGATAGTGTGCTTTTGCATGGCAATTGGTTGTAGAAATGCACGGTGTTTCCGCTTTTTAGATAAATCCGCAAATAAAGAATGGTACTCCCCGTACACTCTTCTCTTCAAACAGATGTCGTGGACCCAATAGCGGTGCTTCCTTTTCCGCTGTTTTCTTTTCGCATTATCTTCATTTAATGCCAGCATTAATAGAAGTTCTTCGTCAGAAGAATCCATGATCCATGGTGGAACGACGCAAACAAACAAAACACGGAGCAGCAGAATGAGCACGAAACCGACCGCCTTTTTTCTCGTTCCCGCTCAATTTTTCCGATGCGATGCGCCCCGCCCCGTCACCTCCAGTGGACGCACTATCTATTTTGCGATAAGGCCCGCCCCGATGCGGCCCATCTCCAGTGGACGCTAGCCTTTATAAGGTGCCCCTCTTCTGCGTAGATCACTGTTTTCTGTGGTCAATGCCTACCCTTGTGTTTCTCTCCCCCCAGGAAAGCCCTAAATCGAGTACTGAGCCGGCCGGGCAAAATGTGTTTAGGCCTCCAGAATTTGCTGTATAGTTTCTGGTGCCACCACGGTGCCAGGGAACGGCGCCACGCAGCCACCAGTGGCGCCAACTGGCAGAAAAATATGTGTTTGGTTCAGTTTTTCATGTTTTCCAACACGCTGAATCGAATGGAATAACGGTACAAGTATGTTATAGCCCCGCCAATATCGATTGTATCGATTATCTCAAATACATCGATCCTTGTGGTATCGATGACGTGTATCAGACAAGACGGTGGGTGTACACGAAGTTTAGTTCCCATTCCGCCGCTCGCATTGTCAAGCGATCTGGATGCTCGCTAGCGCTCGCATCTCAAAAAAGATAAACAATCCCAGAAACTATCCCGTGAATGAGCAGGTTGTTTGGGACTTCTGAATAGATGGTACAAGTATGTTATAGTCACTCTTATTTTTTGGTGTCCTTACAATGGTCTTCCCGTATTCATTTTGAAAGTTGATATCGGCACCCGGGATGTAGGCATCGGGACGCCATATTGAGCCGTCATCGATACCACAAGGATCGATGTATTTGAGATAATCGATACAATCGATATTGGCGGGGCTGTAACATACTTGTACCGGAATAACTTCCAAAGCTCTATCAATCATCCTTACAGCGACTGATAAATATTAAGCCATAAAACGACACGAAAAATAGCTAATTTTTGAGCGTGGTAATAGGCAGAATTTGAGCATATTTCCAAAATTGCGTGAAGCACCTGGTCAGCGGACCAACTGGTTCATGAAAATGTGCAGTTAGTGGGAATTTCAACAAACTCAAGTGGAAAATGTGGAACTTTTTAGTGGGTAGGCACATGTTAATTATCTATTGATTAAGTTCGCATGCAGTGGAAGGAGAAAGTGGAAACTAATGTGGAATCAGCCAGAGTTTGGCTGATCGGCAACTGTACTAGCACTCACCTTACAGCATCAGCAAAAGGAAGTTAGGCAAGGATGAAAAGATGAAACAGCTCTCTAAGCCGAATTATCAACACTAGGTTATATCTTGAATATAAACGTTCGCCACACAACCGAAAACTACTACAAGTACAAGCCTCTCAGACCAGTCTCTGTGAGTTGTTAGTTAGTTTCCATAGTTTCTTCAACATTGAATCACCAGTGGCAAGCCCAACTACGGCATATTTTTATCCTGTTTACCTTAAAGGCTAGCGTCCACTGGAGATGGGCCGCATCGGGGCGGGCCGGGGCGGGACTCATCGCAAAATAGATAGTGCGTCCACTGAGGGTGACGGGGCGGGGCGCATCGCATCGGAAAAATTGAGCGGGAACGAGAAAAAAGGCGGTCGGTTTCGTGCTCATTCTGCTGTTCCGTGTTTTGTTTGTTTGCGTCGTTCCACCATGGATTCTTCTGACGAAGAACTTCTATGAATGCTGGCATTAAATGAAGATAATGCGAAATGAAAACAGCGGAAAAGGAAGCACCGCTATTGGGTCCACGACATCTGTTTGAAGAGAAGAGTGTACGGGGAGTACCATTCTTTATTTGCGGTTTTATCTAAAAAGCGGAAACACCGTGCATTTCTACAACCAATTGCCATGCAAAAGCACACTATCATTTCATTCCATTCTACTACCTACAATGCTCGCTAATGAAAATATATAATTACAAATCAATAATTATTAGAGAATGGTCGGGCGTCAACAGCAATTTATCACTGTCTCACTGATGGCAGATTCGCAAACTTGACGAAAATTCAAATCAAAACACAGAGTTGTTGTGGTTTGTAGTAGGTATCCATACTGTAACCAATACTACAACCACCACCAAACTATTCTATTCTATTTACAGTATTTACCTATGTTTTACACCTCCGGATACTCTCAAAATATATACCTTATTTCAAGTCATTCAGTGTACATTTAATTCCAAGTTACCACATGGTTGTTGCTACTATTTGCGTGTACCGACGACACCCATGGAAACAATGAAAGAAAATAATTAAACCGAGAATAAAATAATGAAATAAAACAATCACCCCTGTTTATTAGATTCCCTCCTCGATGTCAAATCTGAAATCCGTCTGCCTATCGTCCACTGGAGACGGGCCGCATCGGGGCGGGCCGGGACCCCTCGCACAGCCGCAAAAATCCGCCTGGGGGGCGATTGAAATATGCGATGAGGCCCGCTCCGATGCGACCCGCCTGCAGTGGACGCATCTCCATGCAAACACTCACGATCGAAATGCCCGCTTTTTGCGATGAGGCCCGCCCCGATGCGACCCGTCTCCAGTGGACGCTAGCCTTAACGGTACGTTATACAACGAAACTGTTTACAACGACTTTGTTTATAACGACCTCATTAAAACACGGCCATAAGTTCGTGAGAAGTTACTTCAGATTTCGCGTTTTGCGCAGGTACACTGACTATACCCGATGGAATTCACGGGGGGAGCAAAAAATTTTTATAACACCCCTTCAAAATTTTTTCTTTTCCGTTTCAAGGTGCGTAGATTCCAAAAATGCAATGTCCGTACGCCGTCCGCCGTCCGCCGTATCACGTGTACAGGCTTCATTTTCGATCTAAAAAGTCGCTCTTTCGCACACATGCTCCATTTGGGCCCTAGTTGTCCCGAAACTTTTCAGCCCGATCGGAATATACCCAGGGGTGTTGTGAGTGAAATTGTGTATAAAAATAGGTACTTTTTGTGTTTTAGTAACATGTTAGTAAAATGAACTTTTGAGGTATCGTTTTTCATGTTTTTGGGGACGAGAAGACCGAATATGAAGTCGATTTTGACCAAAGAGTGGAAAATTGAGGTTCTACCACATGTTCAGCTCCAGAAATTGATTTTTTATGAGTCAAAAACCTGGGAAACCGTCTGAAATCACCATCAATTTGTAGAATAACACTAGAAAGTGTCAACAGATGGATCAAGACGATTAAATGGTACTACCAATGATCAAAGATAATTTGAAAAAAAAAAACCACAGTCATGCAGCATGGCTATAAGAGCGAATTTTCGAAGTTTTCGGCATCTTCCTCCTCCGCCTAAAATTTTCTGAAAATTAATTTTCGGCCAATGTTTTCCCAAATTGATGCCATACAAAATTAAAACAGGAGTAGTTTTACGCAAAGTAAAATTTGCGGTGGAAGGATGGGGAGGGGGAAATCAAAAATGTTTTGAATACCAGAAGAGTAGGTAATGGATACGTAACAAATTTTTTGTTCCATTTTTTGCCGAGTAACACCTCGGTTTGTAGATTTTACAACGCTGAACACGATGGTGAAGTCAGAATTGCGATATCCCATTCCGTTATCAGATTAGAGCAGACGAACCAGGAAGAACATCTCAAGAAATAACCACGTTCCTTCATCTTCAAAGTGTTCCAGTTTGAGAATGGAATGAGATATCGCAATTCTGATTTCACCATCGTGTTCAGCGTACAAAAACCTTTAAAATGAGGTGTCACTTGTCAGACTTTTTCATTTTGGGAATTTATGGGTAATTTTCCCCCCCTAAAACTCCCCAAAACTCCCCCTTAGAGTGACCCGATTCTGCCCATCTTCGAACTTAGCCTGTCGATTGCCAAGACAGATTTTTCGTGCAAATTTGAACTTTTTATCTCAATTCTTTCGAGAGTTATCGTCTGGAATGACACATACATATATAAATATATAAATATATATATATATATATATATATATATATATATATATATATATATATATATACATATAATTTTTGGTGTCTTTCGGCAGTGAATTCAGGATGGTCTGAAACGGATTTTGGTATAAAAATCTTTCGGAAATTCGAGTTTTAAAAATTTTGGACCGAGAACAATAGCTTCCTTTTCTTCGAAAATTCGCTAAAAAGGAGCGTAGGTACCTACCTAATTCGCGATTTGGGAGCCAAAATTGGTGGAAACCACCAGAGATGGCTATTTCAATCATTTTATATGAAAGAAACAATAAATAAACAGCCAACATCTCTGTAGGTATGTCCAGTAGAATAATAAACCCATGTGACAAGGACTTTGCAGCGTTTTTCTCTCCCATTCCATGCCATTAGGGTAACGAGTATTTTACAAACCGCCATACAGGAAGAACGTCCCTCATTACACAATAATATATTTGGAAAATATACAATAGTTTGTCAAATTAATCGGGAGGATGATGTAAGAAACTTTCCACTCTGTCACAGTGCCATTTGCTCAACCAAGAATGGATTAAGTACTGGTGCAGATACAAAGAGTAAATTGTGTAGCAGGTAAACGCACTCGTTCCTTCCAGCTGCAGGCCTCGAGTAGTGCGATCGTATTGCCCGATATGGACTGTTGATGAACTTTCTTTGAGATTCAATACATGAAATATCAACTGAAGCGACCGCTCGACCCCTCAGCCCGGTTTTCTGTTCATTTTTAAACACACAAATGACGTTCGAAGAGGCAGTCGCGAAACAATAAGGAAATCATCCCATCCTCGGAGTCCTCCCTACACTTTCAACCCTTTCCAAGTCAAATTCGACCTCTGCCAACAATAGCTGTACACGAAGAGCGGGGCGGGGGGCTTCTGCCTCACAAAAGCAATTAATACCCAAACAGCGGCTCATTCTAACGGAGTTGTATTTTCACAAACCCGTCCCCGTCC
This sequence comes from Leptopterna dolabrata, assembly GCA_954871275.1. Classification (NCBI taxonomy): domain Eukaryota; kingdom Metazoa; phylum Arthropoda; class Insecta; order Hemiptera; family Miridae; genus Leptopterna; species Leptopterna dolabrata. Next base: position 9,566,267 of record OX940984.1, on the reverse strand, counting down.
TCCTTTCAGCCGCAAACCATCTCACCCCCTATTTCATCTCGGTTCTAGATTAATATTATCGATTCAAGGGAAGACTCATTCATTCGAACACCATTGTTTCGAATATTGCGAACAAAACTCTGCGGTTCCTGTTTTCCGCTTTTCACAGAAGTTTCCGTTTGATAAATGTCCGTCCAAATGATGCTCCTCAACGCGACATAATTAAAACAACAAATTTATACCTACGAGCTATCAAGATCCATATCAAGGTATACTGGTTTTAGTCTTAATTGTACTGCCGTTTACATAGAAAAGAAAACGATATCTCAGAAGCTCATGTTACCAATATGTTGCTAAAACGTAAAAAGTACCTATTTTTACACACATTTTCACTCATAACACCCCTGGGTATATTCCGATCGGGCTGAAAAGTTTCGGGACACAACTAGGGCCCAAATGGAGCATGTGTGCGAAAGAACGATTTTTTTAGACCGAAAATGAAGCCTGTACAAGTGATACGGCGGGCGGCGGACGGCGTACGGCGGACGGCGTACGGCGGACGGCGTACGGCGGACGGACATTGCATTTTTGGAATCTACGCACCTTGAAACGTAAAAGAAAAAAGTTTGAGGGGGTGTTATAAAAATTTTTTGCTGAGCGAATACATAGGTGTATTATTCACAGAATAATAAACCAAAATGCAATGTCCGTCCGCCGTATCACGTGTACAGGCTTCATTTTCGGTCTAAAAAAGTCGTTCTTTCGCACACATGCTCCATTTGGGCCCTAGTTGTGTCCCGAAACTTTTCAGCCCGATCGGAATATACCCAGGGGTGTTATGAGTGAAAATGTGTGTAAAAATAGGTACTTTTTGCGTTTTAGCAACATGTTGGTAACATGAGCTTCTGAGATATCATTTTCCATGTTTTTGGGGACGAGAAGACCGAATATGAAGTCGATTTTGACCAAACAGTGGAAAATTGAGTTCTACCAAACTTTCAGCTCCCAAAATTGATTTTTTACGAGTCAAAAACCTGGAAAATCGTCTGAAATCACCATCAATTTGTATAATAACACTGGAAAAATTGTCATCACGTGGATTAAGACGATTAAATGGCACTACCAATGATCGAAGATAGTTTAAAAATAAACAATTTTTAAAAATTATGGAAGGTTGATTTGATAATAAACTGGAAAGAAAGAACAAAGAAAATCCAATCAAACCATCATTTTTCAAATTAAACTACTCATCTCTCGTCGTTGCATGGCCCGAGTAACTGGTCCTGACATTTAGATCCCACTTCTGACACCAGTTTTATAAATTAGCAATTTCGAAGATTGATAACAAGAGGGAAGATAAACAACTAGGGCCCAAATGGAGCATGCGTGCGAAAGAACGAATTTTTTAGACCTAAAGTGATATTTTGGGTAAAAAACGCTTGCATACGAGTCTGCAACGCATTGGGACATTTTCATGTCTTTACCTATTGCTTTTGACATTATTAATATTAAGAGGTAGGTACCTAATTTCAATAAAATAGACGATTCCGGATTAATTATCTTCTACACTCACGATCATTAGTTTGTAAACAAAATATGAGAACAGTTATGCCCATAGCTCCGCTATTCGTATAGTCAATATGTTATGGAGAACATGAAAATGTTCGTTAAATCGAGAGCTTTCCAACGAGTGGTGAACGATTTTTGTGGGTTAAAAAGTGTAGAAAATGAACAAACCTAACAACGGGGTCGTTGTAAGCGGAAATCATTATAAAGGCACTGTAACACAATTTCGTTACGCAATTTCGTGACAGTTTTGGTTTATTATTTTCAATAATGAACCATTGGAATCGAGCATGAAAAAAAAAATTCTTACCCCCCCTCAAAATTTGATGGTTTACGTTTCAAGGTATGTAGAATCCAAAACTGCAATAAAAATATTTCTGTCTGTCCGCCGTACGCCGTACGCCGTACGGGCCACTTTTCTTAGTTACCATGAAAAAAAATTGATGAAATTCGGGTTATAGGTTCCGTTCGGCGTCTAGTTGGTCCTCGAAGCTCGACGTTACTGTGAGTCACCTCTAAGGGGTTCAAAATAGGGGTTGAAATTTTCAAAACGCCTATACCATTTTTTTACGTAAATATTTTTACGGTTTTAAATATTTCTTGAACTTGCGAGTTTTTTAAGACCATCCGGAGCATCGTATGTCCAGCCGTTCGTTCACAGTAAGGCCCCGAAGTTTGCACCAACAGGCATTTTCGACTCCAGTGTGAATGAAATTGTATACAATTCAAACCAAATCTCGTAACCAGAGACGCGCCCACAATAGGAATTTGTGAATACGGCCAATCATTGGTAGGGATCACCTGATTATATTGGCGGAGTATGAAGTCGAGTTGGTTGTTCTGTGATATTATTTAATTTGAAAAATGATGGCTCTTTTGGAGTTTTTTGGTAGGTAGTGAAACTTGAACAAACGTTGAAGTATTATTGATGGGTAAATTAGGTATTACTACGGTAAATTATTACACAACGGTTCATTATACCATCTACGTAGAAGGGGCTGGAGTTTGTTGGTAGGTACGTTTGCAACTTTTTTCACTCCTCATCAACAATTTCTTTTCAGAACTTCATTATGTGTGTTTCTTTTTGTTAGGTACTGTTTGTCATCGGCAGAATTATTTTAGCAACATTTAACTCGTGATTTAGGTAGGTACCTACCTAGTAACGAGTACGGGGTTAGGTACTAACCTACGGAGGGTCTGCGATCTACATAATATGTATAGAATAGTACATATCATATTATATAGACGGGTTATCTATACATAGAGCTGTGATCTGTAACAGAAGGGTATTCTATACAAAATAATAAACCGTTGTGCAGGGATTTGCAGCGTTTTTTGTGCTATGTGCCAGGGCAAAGACATGAAAATGTCAAAATGGAATAATGCAACTAGCAACATGCCCGGTCGCTACTCGAAACTCTGTAAACTGGACTAAGTGTGGACCTTTTAACAGAAAGACTATCTCAGGAACCTAAAATAGTTTTAGGTGGGCCGTGAGGTGGGCTTATCATAAATAATAAAAATATACTACTCTAAAAGGAAAAGGTTCAATATAGTAAGACAATGTAGTTTTTAACCGACTTAATATGTAGCAAAGTAAAGACATAAAATGTCAAAAATTGATTATTTATGAGTGAAAAACCTGGGAAATTGTTGCGTCGTCATATAACAATCATTGTCGCGTTCACAATTACCATGACCCTTTCCATATGACGATTTCTTGTTCCCGTGTTACTTGAGACACAATTGTGCCCTTATTCATTCTTGTAAAATATTGAAAGAGTATGACTTGCATGTTAATAAGAAAAAATGTTCATTCTTTCACACTCAAATAGAATATTTGGGTCATTTAGTCGAACTTAATAAAATAAAGAAATGCCCATCAAAAATCAAAGCGATAGTTGACATGCCTCGTCCGAAATCGGTACAAGAGCTTCGTACGTTTTTGGGCATGGTTACATACTATTCTCGACTGACTAACATATCGACAACTACTCACCTGTTACGTACGCTGCTACAAAAAGGGAAACGATTTAATTGGTCAAAAGAGTGTGAATCGGCCTTCATAAAGATCAAGAAGGAAATTTCAAGCGAAAGGGTGGTAGTCCCTTTTGACCCAAAACTGCCTGTATTGCTAGCAACGGACGCCAGTCCCTACGGGGTTGCAGCAGTGTTGTCGCATTCAATCCATAACGAAGACAGACCAGTTGCTTTTGCATCCAGAGCCCTGTCGGCTGCAGAACAAAATTATTCGCAATTAGATCGTGAGGCACTTGCGATTGTGTTCGGAGTGGATCATTTCTACAATTACATCTACGGATGATGCCTTCGGAAGAGGGGATGCATGAGAATTCAGGTCATTTGGATTTGGACCTCCTACAGTACCAAGCCACATATCCCGGACCCTCAATTCGGGCCGAGAGCATGCATCCGAGCACTCCTTACAGACCGCTGCAAGATCCTGAAATAGCCAGACCCTCCGGCAGACGGCCAGCCCTCACCACTGCAAGTTCGGAGATCGTCAAGGAACAGACGGCCACCGCTCCACTTACAAGACTACGTGCTTCACTAAGTGGGGGAGATTGTTGCGTCGTCATTGTTGCATCCACCAGACCCTCCGGCAGACGGCCAGCCCTCACCACTGCAAGTTCGGAGATCGTCAAGGAACAGACGGCCACCGCTCCACTTACAAGACTACGTGCTTCACTAAGTGGGGGAGATTGTTGCGTCGTCATATAACAATCATTGTCGCGTTCACAATTACCATGACCCTTTCCATATGACGATTTCTTGTTCCCGTGTTACTTGAGACACAATTGTGCCCTTATTCATTCTTGTAAAATATTCGTGCGATTTTCACGGAAATATAAAAGCGCTCTTCGTTCTTGGTCCGCGTGCTGCTCAATTTAGGATAGAACAGAAATCCTCTGAAATCACCATCAATTTGTTTAATAACACTAGAAAAAATCCTCATTCGGAATCAATTTAATTACCTTAACTTGAAACGGGAAAGAAACACAAACGGTGGGTACAGCTTTCGTACAAGTATGAAACCACGAGGGACATTTTATGTGACAGGCTGGTGTCAACGGGAATGTTGATCGCTTGCAAGAAATGATCTTACTAAGGAGAGTCATAGTACTCGTACGTATACTGATTGGAGTCCAATGCTTAGATATACACGGATGTGCAACGTAGTGTCCGGTAGCCTTGGATCGCAAGAGTTTTCCAACTTTGATGTCGCCGAATTTCAACCAAAGCCGAATTATTTTGCGCAGTGGTTAACGTAATATGGTTAGGTAAATCGAGAGCTATCCAACGAGTGGTGAACGATTTTTGTACGATGATAACTGGCGAAGATAAAGTTCCGTAGCAACGAATCGGTTGTAAGCGAAAATCATCAAAAATATTTTCGTGACGCTTCTCCGTTGCATGTCCCGCGTTACATTTTCGAGTTTATGTAGCAAAGTAAAGGCATAAAATGTCAAAAAAAGAGGAGGTTCTCAATTCGACCTGCTTCTATGTTCTTTTAGCGAATTTTCGAAGAAAAGGAAGCTATTGTTCTCGGTCCAAAATTTTTAAAACTCGAATTTCCGAAAGATTTTTATACCAAAATCCGTTTCAGACCATCCTGAATTCCCTGCCGAAAGACACCAAAAATTATATGTATATATATATATATATATACATATATTTATATATTTATATATGTATGTGTCATTCCAGTCGATAACTCTCGAAAGAATTGAGATAAAAAGTTCAAATTTGCACGAAAAATCTGTCTTGGCAATCGACAGGCTAAGTTCGAAGATGGGCAGAATCGGGTCACCCTAAGGGGGAGTTTTGGGGAGTTTTAGGGGGGGAAAATTACCCATAAATTCCCAAAATGAAAAAGTCTGACAAGTGACACCTCATTTTAAAGGTTTTTGTACGCTGAACACGATGGTGAAATCAGAATTGCGATATCTCATTCCATTCTCAAACTGGAGCACTTTGAAGATGAAGGAACGTGGTTATTTCTTGAGATGTTCTTCCTGGTTCGTCTGCTCTAATCTGATAACAGAATGGGATATCGCAATTCTGACTTCACCATCGTGTTCAGCGTTGGAAAATCTACACAGCGTTGGAAAAAAAAATTTGTTACGTACCCAATACCTACTCTTCTGGTATACAAAACATTTTTGATTTCCCCCTCCCCCTCCTTCCACCCCAAATTTTACTTTGCGTAAAACTACTCCTGTTTTAATTTTGTATGGTATCAAGTTGGGAAAACATTGGCCGAAAATTAATTTTCAGAAAATTTTAGGCGGAGGAGGAAGATGCCGAAAACTTCGAAAATTCGCTCTTATAGCCATGCTGCATGACTGTGGTTTTTTGCTTCCGAGTCTGCGAAGCAGCGGAAGCCTTGTGTTCACTTTCGTGAGCCAAAAAATTTTTGTCTTCAGAAATCAAAATTTCCACTTGCATTTTGCGTTTCAAAGCCTACTGAACAAATTTGGTTCCGTGTCTGTCGGTCTGTGGGAGTGTGGGTCTGTGAGTCTGTCTGTCCGCATTTCCTTGTTACAGCCATAACTTCCACGATTTTGAATTGATTCAGCTCAAATTTTGAGGGATGGTGCGGATAAGGTCCATTGAGGTCCCATACAAATTTCAACATGATTGATCCAGCGGTACGCCCTGCGCATGCGCTAACGTTAAATTCAACAAACACGCATAACTTTCACAATTTTGATTCAACTTCGCTCAAATTTTCAAGGGTTGTTTGGACAAGGCCTAGTGAGTTCCAGTATGAATTTCAGCATGATCGGACCCTCGGTGCGCTCTGCGCATGCGCTGGCGTGAAATAGATACAATTTCCTTGTTACAGCCTTAGTAACCAAAGATTTCACCCAATTTCAATGTAATTCTCAGGGATTAAGTGGGTAGGGCCCATTGAGGTCCCATATAAATTTCAACATGATAGAGCCAGCGGTTCGCCCTGCGCATGCGCTAACGTGAAATTCTTCAAACACGCATAACTTTCGCAATTATGTATAATGGACGTAATGTATTATGGACGTAATGTTATGTAATATGTATATGTCATGTAATGTTATGTAATGTTATGTTATGTAATGTAACGTTATGTAATATGTATATTTCACGTTATGTAATGTTATGTAATGTAATGTTATGTTATTTTGCTTCCGAGTCTGTTCTATTTTATAATGGGTCACTCTGATTGTGACGAGGAAGCTCCTGTGCCATCACCTTGGCAGTGTATTTACTTCCATGGTCCTATTATATAGGAATGGAAGTACGGTGATAGCGTCAAAAAAGTAGGTGTTCGAGAAAACCATGGAATCCTGTTCGGAAGTGCTGAAAACGAGTTTCCGTACGGTTTCCTCAAAATATGTTCTTTTTCAGATTTTCTTTTTGGGTTTCGTTCAGCTCGTTGAATTCTTCAATTTGAGATGAGAACGAGCTTTCTAGGTGGAAAAACAAGGGAGTTATGACAGGTTTTCTTATTTTTCGATTTTCAACGATAGCTGCCTTAAAAATGGTGCGGTTGGTGCCAAAATGTCAGTTAGGATGTGTAGATCATGCCTATTATTTTTAAGCCCGATCGCATTCGATATGGCTAATTGACAGCAAAAAATATGTCAATGGATCCAAAATTTTCTAGGTTTACTTACTAGATAAATGGCGTTGGTGTGATGTCAGAAAGTTGTTGAAAGTGAGGTTACAATGTCAGTCCAGTCGGGCTGCAATGGTCAGGCCGAAATCTTCCATACTACAGAAGAAACTAGTTAATTGACACTCGAGTAATTGAAAAAACTCTTTTATAGAAGGCACTTTGCCGGCCCCACATCCCTTCAGACCCGAAAACCTCTATAATTGACCGATAAAAACCTGGTTAATTGAAACCAAAAATTCTGCCCCAAAACCTGTTTAACTGAACAGACTTTCATTCTCGACCTCTGTAATGGGCAATTTTCGTTGGTTACGAATTCTAATTTTTTTGGCCAAATTCTGTTCAATAACGGAAATTAACGAGGTGTTTACCTCAGAAAGTCTGGGCAGAAAACGAGTGTGAAATTTGAACTTCTGAGTTCCCGCTAGAGATGACGTTCAGGTAAATCTGCGAATAGTTCAACTCAAATCCTGCTTAGAGCGTTAGTGCATCACTTTAAACAATGCACAGAACGAACTAAATCACTCGCGAAGAAATCGTGGAAACCCATTTCAAAGAAAAACGGAGTTATTGAAAAAATAGTCTATTTCCAATAATACACGAAAAAACGCGAAAAAACACTGTTATACCGGTTTCGGTGATCAAACCATCGTCAGTAAGGCATTATTGTTTGTTACTGACGATGGTTTGATCACCGAAACCGGTATAACAGTGTTTTTTCGGGTTTTTGTGTATTAGTGGAAATAGACTATTTTTTCAATAACTCCGTTTTTCTATGAATGCACAGAACCTCAATAAATGAATGGATGGAACCGCAAATTTATAAATAAATTAGAAAAACACGTCCTCAAAATCAAACCGAGAGACGAGGTTCATGAAAAGTCGCAAAGGTTCTTGAAGGTGGCCAGGAAGGTTTGCCATTTCTGATGTTGGGTTGTTGGCAGCACTGAGAACCTTCTCCTCCGAAGCTTCGCTCTGCCTTCTGGGCCAACATCCAATCAGATGTGAACAGACCTGAGACGTCGTTTTTTGCTGAATTTTTACTTACCACCCTAATTTAAAAACTACACCTTATTTTTTGAAAACTGGCTCCAAACTGCCATTTTTCCGAGAGTTGTGAAATATTTTTTCCAACAAACAAATTTGATGAAAATTCCCCACTGACGGGTTCCTCTCGCCTACCATAGTAATCGATTTTTCTAAAGAAATGTTTGAGGCGTTCGTTTTTCATTCAAAACCAGCTTAATTGACAGATTTATCATTCTTGACCCGGATAAATGAAAAACCGGATAATTGAAAAACCTGGTTAACTGACTGTAAAGGTCGGTCCCTTGAAACGTCAATTATCATCAAGGTTCTGCTGTAGTCCTGTCATCCGCCGAACTTGTATCCGTAGGTACTACTACGAAGAACATGGAAGTATTGTGTGGCAATCCCAACACCGGAACTTTTTAATGTTTGACAAGCGATTATTCCGAATTCAATGAATCTTTTTTCAAAAATGAAAAAGGATCATCCGCCGGTGGTCCTATTCCAGTTTCTCAAGTAAAAACGCTGCAAAGTCCTTGTCACATGGGTTTATTATTCTAGTGGACATACCTACAGAAATTTTGGCTGTTAATTTATATTGTTTCTTTTGTGTGCAGTTATTGAAATGGCTGTTTTTGATGGTTTCCGCCAGTTTTGGCCCCAAAAGACACGTATTAGGCTCGGCTTTTCTTTTCAAGATTATCTTTGATCATTTAATTGTCTTGATTCACCTGCTCATACAACTTCTTGTGTTATTATACAAATCTATGATGATTTCAGACAATTTCCCATGTTTTTGACTCATAAAAAATGAATTTCGGGAGCTTAACCTTCGTTACAACCTCAATTCTTCACTCTTCGGTCAAAATGAACCTAATATTCGGTCTTCTCGCCCTAAAAAACATGGAAAAACAAGCTCATATTCACTAAAACCACAAAAATCCCTCGAAAACCCCTATTTTTACACTCATTTTTCTCCCATGTCACCCCTGGGTATATTCCGATCGGGCTGCAAAGTTTCGGGACACAAGTAGGGCCTAAAAGGAGCATGCGTGCGAAAGAACGAATTTTTTAGACCGAAAATGAAGCCGGTATGCGTGATACGGCGTACGGCGGACGAACATTGCATTTTTGGAATCTACGCACCTTGAAACGCATAAGAAAAAATTTTGAGGGGGTGTTATAAAAAAATTTTTGCTGAGCGATTACATAGGTGTATTATTCACAGAATAATAAACCAAAAACATGCACTTCACAGCATAATAAACCAAAAGTAGTACTGGGCCGGTACTAGGCTTTGGTCCCCTTGCCGAGTGCGACGTCTCTAGTGTAGGAACCTTATAAAAATCATAGAATACAACTATTTATGGTAAGACAGTGCCGTTGGTTCGAAAATTCTCAGGATACTACCACAGCCCACAAATCACACCATAACCGGTGGAGGAGGGGGTGAGTGTGTGTTTGTGTGTTTCTACTTCATTTAAAAAATAAGAAGTACTTAATTTTTCAGACCAGTGGGTAACTCTCAGTCCTTCCAAATCGTAAGTTGGACAGTAGCGGACACATTTCCTCTTCTGTTGATTAAGTTGGTACAGAGTAACTAAAGATTAAATAATTTCATTCAAGTACGTACATTCAAGAGCCCTTTCATTTTGTAGTTTTTTCGCTACAGTTCAAGAGATTCTAGCACTGCAGCGAAAAAATTTACAAAATGAAAACGTGTTTAAAACAAATTTGTGAGGGAACCAATAAATGAATTGAAGGTGGAAAATCGAAAGCTGAAACGGGTGTCGCCCCTTTGTTGAAGGTAAAACTTGATAACGGTTTAGAAAAGAACTTACCTTTTCAGCCGTTTCCTTCGTTTCTCAGGGGGGAAGAGGGCGCGCCAAATTGACGAACTAAGTGTTCCAAAAGGCGGGCTTTTTCAATGCGAAAAATGTCAGGTGCCCTAACTCAATCTTTTAAGTAAAGTGATTTGGCTCCCTTCTTGATTGGATTGCTTCTATAACTTTTTTTTTTTTCAACCCCTACTTTCCTTTCTTCCTTTTTCACGAAATTCGAAGGAAGGTAAAATTCATGAAGATGTTTGAGGGGTCAGGGGGTGGAGCTGGTGTATTGTGTCCTCCGCCATTTTTCAATCAGAATATGGGAGGTGAAAACACTTTACGTGATTTAAAAGGCTTGAAATATATTACGAAGAAATTCTTTATAAAAAAATTGACATGGGTAGAATCAAACGGGAGGGTGGGGAGTGGCAGAGTTCATTTTTTAATAATCTCGAATAGCAATGGTAAGCCCTCTCCTTCCACTCCACCTACTGCCCTTGTACGTCCTTTTATCAAAGCGTATTTGATTCTTTTCCCCCGTTAATATAACAGCCTTTCTGTGATTGGTTGAGAAATCCTTTTCACATGCGGATGTGAAGAGGATTCATGAGATTTCCTTCCACGACCTGCACACGCCAAAATTAATATTCGATGAGATTTTTTTGCTCTTTATTTTCCACCGTTTTCCCACCGCTCCGATCCGCCTTTAATATCTGTTAAGATCTATTACTGTAGGGATGTGAATGGGGCATAGTACAAAATGACAGATTAATCACGTAGTTTCACAAGGAAAATATTTTAACGTAGAAATATTATACATTTCCCTACAACTGCCCAGTCTTATTCCTTCGTTTTGCCACTAAGAACGGTTTTAGGTAAAATTAGATTTCCCCACTGTTCCAGTACCTACTCAAGAAAAAAATCATAAAACTTGCAATCAAATTCAAAATGTAGAGGATAGTTGGGAACTAGCTCACTGGTGACTTCATGAAATTCCATAATGAATTATGGTCTGCTTGAATTCGCAGTTTGGCGCAATACTTCATTAGCTAATCTAATTGGCTCACGTGGTCCAGTCCTGTGATTGGCTCCCCTCTTCTCATATAATTATGTACCCTGTTGTTTCTTAATTCATCGTGTGCTCGTCCACGCCACGTTTCTCTCTTCCCCGTTTGATAAAAGTGTTATTAACTAAGTTGTGCTTAATTGTTTAACTAAACGCTAAAAACCCCTCTGTTAATATGGTCCCAAGATTTCTCAGTAGCTAGATACCGAACAGCAAATGCATTGCCGTTCTTTCCTTGGACTTGAAAAATACCTCTCTCAAATTACGTAAAACTATTAAATTAAGTAGGTAACGAGTTTATTGCGGAAAAACATAGCGTAGGTACATACCATATTCCTATAACAATAATACCTCCTGGTAAGGCAGGTTCTGCCGTAATTTGGCAAAACATCTCAACATTTTATGAAAATGGGGTTCTCACGTATTCCCCATATTTTCGACCTGCTGTGTCCAGTGGTGGGGTCAAAATTGGAAAAATTCCCCACCAGCGGTGGGGGAAACCCACAAATTTGGTTAAGGAAAATCAGGATATCAGGGATTTTGCAGGCAAAAACAACTAAACTTACCAACCGTGCAGGGAAAGCGACTCAAATCAGATGACATTTATAACTCACTCCTATTTTTTCGGCTCTTCACTTACTTCGCCAAAACACCTCAACTCGTCAAAATTGGTGATGAGTCGTTTTGCCTGCTAATTGTGCGCCCCACTTTTCAGATGAAGTATTTCGTTATTCGAATGTCGAAGGCGTTCTGCATTAGTTATACAAGCTGTTCCTGCAAGAGATGTTTTTCATGAATTTTTGGCCTCTGTTTCTCGCTATTTTCGCTGGTCAGCGGCTTTGAGGGATTTCCCGATACTATTATAATAATTATAAATATCAACGGAAAATACCAAGAATTAGGTGCAAAAATGTTAGAAAAAGCCTAAAATTTACGAATTTTTGTCGGTGCTTACTGACTTCGAGGAATTGATTTTCCTGGGCATGAGGGATACTGGATATCACCATTTCATCAAAATCTTTGGAAAATCGCTAAACTCCACCAGGTGAAATATTTGAACGAAATTTTGAATCGAAATTGGGGAGTTTTCAAAAGCAGGGGTTGTAAGGGTTAATATGCCGAAGCTCGAAAACATTCAATAGAAAAGTATGGTTTTAATAGGGTTTTTTTAATTGATTCCAGATTTGGAGACCAACAGGAGAACTGCACGTTCAGCCGTTCGTTCACAGTAAGGCCAAGTTTGTGCCGAAAAGTCAACATGAATGTGAATCATACGGTATAACATAACTGCAGCCCAGACATCATTATGAAATCGAGTTCGTTGTTCTGTGACACTGATTTGAAAAAAAGACGGACATTTTGGATTTAGTTGATAAAAGTCCTCTTTTGCCTATTTGCTGATAGGTGCAAGTTTTTGTTCAAGGCCAAACGAATTATCCAAATTAGAAGAAAATTTGGGAATTTTTGGGACGAGGGTCTTCCAAAAGGTACAGCGACCATCAGGATTTCAAAAACGCTGCGAAGTCCTTGTCACATGGGTTTATTATTCCCGACTGAATACGGCACGATTGGGAGATTGGGACCTCTGTGAAGAGACCCACAAACCTTTTGACGGCTTTAAGGGCCTGCAGACCCTGTGTTGAAAACTATTTACAAGTTTTCTCAGGCTGTGATTTACTTACAGTTGTGGAAAAAACTTGTAAATTCACTACATTAGTTGGGAATTACCCCTACGTCAACCGATCACAAAAATTCATCAAATTTGAACAAAAATAAAATTTTAAATTGGGCCAAAATTTTTTAAAATGAAAATGCCTTACGTAGGGGGATTTTTGGAAGGCTAGTAAATCATGAAATTCAATGAACGCAGTTATAACTTGTAAAATGAGCGAGCAAAATTGTTAATAAATTTCAACGATTTTTGAAAAAGGGCGTCAAAATAGAGGCTCTGGCTTTAGCTGCTCTCTGGCGGCAGGTAGTGAAAGGACAGCTGCTGGCTCTTATCATGGATGCTCCCCCCCCCCCCCTATACTATCCATGCGTTCTGTCGCTGGAGGTTATTTTCAATATCCTTGGTTAGAGGGTGAATGTGGTGTTGCAGCACTCCCAAACTGTATACTTAGTAGGTTGCTATTTCTGACAAATTATTTTCGATCAGTGAGGTCATTCAATTGCCTTGATTCAACTGTGTTATTATACAACCTCCTGTGTTATTATACACATTTCTGGCGATCACGGACATTTTCACAGGTTTCTGACCCATTAATATTGCATTTTGAGATTAAAACTTCGTTAGAACCTCAATCCTTCATTCAGTGGTCAAAATCAACTTCACATCCGTCTTCTCACCCTAAAAAACATTGAAAACGATACCTCACAACCCCAAGTTCACCAAAACCTTCTAAATACATAATTTTGCACACATTTCTCACCCGTAACACCCCTGGGTGTTTTCCCATCGGGCTGCAGAGACGGGGCACACAACTAGGGCCCAAATTGAGCCTGTTTGCGAAAGAAAGATTTTTTTAGACCGAAAAAATGAGATAGATATTGATGATACGGCGGATGGGGGACGGCGCACGGGCACTGCATTTTTGGATTCTACACATCATGTTGAAATGAAAAAATTAAATGTTCTGGGGGTGCTCCAAAAAACTTTTCCGAGCCGAATACATACCTAGGCGTATTTACTCAGAAAACAATAAACCAATATTACCGGGGGTTTGTGGGACTAGAATGGCGCTTTACAAGAGATGAAGTAGTGGATAAATGCATATCCATGTAACTGCCTGGCTGGCTCCAGTGGGTACTCGATGTAGGGCTTTCCTGGGGGAAGCATGAGGGTGGGTAGGTATTATCCACAGATCGATCTATGCGTAAGGGGTGGGTATGAAGGAACGTAATGAAACGTTGTGTAATAATTTTCAGCATTCTTAGTAGGTAACGTTACTGACGAAATGTTTTGCAATGGCTTTTTCTGACTTTAGCTGACTCCCAGAAACCGTAAGAAACCATCCATGATCCAACACCAAGCGTCTGAGTTTGGAAACGGTTGGGAACCGAGAAGGCATTGTCCGTTTCTCGTCCGCCCTATTTCCTGTGCACTGGAATGAGGATCAGAAAACTGGCTTTGGACAGTCAGGAAAACACCGTGAACAGCCGGTCATGGATACTATACAGTCCGAGAAGAGTCAGAGAATCACAGTGAATGGCCTTTCTGACGGTCAGATGGTCACTGAGAACAAACCTTACTGTAGTGAATGTAATTTTGACGCACTTCAACTACGAGCGGCGTCGAGGGGGGATGTGCCCGGTTTGGTTATGGGCGGACCACCACCATGCCCGGAATCTTTTCGGGTTCGTTGCCTGGTTTGGTTATGGGCGGACCACCACCATGCCCAGGATCTTTTTGGAGGTGTTGCTTGGTTTGGTTACGAGCGAATCACCACCATGCCCAAGATCTTTTAGGGAAAGGAGAGAGACGAGGTAAGGAGGAGAGAGTAGTCAGCGACTAGAGGAGAGCGTAGAATGGTTAAAAAGGCGAAGGAGGCGAGTATAATAGGCTTGGGAGCTTTCTCCCTCCATCCACCAGCTAGTGGAGGATGGTGGGAATCCCCAGGCTGGCCCTCGGCTCTCCTGCGTCTTCCGTCCCCACTTCTAAGTTTATTTGGCGAGATCTTATTTCTACATATTGAAGTTGTGGTTCTGGGAGGATACCACGACAGTTAGATTTTATGAAACACACCCAGTAGGACCCTGTTTGTAACTTAAGATCGCAAGATCGATGGTTTTTGACCACTAAATGGCTAAGAACTTTTTTTTAAATATCCGATTTCTGAACCCACGTAGGTAATTTACCTAGGTAGACTGAAACGAAGATTAATAATATTTGGGAAGGAACACATTTCTTCTTTGTCAACTATACCGGTTCAAGGTAAGGAGGCATGGAAAATTATAAATAAGTGCTTAATCCAAATAGAGAAATCTAGTTTTGAAGATTTAGTTTTCACTAACCCGTCTAACGTCTTCTTGCCTGTCCATCCGTGAGCCGGATACTAAGAGCTCAAGAAGGCTTTGCACGTCTGCAAGAACAGCAAAAACGTGTATGAGGAGGCTGTGCTGGCATCCCATTTTCGCGATGAATCCGAATTAGCTTCATTGTCGGAAGGCGGACGGCCTGGGCGAGCCATTATCTTCTCCAGAATAATACCCGCGACACCGCCCTTGTTCCCAGTCTCTCAGCCGGAGAATGAAGGGAGGGGAAAAAACCTGGGAGAAAAGCTACTTAGAACCTCAGATGACGGGCGTGTGATGGAATAAAGAGCCGTGCATTATCGCTAATGTAGACGTCTACAGCGTCCTTTCCAGTCTTTTAACGGATGCATTTCCTTAATAACAGGTGCAGCGAGTCCGACACGCGAACGTGCTCAATGCTGCGCATCTTTCTATTAGGAATCGTAACAACCGGAAGACATCCTGCAGTGCTGCGACAGAACCTTTTCCACGTTTCACCTGAGAAAATTCAGGGTAAGAGAGCTTTTACAATGAAACAACGATTTCTCAAAGGAGGTGGAAATAATAATACATAGCAGAAATTTAGACAGTAGGTGCGGGTTGATAAGAAACATAATTAATAAAATGAAAAATTGCAATTTCTTCTTCAATATCGGTCGAACCGTAACCATTTCGCTGGTGGCACTCGACTTTTGGTTCAATATTTTCAATAATGAACCATTGGAATCGAGCATGAAAAAAAAAATTCTAACCTAATAATAACAATTTTTTTGCCCACGACTTCAATTCTTGACCAAACAGGAGGTTCACGAAGTCACAGCAAAGGTTGCCAAGAAGATTTGCCATTTCATATGTAGGGTTGTTGGCAGCATTGCGAACCTTCGCCTCGGAAGTTTCGCTCCGCCACCTTGGGCCAACAGCCAATCAGATGTAGACCTAATACGTAATTTCTTGCCGCATTTTTAATTTTATTCACCCTCATTTAAAAACAATATATTGCTTATTTTTTTAAACGCGCTTCAAACTACCATTTTTCCAAGAGTTCTAAATACCCCCCCCCCCCCCCCCCCCCCCCATCAACAAAACATTTGCCATAAATTCCTCATTATTTCCTCAACTGTTTCCAATTTTTCCTTACAAGTTTTCCCAGATTTTTACTTAATGAGCCCAGGTTGGAACAATAAGTTCCGATCAATAGTACTAAGACTGACTACAGAAGTAGGTGATCCCACAATCAGTTCTTCATGGTTGTGAAACCAAAATTCGTACAAGTCAACAGTGCCGTGAACTAAATTATGGTCGGTACACGTGAACTAGATGCTTCACTGTTCCCTGTTTTTAGGATTTGAAGGAACTAATTAACCTCACCACTCAGTACTCAATGAGTGCTCAATGATGTGCTTGCTTACATGTAATCATGCAG
Organism: Leptopterna dolabrata; assembly: GCA_954871275.1. NCBI lineage: Eukaryota > Metazoa > Arthropoda > Insecta > Hemiptera > Miridae > Leptopterna > Leptopterna dolabrata. Next base: position 9,549,690 of record OX940984.1, on the reverse strand, counting down.
GTACTCGTATATTTATAGGAAGTTCTTATAGTACTAGTTTCGTAATAATAATAGTAGGCCTTTTTTTGCGCAGGGCGGTGAGGGAATCTTTGAGGTCCATAGGTGGGATTTGGACCTCGTAAGATACCTGAAGGGGACCGCACCACCAGGTTATGTGGGACTCAAACCGCACTAAAACCTCACCTACCTTCTCCCACGTTGGAACTCAACCTGGAACTGTTTAACACATTACTTCAGGCTGTCATTACTTCAGGCCCTTGGGCCCCCCACTCGCGTCACCCAGTGGCACTTTTTACCCCCTCACGAGTGATGACCACCCAAATAATAATAATAATAATAATAATAATAATAATTAATAATAATTTTTATTGCGCATAGGATTTACAAATCCTATCCGCACAGGTACTCACAGATCAAAATGCAGTTGTTAGTGTTTCATGCCTTTAGGCGGACAATTTCGACAACCCTACGGATGTTCGAATGATACCAGGAGGGGCAGCATGAGCAAGTGAAATAGCCATCCATAGAGTGAGAGAGTAAAGTGCGGACTGGATGGGGGGGATCCGCTCTCTTTGATGTGCTAATCAACGCGATTCCTGATGGATCCCAACCCGTTGGAGAGCTACCTAGTAATCTGGCAAATGAGTTTTAAGGGGTTTTGTTTTGCGGGAAATTCGCTACCCCTGGCTTGAAGGGGCCAGCTTTCCGTAAGCCTCAAGCCCGGTTTCCAAGGCCATCGGGAACAGATCAAAAAGGGCCTCTCATCGGTAGTTACGTCCACTAAAACGTAAATTCTGATAAGGGTAGGGGTGATGTCAACGACTTCTCCACCCCATTGTACTAGACTAGACTGTACGAACTTTTTTTTAAAGACAGAAACAGAATTTTAGATTATTTTGTAACAATTTCTCTGTGTCAGGTATATCCACTTCACCTATCCATTTCAGCGTTCATATTTCTGAATCCTTATGTCAATGATCGTCAGTCAAAACATTCAGCAGCCAAGATTTAACTTGAATTTGACCATAGGTACACATTCCGACATCGAATTCCCAAGAACAGCATCCGAAATGGGAAATGAAGGAGTATTCACAGCCCTTGGACAAGTGGTAGTTTGCTGGACGTTTTCAAAAATAACCGGTCTTTTTTAAAATGAGGGGTTTCAAAGTAAAAACGCGGCAAGAAATGACGTATATCTAGCTCTCAGGCGAAGGTTCTCAATGCTGCCAACAACCCACCATTAGAAATGGCAAACCTTCCTGGCAACCTTCAAGAACCTTTGCTGTGACCTTTCGTTAACCTCCCCTCAGTTTGATTTTTAGGACGTGTTCTTTAAATTTATTTATAAATTTGCGGTTCCATCCATCCACCCACTGCTGTTCTATACATAGTTTAAAGTGACGCAGTAGCGCTCCAAGCGGGATTTGAGTTGAACTACTTGGCGATTTACCTGATACGTCATTTCTAGCGGAAACTCAGAAATTCGAATTTCACCCTCGTTTTCTGCCCATACTATCCAACAAACATCTCACTATGTGGTCAATAAGTGTCAATTTTCGTTATTAGAAAGAACTTAGCAAAAAAAAAAAAAAATAAATAAATAAATTTGTAACACACAAAAACTGCCCATTAACCACTGATGTCATTATTCCCCAAATTGATCAATTACATACCTACCTACGACTATTTTTACAGCAAAATTCTAATACTATTGACAAGCGAAAAGGGAGTACTGGGTGAGGTTGGGAAAATTTGGAAAAGCTCGGCCAAGTCCAGTTATTCGTTCCAGACGGCAAAGAGAGTAGGGAAACTTGGTACGGAAAAACCACCGGTCGGCAATATCATTTGACCATTGGCCCACCAGTTACCATAGGCATTACAATTTATTACTAATAATCTGTAGGCTAACATTTGGTGTCTCTAGCCTACAGCCTTCATTTTTGCATGCTGAAAAGAATAGCAATTTTTTTTTGTTTCTCTGAGACACTCAATTACGATAATGGAGGGGGATTTCTTATGTTTAATGAGAAGAGAAAAGCAGAAAACTAGGTAAGTACTTGAAATTACATTTTTGGATCTGAACTCTTTCATGTAAGAAGTGATTTTAAACGGATTATTTATTTTTTTTATTTACTAGACGCGTTAGCATCTCCAGTGTCAGGGATACCTACTATTTTTGTTTGTACTAGTGTCTGTTGTTCACGTTTTTCTGAAAAACTGGCGGTAGGGAACATCCCCCCATCAACAAGTGGAGCATTCTACCTGTAGGGAAGGAGCTGTTCTGAGGCTCCGAGCTCTACGTGAGTTTATTTAGAAAACTATGAATTTGACTTGGAAAGCTGTACAGCCCTTTTTTGCTTGAATAACTGTATGAATAACGTTCATTTGAAAATACTGCTTGAAACTATACGTTTTTGTGTGTTATTTCTCTCTGCTTTATACCCCACGAGCCTATCACGAGTTACCAGACTCTGGGTTGTCTCACTGACAGAAAACAGATTAAGGGGAAAGTGGACGGACGACAAGTGTGCGAGAGAGAGAGAGGACACCCAAAAGTTTTCAAGAAATATCTTAGCAGCCAATTGAGCGATTTTCAATCTGAAAAAAGTTATGTTCATATTTTCTCCAAACGGAGTGCTGTATCAAAAAAATTTCAAAATGTTCCAAATTCCAATTTTTTGAAATGCTGATGCATTTTTTTTTCTTTTAACTTGGTCCTAGCACCATTTTTTAGGATTGCCTGATTTCAAATCTTCAAAAACCATAATTTTGCATTGAGTGTACTGGCGGGGGTCGAATCTACCCCAAGCCCTGCTCGAAATTACCTCTCTAGTGGAATATAATTATTCGACCGTTTCGCAATTTTCGCCCTTGAATTTTCAAAAATCAAATCCTTCAAGGATTTTTCCGCATTTCTTTTTTAATTTTTTAAATTGGAAAAGTGAATAAAACGAATTTTTGATGTTGAAAAAACGTTCATATTGGCAGTTTCAAAAGCAATTTTTGTGTACGGGGTCGGAATGTACCCGATTTTCTCCTACATACCTCAGATACCTACAGTCACTCGTTCACTATTTATTACAGTTCAGCCAACATTACAATATTAATATATCAAGTCGAGTGTCGCACTGAATGTCTAATAAAGTAATTTGTTAAAAAGGCTTTATATTTTGACGAAACTCCAATAGTTTCCCTCGATGTAGTGTGAGCCCCATTTAAAATAAAATTAATACACGAAAGAAAGTTAAGGAAACCCATGAGAGGAAAATGCGTTTAGCTGCTCCATATTCTTGCAACAATGAAAAAAGCCGTTCAGTCTTTGACGAAAGCTATTTCTTCCTGTTACGTCTATCAACAAAAATATCCGCCAATCCCACGCGTAAGAGAAGTCCTTTACCATCAAGCAGGAAGGAAAACATAATCAAGAAACCTTCTTCAACCTTTCTCACCCACACTGCCGTTTCTCTGTTTTTACAAAAATTAATATTTCGGGACCCTCCCTCATAAAAAAAAACTCGGAAGGGGGATATTAAAGAATGGCACTGTAAAACAAGACTTTACTGAGATCTCACTTTTCAAGCAAGCCCCAAGTCACATTCCCAGCGTTTCTACCATTTCCCTCACCCCAGGCCTCCGAACTCCCAAGTTCGTTCTTGTTGTCAGGGACAGGGGAGCGGAGGGAAATGCAATTTTTAATTTCTCTCCCAACTTCCATTACACAATGAAACTGAGGGGTTGGAGGCGGTAGGGGGAGGATATTTCATTCGTCACACACAGTCCCGGCCGGCTTCTTCAAGTAAATCCCTGAGACATCTTTCTGAGCAATCGCGTTTATTTTCGACTTGACGGACTTAACCCTGCGTTGCGCGGGATGGAGCAGGGCGTGTCCGATGCGTTAGCTCAAAATTGGAACGGAAACGAGTTTTTCATACTCCTGCCGTAGTTCCGCAGTGGCCTGGAGGCCCGAATTAATCCACCAAAAAATAAAAATAAAAACAAATGAATTCAAGTAGTATAAATATTGAAAAACGTCTGCCAAGTTGGGTGGGCAGTATAGCTTCCTCACCTATGTAACATGGACGTCATAATTAGAACCTAATTATTCTGAAATCGACAGAATCGCCAACAGACAAGCACTGCCCGCACTATCAAAATGACAGCATTACGATCAAGTATCATTGTTCAAGCGAATCGTTCATTAAGAAAATAACAGTAACGGAATGATGGCACTGTTCCTGCATTCATTGTGTTTGCCATGCGCGGACGTGTTACGGTCCAATCTTGATGGAATTCATAAACGGGACCATCCGACACCTAACCACCACCTACCCTCAAAATCTCAGCTCATTACGACAATTTCTAGGGTAGTTGTGGGCTCTAGAAGGATTTCACGTTTCCGCATGCGCTGACGAAAGTTACAGTAATTTTTCAATAAAATTGATAATATGCGCTCCAAATTTCAACTCACTACGACTATTTGCTCGGGTAGTTATGGGCGTTACAAGGAAGTGGCAGACATTTCGTGTTTGCGCAAGCGCATCCGAATGACAGTCCGAATTTGATGAAATCGATCAGGAATGATCAGGGTACCATTCTGCATCTACCATCCAACTTTCAGATCGTTTCAACGATTTCTAGGGTAGCTACGAGGTTTACAAGGATTTCACGTTTGCGCGTGCGCAGACGAAAGTTACATTACTTTTCTAATAAACTTTATATAGCACTATTTGTGGCCAAACCCGCACCTAACCTCCGGATTTCAACTCATTAAGTACGATCATTATTTCGTATCGTTTTGCCTAGGACAAGGAATACTGACCACAAGACAAGACACCGAACCAAATAAAACGTTCCTTGATGTCTGAAACGTAAAACCCGGGAGGACATTTTCGTTTTGGAGGAAATAATTTTTTCGACTGAGAAAGCAAAATATAGGTGGATGTAGGTATTTGTCTGATGGTAGGTAGGGTTAGCCCAAAATACTGGTAATGCCTTAAATGAACTAGGTGTGGTAGATTTTCTTGTTAACCAACAACTTATATACTGCGCCACCTTTTATTTTTAAAAACCGTCTTACTCAGTGCCTTCATGTATCATTTCAGCGCTTTGAAGTTTCTCCATTACAATTCGAGTAGCTAACCACCTAAATGTCAGAGGTCAAGCAGATATTAATTTCAGTTCTATTAGCTATTTAATGAAAATTTACCTATCATTAAGTATAATTCTAACCATAATCTATTGATACTATTTTAGCGAATTTTCAAAGAAAATGAAGCTATTGCAATGGCTTCGAAATTTAAATAATATAAATTTTTGGAAATTTTCTTCATAGAAATCCGTTTCAGACCATTCTAAAACGATTCCTGAAATTTAACACTTTTTTATATGTATATATATATTTATATATGTGTCACTCCAGACGATAACTCTCGATAGAATTGAGATAAACAGCTCAAATTTGCACAAAAAATCTATCTTGGCAATCGAAAGGCTAGTTCGAAGATGGGCGAAATTGGCCTACTCTAAGGAGGGTTTTGGCGCATTTAAAGTGCGCAAAAATTACCCAAAAATCCCCAAAATGTTATTTTCCAACAAGTGACCCCTCATTTTAAAGGTTTTTGCACGCTGAACACGATGGTGGAATCGGATTTTAGATATCTTGATCCGTTCTCAAATTAGAGCATTTAAAGTGCGCAAAAATTACCCAAAAATCCCCAAAATGTTATTTTCTAACAAGTGACCCCTCATTTTAAAGGTTTTTGCACGCTGAACACGATGGTGAAATCGGATTTTAGATATCTAAATCCGTTCTTAAATTAGAGCATTCAAAGTGCGCAAAAATTACCCAAAACTAGGATAATCTTTAACTCTTCCCCCCCCCCACCCCCTTAGAGTGGTCAGATTGAAAAATGTGAGAAGTATTAATTGAAGACGAGAGTTCGAAGCAAAAAAGGGGGAGGCAAACGATTAGTACAACTCCTTGAATTTCCCATTTGACATATAATTGTTATGATACCTTCATAGATAGACAAGTACCGGCCCACGTATTACTAGAAGGAAGACGAAAGAAAAAATCTATTTCAAATTATTCAATTTAGGTACTAACAGTAGGAGGAAGAAGGTTAGGTAGGTATCTTATCAATTTATTATCAGTATCATACGAATATTTGATATTCAAAGGTAGGTAGGTACTTAACATGATAAAAATAATATCAATGAAGAAGGAAGGATCTACCTACCTAGTAGAGCAAATCTTGAACTGGTTTTAGATACCAGGCCTGAAATCGTAGTCAAGAGGAAAGGCCATTCAGAAGGAACAAGGAATCTACTCATAACAAACGGTAGAATCAGGATGGACAAAACGTACAAATTAAAATAAATACGAAGAGAATATACATAGAAAACCAAATTTTAGACCGAAGTTTTCCTTTATTCAAAACCATAGCCATTAATTCGAATATTTCTTTGAAAATTCGCTCATTAAGTCATGCTGCATGACTGGTTTTTTACTCATGAATCAATATATTTACATTTTATTAATTTATTAATTTAAATAAATCCAATTAATACAAAAACCAACCACCACCATACCACCATCTAATTACTCTATTAATCTAATCTAATTTATTAATCTATTAATACTTTAGTAATTTAATAATTTTATATTATCTATCTTTAATCTTATCTATTTATATTAATCTTTAATATTCTATTTATATAAACTGTTTATATTTTACTAATTTAATAAGCTATTTAAACTATTTATACTAATCCTAGGTTATCTATTTATACGATTTTCGATTTATAATCTATTTATCATCACTCATTAGGGGGCCTTGGGGTATTTTGGTAAATATTTGAAGTTGTACAAAAAATTCAAAAAAGTGAATTTTTAAAGCAAAAAATCAAGTACCTACCTGAAAACCCTTCAGTTTTGTTATAACTACGCCAAAACGCGTTAAAAACGCTGAAAATTATTACAAAACGGTTTAATGTTTTCCTGTAGGTTACAGATCACTGAATTCCCCGTAATACCCCGAATTACTGGTTTCTTTTTTTTGCGATGGAAAAATAATAATCCGCTGTGTAATAATTTACAGTTTTTATATTTTAGCTCCTATTTGTTTTGTGGGTTCTTTTCCCATAAAAGTAAATATTTACTGTTATAATTAAGGTTAATAGTTTTTTTTATGCTGCACAACTGCAACAGACTGTACCTATTAAACCAAATTTCACTCTACATGTACCTAAAAGTCGAAATTGTGGGTGATAAGGTACCTATATTTTGTAATACTCTGCGATAATGCAAGGGTATATTCCGTTCCTACAGAACAGCATTAAGTATCTATAGATGGAAGCGATGAATGAATAGCAGTGGAAGTGGAAGAATTTGTATCGTTCTTTATATGTCATTAAATAATTTCAAGTGCATACATTAAGTATCAACTACATACATAAATAATTGCTCTATAGTTTAAGAATTCACAGAATGTACCTTAGTCCTGTATTTGCAATCACACATCATATAGATAGGTAAAACGTCAAGTTTCAACATGTCAGGTTATTTGCTACCTACCTATCAAGTTATGTACACACCCAGTGGAAATGTATTCCTGAGATATCCGAAGGGGATTTTCGGAATAAATAAACTCCATTAAATCATCACAACCAGCCCCTTGAGCTTTGAGAAGCTCTCCGCCGGAAGGGGGTGGTTTTCATTGGATTAGTCAGACCACGCCCACCCCACTGTTGCCATGACAACAAGTAAGTTACCCCTTTTAGTCGATTTTCGTTCCCTTTATTTCTGTTTCCCTTGTTCAAAGTGTTTTTTTTTCCTCCCTCATAATTTCGCGACGTTCATCTTTGTTGAATTTAGAACTGGGTGTGGGTACAGAAGTCGCTCATCATTCCCTCCTACGTTTATCCCTTAAGCATATTACTTACATTCTTAATTCTTCATGGCACTACCCCTATGAACAGCGAGTAACTGTAATATTCGCTACACGCTATAGCTAGGTTCACATGGAGACGCAATTCCAGACGGCAGTCCGGCACGGCTACGCGTTTTGCAATGCTATTGGCCAACGAAAAATGGCATATCATATGGCAACGCAATGTCTTGGATACTATATCAAAATCTCCAGATATTTTCCGCTGTCGGATCCGTTGCCGTATCTGCGCAGAGGTTACTGCGCACACCTTTCCTGTTTGGTTGTTCAGCCATACTGAAATTCGACATTTGTGGTTAATTTTGCGGTTTCGAGTTCGAGCAATTGTTTGTTTTTGCGTTTGCGTTTTGCTATGATTCCGCTGCCACGTGAACGCCTCTGCGGCAAAAATTCCGTCAAACACAACACAACCACACTACGACAACCTACAACCACACAACCGAGGAACAACCTACTACGACAACCTACAACGGGTTGACAACCTACTCCGTTAGGTTGTCAATACAACGGTTGACGAACACAAAACGGCGAATCACTCGGAGAATTCCATAGACCCCACCACTGGAGCCCACAGTCGAACTTTTGGGTGCATGTGGAACCAACTCAAACAAAACACTGTGAACACCCACCCTCGATCTCGATGATCTTCGCTTTGGAAAGGACAACAGATTTTTAGTTGGTAGATATCACAAAATAACGTAGCAGGAAGTGCAGGAACTGCATCCGCTACGCCGACGATCTTTTAATCATTGCAAATAGTTAGGAATCTTTGATGGACCTCTGTCGTGGAGAGTAGCAGCAGTTTTGGATTGCGCGTAAATGTTAAAAAGGCAAAGGTCATGGTTTTCTCCAAATTGCCAAAATCTGCGACATTAGTGGTTGGTGGTGCAATCGTCGAGCAGGTGACCTCTTACAAGTACTTGGGTGCGCGGATTGAAGAGCGGAGTGACCCACAAAGCGAGGTGGTAGAAATTTTTAGCATGAAGAAGTTTTTCACCTCCTTCAATTTCAGCCTTGAGTTGAGAGTGCGTATGCTCCGGTGCTACGTTTTCTCTGTATTTCTGTATGGCTGCGAGGCATGGGCCCTCAATTCTTATCTCGGGAAACGTATCGATGCCTTTAGAAATGTATATGTACTGTCGAATGATCCGAATATCATGGGTTCGAAAGATGACGAACCAAGAAGTTTTAAGAAGGATGCAGAAAGAGAAAGAGCACATCAAGGAGAGGAAAGCACGTTTTCTCGGTCACATAAAGGTTCTCACACACTGAACCGCCTGGTTCACCGACTGACTGCCCCTGTCCCGTCCTGCGTCTATAACCACGCTAGGCAGGACGTTCCGCAACTCCCTTTCCCCCGCCGCTGGCCATGCTCCCCTCGTTTCAAGCAGGGTGTGAGGGTGAACGTGGGGAACGTCCTTCCGTCGGAAGGTGGAGGGGGAACGTCTGGTGCCAAGTACCGCCGTTTTTTGCTTTGAGAGCGATCACAGCGTAACCCGTCCTGTGCTTACCCCATGCCGTGACCACGTCCCACCTAGTGTGCTTATCTCCATTGAAATACCCAGAAGCGAAAAAATACGACCCGTGTCCGGTGTTTCCTGTCCTGTTCCCGCAGTGTGTGAGAACCTTAATGCGAGGCGAACGGTATGAGTTTCTTTGTCTCACAATCCAATGGAAAATCCAAGGAAGAAGCTGTAGGACACAGGAAAAACTCTTGGCTTCGGGATTTGCACCAGTGGTTTGACTGCTTTTCAGTTGTTTTACTTCGGGCCACTTCCTCGCGATCTGAGATCATGATCAAGATCGCCAACCTCCGAGTGCACACTGCGTTGTAAGAAGAAGAAGGAAGTAGGTAGGTAGATCGCACAAAACACCATACGGTTCAGGTAGTTCGCGTCGATGCGGTAGATATCATATAACATCATCTGTGCCTGGGTACGTCCAGCCGTTCGTTCACAGTAAGTCCCTGAAGTTTGCACCAGAAAAATATGATCGTGAATGAAACGGTACATTATACTTCCAGCTCAGATATTGCTAGGGAACACCTGACTATAACCACGCATGGCTGTATTAAATCGAGTTGGATGTTCCGTGGTCTTATTTCATTTGTAGAATGATATTATATTGGATTTGGTAGATCGGTACTTTTATCATTCACAATGATATTGGGTAGGCTATTCATTGACATTAGTCCGACCGACCGACCAACACCAGATGTTAAGAGTCGTTGCTAAGAAACTATTATTCATAACAGTTTCAAAAAATAATTCGCCGTTTTCAATCATTATTCTCTGTTCTAATGTTCAATCAATAAAGCACGCTTTGACATTCATGTGTGGTTTGATATTCATTTTACATTCATCATTAAGAATGATCCCTAGGTGTCTGTAAGACAGCCACGTTTTTTTAAAACTTGAACCAAAAACGTTACGCTTCATAAATAACAATAACAAAAAGAACAAATAATAATGATAGAATTCTCGAATCCACCGCATGTTTTTTATGAAACTAATGGCTCCGCCAGTACTCGATTTAGGGCTTTCCTAGGAGAAGCATGAGAGTAGGTATTAGGTTTGCTCCCACCGGATTTTTCTGACAGTTAGCCAACTACCATGATCCAATACCATCTTGATAAGCGTTTGAGTTTGATAACGGTTAGGAATCGAGAAGGCAGTGCATGGTCAGTTTCTGGCCGCCCTATCCTCTGTATACTGGAATGAAGATCAGAAAACTGGGTTTGGACAGTCAGGAAAACACTGGGAACAGCCAATCATGGATACTATACAGCCCGAAAAGAGCCCGATCGCCTTTCTGACGGTCAGATAACCGTCAGATGGACACAGCGAACAAACCTGTTGACCACAGAAACCTACGCAGAAGGGGCATATATTATTTCCGATCATTTAATTTCAGGTGTCACAATTTCCCAGTGGGTTATTAATAAATTCAATGGATTATTAATCTTGAGGCATCAACTGTTTTTTGTTTAGGTATATTAATTTATAACCAGACTGTTTAGGCTTCACTTGATCTTTGATTGGATCAGTGGTGAAAAGCTAAGCTACCAGGATATGAAAGTACATGCAAGTATTACATAGCATAGTATAGTACAACAGGTAAATAATCAAGGAAAGAACTTGTTGAAGGTACTGTATTATAAAATACACGTTGTAGGTACTCATGCAAAATCAACACTATGCAAAATCAACTGATCCAAACCACATTGTATTTATAAAAACGTTTATTCTATCAGCTGGTGAATGGAGCCACTTTTCCACTACTTATGTCATTATCCTTATGCCCTGGTATCCTCCCAGAACCACTCCCTGTGAAATTAAGATCTGGCCAATAAACACAGAAGTGGGGACGGAAGACGCAGGAGAACCGAGGAACCTAGTGGGGATCCCCACCATCCTCCACCAGTTGGAGGATGGAGGGAAATAGCCCCAAGGGCTATAAATACTCGCCTCCTTCGCCTTTCCAACCATTCTTTGCTCTCCTCTAGTCGATGAATATTCTCTCTCTCCTCACTCCTCATCTCTCTCATCAACTTAAAAGATCCTGGGCATGGTGGTAGTCTAGCGCTAGAACCAAACCAGGCAACGCCTCCTAAAAGATCCTGGGCATGGTGGCAGTCTCGCGCTATAACCAAACCAGGCACATATCCAAAAAGACCCTGGGCATGGTGGTAGTCTTGCACTATAACCAAACCAGGCAATGCCTCCGAAAAGATCCCGGGCATGGTGGTAGTTCTGGCACTATAACCAAACCGGGCACGACCTACCCTAACGCCTCTAGTGGTGAAAGTGCGTCACCTATGCATTCACTACACCTTATTATTCCTAATAATTATTATTGCCACCCAATACTGCGTTGCTCAAATTTTGCATTCATATTTTTTTTCAACAGACCCAACTATTGACAATTGGCTGAATGAGAACATTTGCAAATGGGATGTCACGGTGAAACGTTATGCAGCCATTACAAGAGAACACGCTCGTTGGAGCGAGGGGCAGGCCGCACTTGATGAAGGGAATCCCTGATTAAGAAAACCATTGTTTTCCCCAACTTGGCCCTCCCCTTTGTTTTTCCCCACCCGGCATCACAACCCAGAAAACGCGCCACCGCATGACTGAAGGGGGGCCTTTACTGTATTAGAAAAGAACAGGGGGAAAAAAAATTGAACTCTATCCATCTCTTCTCTCTGCATTTTGCCTCCCTTCTCCGCTGCCGCCACAATGTACAATTAGCTGAGATGACTCCAGCAGTTACGAGCTCCAGCGAAGGCAATACCATGATTCTCTGGGCAGCTAAACCACAAAAGCCGTCTCCCCATACCAGGCGAACAATGCAAATGGACAATGGATTCTTGATGTAAACAAAGCAAAAGGGCCGGATGCCTCCGGGCTATTTGGCTAATCTAGGATTTCCCTTGCGTTATGGGAGCCCTTCTCCGAAGGATTGGGGAAATATTACCAACTCTTAACGCTTTGCCCTTTATCATTCCCTCTTTCTGTGTATATACTCGTATATATATTTTTTTGAGTTTCTCTCCAGCTTCATCTTTCCCACGTAATATTCGGAAATTGCCTCTGTTATTTTACCCCCTTCCTCACTTCACTCTTTCCACGACATTCATCCATTGTAGGGGGTGCCCCTGGGTTATTCATCTTTATACCCGACACGGCAAACCAAAACCTTGCTTACTGAAAAACAGCGTATAATAATTCCCCTCTCACCCATCAACCCCCCACATCCACTCTTCAGTTTCAGACTACTCCTATCTCCTGACAGAACGAAAATTGCTACTTTTTCACTTTACCTTTCTCGTTGGTTATAGTTCTTCTTCTTTCTCTTTGTTCAGCCATCATGCTTGTTTTTCCAACTTCGGATCTCTTCTATTCAGGTCAAGCGGTGATTGCTTGAAAGAATGGTAGTTTTGCTACATATTTAACAGTCTTGCAGTAAATTGAGACTACCAGCATACATTTTTTAACTGTAAGCTTTAAACAAAACTTGTACAACTCTACAAAAAGTTCTAATTTTCAACGTTTTTTCTAAAGTTCAATTTTTTAAAAAACATATTCAGAACTCTAGGAAAATGGTACATAGAAGCCCCTTTCAAAAATAAGCGATATTTTTTTAATGAGGGTGGTTAAAAATACGGCAAGAAAATTTAATTTTAATTTTTGATAGTTTTCGAGCCACTGGGGGGGGGGGGGGGCACTAAGCCCCCCATCCCGGCTACGCCAATGCTACTAATAAACAAACAAAAAATTACAGTAAAATACACAACAAAGAGCTACTGTACGAGCAGTCCGAGCCTATGGTTGCTCCTTGTGGTACTGAACCTAGAAGAGCAACTTGAAAATTATTCAAGCCACCCAGAACAAAATACTAGGGAGCACTGGTCACCAGCATTGATAAACGCAAATGAACTCAAAAATTGAACATGAAACTCATCGAGGTATGAATAGTAAATGCCCCCTGGTATGTCCGAACAGACAATCCCTACCGCGACCTTGGAGTCAAGATGGTGGAAGACGTAATTAAAAAACGCTGCAAAATCCTTGTCACATGGGTTTATTATTCTATTGGACATACCTACAGGAGTGTTGGCTGTTCATTTATTGTTTCTTTCATGTGAAATAATTGAAACAGCTATTTTATATGGTTTCCACCAATTTTGGCTCCCAAAAACACGAATTAGGCTCCTCCTTTTTTTTAAAAAATCCATTTTTCACTCTTTTGTCAAAATCAACTTCACATTCGGTCTTATCGCCCTAAAAAACATGGAACAAGATACCTCACAAGCTCATGTTCACTAAAACCTCAAAAAATCTCAAAAACCCCTATTTTTATACCCATTTTTCCCCCATAGCATCCCTGGGTGTATTCAGGTCGGGCTGCCGAGTTTCGGAGCGCAACCAGGACGCAAATGTGTTCCCAAATGGGACCCAAACTGTATGCGGAAGTACGATTTTAGACCAAATTTTAACGTAAATTTAAGGCTGAAACTTCGTTAGAACCTCGATTTTCCACTCTTTGGTCAAAATGACTTCATATTAGGTCTCCTCGTCCTAAAAAACGTGGAAAACGATACCTCACAAGCTCATGTTACTAAAACAGAAAAAGAAAGATGTTTACACCCCATTTTCACCCATAACACCCCTGGGTATATTCCGATCGGTCTGCAAAGTTTCGGGACACAACTGGGGCCCAAATGGAGCATGTGTGCGAAAGAACGAATTTTTTAGACGGAAACAAGTTAGGTAGATATGGGTGATACGGCGGACGGACATTGCAATTTTGGAATCTACGCACCTTGAAACGTAAAAGAAAAAATTTGGAGGGGGTGTTATAAAAACTTTTGCTGGCCGAATACATAGGTTTAAGTCTGTATTACTCACAGAATAATAAACCAAAACGAGCAGAGGGCCACGAAAACCGTCAGCATTAACATAAATTAATGCCGAAATGTTAAAACTCTTGGATAATAGCGGCGAGATGAGAAGACGAAGAAGTGATTTATGAACCACAAAACGCTAAAATAAATTATAAAAGTGTAGTTACTAGATGATATTTTTACAGTTGTAACAATACCTACGTTATTAACAAAAATCTGACCACTCTAAGGGGGTGGGGGGGGGGGGGAGATTTTAAAGATTATCCTAGTTTTGGGTAATTTTTGCGCACTTTAAATGCTCTAATTTAAGAACGGATTTAGATATCTAAAATCCGATTTCACCATCGTGTTCAGCGTGCAAAAATCTTTAAAATGAGGGGTCACTTGTTAGAAAATAACATTTTGGGGATTTTTGGGTAATTTTTGCGCACTTTAAATGCTCTAATTTGAGAACGGATCAAGATATCTAAAATCCGATTCCACCATCGTGTTCAGCGTGCAAAAACCTTTAAAATGAGGGGTCACTTGTTGGAAAATAACATTTTGGGGATTTTTGGGTAATTTTTGCGCACTTTAAATGCGCCAAAACCCTCCTTAGAGTAGGCCAATTTCGCCCATCTTCGAACTTAGCCTTTCGATTGCCAAGATAGATTTTTTGTGCAAATTTGAGCTGTTTATCTCAATTCTATCGAGAGTTATCGTCTGGAGTGACACATATATATAAATATAAATATATATATATACATATAAAAAAGTGTTAAATTTCAGGAATCGTTTTAGAATGGTCTGAAACGGATTTCTATGAAGAAAATTTCCAAAAATTTATATTATTTAAATTTCGAAGCCATTGCAAAAAGTCTAGTTACACTCAAACCTACCAAGTTGTTGATGTCTTCCGAAGATTGATAGGTAAATTGGAAACCGGTATGAAATGCGGCTACCAGTTTTCAGTCCACGTTATTTACTGGGCGACGTTTTCCACCAAAGAATTTGACCCTGGTCATGCGAGTCGACAAATGCGAGGTTGGTACGTTCGAGGTTTACAGCACTGTAGCACAAAGCACTGTGAAATTTGCTTACTTTACTACTTAATTCTTGACTACTTAACGAATCCGTTTTATCACGCTGACTCGAGAGTCGTTTGAACAAGCAAGGAACTTTCATTGTTAAAGATTCATATATTACTCGTGGCACAATAAGCGAGCAGTGATCAGTGATATTGTGGCGTCAAATTGCCAAGCGTGAGCACTCTACGACAAATCTTAACTCAGCTGTGTGAAAAGGTAACCAACGTTTAATTTTTATATTTTCTAATATTATTGGTACCTATTTGAATTTAAAAAAATTTATCTAATAATTCATTCTAATTTTTTTCTAGAACTTGGAGGACATTCGCCAGGACATTGGTGAATCACCAGAGACCTTCAAATGCCACTGAATTTGAATCTGAACCTTCGAATGCCATTGAATTTAAACTTTGTAAATACATGTAAATATACTGTAATTAGTTTACCTACATAATACAGTCGTTCATAAGCTTTAAATTGCATGATTAAATGGTTTAACATCCCTTTTTACGCTTGGGAGGGGGTGGAAAGTTGAAAAAATAAATGCCACATTAGCTGAAAACGCTGCAAATCCCTGCACAACGGTTTGTTATTTTGTATAGAATACCATTCTGTTACAGATCACAGCTCTCTGTATAGATAACCCGTCTATATAATATAATATGTACTATTCTATACATATTATGTTGATTGCAGACCCTTCGTAGGTTAGTACCTAACCCCGTACTCGTTACTAGGTACCTACCGAAATCACGAGTTAAATGTTGCTAAAATAATTCTGTCGATGACAAACAGTACCTAACAAAAAGAAACACACATAATGAAGTTCTGAAGGAAAATTGTTGATGTGGAGTGAAATAGCCCTTCTGCGTAGATCACTGTGGTCAATACATACCCTCGTGGTCAAGTATAATGAACCGTTGTGTAATAACTTGCTCATCAATAATACGACAACGGTTGTTCAAGTTGCAAAAGTACCGATCAACAAAATTCAGCCCCTTCTTGGTAGATGAACCGTTGTGTAATAATTTACCGATATGTAATAATTTACCGTTGTGTAATAACCTGCCGTTGTGTAATAATTTACCATTGTGTAATAATTTACCCATCAATAATACTTCAAAGTTTGTTCAATTTTCAGAAGTACCTACCAACAAAATCCAGTAGTCCATCACTTATCAAATGAAATAATATCGCACAACAACCAACTCGACTTCAAACAGCCATCCTTGATTATAATCAGATTGATGCTCCTAGTGATGATATCCTGGCCGGATTTATACGGTTTGATTCACGATCGTGTTGACGAAGCTTTTTGGTGCACACGAACGGCTGGACGTACAGTGCTCCCGGTGGTCTTAAAAAATTGTTTAGCTCAAGACAAATTTAATATCGTAAAAAAAACCATACCCTTCAATCTAAAGTTTTCAACCCCTATTTTGAACCCCTTAGAGATGACTTACAGCAACGCCGAGCTTCGAGGACCAACTAGACCCCGAACGGAACCTATAACCGGAATCTCATGAATTTTGTTTCATGGTAACTAAGAAAAGTGGCCAGTACAGTTTACGGCGGACAGACAGAAATATTTTTATAGCATTTTCGAATTCTGCATACCTTGAAACGTAAACCATCAAATTTTGAGGGGGGTTAGAATTTTTTTTTTTTCATGCTCGATTCCAATGGTTCATTATTGAAAATAATAAACCAAAAAATGCCACATTCGGCCAAACTAAGTGCCACATTGCCACATTTTGTGGTGCAACATTTCAACAAAAAAAAGTGCCACATTCGGCCAAACGAAGTGCCACATTGTCACATTTTGCGGTGCCACATTTTGACAAAAAAGTGCCACATTTTGAAGGTCTCTGGTGATCACCGTAGCGCTGACAAAGTGAGAACTGGTTTTGCTGAGTGGTTTCGGGTGGAGAACAGTTGATTGACTCGAGTGATCCGATCATTGGGTTGGCATCAGACGACAGGTGGCTTGTTTACAGACTTCACTCAGCCCACGTAACGTCAATGGAGCGCCTCTCTCAAGGGGGGCCAACTGTGTTGTTCTGCTCGCCCTTTCATGAAGCCAACTCAGAAAAACGATCCAGTGAGTCGATCAAGTTGGGAGATTTCGAAAAAGATAAATTCAATAGCCGGTTTTGAACGGATAAGTAAATAAACTTCCTTCAACTTTGTGAAAAATTATACTTAAGAAAATTATAATACATCTCAAAGGTAATCAATCAATCCCCTACCTAAGTAAGAGTGAATTTAAAAAAAAAAAGTGATCAAAACATTTTAGCATATTTTTCGTGTATTAGTGGAAATAGAGAACCTTGAAATAACTCAGTTTTTATTTTGGTTTGTTATTCCGTGAATAGTCTTACTTAATACACTTATGTATTAGCGCAGCAAAAAATTTGTACAACACACCCTCCACAATTTTTCTTTTACGTTTCAAGGTGCGTAATTTCCAAAAACGCAATGTCCGTCCGCGTGTCATCCATATCTACTTTATTTTCGGTCTAAAAAATTCGTTCTTTCGCGCACAGGCTCCATTTGGCCCTAGTGGTGCACCGAAACTTTTCAGCCCGATCGGAATATACCCAGGGGCGTTACGGGTGAATAATGAGCGTAAAATCGGGGTTTTAGAGGTTATGTTTGAGGTTTTAGTGAACATGAGCTTGTGACGTATAGTTCTCCACGTTTTTTAGGACAAGGAGACCAAATATAAAGTCGATTTCGACGAGAGTGGAAAAATTGAGGTTCTAACGAAGTTTCAGCCTTAAATTTACGTTAAATTTTGGTTTAAACTCGTCGTTCTTCCGCACAGTTTGGGAACACATTTGGGTCCTAGTTGTGCTCCGAAGCTCTGCAGCCCGATCGAAATACACCAAGAGGCGTTATGGGGGGGTTCGAGGTTTTGTTTCTGAAATTAGTAGGATCAACGCGATGAATAAGGCAATATGAAGCAAATGAGAGGTAGCAATGGGGTAATGTACATGGGTCACAAAAGCGGATTATATTATTTTTTCGTCATAGAGGGAAGGGAGGCGGCGCTCAGGCGAGAGGGATGCAATGACGTCACAAATGGTTTAAACTTTGAAAAATCTTAGAAAAAGAGCCACTCATGTTAGGACTTTTGATGTCAAAATTAGCAGGATGGAATCTATTTTCATTTAAAAAATGAAAATAAATAAATAGAGGTGCACATACCCCTTTACCTACGTGCAGTAGCGGTGGGTGGGCTCTGAAAACGGTGGGACACCAAACCAGAACACAAAACCAACAGATTTTTTTTTACAAAATACCTCAAGGCAACAACATTCATTTTACTGATAGAGCGATACTGAGCAAAGGCTTACCTCTTCCTGAACGTTTAATCAACATTCTATCATCGTACGAAAAGGAAGGAAATTTCGACTGTAAATTAGCCACCGAATTCATGTGGTACGAAAATATAGTAAACTAAAATACAATGGAACAATGACCCTTTGGCCAGTACCTATGTGAATGGAGAAGCTATTATGTAGAAGTAGGTAGGTACCACAAATATAAATGTGTCATCGGAACTGGACCGAACGCGAATGCGCAAAATTTGAAGAAAAACATGGAAAACTGACAAACAACAACAGAGAAAGCAATGTGATTCACGAGATAACAAAAACACATCGAAATACGTCGCATCGAGACGACAAGTTGAATCGAAGGGATCAAATCGATTGTGAACAGGAACGATTTTTGAATGGAAATCAGATTCTGGGAACAGCGCCCAACTACATTTTTAGTTGAGTAAGCATGCGCAGACGGGCCACTTTCCTCAGTTGCCATGGGAACACTAGGTCCCAGGGCCTGCCAGTTTCAGGAGCCTAGGTTTCGATTTCGATTGCAGGACATCGATTACTGTCGCTATATTCCGATAACATTTTTGGTTTACGGAGCTAACATGAAGGAAGAACCACCAAGTATGCTCTACTAGAAGTATCCATCCATAGCGAGTATCCATAGCTTGAGAAATCAGCAGGTCGCTGTTAAACTTTGTGAAAAAAGTGTACGGAGGGAAATTCAAATGCCAGCTGAACACATGGCTGGATTTTGTATTTTCCTCCTGTTTTTGGGTGCCAGTAGCCCAAGCGGCGTTATGGACACAACGCTCCTGCCTACATAAATTATATGCTTCTCAGTAAAGCGTGTAATAGTATCCATTCTGTGATCAAAAAAATAAACTGTGCGTTGTCAAACGACTTTAATATCGCAAAAATGCGTGAGAATATGTGAAAAACATGCACAAATGTTGAAATGTCACCACTCACAGAACCAAGCTATGGCAATGAAGGAATGAAAGTTTTTGCTGCCCAGGTTGTTAACACGGAGGTGAACAAAAATCCATGTATCCATGAACATGGATACTGGAACGAACATGGATGATTTAACAAGGACTTGGATAAAATACTGGAAGACCTCAAGGTGTATAGGTATACCACCTATACCACGCTATACCACCTTGTATCCATAAAACACTCAAAAACTCCATGGAATTTGACGAACAACAACAGCTTTAAGAATTAGATAACAACAACAATAATTGTCTAATTATTGGACGAGCAACAACAGATTTAAGTTGCATCAATATAAAAAATTATGAAGGAAATGTCAGGTTTTCTTGCTAACTTCCCTTTTAGTAATGAATTAATGAATGGCGAGAGCAGTACAAAAATGCATAATCCAGTTTTTGAATAGGGATTCCGAGCACAGCAAACTCCCCTCGCCGAAGTACCCTCGAACAAAAAGCGCTGCTGAGTTTCGTCAAATCAGAGAAATGAGTTTGGTTATGAAAAGCGTTTTCTCAGGGAAAAGGATAAATGTCTGGTTAGAGAAAGAAGAAGCGTTCCTGGGAGGCCTCTGGAAAAAAGATGGAATAAAACACAATAGCTAGAAATGTGATGAGGCCCTCCATCCCCCACCAACGGGTACCTTGAGCACAAAACAAAATGGCTTTTTCCAGTTTCCCCCACCCCCACCCTTGGTTCTTCTGATCCTCTTGTTCGTGCTCGCCCCAACCCCTTGGGGAGGACTTGGGAAAAGGCAGGGAAGGCTTCCCTTCTAATTAACAGTTATGGAATTTTGATTACTCTCACAGGACAAGGGAAAGGTAGGAAAGGAAAAAACTCCCTTTTTCTGAATGGCATTGTTCACTTGTGCAAAGGACGGGTGGAGAGGACGCGAGGAAGGAGCTACAAAAGGATATAAAAGAGGGCTTATTTCACTGAGAGTCCCCTGAGAAGGGAGGCGGGTGCACCTGGATGTGGCATAAGATCCCGCGGGATGCAGAACTTGGAAGTATTATAAACAGGATCCCCGATGGGACCCGACAAACTGAACAAGAACTTACTTAAGAATAAAAAGAAGACCAAAAATCTACCGCATCTCTTTTTGCCTCTCCCTTTGATATGAAAAGACACTGAGGTCAGTAAAGTGGAGATTTTCCTCAAGTTTCTGCCCCAAAAGAACCCCCTTGTTTGAGCTCGAGAGTTTTCTGAGCTGGTTTTCGTCCGCAGGTTTGGATGCATGATGACATGCTTTCTTTAAAATTTTACGGTTTATGAAAAAAGCAGTTGCACCTCCACAATATGGAACAATTCAAACTGGAGGATGAAGTACTATGGAAAACATGTCCTGGTGTGAACACTGAATGTAATATTTTACTTCCTGAGTATAAAAAGTATACTTAGGAAAGAGGAAAAAAAAAACATGATTTTCACTATTAGCAGGTTCTGAGGAGCCATTAAAGAGAACAAGTTTCACAATAACCATATATTATCAGTATTATTGATTATTGAGTATTATGTGACACAATACTCAAGTTTCAAAATAACCATATTATCAGTATTATTGACTATTGAGTATTATGTGACACTAGGCACATCTAATGCCACTTTTGTCACCAATCTATATGTATCCATCAACATGTTGTCGGGTGACCTCCTCAAGCCAATGAGCTAATAATTAATGACTGTCGAGACAATCTATCGAAATTAGCGAATTTTCATGCAGACAATGAAGCTACTGCACTGCAAACTTTTCGCAACATGAATTTTTGAAATTTTTTATAGGCAAATCCGTTTCAGAGCATTCTGAATTCATCCCTAGAATTTAACAAAAAATTATATACATGTGGATATATGTATATATGCATACATTATGTCACTCCAGACGATATTTGGGTACATGATAAAACATTGCTAAACAAAAGGATGAGTTCGAAGATGAGCTATTTTCAAAATTTCTGGGGTCAAATTTGAGTTTTTAAGGGGTAAAAATTGGTAAACGGCTAAAATCGCGAACAATATAATATCACTGACAGTGAAGTGTGTGAGTAAAGTGAGAAATACTATTTCAGTTATTTTTCATACAGAATTTGGATTTTTTGTGGTCAAAAATTGATAAATTGGCTAAAACCAACATTAACTCACCTGACATTGTATGGGATGGTGATCCACTCCAAAAAAGACTTTATAAGGGTCAAAAATCGGTACAGGACTAAAATTACGAAAAAATGATATAATTTTACGGAATGTGATACAGTTTCTCGCTATATAATTTTTTTTTACACAACAGCACTTAGATTTCTGCTGCATTACTAGAACCTTCTTTTTTGTTGTTGTATTGCTGTGTTTACGTATTTTTATTAGCCATTTTCATAAAACGTGCTCCATGAATTTTACAGTGTCGGAATCATGTCAGTTCTTTACTAGCCACAAGTTCGTTAAAAAGATTAAACGTAAAAAGTCAAAGCAGAACATATGGCACAGTTGGAAGTCAGTCCCATTCAGATACCGGTTTTAATTCCACTAGCGGGATGAGACGCAAGCAGTGTAAGGAAATGAAGTGGTTGGGCAAAGCACATGTTCATTCCATTAGTTGATGTTTAGACGGATTAGGGGTGTGTTTATATAGAAGAGCAGAATAAAGCGAGGGGGTTCAGATGAACGTTGTTGATGAATAAACGCAGGGAGGGAGTGACAACCGATTAGAAGGCCCTGCAAAACGACGGTGAGAGAGAGGGTGAGGGGGATAAAAAATTGTTGGATAGGGAGTGAGACAGGGGTCCTCGCTCGCCCCTATGCTTTTGAAATCGGCAAAAAAGGAAGTTCTCGTGCTAGTAATCAAACTGAGCTCTGGAGAGGAACACATGGTGTTAATTCGGGACAAATCAGATGCTGGTGACTTCTTGATGATTGAGGGAAGCCTGCCGAGCCCGTTTTCTACCCATTGTTGGGGGCAAGAATCAAATCAAATCCCACCCCTACATTTATCTCTAGTTCGTCTATTCTGTTGAGGCCGAATGAAAAGACGCGTGCAGGCTGTTACCCGGTTGTGGGAGTTTCGGGGATTGGTGAATCCAACTTGTTCATTCTTGCAGCACGGGTGCACTCAACTTCTGATTTACTTGCGTCTCGTATAAGCTCTCAGTCAGACTGGAAATCCGAAATAACGTCGTTGATCGAGTAATGGGATTGCTCTCTGGCTCTCACCTCCAAGTAAGAAAAACACCAATCAAGGCCTCAACTATTCCTGCTAAGCTGTACAGACCACTGTCGATCAAGTCAGCTCCAACAAGTTTCTGCCGTTTCCCTATTCATGAGGAAATGAAACAAGTTCACAATTCAGCAAATGGAAGTGATTATGTAACATTAGAATAAAAATATCTGGTGGTGGACTACAACTTGGCATATCCCCATTTCACCCCATAACTGCAGCCAATTATTGAGAGAAAAAAAAAACTAAAATCGAGTACATCGGGCCTTAAGGGAGCCAATGGGCAATTATTGTGTGAGAAATTAAAAAAAATTCTGTTTGTTTTGATATCTGGAATAAAAAATAACATGGTAAAAGTTAGTTACCACGAACGAAAATTAATGAAATTTGGTTTTTGAGTCCCACTTGGGGTCCGTGAAGCTCTGGCGTCTGTCAGTCATACATAAGGGGTGAAAAATAGGGGTTGAAATTTTCACGGCCATGTTAACTCAAATTTGTTTACGTTTTTAAACTGTTCTCGAACTTGGGAATTTTGCGAGACCATCCGGAGCATTGTACCTCCAGCCGTTCGTTCACAGTAAGGCCTGAAGTTGAATGAAACGGTATGCATCCAGCCCAGATATCATTGCTAGGGAACACCTGATTATAATCACGCATGGCTGTATGAAATCGAGGAGTCGGTTGTTCTGTGACAATATCACAGAAATCTTCAGATTAAATAAATTATTATTTCACCTGTTGATGGCTCAAATTTTTATGTAAGTTCAGGGTTAGGTCCTAGTTGGTCCCTTACGAATTTCGTTGCATTCCTATCAGCAGTAACAACTGCGAATGCGCAAACGTGAAAAGCGTTGAATCGCCACCGTCATAATCCACAACCCAATGGTCCAAACAAACCATCTTTCTTTTATCTGGCCCAACAGTAATATTCTATATATTTAGATCACTGTTCAAACCTTGTTAATACGGGGCATGTCGTTTCTTAATTTACCTGATGGCCCGAGAAAGCCTCTCTTTGTAACTATCCTAACAAAATCCTACCTATTATCAACATGGACAACTAATTCCACCCATAGTACCAAGGCCGAGCGATGCAATCCATGGATTACTCTAGACCATATATTTCCACCTCGCGGTTACCTCGTGTACTTTCGCCCAAGTTTGATAGATAATTGAGGTGTGGATTCACCAATTCACAGTTAGGTAGGCTGGTAAGTAGGTGATGTGTGAGTACAGTAATTGCAATTTAGAATGAACATCAACAAGATAATAAAAGTAACGACAAAAGGAAGCTAAGCTTGACGGAATTTTCTTCACCACAACTGTTCCCTGTTGATATTTTTATTTGTTGAGCCCTGCATGGCAACACTGTTCGTTCCGTTCTGGTATCCGTCTTTGATTTAATCACTACGTAAATATCCAAATGTTTTTCGTGAAAACTGATTCGTTCGAATAACACTGAATTACCTAAAATCGGGGAATTTATTAAAATCGTTAATTGCAATAAATTCAAGACTCGAACACACATGACGAGTTTGTAACAGTGTCCTGGCACATATACTAGGTATCACCACTACCCTCCTCGGCAATGTTGACAAACTAAACCGCCCACTGAAGATGGCATCCCTGCGTCACGATCTGCGTAAGAGCTTTTCAACCAACAACCCCTTCAAACCGTAGGCAGGAAAATAGGTATAAAAGGAGGAGGGGATGGGGGCTAAACCGCTGAGCTACGTCCTAATTGAGCTTCTAAACCAACAGGATTCATTAGCGAGAGGCTTAATCAAGAGCCTTCACCGGCCCCAAAAGGGAATAGAAGGGCCTCACAGAACTCGCTTTTCCAGAGGGGAAACCCTCAAGTGTTGGCCTCTGATTGGATAACGTTAAATTAACTCGACCGAGAACTCGGTTTTAATCAAAGTTAAACGCGAGGTTTTTAATTAAAAATAAATCTTTGGTTCGCGAATTGATTATGTCGAGCGAAAATAATATGGCGGATTTCATACGGCCGACGTTTTTTGGTTTATTATTTTCAATAACGAACCTTTGGAAGCATAACAAATTTTTTTTACCCTCAAAATTTGATGGTTTGCGTTTCAAGGTATACGTAGAATCCGAAAATGGACAAAAATGTCTGCCTGTCCGTATGCCATTTGGGAGTCCAGTTGGTACCTCGAAGCTCTGCTTACTGTCCTCTAAGGGGTGAAAAACAGGGGTTGAAATTTTCAGAACGCCGTAGTTCAAAAACAAAGGTTCACAGTAAAGCAGGGTTCACATCCATCCGGAAAGCTATCCGGAAAGTGCGTACAAGCAGCTGATTGGTTGGACATCAGCTGGGGAGGGGGGAATATTCTTTCCGGAGAAGCACTTTTGAAGCGAACTGTACGCATCAGATTTTTCAGATATTTTCCGCTTCGCATCTGCGCAGTTCACTACTGCGCATAAGGAATGGCGTCGGCAACCGAGACAGCTGTGGGAGGAAGCGCGGGAAACGAGTTGTCAGCCAAAATTCCGGATGGTTATGAACGCCTTCCCAACTTCCGCGATTCCCCTCCATCCCCTCCACTGCTTTTCACTAGCTTCCCCTATCCGTATTTCCAGACGGCTCCGGATGGATGTGAACCTTGCTTAAGGCCCCGAAATTTGAATAGAAAAGCTCTGTCAACATGAGTGTGTATCATACGGTATATGAAATCGAGCTTTATGGAATCATAGCTTTATGAAATCGAGCTGGTTGTTCCATGATACTGTTCAAACTGAAGAAAGATTGTTACTTCGGATTTTGGTGATAGCTACATTTCTGCAACTCGAGCAAATTCGATTCGGTGTCTGTCTGTCTGTGTGTCCGCAAATCCTGACCACACAGATAACTTCCTTAATTCGATTCGAATCCGAGTTTGTGGGTAGGGCCCCAGAAGGTATACTGTGACAACAGAACGATCAAATCACTGATACGGCCACTGCGCATGTGCAAACGCGAATCTTAGGTACAAAACGAACCAATGGCCCGATTTTGCCCAAATTCGGTGAGTAGTTAGGGTGTAGCTTCTAGATGATCCCCTATGAATTTCAAAACGCTCGGATCAGTCGTATGACCACTGCGCATGCAAAAACGTTAAATTTGAAGTAGGTACTCAATTTGTCATGAACCAATGACCCTATTTTGATGAAATTTTCAGTAACTTTCTGCGAACTACGCCGAGGGGAATTTTCTTTCAACTTTTTTCAAACTAGTTACGCTTAATGCGTAAAAACAAATAATTTATTATAGGTACTTCCTTATCTCTCTTTATTTATTACACTTCTTCACTCAATTCTTGAATCCACCGCATATTCATGAAACTGTAATTCCCGGGCCAGCTGCTGTACTCGATTTAGGGCTTTCCTGGGGGAAGCACGAGGGAAGGTATTGACCACAGAAAACAGTGATCTACGCAGAAGGGGCATCTATACAGGTTAATAATAAATCCTTGTCTAATAATGTGTTTACAGCTTGTTTTGTGTGGATAACTAGGTACAGTACGTTCAGTTTAGCGTGAGAGCACAGATAACGAACGACAATGAAATCGAGCCCGCATATCACCCATGCGATGCGGGGTTGCCTACCGTACTGATTGCTAACCGGAAGGTTAGCATGTGATGTAACATGTAATGTAACATGATATACCATGTAAGGGCCACGAATCTACACGGATGCACGTAAATTATATTTAATAATTAACAAAAAATAAATACAAAATAAGAAAGTTGTTAATCCACGTTTCGTCCAAATAGCAGATTTGTCGGTTTTCAGTACGGGTTGCCTACCACAATGTCCTCGTTCCTGCGATGTAACATGTAAGGGTCATGGATCTGCACAGATTCATGTAAATTATACTGAAATTTAAAAAAAATTTATCGTGGTGCAATTTGTGTGTCCAGCATTAATCCACGTTTCGCCCAAATGGTGAGTTTGTCGGTTTTCAGTTTAAACTTTCGAATCGTCTCAAATAATCCCTTCTCCACATAACAAGCTCCTCCCATTCAAGCAGTTTTCTCTATGTTCTTTTAGCATCCGGTAAACTGAGGCCGCTTATACACCTGGCGCGGCGTTCACCATCTACACGACATATCGAATAGATCGGTCTCGATAAATTTCACGCATATGCTTTTACACGTCCATTACAGTGATTTTGCCGTTTTTAGATATACAGTTGTCACCTTAACCTTACGTATCTTGGGGGAGAAATAACTACCGAGCTTGGCTGTGTCGGTTTACGAACTTGACATCACTATAATAATATTTTGCTTTCGAAAACGACGAACTTCGAATGAAAAAAACGCTGCAAAGTCCTTGTCACATGGGTTTATTATTCTATTGGAGTTCTAGAGATTTTTGTTGGCTGTTAAATGTATTGTTTCTTTCATGTGGAATGATTGAAATAGCTATTTCTGATGATTTCCACCAATTTTGGCCCCCAAAACATGAAATAGGTACGCTTTTTTTTTTTTTTTTTAAAGATCATCTTTGATTATTGGTAGTGGCATTTAATGGTCTTGATTCACCTGTTTACACTTTTTCCAATGTTATTGTACACATTGATGGTGATTTCAGACAGTTTTCCAGGTTTTTGACTCATAAAAAACCAATTTTCAGAGCTGAACCTTTGGTAAAACCTCAATTTCCGCGTCTTTGGTCAAAATCGACTTCATATTCGGTCTTCTCGTCCTCAAAAACATGGAAAAAGATACCTCAAAAGCTCATGTTACTAACATGTTGTTAAAACGCAAAAAGTACCTATTTTTATACACATTTTCACTCATAACACCCCTGGGTATATTCCGATCGGGCTGAAAAGTTTCGGGACACAACTAGGGCCCAAATGGAGCATGTGTGCGAAAGAACGACTTTTTTAGACCGAAAATGAAGCCTGTACATGTGATACGGCGTACGGCGGACGGACATTGCATTTTTGGAATCTACGCACCTTGAAACGGAAAAGAAAAAATTTTGAGGGGGTGTTATAAAAATTTTTTGCTGAGCGAATACATAGGTGTATTATTCACAGAATAATAAACCAAAAAATGCGTTGCCGTCTAGCCGCCTGTGGTTTGTGTTCATGACGGTACGTTTATTGTCGAATGAAATCTGAGGAACACCCCCAGACCCCCGGATTATAACAGTTTAGATCAGGGATCAAAGCAAGGAAACATGGAACATGTTTTTCGAATAGGTACATGATAACAGAGGATATGGAGATATGTAGAAAAACGTCTGCCAATTCGAGTAGGCACTATAGCTTCCTCACGTGCATCACATGAACGTATAGACTAGTCGGGTAAAGTCGTTATGATACGGGACCATCTGCGATCCAACCCGCGTGTACCCTCAAAATTTCATCTCTCTACGACTATTTTTCGCCTAGTTAGAAGCGTTATAAGGAAACGGTCAACATTTCATGTTAGCGCATGCGGAGAGGGAAATTACAGTAAGATTCCAATGAAGTTCATATACGGAACCATCAAAGTATTATACTGATCGACCCTCCAAATGTGAACTCATTTCAACGATAATTAAGGTAGTTATGGGCACTCCAAGTATTTCACGTTTGCGCATGCGCAGACTAAACGATTTTCATGATTTTGAAACAGGACCATCTGCGATCCAACCCGCATACACCCTCAGAATTTCAGCTCTCTACGACTATTTATCGCGTAGTTAGAAACGTTACAAGGAAATGGTCAACATTTCATGTTCGCGCATGCGTAGATCAAAGTTACATTACCATTCCAATGAAATTGATTTGGAACTACCAAAGTATTATTCCTGACCGACCCTCCAAGTTTGAATCGATTTCAACAATATTTAGGGTATTTATGGGTGTTCCAATTATTTCACGTTTGCGCATGCGCAGACGAAAGTTACGGTACTATTTCAATGATTTTGGTATGGGACTATCTGTGACTCAACCCTCACCTACCCTCGAAATTTCAGCCCACTTCGACCATTATTTCGGGTAGTTATGGGTGTTGCAAGGAATTACCACAGACAGACAGACACGGAACCAAATATGTTCCTCGATGTCTGAAACGGAAAATGGTATTGGAAATTTTAATTTTGGAGGACATGCATTTTTTTCACTCACTCACGAATCCAAGGCTTCCCTGCCTTCGGTAGTGAGGAAGCAAAAAAACGTCGTGGGATTTACAAGCCTCGGACCAGCGACCTAACGCAATGTCATGTAGTACACGTCCTCAGCTGCTTTTGGTTTTTCGGGTAGGTAGAACCCCCTCGGGAGTTTTCGGCGGAGTGTGGTCTGGCCGTACTCTCTTCGGCGAAGGTGTGGTAGGGGAGGAGGTGAGTTGGGTGGTAGGAGTCGGGTAGAGGGAGAACTATGCGGGCGACGGGGAGGGGAGCCGAGTTCACCTGGACTGGACGCGGACGTTTCCCAGCATGGTTTACTCCCATAAAAACATGTTCCATGTTAATAAAACTGATGAATCACAACTATGGAGATTAAAGCTGAAGCCAATATCATCCCTATGAAGCATTTTCGGCAATTCAAGTCAAAGGTCCCCATAAGTAAATAGGCAATTGGGGTATACTAACCAGCAACGCCATGGTGCTTTGATGGTTTCGCATTCTGTTTACATGCTCTCACTCTAAATTGATTGTACTAGATGACAGCGGTGAGACTTTTTCCTTGGTCGAATTCTGGAGGAACTCTTTTGAGACTAGCTGTTGTCAACCCCTCCCCTACCTTCAATATAATTATTATCTTACCCCATTATTTCCTAGGTGTAGATACTCAGTTACGGAAATTTCAAGTACATAGATATGAATAAAAGAATTTCACACAGATAATATATTGCATACAGAACAGTCTGGACAGAAGTTTGATAGTTAGGTGTATAATACCTAGTCGTACATGCAGCAAATCCAAAAAAGAGACAAAGCGCTGATAAATTTCATTCACGTTTGTTTGTATTTTTGTATATAAACTTGCTATCAATTCTTTACGTTCATTATTAGAATCTAAAAAGGAATATAATTTATTTAACTTTATCGATTTTTCACCTGGTATATTGCTAATATCCTCTAAAATATCAGGATAGTGTGTGTCCTCAGCGGTAGTGTTCAAAAATTTGCAGTGAAGTAGGACACCGACGCGAGCAACCAATCTCGCGCTCCTCGCTCGTTCATCGAGCCACCAATCATCTCGAATCGTATGAGTAATTATCGTGACCAAAACTACAAAGTATCCCAGTCGATATAACCACAAGGGGTATCTGGAATACACGCCACTTGCAAGAATCAACTTCCCCTTCGGAATATCACCCTCTTGACTTGGTCTGAAAGGCGAGGAGACAAACTTGGGAAAACCATGGAGGACATAAAGGTCTTCCAGAGCGATCCAATTCCGCCCACTCTGACAGAAACCACTTGGACCCTCCTTGGGAGATTTTCTTTGAACCCAAGAAAACAGGATAGGGGTGAACCGAATCTTCGAAATGGGGTTTCGTATCCTTTCCTTTGCGGTGACAACAAAATCGTCTGGTCCCTAATTTCTAAACGATTGAGCATTCGTTTAAAAGGACTCAAGTTGCCCATTCATGGGCTGGCACGCAAAACGATAGGAGTATTTTAACGTAATATAACAGATTCGGAAACGCGCATAAGAACGATCAGTGCAGTTCAGCACAACGAAGAACATTTCTTCAAATTTATAGAAAATTGTATTAACAAATCTATAATTCCAATCACACCACCCATCAGAAATGTTGAAGTTGTTTATAACTGGAACCGCGAGTTAGAAGAGAGATTAACCAGAAGGTGTCATCCCAAGAACGACCAATGTAAACACACTTCCTATTCAAAAATGCTCTACAATTATTCTCATTAGGCAGCGAATATAACTTAAATCACTTGCGGCGGAGTAGTGGAAATCCATAGCGAAAAACTACAGGATAAAAATAGAAATAGTCTATTTCCACGTCAAACTAACAAACTGTAGACCGGTTTCGGTTGTTACACCATCATCAGTAACCAGTAGGATGATGGTGAACAACCGAAACCGGTCTACAGTTTGTTATTTTGACGTGGAAATAGACTATTTCTATTTTTATCCTGTAGTTTTCTAGGCAGCGAAGTCATATGGATGTGTAGGTAATACTTCGATGAACTGTGTCCCAATATAACTGAAACCTGACTGGTTCAACTCAGAAAACCTTTCTGGAGGCGTTGAGGTTCTACCCGTCAATCTGCCTTTCAGTCAACGAAGAAACAATCCTGGGGTTACTACTAGTGGGCCTTAAACTAGCTGATTCGCAATCATGGATGTACCAACATCTGGACTGACAAGTCTTAAATCGAATAATTCAGAACCGGCATGCAAAAACAGATCAAATCATACAGTTTATTAGCTAATAGAACTAGGAAAAAAAATGAATAACCTATATGTAGTGAATGTAAATTTGACGCACATCCACTACGAGAGGCGTCGAGGGGGGATGTGCCCGGTTTGGTTATAGGCGTACTACCACCATGCTCGGAATCTTTTCGGGAGCGTGCCTGGTTTGGTTATGGGCGGACCACCACCATGTCCAGGATCTTTTTGGATGTGTGCTTGGTTTGGTTATAGGCGAACTACCACCATGCCCAATATCTTTTAGGGAGCGTTGCCTGGTTTGGTTATGGGCGGACCACCACCATACCCAGGATCTTTTATGTATAAGGAGAGAGATGAGGAGGGAGAAGAGAGAGATAAGTCAGCGACTTAAGGAGAGCGCAGAATGGCTGGAAAGGCGAAGGAGGCGAGTATATATAGCCCTTAGGGCTATCTCCCTCCATCCTCCAGCTAGTGGAGGATGGTGGGGATCCCCACTAGGTTCCTCGGTTCTCCTGCGTCTTCCGTCCCCACTTCTATGTTTATTTGGCGACATCTTAAGTTTACAAGGAGTGGTTCTGGGAGGATACCACGACACTATACTTTGAGAAATAATGAATACAAAATTACTCACAGTAATATAAACTGGGGGCTTGAGATATTTGGATGCACTCGAAGTGGTAGCTACAAGATATTTTAAATCCATAATGGGATGCTCTTCAGGGAAAACACACTAAACGGTACCGATTGAGACGGATTATGGCTACGCAGCAGGTGGCCGAAATGTTTGCAAATGCCGGACGAAGGGCTTGCAAAAGTCAGTCCGCTCATCCTGTGAAGACTGTACGAATCCTGCGGTTCAGAATCCGAATTCCGCTGAATTTCTCAGGGTTGTTAGATTCTGAGTGGCATAAACTGCTGAATGAGCTCCTCCGAGGTTGATGGCGTCTGGCTAAAAAGCAGTACAGTGCGGATCTGTGATGAATTTCACTCGCGTCCACGAGCAAGAGACCATTTGAAAATGACCGGGAAGAGTTACGATGGAAATCAAGTAGGAGTGCAGTCGTCTACTTCCTATCAGTATCCTTATCAAACCTCATGAATGTCAGGTGTCCTCGAGCCGTGAAAATGAGGTGAGTTGTTTTTTCGCTATTTTTAATGTAATTTTTCGCCATTTTTTAGAAAGATGTAGACAAAACACAAAGGCCTGTACAATTTTTGGCGTATTTTCTCTCTTTTGGGTGGTAAATAACCTTTCAAATTCTTCCACAAGATTTGGGATTACTTGAGTACCATGGCGGCCATTTTATCTAAACTGATGTAGCCTAAAATGGGGTAAAAGTTTCCACATACCACGGGGCAAAAGTTTTCATTTTCTTCTAATCCTAAAATCTAGCTAAATATTCCTAAAAAAGTATTTTTCTTTCTTTTTGATCTTAATTTTAATTTTGCTATGAGTTACCTACGTAATAAGTAATTTGTCAAAGTGATTTCCTATTTCTAAAATTTTGACAAATCTTCCCAAAAAAGGATTATTCATTATTTTTCTCAACACTTTTTGAAACAAAAATATGTAGGAACTTTAAGTGGTGATTTTTTATGCCTTCCCAGCTCTAAACTGATGAATACGGCAAACGTTGCCAAGAAGGCTTTGTGGTAAAATTAAAAATTCGGTTTCTAGATATTTTGGGAAACGATTCATTTTTGGTTTATTATTCTGTGAATAATACACCTATGTATTCGCTCAGCAAAAAATTTTTATAACACCCCCTCAAAATTTTTTCTTTTCCGTTTCAAGGTGCGTAGATTCCAACAATGCAATGTCCGTCCGCCGTCCGCCGTATCACGTGTACAGGCTTCATTTTCGGTCTAAAAAAGTCGTTCTTTCGCACACATGCTCCATTTGGGCCCCAGTTGTGTCCCAAAACTTTTCAGCCTGATCGGAATATACCCAGGGGTGTTATGAATGAAAATGTGTGTAAAAATAGGTACTTTTTGTGTTTTAGTAACATGTTAGTAAAATGAGCTTTTGAGGTATCGTTTTCCATGTTTTTGGGGACGAGAACACCGAATGTGAAGTCAATTTTGACCAAGGAGTGGAGAATTGAGATTGTACCAGATGTTCAGCTCCCAAAATTGATTTTTTTATGAGTCAAAAACCTGCGAAATCGCCTGAAATCACCATCAATTTGTATAATAACACTAGAAAAACTGTCAGCACGTGGATAAAGACGATTAAATGGCACAACCAATAATCAATCGTAATTAGGAGCGTACCTAATTTAAGTTTTGGGGGCCGAAATTGCTGGAAACCACCAAAAATAGCTATTTCAATTATTTTACATGAAAGCAACAATAAATGAACAGCCAGAATTTCTGTAGGTATGTCCAGTAGAATATTAAAGCCATGTGACAAGGACTTTGCAGCGTTTTTTTACCGAAGGTATAGGAGGTCTGCTTCTACAGCGCCATTCAGTTTTTGGAGCGATAGGACCACCTTGGGGCCCGGGAAAAATCGTTATGTCCAAACTGGTAACTTTTGCCCCCACCTACTTCCCCTACGCTCTCTGATCCAGGCAAATGCATCACACCTCGGACTGAGAGCAGGGTTAATGAAAATTAGCCTAATCACATGAATACGACTCTCAGGATCGAAATCCACGCTGAGATGGGGTAGATTCTCCATAAGGCTCGCGGGAGATTTTCCATGCCCCGTATGTAACTAGGAGGAACAAGATACCCTACTCCATTTTATGTTTGGCTGCCATCACTATGCCGCTCCCATACTATCCATAATGCATTGCATTTTGCTTCCGAGTCCGCGAAGCAGCGGAAGCCTTGTGTTCACTTTCGTGAGCCAAAAAATTTTTGCCTTCAGAAATCAAAATTTCCACTTGCATTTTGCGTTTCAAAGCCTACTGAACAAATTTGGTTCCGTGCCTGTCGGTCTGTGGGTCTGTGAGTCTGTCTGTCCGCATTTCCTTGTTACAGCCATAACTTCCACGATTTTGAATTGATTCAGCTCAAATTTTGAGGGATGGTGCGGATAAGGCCCCTTGAGGTCCCATACAAATTTCAACATGATTGATCCAGCGGTACGCCCTGCGCATGCGCTAACGTTAAATTCAACAAACACGCATAACTTTCACAATTTTGATTCAATTTCGCTCAAATTTTCGAAGGTTGTTTGGACAAGGCCTACTGAGTTCCAGTATGAATTTCAGCATGATCGGACCCTCGGAGCGCTCTGCGCATGCGCTGGCGTGAAATAGATTCAATTTCCTTGTTACAGCCGTAGTAACCAAAGATTTCACCCGATTTCAATGTAATTCTCAGGGATTAAGCGGGTAGGGCCCATTGAGGTCCCATATAAATTTCAACATGATAGAGCCAGCGGTTCGCCCTGCGCATGCGCTAACGTGAAATTCTTCAAACACGCATAACTTTCGCAATTATGTATAATGGACGTAATGTATTATGGACGTAATGTTATGTAATATGTATATTTCATGTAATGTTATGTAATGTAATGTACCTAATGTTATGTAATATGTATATTTCACGTTATGTAATGTAATGTAATGTAATGTTATTTTGCTTCCGAGTCTGTTCTATTTTATAATGGGTCACTCTGATTGTGACGAGGAAGCTCCTGTGCCATCACCTTGGCAGTGTATTTTATTTACTGTACATATATACTAACTGCAAACAATTCAAACTCCTTGTAACTACACAAGTCCCTACTACACAAATAAAAAATTTGAAGTCAGATGTTTGAAACTGAATATAAACTGGGTACCAACATTAAAATTAAAGAATCTTAATGCTCAACCGTAAGCAATGCCTGTGTTGATGTGCCTACCTAGCCTAATAAAATGTGTACTAGGTTAACTAAATTAACGCTAGTAAAGTGCAATAATTGATCCCGTCCAAAAGAACAGATCTCTTCCTAGATGAAATTGATTGAAATTATACATATATGCGAAATAAAGATTTATAATAAATACTACTGACATATTCGACAATAGGGATCCAGGATCCAGGAAAAGATTTGTCTCCAAAACCAAAATTTCCACTCCCGTTTTACGCTTTAGAGCTTTCTGAACAGCTTTCTGTGTCTGTATGTCCGTCTGTGCGTCTGCAAATCCTAGCCACACGCACCACAGGTATGGCCACTGCGCATGCGCAAACGCGAATTCCGAGGTACCAATTCAATTTCTCAAGAATCAATGGCCAGATTTCGCTCAAATTTAGTGGGTAGGTGGGGTGTACCTCCAACATGGACCCCTAAGAGTTTCTGAACAATATGATCACTCGCATGGGCACTGCACATGCGTAAACGCGATATCCTTGGTACTCAACTTCTTATTTATTTATTTATTTTTATTTATTTTTGGCACATCACATAACAATCATATGAAAAAGAAACACAAACAAATGACCCGATTCACTCAACTTTGGCGGGAAGTTGGGGTGTAGCTCCTAGATCGTCCCTATGAATTTCATCGCGATCGGATCATTGGTATGGCAACTCCGCATGCGCAAACTCGAAATATGAGCTACATAAGCTGAGTTACGAACCTATCGCCCGATGAAATTTTCAGGAACTTTTGTCAAACAACGCGGAGGAATTTTCGTTCAATTTTGTTCAAACTACCTACACGTTAACGTTTTGCTGCACACATAACAAATCAAATCATGGAGAGAATTCTTGAATCCACCCCAATCTGTACTTAATCGATGATTTATCATACGTTTAAATGATCTACTCGTATACGATAATGTTTTCGATAAGGAAAAGCTTGTACCGTATGTACCACTAAACTTGGCAGACCGTTTTTGACCAAGTCCCCCTACACTCCCCCTCCCTCCCACCAACTACTACACTCTCGAGGAGATGTCTGTGATTCCCCGTACTGATTCAAATGAAACCCAAGGTTCGTAGGCATTTAGTGTGACTCGGTCTATGGCCTAGGTTTCACTAAGGACTGATACAACCGATTGAATTGGGGGGGTAAGCTCAGTTCGCAGTAGCCTCATCCACGCAAATCCACTGGCTTCAGTCACATCCCATCCGCTCCCGCAAAGGTAGGTTGCAGGAACATCAATCTATTGGTTAGAACTAATCAAGGCTCCGGTACTTAGGCCTGAGGACGCCATAGTCCCATCCTAAAGGTAGTTTTTGTATCCTTCCGTCTCATGCTATGCCCACATTCAACTCTGTCCTCAGTCCCGTTATCTGCCTGCACTTGCCTGCTTTAATATAACTAAAAATCCGATTAGACTATACATAAACCCGATTTCAAGGTGTCAGACAAAAATTTGGTTGGTCTTCGCAGCATTTCAACAAGCGTCGATTGCTTTGAAGTAAATACCACAAACTCGATGTTTGTGATATTTAATTCAAACACAGGAGTGACCTTCTGTATCAATGGACTACGAAAAATACTTCTAAGTAGGTTATCAATAAAAAACTGGAAAGTACAGGACGGTGACTAGACACAGAAATATCCACACATATTATTTTCTCTCTAAAAATTTTCAGGGAACATGAATTTTTTGAAATTTTTTATAGTAAAATCCTTTTCAGAGCATCCTGAATCCAACCCTAGATTTTAACAAAAATGTATATGCACCTCCATATATATTTATTTATGTCATTCCAGAAGATGTTGGTTAACTACGTGACAAAAATGCCAAATTTCGCCAAAACGGTTATATGGCCAAATAAAAGGTTGATTTCGAAGATGATCAAATTTCAAAAATGCCAACGGGGTCAAAATTGGAGTTTTTAGGGGCCAAAAATCTGTACAAACGGCTACCACTGAATGTGGTATGGAAGGATGAGTAAAGACGGAAAAAGACCCTTCTAAAGATCCCTTCTCAAACGCTTATCAAGATCACACTGGATCGTGGACGGTTTCTTACAGTTTTCTGAGTAAGCTAACCGTAAGAAAAACCCAGTGCGAACAAACCAATATCTACCGATAGCTACTACAGCAACTGGGGTATAAAGCCAGAGCCCTGCATCCGTTATCTACACATCCTCAACGCCACCAAGTCTATACCTAAGGTTGTATAATTTAAGTATATACGTTATCTAACATTTCTTCATCCTTTTTTTGCTTGTTTATTGGGTTGTTTGAGATTATTTAACAAAATATTCCTCCATTAAGAAATAAAACAGTCATAATAACAATAATTAAACGTACATCTATCACGAAGATAATACACTGAGGTCGATTCACACATATCCGTGACGTGACGTACCGTACCGTACCGTACCGTGAGCTTCAGTGGAAAAAAAATATCGGCTGCCGTTCAAACATGAACGGCAACGTGACTCTCCGACACTCTCAGTGCCCTTCCGGTATCCACCGTGAAAATAAGAAATACGTCCTCGCCGATATTTTCAGTTTTTTCACGGACGTGAAAGAGTTCACTTTTCAATATTTTCTGTGTGTACCTCATTTTTATAATATGAACGACGAGCTTCTCATCGAGTTGGTTCGGAAACGACCAGTTCTTTACGATATGAAGGACCCCAAATACCTAAATGTTGACTGGAAAGGAAGAATTTGGCAGGAAATTGGTCTCAAAATGAATGTCAGTGGTGAGTTTTTAAATTTATTATCTTACAAAATTTACTTTATTATTACAAAATACAAAACTATTATACGAAATACAGTCGACTCTCGATAGTTCGATTTTTAACAAATTATAAAAAATTATTTTTAACAAAAATATTGTACACATGTGTACAGTTGCACACATAAAGGTGGAATTTTAATCAGCTCTTGTTTATTTGAATTTTTCCTTGGCTCCCTCTTGTTTATTTCAACTCCCATTATATTGAACTCTCGTTAAATTGAACTTTTTTTGAGGTCCCTGAGGAGGGAAAACTGAGATAACTCGAGCAGACACGTTTGATCACTGAAGAACACTGACACGGAAAGGTACGGTACTGTGTGAATGGCAGAGAAAAATTTATCACGGATGTCACCGGAGGCTACGGAACACGGAGAGCAACGGTGCCGTCCCGTCACGGATATGTGTGGATAGACCTTTATTCAGTCAAAAAAATCGAGAAAACCATGGAATCTTGTTCAGAACTGCTCAAAATGAGTTTCTAGACGATTGATGTAGCACCGTACGTATGTTGGAATCTCAAAATGGTCACAACTTCCTCAAAATCAAGCGACCTTATTAAGATTTTTCTTTTTGGGTTTTTTCGGCTCGTTGAACTCTTCAATTTGAAATAAGAACGAGCTTTCTAGGGGGGAAAATAAGAGAGTTATGACGGTTTTCTAATTATTCGATTTTCAACTATAACTGCCGTAAAAATGGACCAAAACTGTTGCGGTAGGCACCGCGATGTCCGTTAGGGTGTCCAGATCATGCCTATTGACTTTGAGCTCGATCGCATTTGATTTGGCTAACTGACAGCAAAAAATATGGCACTGGGCATTTTCTAGGTTTACTAGTTAAATGACTGTAGCGCCAGAAAGTGGCCGCAAGCGAGATTTCTATGCAAGCTCTCAGATTTTGACCGAAATGGGCGGCCCCTGCCGCCAAACTTGTATCCTTACATTATGAAGAACATAGCTAAACGCACTGTGTGGCAATCTCCACACCGGAACTTTATGTTGTATCACTTTTTAGTGTTTAGTGCTGTTTTATAAATTTTTTTGATTCATTACCTATACTTTCAATGCCACTAGCTCACCTAATATATCCATGATTTGTCGCTGGATAGCCTTAGGATTTCTGGTGGATTAAATCCTACATTGCTGTGAATTATTGGACACATTTTGTCACTTTTCACAAATACAGCTCTTATTATTATTGCTCACTGTGATTTTGGTTAATTTCTTAGCACGAATCCATATGAATGCTTGAACGGGATTTATGAGCGAGTTTCGACGTT
The DNA here is from genome assembly GCA_954871275.1 of Leptopterna dolabrata. Lineage (NCBI taxonomy): Eukaryota > Metazoa > Arthropoda > Insecta > Hemiptera > Miridae > Leptopterna > Leptopterna dolabrata. The sequence continues at coordinate 9,510,442 of OX940984.1, read as the reverse complement.
GAAATCTGTGTGCAAATGGAGGCGTAAGTACGATTTTTCTTTGCGATATCGAGCTTTGCTGGCGCTCAATTTGAACTGTGATCGTGAACGTGTACCCCATGTGCCAATGCTCTAGGTCGACCATTGAGCACTGCATGGTCTAGGATTGAGAATTTGGAAGTTTCGTACTTGCTGGTAGGTATAAATATTTGAATGCGGTCAGTGGCGTAGCCAGGATTGTTGAGGGGGGGGGGGGGGGGAGGGGGGGTAATCGGAAAACGAAAAAAGTTCCTGTCATGCAGCATGGCTATAAGAGCGAATTTTCAAAGAAATATTCCTGCTATCGTGTAAAAAGATGATATAGCGGGAAACCATACCACTTTTCTTGAAATTATATAATTTTTCGTGATTTTAGCCATTTTTACCGATGTTTGACCCTAATAAAATCATATTTGACCCACTTGTTTTTGAGATAAATATTTTCATCATCCAAACAGTCCGTCCGTCACGAATAATCATCCTAAACAACGTCAGGTGAATTGATATTGATTTTAGCCATTAATCAATTTTTTACCCCCAAAAATCAAAATCTGACCCCTACTCTGTGTGAAAAACAACTGAAATGGTATTTTCTGTCTTTACTCACCCTTCCATACCATTCCAGTGATTTTACGTCAATTTTTTGCGATTTTAGCTGTTTTCACCGACTTTAGACCCATAAAAACTCCAATTTGACCCCCTTGGAATTTTTGAAAATTGCTCATCTTCGAACTCATCCTTTTGTTTGACAACACAAACGTTTTGGAGAAATTTGGAATTTTTATCATGTACCCAAGGACGGATATCATCTGGAGTGGCACATAAATATATATACATAATACATAGATGTTTGTTAAAATCTAGGGATGAACTTACTGAGGATGCTCTGAAACGGATATGCCTGTAAAAATATTTCAAAAATTCATGTTCTGAAAACGTTACCCATAGCAATAGCTTCATTTCCTTTGAAAATTCGTTAATAAGGTTCGACATCACAAATAAAGATGAATTTAAATGAAATTTAACAAAGCACTAAATGTTACAGGTAACGTTAGGCAAGATAAATTGATGAAATAAAACATTTATTTGGCAACAATGTTCGAGAATTTTCAAGGAATGAAGCTATTGCAATGGGTCCAAAATTTTCAGAAAATAAGTTTTTGAAATTGTTACGGGCAAATCCGTTTCAGAGCATCCTGATACATCTCTAGATTTTAACAAAAATGTATACGTATATTATATATATATTTATTTATGTGCCACTCCAGACGATATCTGACCATGGGTATGTGCTAAACATTCCAGATTTCGCCAAAATGTTCTTATTGCCAAAAAAAAGGAAGAGTAATTCTCAAAAATTCGAAGGGAGTCAAATTTGAGTTTTTAGGGGTCAAAACTTGGTAAAAACGGCTAAAATTGATGTATATAAAATCACTGAAAGTGGTGTGGAAGGATTAGTGTCTACAGAAAAATACCATTTCGGTTGTTTTTCACACAGAATAGGGGTCTAATTAGGATTTTTGGGGGTCAACCATTGGTATTAAGGGCTAAAATCAATATTATTCACCTGAAGTGTGGGATGGTGACGGTGAGGGACTATAAGCATTTTTGTCAAAAAGAGTGGATCAAATTTTTGGGACAGATCGTTAGTAATCAAATAAACGTAATATTATTCAACTGTTTAATCATGTTTGATTTACCGTTTAATCTGTTATACATAGTTTGTTACTTATGTGATTTCTATCATTCTTAAGATTTAATTTTAATTTGTGGTAAAGTTTTCGAGCCAATGGGGGGGGGGGGGGGTTATGACCCCACTGACCCCCCCTGGCTACGCCACTGAATGCGGTCCAGTGTCCAGTTATATAATTCCACTCACGGAATTCGATTCATGTGAATAGAGGAGACTATAATATATGTACATTTTAGGTAAAACTCGTAATTTACTTCAACCTGCCGAGTGTTTTCTGGTATCAACGGCGTATCAGCATTTGAATACCACTCAAAGGGGATTTGATTTCAAAAACCAAATCCGATATATCAAGCGAAATGAAAGCACGAGGATCGGACTGTGTAGTTGAAATGGGGGTTAAATGAAGGCGGTGAGTTGGGGGGAGGGGGATGTTAACCCTTTACCAAATAGAATTCCCCGTCTGAAAATCGGAGAGTACAGATAAACTCTCAGTCGATAACTTAGGGGTTGACGAGGGAGCGTGGGTTAGCTCCGCCTCCAAGTTAGGACCAATGGAGGCGGTCGGAGGCGGCGCCTAAATGATAAAAGGGCCCAACTCCTTTCTGACTGACGTCAGTTTTACGAGGGTAGTTTCAAACTCACATTGCGCGGACTGAGGACACCATAAATTTGGAGAGGACAGAAATGGCTGGGCCGTTTTTGTCACCGCTTCCCGGCGATTTACTGACAGAATACATGTTTGGAAGGAGGCGGCAAGTAAGTTTGAAGATATTTAACCGATTTTTGGTTTATTATTCTGTGAATAATACACCTATGTATTCGCTCAGCAAAAATTTTTTATAACACCCCCTCAACATTTTTTCTTTTCCGTTTCAAGGTGCGTAGATTCCAAAAATGCAATGTCCGTCCGCCGTACGCCGTATCACGTGTACAGGCTTCATTTTCGGTCTAAAAAAGTCGTTCTTTCGCACACATGCTTCATTTGGGCCCCAGTTGTATCCCGAAACTTTTCTGCCCGATCGAAAAATACCCAGGGATGTTATGAATGAAAATGTGTATAAAAATAGGTACTTTTTGTGTTTTAGTAACATGTTAGTAACATAAGCTTTTGAGGTATCGTTTCCCATGTTTTTGGGGACGAGAAGACCGAATATGAAGTCGATTTTGACCAAAGAATGGAAAATTGAGGTTCTACCAAATGTTCAGCTCCCAAAATTGATTTTTTATGAGTGAAAAACCTGGGAAATCGTCTGAAATCACCATCAATTTGTATAATAATACTGGAAAAAGTGTCAACAAGTGGATCAAGACGATTAAATGGCACTATCAATGATCAAAGATAGTTAAAAATAAAATAATAAAAATTAAAAACCTACCTAATTAGTGTTTTGGGGGCCAAAATTGGTGGAAACCATCAGAAATAGCTATTCGAATTATTTTGCGTGAAAGAAACAATAAATGAACAGCCAGCATTTCTGTAGGTATGTCCAATAGAATAATAAACCCATGTGACAAGGACTTTGCAGCGTTTTCGTTCAACACCGAATTTCTCCTTAGAAGACAAATCATGATGCACGTAATTGTGTTCGGTTTGATTCCCCAAATTAGTCAACATACTGCGAGGTATTTACAGGAAATTGCACCATCAAGCTTCATTTTCACGAACATACGCTTCATTATGGGCTCATGTCTAAACAACTTACAGCTAAACAAGCTATTGCAATGAACGGGTCCAAAAATGTTAACTATGTTGGTTGGTAAGTTGTTAAAAGTAGGTGGTGGGTAACGTTGGTAAGTTCACACAAGCTGTATTTCAAGTTCTCCTTTCATTTTATATTTAAAAAATTGATAGGTACCAATCCGTTTCAGAACAATAGGCGAAATATCCCCGATTTTATTGAGATTTTTTTTTCAACACCTAGATGGCAGCAATATCAAAGGCAAATTTATAATTGATTTTATGCTCAAACGGATGAATCGAGTGTCGTTCTAGACATTTTTTTTGAAAACCATGAATAAGCAGAATTGATATAACACTTTTTTCCCATTTCCATTTTTTAATTTTGAAGGCTAGGTACACTCTAAAAAAGTCTAAAAGGCTAGTGTACACTCACTTAGAGTGTACACTAGGTACACTCTAAAAAATACATATTTACGAATTTGAAGGCCCCGCAGCGCTAGGGATATTTATTTGGAATTCAAATCTGCTTGAAATTTGGAAATCAGCTGAATAGCAAGGGAATAGGATTGTTATTACGATTTAGGTGGGGGAAATGACACAATTATGAATGGAGGCCCCCACGCTGCACGCCCCCCACTGTCTAGTGGGAAGTGGGCAGCCGTCGCTGCAGAACAGTCTGTTTCATCGCTAGATTTTGGTAGGTAAGGTACCTAGCCACAATGGAGTAAATCCACTACAAACGATTTTTTTGCCCTTGGTTACACAACGAAAAATGCCTAATTTCTCCAAAATTGCAATAATTACAGAAGAATATTGTATGTCCATTGTGGATTCCAAGAAACAGTTGTGAAATTTGAGCATTCGAGGGTCAAAATAGGTACAAATCGTCATACATAGCATATAAACCCCCAAAAAGATAGCACCTACTGGTTGGATGGTAACACCAGATAGAAATGGAGGCAATGGGAAAATTTGTATTGCTAGAATGTTGGTCAGTATTTTAAAAATGAAAATTGTTAAAAATTGGGATCAATTTCGTAAGATCAACAGCAATTAATATTGACATACTTGACTTAGATCCTTTCACTCCGCGGTGGAACGTAGGGCCTCAACTGTTATTGGGAAAGTGGTAAATTAGTAAATTTTTTTTGGTTGATTTAGGTAGTTATGTGCACATCCCCCCCCCCCCCCCTCATACCGTATTTTCCCGACAGTTTTTGAGCAAAACGGCGATGAAATAAAATTCAGCAGTCCAAATGAGGAACGTTTGTCTATCCTGTAAGACCTCGGAAGTGTGTGGAATTACTTGGAGGCACCCTGAATAAGCCAAATTTCATTAAAATCAAGGATATTTGAGAACTAAGTTGTTGGATTAAGATTCACAAATATGATGGGGGAGGGAGGGGGATCTTGGTGGGGTTCCCCTGAGCTCAAGTTCTTTGATCTTTTCTCATCAGTCTTCATGACAACTTAAAAATTTCAACGTTTCTATTGTTGAATAACCGTTCGTCGATTTAAGTGCCCCAATTAACCTTCAACTACCGACGTCAGTACAATTCAGCTGTTTGATATTACTTCAATGAATTGGGTCGATTCAACTTATAATGGGAGAAGTTAGGTACTAACGAGCATCTTACATAAAGTTGGTACCCATAACGACTACTGACTATTACTGCACCTGAATAGTTATTTTTTAAGGAGGATTCCAGCACTGTACCTAACCACCAACCAATTTAACATCGACTGTCTGATGTATTCAACAACCCGGATTTCACGATCTACGGTTTTGATTTACGATCTCTAACCCTGATTTTCTATCCATTTTCCATGGATGAACATCCTGCAACATGATTCCCCTCTTATTGTTTTCCACAAATAGTATACCATAGAATAAGTATAAGTATAATACCAGAGAAAACCTAGTATTATGTACCAATATATCAAGCCTGATGAAGTGCGTTTGCCCATGTAAATGCATAGGTGAACATGATGTTATGTTAACTTTATCAAAATACAGTAGTTTTAATTTACTATAAAATTCGTACGCGGCAATGCAAATCAGCGATCATCCCACAGAAAAGATTGAAAATTATAAATGAACTTGATTCTTTTCCAAAGTGGCCCCACAGAAGATTGAGAGAATTTGGCTCGTCGTCTTAATTCATTTTAGCAATTCGTTAATTAATGAGACCCTTTACGGAAAATATTAATTTAAACCATTTTCAGAGGAGAAACCGAACGACTTTCAGCCCTCAACAACTACAGGAGCTGGAGTCGCTATTCCAGAAAACCCATTACCCAGACGTGTTCCTCAGAGAGGAGGTGGCGCTCCGCATAAGCTTGTCCGAAGCTAGAGTTCAGGTACGAGCACATATTCCATCTAAATACTTACCTATGTATTCACAGTAAGTACCGAAATGATCAGAGTATTTCATGTGCCTTACTACCTTAAGGTTACTGCAGAACAACCTACTACGCTGGAATGATTGACGTGATATTTGAGCGATGACTTCGAACGGGTGTTTAAGCCATTATAGGTAGGCAACCAAAACAAACTAATGCAAGATCGAAGAGGGACAACCTACAAAAACTAGTGCCTACTAAGAATCAAATTTTGAATTTTTGTGCCCATTTTTTGAGGCCCAATTATAAATTACAGATAGCTAAATAAATAATCGAATTACAATTATGATACATAAATGAAATTATGATAATCAAATTATGATAAATAAACGAAATTATGATAAATAATTAAATTAAAATTATGATAAATTAATTCACTTGTATTTACACAACACAGATCTTTTAGTCTCTCTTTCGAGTTGCTCTTCTGTCCATAAAAATGAGGATCCTTGCTAGGACACTTTTAGAGAATTTTCGATCTATAGCAATGGCAATTCCCCTCATCACTGGGTTTGAAATGTAATAATATACCTCACGGAATGAGGACTGCCCTCAAAATCTTTGGTTCAGCTGTGCGTGAACCTACAAATACCTCAGTCGTTCACCAATTTTACAAATTTAAATGAAATTATGTTGTAATTACCACAGGTGTGGTTCCAAAATCGGAGGGCGAAATGGAGGAAGCAGGCGAGACTCCAGCTGTTGCAAGACGCATGGCGAATACGCTGCCTGGGACTCACAACCCCGCCACTCCTCCTCGGTAAGGTACATGCACCTGTAACAAATTAAATTTTTGTTCATGATGGATTTCGAGGAATTGCACATAAATTCGGGTAAGGGAACGCCGAAAAGCAGTGGCTCGTGGTATGAGTAAACACGAGAGAACCAAAAATTCTCGACGACGAGGAATTTTCGAATTATTACGAAACAGGCAAACAAATTTACGAAAAACCTGTAAACTCCCCCGATATTGAGTAGGTAACCTACTTAGATCTGAGTGTAGGTGTAGGTATATAGCAAACACGCGTTTTATCGGTAGTTGACAATTATTTCGAGGAAACTAATATATTTATAGAGTAACATCAACGTGAAAATTGATTAGGTCCGCACAAGTACCTACAGGTTGAGTGTCTGATTGGTATCTAGACTTATTTAACAATTTCACACTTGAAAATTAGATCAAAGAACAAAACAGAAAGAAAATGTACGCTGGTAATCGCTGTTGATAATGACAAGGAATACTATGTAGGTAGGGAGGTACATACTTTTTGGTTTATTATTCTGTGAATAATACACCTATGTATTCGCTCAGCAAAAAATTTTTACAACACCCCCTCAAAATTTTTTCTTTTCCGTTTAAAGGTGCGTAGATTCCAAAAACGCTGCAAAGTCCTTGTCATATGGGTTTATTATTCTATTGGACATACCTACAGAAAGGTTGGCTGTTCATTAATTGTTTCTTTCATGCGTAATAATCGAAATAGCTACTTCTGATGGTTTCCATTAATTTTGGCCCCCAAAACACAATTAGGTACGCTCTTTTTTTTCTTTTTTTTTTTAACTATCTTTGATCATTGGTAGTGCCATTTAATCGTCCTGAACCACGTCTTGACCCTTTTTCCAGTGTTATTATACAAACTGATGGTGATTTCAGACGATTTCCCAGGTTTTTCACTCATAAAAAATCAATTCTGGGAGCTGAACATTTGGTAGAACTCAATTTTCCACTCTTTGGTCAAAATCGACTTCATATTCGGTCTTCTCGTCCCCAAAAACATAGAAAACGATATCTCAGAAGCTCATGTTACCAATATGTTGCTAAAACGTAAAAAGTACCTATTTTTACACACATTTTCACTCATAACACCCCTGGGTATATTCCGATCGGGCTGAAAAGTTTCGGGACACAACTAGGGCCCAAATGGAGCATGTGTGCGAAAGAACGATTTTTTTAGACCGAAAATGAAGCCTGTACACGTGATACGGCGGACGGCGGACGGCGTACGGCGGACGGACATTGCATTTTTGGAATCTATGCACCTTGAAACGTAAAAGAAAATAGTTTGAGGGGGTGTTATAAAAATTTTTTGCTGAGCGAATACATAGGTGTATTATTCACAGAATAATAAACCAAAATGCAATGTCCGTCCGCCGTACGCCGTATCACGTGTACAGGCTTCATTTTCGGTCTAAAAAAATCGTTCTTTCGCACACATGCTCCATTTGGGCCCTAGTTGTGTCCCGAAACTTTTCAGCCCGATCGGAATATATCCAGCGGAGTTATGAGTGAAAATGTGTATAAAAATAGGTACTTTTTGTGTTTTAGTAACATAGTAGTAAAATGAGATTTTGAGGTATCGTATTCCATGTTTTTGGGGACGAGAAGACCGAATATTAAGTCGACTTTGACCAAGGAGTGGAAAATTGAGGTTGTACCAGATGTTCAGCTCCCAAAATTGATTTTTCGTGAGTCAAAAACCTGGAAAATCGTCTGAAATCACAAGCAGTATGTATAATAACACTAGAAAAAGTATCAACACGTGGATCAAGACGATTAAATGGCACTATCAATGATCAAAGATAGTTTAAAAAAAAAAAGCGTACCTAATTTGTGTTTTAGGGGCCAAAATTAATGGAAACCATCAGAAATAGCTATTTCGATTATTACGCATAAAAGAAACAATAAATGAACAGCCAGCATTTCTGTAGACCAATAAAATAATAGAATAATAAACCCATGTGACAAGGACTTTGCAGCGTTTTTTAAATTCTGAAATGATGTTCGTCGTTGATTATATTAACGTTGTGACCCTGATGACATAAACATAAAGGAACATGAGTTTCAACCACAAATCTTACAGAATAATTCGAGTTATTACGACATATTTTTGGAATGTACCGATATAAAATGACTTTTTTCGAAGTAACTTGGAAACTCAGGTCCTAATGATAGTTAAACTATGACGAGGTTTTTGACCGCTGGAATAAGTAAGGTAGGAGGTTCCTGAGGTTCGGCCAGTGAAAACTATTATCTTTACGCCAACGTTTCGTCGAATTTATTCAACATCTTCAGGACTAAATTTACAAACAACGTGAGTGAGACTAGGGTAAAAAATAAAATTAGCATGAACGAATGACTGTGGTAGGCTGACAATACAGATATAGGCATTACAGAAACGTACCTTAGAGATTATGATGATGATAAACTGATGAAGATTATGATTATGATGAACAGAAGCTGATGATGGTGGTGAACAATAATATTGTGCTTATTTAAGCAATTTACTGATGAAACAGGCGTTGGAAAAAACAAACAAAATGGTGTACCTATGATACTAGACAAAATGGTGGATGATAAGCTGCAAAATGGCGGATGATGAGGTTGACATGACTGACTCATGTTGTTTGTCAATTTAGCCCTGAAGATGTTGAATAAATTCGACGAAACGTTGGCGTAAAGATAATAGTTTTCACTGGCCGAACCTCAGGAACCTCCTACCTTAATGATAGTTAATCAAAATGTATAACCATGTACTTCAAAGTTGACATACGACGTTGACAGGTATAACGGGGAATATTTACGCTGTAACCGGACGTTTTCTGATACCCGTGTACACAAAACTGTTCAATTGTTCAATTTTTTCTTTTCAGGGAGGGGCAATCAGCAGATGTCGGGTGGACCTGAAGGGCCTGAGGATAACATGAAACTTCATTCACCGCCACCTCCCAGCGAGCCAATCAATTATAGGCTGTCTATACCTTGGTACGGCCTCATTTCCAGTTCCTTACAAATACCTACCTGAGTATAACGATCGATAAATAATTGGGTTTAACGATGAAGCTTTTATATTATATTACCAGCTGTGTCCGCTCAACCAAGTGGGTGTATAGATCAGGTGCTCCCTAGCAGTGATGATCTCGGGCCAATTCCCGATTGTTAGCGCGTCCCTAGTGATGATATTTGGGCTGAATGTATACCATTTCATTCACCCTGCTGCTGGAAAAGCTTGACGGTGCAAACTTCGGGGCCTTACTGTGAACGAACGGCTGGTCGTATGCTCCGGGTGGCCTTAAAAAACTCCCAAGTTCGAGAACTATTTAAACCCGTAAAAAAAATTCGAGATAAAGCCGTCCTGGAGATTTCAACCCCTATTTTTCACCCCTTAGGGATGACTGACATTAACGCCGAGCTTCGAGGACCAACTAGACCCCAGATGGGACCTACAATCCGAAATCGTCAATTTTGGTTCATGCTAAGAAAAGTGCCAAGTATGGCGTACGGACAGAAATTTTTTTATTGCATTTTCGGATTCTACATACCTTGAAACGGAAACCATCAAATTTTGAGGGGGTTAACAATTTTTTTTTCATGCTCGATTCCAAAGATTCATTATTGAAAATAATAAACCAAAAATCACAGAAAAATAACTATCCATCGAAGGAGAGTGCGGTTGGTCTCAAAATACTTAGAATGGGACCTGCTTTCATTTAAAAAAATATATAAACCTCTTTTGTCACCCGTGCACATACACGGTTCAGTAAAACACAGCGGAACACGCACTCTCACACTGCGATAGACGTAGATACAAGTACCTTACATAGGTACTTTTATCTACGTCATTTCAAGTTGAAACTGGTTGGGGAAATGTAGCAAGACAGCTGTGGGGCAGGGGTTTGGCTACCTCTCTCTAAATCTATCCTGGGATATAACGATAAGAGTGAGAAGTTTAACGTTTTAAATAATCTCAAAAATCAAACTGCAAATGAACATACCTACTCGTGCTATAAGAGTGACGAGACGGGTTTGGGGTGAAGTTTGGCTCGCTGTTTTTGAAGTTCCGAGAACGCTGATTTTACAAATAATTACCTGACATACCTTCGTAAACAGGGCGATTGCAAGAAGAGCGAAAATAATGACTAGGTGGGATGGGGTTCGGAGATGGAGATAATCTCCTGTGGTACAAACAGCGAACATTCAAGTCACGGGCAACGGAGTTGTAAGAAGAGCGAACATCAAGGGATCTAGGTGATGTAAACAGAGCGAGCACTTGATATTTTTGCTTTCCATATCAGCACGACATCGAAGCCTGGTGCTGTTCAGTGTCCTCCTCGTGAAAAAATTGTCAACGTTGACGAAAAATGAGTGCGAACGTTGTGGTTGGCCAACAAGGCAAAACTGTGGGGAAACTGATGGGTACAGGTACTGGAAGGACCGTGATATGGCCTCAGGCGAAATTTCTTGGCGGTGAATGTTATTATTGGTTGTGTTTTTTATACTGACTGGGGTGATTTCAGTCATAATTGGGTTACATAAATGTTTTGCAGATGCTGCAAAAATACATGTTCTGCGTCATTTAACCTGACTATTGAGGCTAACACAGTTAGACAAACAAATAATCGTCGTCAATACAACCACCATTTCAATACCTATCCGACTTAATTCGCCCTATGCCTCGACTGCTACACCCCATACCGCCTCTGCAACTACCTACCTCAAATTGTTGATTGTCTACTCGCCATGTGATTGTTCATGTTGACGATGTTTGATATTTGATGTATTATTTTAATTAAAATGGCCAACCAAACTTGTCCGCTCTTTTTACACATTTATTCACTGCCTTAGTGAAAGCCGTTCGTTCTTTTGGTTTACTATTTTCAATAATGAACCTTTGCAATCGACCATGAAAAAAAAAAAAAAAAAAAAAAAAAAAAAAAAAAAAAAAGCCCCACCCAATTTCAAAATGTCATGGTTTACGTTTCAAGGGACGTAGAATACGAATATCGAATACAAATATTTCTTTCCTCCACCACCCGCGGCTTATCACGAAATTTGGTGTATGGGTCCCGTTTGGTCTCTAGTTCGTCCTAGAAGCTCGGCGTTACTGACATTCAACTCTAAGGAGTGAAAAATAGGGGTTAACATATCCAGAGTATCCATATCTCAGAAAATTTTATTTTGAGGTGTGGGTTTTTTTTTTCATTTTTAAATAGTTTAATTTTTTCTGGATTTCTGAGACCATCCGGAGCATTCTACGATGTTGCCATACAACTGGCCGTAATGAGCAGGGTGCATGCAGGCATCAAGCTGAATAGTTGAGAGTGCAGATCACTGGTCACTCGGCCAGTTTGACGCTATAGCGCAGTGGTAGACGTGACGGACTGTAAACACCAACGTTCGCGGGATCGAAACCCTACCGAGATGATGCGGAGTGAAAAAATTCATTCCAAATCAAACATTTCCCTTCAGAACTTCATTTGTAGTTCTTTTTGCCATTTTAGCTACTGTTTGTCATTGACATTTTAGCAACATTTAACACGTTGTTTTTTAGCAAAATAAAAACAACGGTTATCTATACAGAGAGCTGTGATCTGTAACAGAAGGGTGCTATACAGAGAAGTGTGATCTGTAACAGAAGGGTGTTATATGCAAAATAACAAACCGTTGTGTAGGGATTTGTAGCGTTTTACATACCCCTCGAACCAATTAGCAGGAAGCGTTCGCTCTTTTTACATTCACCTGTAAACTTTAAAAATGCTCTATTCCAAAGGTCCACTATTGAGAATAATAAACCAAAGGGAACACCTAGTTAAAATTACATACTTCAGTCTAGGTATTAAAATCGTGGGAATAACTTCTTAATTTCACAAACGGGAATGGAACATACTATAATACAACAACTAGAAGTCACAGGAATAATAATAATTAGAATACAATAATATTGCATACGATAAATAGCCTAAAAATAGATAGTGCTCTGACCGTTTCGTACCTCATATTGTGATCAACAGCCTGCCAAACGTTCCTGAAAAACCGGCTGTGAGCGCACCCAGCCACCTGAACTCCAGCTATTCAGTCCAAAGCCTCACCTCAGCGTGTCCCTGCGGACCAGGACCCTTACAGTCCCATCCCCGAACATTAACATCTGGTAAGAAGATATCTATACATAAACTGAAACAAACAGAAATAGTTCGATCAGCGTCAATGTAACAAACCTACTGTACCTAATGTAACAAACTAGCAGCTACGCATATCTATAGGGCTCACCCCTCAGAAGTCTTCGTCTGTGGAGTGTCTATGGATGGGCTCACCCCTCAGAAGTCTTCGTATATCCTTGGATTGTGGAAAGTAGCTTTGTGCCCCATGAGCTAATTGATCTTGGAAAGTTGATTGATTAATACCCCATCCCCATCATATGGCTTTTTTCCAAATGCTCATTTCAAATTCTTAGTGGACCAGCAAAAATGTTCTTGATTTTTGACACAACTTCCTGTTCATCCATGGGCACCCAACCATAGATGCCACCATATTCAAGCAGCAGTGCAAAAACGTTAGGCTATTGGCTCACATGTAAATCACGTGTGACAATATATCGACACCTGTGAGGAAGAAGGGCCAATCTGATTTTTTTAACCACCCATCAGATTGGCCCTTCTTCCTCTCGGGTGTCGATATAGATCTTGAAGTTTCGGGAAACAGAAGATTTCATTCATAATTTGATAAGCCCTGTAACAAAAGGTACCTACTAAAGCTAAAAATAGTTACTTCGATAAAATTATAAAAATCCCTTCACAGCACCTATTTATAAACTATCCAATATTTTTTAATTAAAACAAAACACTACAAATTAAATTTGTTAAAAAAATTATTCCGACCTAAATATATTACTAATAATTATGTAATGAAATTGAAGTTTCAACCATTACCTAATGAGAGATAATATTCAATCGCTTTCAGATCGAGAAAGCGGAAGAAGTCCACCTCGCTTGCCCACACCACCATCAGACACTCAAGAAATGAACGAACCAATAAACTATTCCGATAACAATAAATGAATCGAAATCTAGCCAAAAAGTCTTGTACCTCGAAAATGAATGTCACCGCAAGCTTGAATGGATGTAAACTTTTTTGTAACTAGCGACAATGAAGAATCATTAGGAGAGATCTTCGCGATATTCCACAGTACAACTTGAAAAGAACAATAAGGTGAAGTTCGAACATCTTTTGATCTCAAACGTCTTTCTGTACATCAAAATATGATGGATATCCAATTCAGGTGCAATAATCAATTATTTTAGATCTTTCGAATGTCACGTTATGACGTCCCATTTAAATTTAATGCGGTTTTAGGTACTTGTTCGTAAATAACAAAACTTGTTCATAACGATAACGAACAATTATATCACAAGATTTGTATGATTAGTATAGGAATTTGAAGTATCTATTAGGACAATGGAAAATATATAATCAATTCGTGTACTGAAGAAGTTGGCACTAGAAAAAAAATCCCCATTAAAAGGTCGAAGTAAAAATTGGGATTTTTTATAATACATAATATGTACGTACTACCAAATCGTTGCCGGCATTTCTTTGTTTGCCACTCATTCCTTCTTCACAACACAAAAAGCATAACAGAAATAGCATAATACAAATACTTCAGTTTGAATTTATATAACCATCACATTACCCATATTGTGCACGAGGAATGTCATGGGTCGTTGTACATAACACATGTAAATAAATTCTATTAATCGAACAATGCATAAATGGAACAAAATTTATTACATATTGTAAATAAATGCGTTTTTCAGCTTTGGCGTTCCTTTTCATCAAAAGCATTTGTTTCCAGCCAGTACCTTCCAACGTATTCAGGTGATTTATCAAACTGATTTTTCAAAACAAAATTGGTTGAAAAATAAAAAGTGAGGCTGTGAGGTAAATTACAAAAGCCCCCCCAATTACGCTGCAAATCCCTGCACAACGGTTTGTTATTTTATATAGAATACCCTTCTGTTACAGACCACAGAAGGGTTATTTATACACAGCTCTCAGTATAAATAACCCTTCTATATAATATATGTATTATTCTGTACATATTATGTAGATCGCAGACCCTCCGTAGGTTAGTACCTAACCCCGTACTCGTTACTAGGTACCTACCTAAATCACGAGTTAAATGTTGCTAAAATAATACAGCCGATGACAAACAGTAACTAAAACGGCAAAAAGAAACGCAAATAATGAAGTTCTAAAGAAAAATTGTTGATGTGGAGTGAAATAGACGCCCCTTCTGCGTAGATCACTGTTTTCTGTGGTGAATACCTACCTTCGTGGTCAAGTATAATAAACCGTTGTGTAATAACTTGCCCATCAATAATACTTCAACAATTGGTCAAGTTGCAAAAGCACCGATCAACAAAATCCAGCCCCTTCTTGGTAGATGAGCCGTTGTGAAATAATTTACCGCTGTGTAATAATTTACTCAACAATAATACTTCAACGTTTGTTCAAGATTCAGAAGTACCTACCAACAAAATCCAATAGATCCATCACTAATCAAATGAAATAATATCGCAGAACAAACAACTCGACTTCATACAGCCATCCTTGATTATAATCAAGTGCTCCCTAGTGATGATATCAGTGCCGGATTTATACCGTTTGATTCACGATCGTGTTGACGAAGCTATTTGGTGCACACGAACGGCTGGACGTGCAGTGCTCCGGGTGGTCTCAAAAAATTGTTTAGCTCAAGACAAATTTAATATCGTTAAAAAAACCATACCCTTCAATCGAAAGTTTTTGAGATACGGCGTTCTGAAATTTTCAACCCCTATTTTGAACCCCTTAGAGATGACTGACAGTAACGCCGAGCTTCGAGGACCAACTAGACCCCGAACGGAACCTATAACCCGAATTTCGTCAATTTTGGTTTATTATTTTCAATAATGAACCGTTGGAATCGAGCATGAAAAAAAAAAAAAAAATTCTTCCACCCCCCTCCCAAATTTGATGGTTTACGTTTCAAGGTATGTAGAATCCAAAACTGCAATAAAAATATTTCTGTCTGTCCGCCGTACGGGCCACTTTTTTTAGTTACCATGAATAAAAATCGATGAAATTCGGGTTATAGGTTCCGTTCGGGGTCTAGTTGGTCCTCGAAGCTCGACGTTACTGTCAGTCATCTCTAAGGGGTTCAAAATAGGGGTTGAAATTTTCAGAACGCCGTAGCTCGAAAACTTTCGATAGAAGGGTATGGTTTTTTTTACGTTATTAAATTTGTCTTGAGCTAAACAATTTTTTGAGACCACCCGGAGCACTGTACGTCCAGCCGTTCGTGTGCACCAAAAAGCTTTGTCAACACGATCGTGAATCAAACGGTATAAATCCGGCCTGGATATCATAACTAGGGAGCAAGGATGGCTGTATGAAGTCGAGTTGTTTGTTCTGCGATATTATTTCCTTTGATAAATGATGGACTATTGGATTTTGTTGGTAGGTACTTGTGAATCTTGAACAAACGTTGAATTATTATTGGGGGGATGGCAAATTATTACACATCGGCAAATTATTACACAACGGTAAATTATTACACAACGGTAAATTATTATACCACGGTAAATTATTACACAACGGTAAATTATTACACAACGTCTCATCTACCCAGAAGGGGCTGGATTTTGTTGATAGGTACTTTTGCAACTTGAACAACCGTTGAAGTATTATTGATGGGTAAATTATTACCCAACGGCAAATTATTACACAACGGTAAATTATTACACAACGGTAAATGATTACACAACGGCTCATCTACCAAGAAGGGGCTGGATTTGGTTGACAGGTACTTTTGCAACTTGAACAACCGTTGAAGTATTATTGATGGGCAACGGTTTAGGTAGGTACCTAGTAACGAGTGCGGGGTTAGGTACTAACCTACGGAGGGTCCGAGATCTACATAATATGTGTAGAATAGTACATATATGTTATATAGAAGGGTTATCTATACAGAGACCTGTGATCTGTAACAGAAGGGTATTCTGTACAAAATAATAAACCGGTGTGCAGGGATTTGCAGCGTTTTTTTATTGCATTTACGGATTCTACATACCTTGAAACGTAAACCATCAAAATTTAAGGGGGGGGGGGGTTAGAATTTTTTTTTTTTCTCATGCTCGATTCCAATGGTTCATTATTGAAAACAATAAACCAAAACGTGTACAGATTTATAGATTGCCTGGATATAGTTTGGTGTGCCACTAGCGCCACCGCACATCTCAGAACCATATTAGTCATCCGTCCCATTAAGCCTGGTAAACTGAATGATCGGTCTCAAATCGAAACACAGAGCGCTCCTCTCCTAGAACAGTCCGTCAGTTTCTTCTTCTTTTTCTTTCCTCTCTCGAGAAAAATGACGAGGTTCATTTGCACTTCTGTATGCCAAAGGCCAACGGTGCCCCTCGCCCACGAGGCGAATGATGCGAACGCTATCGCAATTGTGACTGAGTAAGCTGAGAGGAAGTTGAAGCGATAAGATGGTGGCAAGAGATCTCGTGGAAATGAGACAGTCGGAGTTGGAAGTCTGAGACAGTTTGCCGGGGATATGTACGGAGATGTAGCCATCCACGCGGTTCATTACCTTGTCAGGAAGAGGCTCCTCGTCAGTATGGTAAGACGAAAATATTTTGATACCTACACGAAATGTAAACAGCGCACAAGCGCACAAGTCCTCAAGGTGCCGAATTGAATTTGATTTATTATTGAGGTTTAGCTTACTATTTTATGTTTTGTTCTATTATTATTACTTCCATATTCCTATTATACACACCGCCAAAAATAGAAAACCATGGAATCTTGTTCAGAAGTGCTCAAAACCATTTTCTAGACATTTTAATTTTTTAACGCATTTTCGTGTGCAAAAAATCTTTAAAAAAACAGTAATATCCAAACATCTAGAGGCCTAGAAATTGAATGTCCAATAACAGGAATTAGTCGTAGCTCAAGAAGGTACGTGTAGGTACCGAGATTTTCTAGATGGTTTTGCGATTGATGTCGCTCTATACGTATCGTGTACGAGTATGTTGGAATTTCAAAATTTCAAATGCCTCCCTCAAAATACTGTCTTTAACAGATTTTCTTTTTGGGTTTTGTTCAACTTGTTGAACTCTTTGAGATTAGAACGAGCTTTCTAGGTGAAAAACAAGTAAATAAAGGAGTTAAGATGGGTTTTCCGATTTTTCGCTTTTCTACGTTAACTGCCGTTAAAATAGACCAAAACTGGTGCGGTTGGTGGCAAAATGTCCGCTAGGATGTCTAGATCATGCCTATTGATTTTAAGCTCGATCGCACTCGATTTGGCTAATTGACAGGAAGAAGTATGTCAATGGGTCCAGCATTTTCTAGATTTACTAGCTAAATGACGTTGGTGTGGTGTCAGGCAGTGGTTGAAAGTGAGGTTTCTATGCAAGTATATTATACTTCCATGCTCGGTATAGTATATCCTCATGATCGGCCAGAACATGGGAGTATTGTGAGACAATCTCCACACCTGAACTTTTTCATGGGCTTCGTACAAGAAAATACGTGCAGCCGGAATGCACTTCGGCTTACCGCTACAGTATCTTACGTTATTTCATAAATATTAACATTGGTGCCGTAAAATAAATTCACATTATAGATTTTTTAATTGTCACAATGGGGTATTCCAGTCATTTTTTAAAAAATTTTTTTTTTCGAAAGTATATCACTTGGGGATAGGTAACGATAATCGGGTCTGTTCGTCGAAAATGGTTGAAGACTTGAACTTTTGACGAGGAGTGTTTTATGTGTGTTTTTTTATTTTATTTTTTAAATATATATATTTTTTACATTTTTAACGTTTTATTTTATTTTTATTATTTTTTATTATTTTTATTATTATTATTTTTGGTCACATGATCATCCTTTTTCTTTCTTTTCTCTTTTCTCTCTTGTTTGAATAATGTATTTCTCCTTTCTTCCTCCATAAGAGTATTTCTCTGTAACTGTAACCAACAACTGGGGTTCTTTTCCTTTTAAATGATGTAAACAATAGTGTTTTCTAAATGTATGTAACTATTGTTTCTAAATGTTTTTTTTTGTATTTACCGAAAACTTCTTTAACCTCTCGATGTGCTAAGATGCTTACTTATTAGTTATATTTAGCTCAGTCATCTCCCCTTATCCGCACAGGGCCCTATGGTTTCCATATTTTAATAACATAGGTACCTACTGAAGTGCATTGCTGTATGTTTTTCGGAATAAAATCTCTTTCATTCATGTGTTGTCACTCAAGAAATGAGTAATTTGCGTTCTACAGTCGGTGATCTCCGATTTCGATCTCGGAATAATGTTGACAGAGGCTATGTTTAAGCTATTAGATCGAAATGCCCACACAAAACGACAGGTGTCAGAGATCACACTGAATACAGTTATGCATCTGGCTCCGTAATCAGTTCATAAGGTAAACTGTACAGTATCCACCACAGGTATTATTATTTATCAGTACACCTGAGGTTTCGTTCGCTTCTGAGGCCCTGAACTACAAAATGAACGCCAATAGCATAAATGCCCGGCAATTAGCTCCAGCAGAAAAGCAAACAAACAACTCCACAATACCGCGGTTATCTGAATAGAAAAATGTCCACCAGTTTTACGCAATAGATTGCTCACCGTCATTTTTCTGAGCCAATGGAAATTTGAATTGGCGTAACGAGTTCAATTACGTTTACAATCACTCCAACATACGTCACTGTTATTTTTCACCGTTTAGGTACTATATTCATTTTGTACATAATTATAATTTCTACCTACTATGATAATTTTGATGAGAAAATGACCATTTCTAAGGGTAAAAAAGTCAGACAGTTAATTAGCTAGTAATAACGAATCAATTTAGTTATGACTGACTTTATATCTATCATAACAGTTGTATGACTGATTTTATACCTACTGATATATATTATATCGAGAGTGGTCCTATAATTTCTTGGCTGAATGATGAATATCTCGAGAGGATGAATTTTCACATATCAACAATAAAAGTGTCAACCAAAATGCGATGATACGAATGCTAATAATATTAGCACTAATCATATTATGATTAGTGAGAATGAGATAGCTTCGAAGCACATCATCTGTACGTCATCTTTCCAATAGGTCAAACGAACTAAATCGCTCGCGATGGAAACCCATCAAATAATAAAACGCTGCAAAGCCCTTGTCACATGGGTTTAAGAACCTTAAGAACCGAGCATGGGAAAAAAACCCTCCAAAATCTTCAGAATCAATTCCCATGTACCTGGGCGTTTTACCCCCACTTAAGATTTTGTTAAATTTTAGTTTCTTGCCTCCCTAAGTTTCCTTGGATCTGTAGATATAGTTAACACCGTCAGTTTTCAAATTTAACCATGTGTATTTTTTTTAAATTTCTTAGTGGCGTAAAGTAGGCAGCGGGGTTAGGATACTTTACCCCACATGATGAAAACACGTGTTTTCTATCGAATTCCGATCCTGGAGTAAATTAAACTACTAGGTTCTCCACTATAGAAACCCCTCTTCAAGTTTAGCTTTAAAAAAAAAATTTTCCCCTTCACAAATAGGTAAAATCAAGGAAATTAGTCTATATAGTCAAGGTGACATAGGAATTTGTGATGATTAGGAAAAACCTCAAACTGCTGATTGGAAAAAATCCATTTAATTAATAGAACTCAATTAAAATTGAAAAGAATTAAGACAATTTTAATTGAGAAAATTGAACAAATTTTTAAAATTTGTTGAGATCTTTCTCTAGAGCTAGTATCACACGAGCATAATATAAAAACGAGCCCATAAAAACATGAATTGGTAGGGCCAAGTTTTTGAAAAATAGAAATCAAGATAAGTAGGTATTTCTGACATTGAAAAACAGAACTTTTCATATTTAGAAAATAGAGCTCTTTCAGAGGACTAGGTATAACATAAACTATGTATAAAAGCAAGTCCATTTAAAAACACTGTTCACAGTTACATTCCCCAGACTTGCTCCAATTCAGGAACTTTAAAAAACCCTCTTTTGTTTATCATTGCAGGCGGTTTAATGGACCCCACAATGTCGTCCCATTCATAAAACATTTCATCTTTACTTTCTGGCCTGGTACGTAAAATCAGAAAATGGAATTAAACCACCTCACACATCGACAGGGAACAGCTTATTATAACCACGCATGTGTTTATGAAATCGAGTTTGCTGTTCAGTGAAATTACTATTTAATTTGAAAGAAAATGGTTATTTGGATTTTTTTGATAGGTAGGCACTTTGCTACCTTTGTTATAGGTAAAACTTCACGGTCAAGCGAATCATCCGAATATTTGGGAATATCTGGCATGTACTCGATTAAGGGCTTTCCTAGGGGGAAGCACGACCACAGAAAAAAGTGATATGCGCGGAAGGGGCACAGTAAACCGTTGTGTAATAAATCGCAGCGTTTTTCGAACAGTTAAACCAACAGGCAAACGTCACCGCTTGAAATTACGTAAAAACAGATTATAACAATCCATTAAAAAATCGACAACGCCTCGCCATTAGGTTATTTTCCACTGGGGAGTTCTCCCAACCTTCACATCTTACCTGCTACACAAGAAAAAAGCCTCGATAACCCAATAGCCCTGAAACTAACTGACCGTGTGAACTTTTGGTTTGGCAGCTGTCTTTTCGTAGATCAAAGATTTTCCCAGATTTAAGGCTAAATGTAACGACAAGTTAGTGAGATTCTCAGATAAGAGATGGCAGCACTATCGGGGGCAAATTTCCTTGACTCCTCACAGGAGAACGAATCAAGATATTTTGAATCTGAAAACGGATTTGATAAGATATCAACCGATAGTTTGGACGAAATCGGTTTAAAAAATTTGCACAATTTTTTTGCGCACTGTTCAAAAAAATTTTTGATTAAATTGAGACTTTTTCAAAAATGTCGCCTTATACAGCAGTGTGCCCATGCATACAGTGTACAAATCCGTTTTCCGAATTGAGATTGGTCAAAAATTACGATCGTAATCCTTAAGATTGGTGAAACAATAGTAGTGCTGACGGGGTGGAGGAGTGCGCGCGCGAGAGGGGCAGTTTGGTGAGGTGGTGCCGGCCGCCTCGACCCCTCGTATGAACGTTCTCCGAATTCTCCTACTCAAGGTCGGCATCAAAATCGAGTCTTCCTGATGTTGGTTGGAAAAGAAGTTTTGTCTGTGAACAGGATTGGGTCAAGCCTTGTCTCACGTTTGTGGACTACGAGAAAAGGGGGGCCTAAGTTGGGGGTAGTAGATTTCGTTTTTTTCTTGAAGGGGATGTGACTGATACGCAAAATCCATGTTTTTGACAACGGTGGCCCCCAAAACTTTGGTCAAAATGCGAGAAACCTCAAAATTTTCGCACTTTTTTTGTTTTTCCCCCATTTTGGCCATGACTTTTTTTGTTTTTGACAAAAAGTGTACATTTTGAAACTGAATTAGATTTGCTAGAATACTAGAATAGGCTCGGTAGACTCAATAGTTTCCGAGATACAGCTAAAATACCATACCTACCACCACTCTCAAAACCGCGTTGTGAAATCCAATTTTTTTTCTCGTATTTTTCGCTATATCTCCAAAACGTATTGTCACATCCGGAATTTAGTAGTGAAGTATTTCAAAACTCAAATAATTTTAGATTGTATTGCAAGTTGTGTCCCTAAATACATACATACAGACTACATACACACTTTCAAAATAATTTTGTTACTTTTGCGCACTGCAACAATTTTGTATTGTTCACAAAGATTGGCAGGTACCTACAACAGCGTGCCTACATGCATATAGATGTTTCAAAAAATACAAGTCGATAATGAATCTAGTCTTGAAAAATTAAACTGGGTATTTCAAATCTGAGCAGTATCGAAATTAGGGGGCATATAGGTACAGATCATCAAACACTTGAAACATTTCTGCTGTTGAATATACTATATTTGCTTTCAAAATAAAGTATTATACTTTGAGGAATTTTCATCCCAAGTCCTGGGTAGGCTCCCGTATTTCCAGCGAACGTGGTATCCTTGGATCAATAATTTCTGGGAGCAGAACATTTTCATAACAATATTTCAACTTTGTTATCATTTTGTCCTCCCAGAATGAGCGATCCCTTTGTATTATCTCGTAATGTAGATCCCTAGGGGTCCACACTACGAAAAAACAACGCTCTCTCATCGTTATTTCCAATTGTCCTTGAATTTGGAAGAAGTAGTCGCTAGTTTTTTCAAGTTTTTTATCTTTACCCAAACAAAAATTTTTAAATTTGTGTCCAGAGTTTTCGCTCTGGAAACACTAAAGTTTCGCACCATAGTAATGCACCAAACAGACTCATGAAACCTACTAAACACTATGATCGCAACATTTTCCATGGAAATTGGGTAACGGAGTTACGAAATATGGACGCACGCGTTGTTGTAGAAGTCCATTTTTGTGAAGCCAATTTTTGTTGGAGCAGTGCAATAAAGTTTTGGCACATCAAAAACATCAGGTAGGTACATACTGTTGGCAAAGTAAATACCATTCAGATTCATCGACTATAATAGTTATGTAAACACAGTTGCATAAACGTCACCTGATTTCGAAAAAATCAAATCCAAATCAAATCGAAGTGTCGGCTTCTTGGAATTTGGGCAACCTTTTTGGCGAGTTCATAAGAGGAACTATCTAGGTACTCTGTAAGCAGATACCTCGTGACATGGATATATGTGTAGGGGTTATTATTATCTCTATCTCTATCCTTATTATATTATAAATTCGAATCTTTGTCTGTCTGTGAAAATGTGATTCTTTTCACGGCAAAAAGCATATATACCTATTTATGTTATCACAATATATGTACAAAAGTAAATAAAAAACGCTGCAAAGTACTTGTCACATGGGTTTATTATTCTTGCGGACATATAGAACTGTACTCCATCAATATCAAAATGTCAAACAATTTTTTCACCATTTATAAACAATGTGCCATTAATTCGTTTTTCCCGTGTTTTTTCCGATACTTTTAGGTAACAAACATCCCTAATATAGATACCATCTTTGGACCAACCCCCACCTACCCTCCAAATTTGAATCACATTCGACCATTTTTACGGTAATTATGGGCGTTACTACCCGTTCAACGGTTTTCACTTCAAAACTCCTAAAAAACGCCTCATTTTTACCAGTTTTTTGTCCATAAAATCCAAACCGTTGGTCCGATCGAGCTGAAAAGCTTGCGGGCACCATGTCTGCCCTAGATGAGTATTTGGTGCAAATTTCGACTCAATTGGACCAATTTTGAGGCAGTTATGCGTGACACGGCGGACGGCGACGGACATTGCATTTTTTGAATCTAGACACCTTGAAACGTGTAAGAAAAAATTTTGAGGGGGTGTTCCAAAAAATTTTTGCTGAACGACTACATAGGTGTATTATTCACAGAATAATAAACCAAAACGATTTATTCATCTTCTAATAGACAATCACACTCTAGGATACCGCACCAAGCCAGTTTCCGAAAATACCAATTTTGGGAAAAAGTGTCTAAAAATGTGAAATTTGAGCCTATTTTGAAAAATATGTGCTTTTAGGAATCACGTATCAAAATTTTAGGGACGTATCGACAAATTTGGGAAAAATCGAAATAAGACTTATTTTTGGCGATTTTAGCTAAATGGCTGAAGCGATTTTGACGTACTAAACTCCAATCGACGCGCAATTTTATGCTCCTCATTCTAGCATAATTATAGTGAAAATAGTTTTCGAGAAGCGAAAAAGCTGAAAAAGGTCCGAAAATTTCGCAGTTTTTTGGCTCTCAAAAGTTTAGCACAAGCCAGAGTCCGTCGCAAACTCACATTACTCGTATTATGCCCAAATTCGATTAAAATAATTTCCAGCTAGTGCACATTTATTAGGCAGCAAGCACAAGTCCAATTTGACTTGGCTATGACCCAATCCTGCTCACAGACAAAACTTCTTTTCCAACCAACATCAGGAAGACTCGATTCCGAGAATGTTCATGCGAGGGGTCCAAGCGGCCGAGGGGTCGAGGCGGCCGGCACCACCTCACCAAACTGCCCCTCTCGCGCGCGCACTCCTCCACCCCGTCAGCACTACTATTGTTTCACCAATCTTAAGGATTACGATCGTAATTTTTGACCGATCGAAATTCTGAAAACGGATTTGTACACTGTATGCATGGGCACACTGCTGTATAAGGCCACATTTTTGAAAAAGTTTCAATTTAATCAAAAATTTTTTTGAACAGTGCGCAAAAAAATTGTGCAAATTTTTTAAACCAATTTCGTCCAAACTATGGGTTGATATCTTATCAAATCCGTTTTCAGATTCAAAATATCTTGATTCGTTCTCCTGTGAGGAGTCAAGGAAATTTCCTTCATTTTGGTGCTGCCACGTGGTGGCAGGTTTTGCAACTAAAAGCGTTACATTTAGCCTTAATGCCAAGGCCTTAGCAAAGCCGTCAGTTCGGAATTGTAGGTAGCAGAGCGAAATGAAAGTTGGTAGTTACATTATACATTTCATAGGCCGAAATAACGTCAAACTTACTACTTCCCAAGTAATACTACTGAAAATCCCTCGTAGGCAAGAAGGTTCGAAAGCAATAAAATTCCAAAGAGTTTTCTATATGGACAGAAAGTGTTGCTCACCCATACAATTATTATCGTACCCGCAAAAAAAAAACCAAGCCGCAAAAAGGATTAATGGCTATTTCCCCCGCCAAAATAGCATGCTCGGTGATTCGCTCCTCGCTTTTGGATGTGCATATATACTCGCAGAAACCTGTTCATTCCCCCTAAACCTTGAAATTTCTTCTAACGCTCTTAGGCGGGGGCTTTTTGAAGTTGTTGTAGGTAGTTGCAGTTAACTGTAGGTATATTTGTGTTGTCCATAAAAATTAGTTTTAGAACACTCTGAATCAAAAATCCGAGTTTTGTTTTATTATTTACAATAATGAACCTTTAGAATCGAGCATAAAAAAAAGAAAACAAATTTAAAACAAATTAACCTGTCTTCCAAAGTTGATGTGTACGTAGAATGTTTCAAGGTACGTAGAATCCAAAAATCGAATAAAAAAATTCTGCCTGTCAGTCCGCCATACTTCGCACTTTCCTTAGTTACCACGAACGAAAATTAATGAAATTTGGCATGTAGGTCCCATTTGGGTACTAGTTGGTCCACGAAGCCCTCGGCGTTACTGACAGTCATCTCTAAGGTGTGAAAAAACGCTGCAAAGTCCTTGTCACATGGGTTTATTATTCTATTGGACATACGTACAGGAATGTTGGCTGTTCATTTATTGTTTCTTTCACTTGAAATAACTGAATACCTATTTCTGATGGTTTCCACCATTTTTGGCCACTAAAACACGAATTAGGTACGCTCCTCTTTTTTATTTTTCATATTATCTTCGATCATTGGTAGTGCCATTTAATCGCCTTGATCCACGTGTTGAAACTATTTCTAGTGTTATTACACAAACTGATTGTGATTTCAGACGATTTCCCAGGTTTTTGACTCACGAAAAATCAATTTTGGGAGCTGAACATTTGGTAGAACCTCAATTTTCCGCTCTTTGGTCATTTACACACATTTTCACTCTTAACACCCCTGGGTATATTCCGATCGGGCTGAAAAGTTTCGGGACACAACTAGGGCCAAAATGGAGCATGTTTGCGCAAGAACGAATTTTTTAGACGGAAAATGAAGCCGGTACACGTGATACGGCGGACGGACATAGAGTTTTTGGAATCTACGCACCTTGAAACGGAAAAGAAAAAATTTTGAGGGGGTGTTATAAAAATTTTTAGCTGAGCGAATACAAAGTTGTATTATTCACAGAATAATAAACCAATAGAGGCTGACATTTCCAAGGCGCCGTTATGTCGAATTTTTCATGTTTTCAAAATGGGCCCGAACTGCGGAATCTTTTGAGGCCACCGGAGCCGTTCGTTCACAGCAAAGTAAGGCCCTGAAGTTTGCACTGAAAAGTTCGTCAACATGATCGTGAACAAAACGGTATAAATCCGGATGGCTATATGAAATCGAGTTGGTTGTTCCGAGATATTATTTAATTTGCAGAATGATGGTTATTTTGGATTTTGTTGGTAGGCACCTACTTTTGCAACAAGGAATGTTATGCTACATAAATAACAACAAATAATATTAATGATAGAATTCTTGGATCTACCGCATATTATAATATAAAATAATGAAAATATAATTCCCCGGCCGGCTCCATTACTCGATTTAGGGCTTTCCTGAGGGAGCGCGAGGGTAGGCATTGACCACAGAAAACAGTGATCTACGCAGAAGGAGCATCTATACCGGTAAATTATAAACCGTTTTGTAATAATTTGCAGCGTTTTTACGCCTGAAAAGACACAATTATGAGCTCAGAATTACATGGTTTAGAAAACACAAACTATTACAGAATTTCAACTATTACTACAGAAGAGGATCATCGAAGATCATAAGTTGATAACTATTAGAATGGGCATTTCAACCTGTTTTAATTCATTCTCTTGACAGCAAGATCTCAGTGAGAGCTATCAAAGTAAGGTGCAATATTTTGATCAGATATGGACCAAAAAAAGGTGGGCAGAAAGCGTAATGACGTGATGTGAGTATAGTTCGAGTTCGTACGAGCCAAAAATCTGGAAAAGAGTAACGAACTTTGTATGGATGCCTTGGAGCATTAAAAATCGTTTTAGGTCGTGTTTTGTCTAGAAAATATTCCAATGGGCAATGACCGCAATAAAATCACGCCCCAGGCTCCACATGTTGTTAGGCATTGTCGTAAAAATACAAAAATATAAAATCCGAGCCAAGAGCCAATTTTTACTGCCTAAGCGAATAAACAAAACAATCCCTTGGATCCTGTTGACGGAAGTCGCCAGGTAGAAGGGGAACCCCGCTCGTTCCCGCCAGGAAAGTCAGCTGCGAGGCCTTCAGCGGCTCAGTATCCCAATCGTGTTCCTCTAGTCAAGTTATGCTACGGCACATCGCACCTCCGCGCGACAGAGATCGACGAATCGCCGTTCAGGTAATAATCCACATTTCACCGGCTCGATGCCTATTAATAGGACGGGTATAGGAGGAGAAGTTGTTTGGGAGTTTTATTTTGAGAGTCAACGCAAGGAAAGCGGGCACCGTCGGTCAAATACCACACATCAACAGGTAGGAACGAAAAGGTAATGACTAGGGCCTGGATTTCGGCATATTTGGAAATGTCTTTTTTAGTCGGTATCTTTTCTCACTTTGTCGTTCTGAAGCGTTCCCATCCTATTTGAGTCAAACATTTTAAATTTAACTTTCCATTTATCTGCATTTATTTACATTTTTTGGCAAATTGGTTCATCTTACGAAAATTTGCATACACGAGCGTATTTCCAGAAATTATAAAAGAAAATTTAAAACCCGCAAAAACTGGGGGGGGGGGGGGAGAGAAACTGGCGAAAAAGTTGCTTTTGGAAAATTGTGACAAGCTGTTTTGCCTGAAATTGGGCGTTAATATTACTGAGGTTCTAACGAAGTTTTATTAACTCTCAAAATCCAATATTTATGGGTCAAAAACCTGTGAAAATGTCTGTAATCACCAGAAATCTGTATAACACAGGAGGTAGTATTAACAGGTGAATCAAGATAATTCAATTACAAGTTGAATGATCGAAGACAATTTGTCAAAAACAGGAGCTCAATACGAGTTTTTGCGGCCTAGATTCGTGAAAACCGTCAAAAATACACTGCCAAGGACACGGCACAGAAGCTTCCTCGTGGCCTTCACAGATTGTCACCATTAAATTTTCATACATAAAGATTCAGAGTAATTAACGGATTAGTTAACATAAAGATCCAGATTAATTAACGGAATTATTTAACTGTTATTTAATAATAAGGGTACCAAATTCGAAGTTAGTATTCACGCTTTAAGATGAAGTAATTAGTCCACATATAGAACTGAGAACGCAAAGAGTCCCTACCTATCAAATTTCAACTTCCTAGGGTGAACAGGAGAGAATTTAGCACATCAGCTGAGCAGGGTGCAGAGCCCGTCATTTCATTCGTCAACGCAGAGGCCCTTCCAGGTTTATAGTTCTATGGTCTGGAATGCTCGACGTTTGGAATAATTAAATCATGATGAATGTCGTATGGGACCTTACCCGCATCATCCCTGAAAATCTGACCAAAATCCGTTCAAAACTGATGGAGTTATATGACCGTAACAAGAAAATCTTGTTAGCGCCTGCGCAGAGGCTACCGTTGATTCGATCATGATGAAACTGATAGGGGACCATCTAGCGCTAAACCCACAAAATTCCTGAAAATTTGATTGAAATCGGATCAAAATTGTGGACGTTATGGCTGTTGCAAGGAAATGTGGACAGGCAGACACGAAACCAAATTTGCTCAGGAGGCCTATTTCAATATTACTACACTCGAAAGAGACACGAACAGCCAACAATTTTGTACGTCCAGTAGGAAAATTAAACCCATGTGACAAGGATTTTGTTAGTTTAATTTGACCGGGCTAACGGAAATTATTACAGTCATGAAAGACGGAGGAAATCGGGCCTGGTCATGACACTAATTTCGTCGCATACAAATCGCCGCCAGTGACAATCGCTACCGGTCGGGTCCGTTCAGAACTCCAGCTACTCACCCCACTAATCTATATTTTTACTTGAGTACCGATATAGGATATTTTTTCCTTCTGGAGATGCGAGCTTGAGAGCAACTAGACCACTTGTCTACTAAGATATAAAAATAACGCAAAAATATATTACTTGAATTTACAGCCTGCTGTAGTATGGCGATTGTCAGTCATTTTCAGGTAGACATGTATTCGTTCCAAAGGGCATCCCACTACCTATTAAACGCGAAAGGTCTGGGGATTATCATGTTCTCACTCATGTTGCAGACCATTTTCTACGCGTTAACGTCAACATTATCAACAATAATCGCTACACACAAACTAATACTGTAGGTGCCGGCCGCCGTAATTAACGAAACTATCGAAAATAATTCGTATTTTTTTGCATTCCTCTATGGGGAGTAGTTATTATGTCTGCAGCATGAAATGATGAGTTGTTTTCATTAGGAATTCAACTGAGAAAAGGATGTATAAATTTAAAAAAACTAAGCCTGAAGCAGGTAGGTCATGTATGTGTCAAACTGCGATTATCACCTAAGTGTATAACAACGCTGCAAATGATTAAAAAACGGTTTATATGTTCCGGCGTAGATCACTGAATTCCTGAAGACCCTGATTTAGCAGGGTCGTATTGTGCAGTAGATACCTACCTATCTGCGCGCGCACGCACACACAAACGATAAACATGCCACCAGAGTCTTCAGCTCTCTTAACGTTTGGCAATTAGAGGTACATAAATTAATATGCATTTTCCCAAATCCCCCATCTCATGTTACGCGCCAATACTGATCCACGAGCATATCTGAAATTTCCCTGTCATATTTGGAATTCTGATGGACGTTGAAACAAAGGAGTCCCCTCGGCATATTCCAAAATTTCAACCAAATTAGAATGATTCGTCTGGTCGTAAATAAATAACTTGCTCCTACTAACAAATAGGTAGGTAACGAAGTACCTATCATCAAAATCCAAAATGACCATCTTCCTTAAAATGAAATATATCACGAGACAACAAACTCGATTTCATAAAGCTAGGCATGTTTGAAATCAGCCCTATCAATGACATCTGGTCTGGAGTTATGTATACCGTATGAGGTACCTACGATTCACACTCATGTTGACGAAGGTTTTCGGTTCAAACTTCATAACGCTCCG
This sequence comes from Leptopterna dolabrata, assembly GCA_954871275.1. Classification (NCBI taxonomy): domain Eukaryota; kingdom Metazoa; phylum Arthropoda; class Insecta; order Hemiptera; family Miridae; genus Leptopterna; species Leptopterna dolabrata. Next base: position 9,480,009 of record OX940984.1, on the reverse strand, counting down.
GGTGGTCTAAAAAAATCCGCAAGTTCGGAATTAATTTAAAAAGTCGTAAAAACCATATACCATTCTATCGAAAGTTTTCGAGCTATGGCGTTTTGAAAATTTCATCCCCTATTTTTCACCCCTTAGAGATGACTGACAACAGTAACACCGAGCTTCGAGGAACAACTAGACCCCCAAATGGGACCTACGAACCAAATTTCATCAATTTTGGTTCACAGAAATTTGTTCATTTCATTTTCGGATTCTACGTACATTCTTATCTTGAAACGCAAAACAAAGAGTTTGAGGGGGTCAACCCCCCCCCCCCCCCCCTTCCAAACATTCACTACTGAAAATAATAAACCATGACTTGATGAATTTGGGAACCACAAACGGATAGAACAAAGATCATCTGGTTCGGAATCTAACTCGAATAGATGATGCGGAAATATGCCCCATCTCTCTGTAGATCTCTCTTCTGTAGATGATGTACCTAACATCATCTATGGGTACTACCCGAAAACGCCATGTTGTTTTGTGAATAAATCATCAGACTATATAACAGCTAGTAAGTTGCAATAGTCGAATTCGTTATTCCCATTCCTTAAAGATGAGATGAACGTTTTATACCCTCAACTGGAAGGAATGAGCATCAACATAAAGCGACGATTAACGAGCAGAGACGTTGTCAAGGCATTAAATTGCTGTAGTTTCGAGTCTGCTAACTTAGCACGAGCATTGCGATCACATCGGAGTAGAAAAATATTTTACCTTCCGATATCCAGATTTCCATAACCGTTTGGCGTTTGTGAAATTTCACACCGCCATCTAACAAATGCCTAGTTAGAAAATCTAAGTCGTGTTGTGCCTGTGAGTCACGACATGGTGCAGGCCGAACGGTATCGTCTCGTCACTCGTCACACACCATGTAGCACGGAACATATTATTAGACCAGCTAAAAACTAAGCAGGGATTCATGGGCTTGTGATACTTCAGAATCCGGGACGGGACTCAACAACAAAGAGACTGAATCCATTCGAATAATCGAATAGACTACTAATAGTTTCAATTCGATGATTCGAGTAGACCAAATCACAGGATGTGTTTAGAATGAAATATAAATAGGGTCAAAAGCCCCGTTTGTCTCTCTTGGCCCCCATTTTCGATGCTTCCGGCCACTTCGCCACAAAGTGGAACTGTCTCCCCGAATTGGAAGTAGAGTGGGACAGGTTCGCGGATTTTCCAAAATGGTTATTATCAAAATCCTTCTACGGCCCATGCACAAGTTGCACCTCAGGACCTACATACTGACTGGATAGGCTGGGATTGACTGGTTCTTGAGGGTTGATCAGTGATAAAAACGCTCCACTAGGCCTTTGAGTATCTATGTATCTATCGAGAGCAATGTATCTATGTATATAGTTATTAGCAGTTTAGGTACCTAGCCATATCTGATACATATGTCCTATGTAATTACAAGCCTGAAGAAGATCAAAAAATAAATCGAAACGGCGTCCTAGTGCAGCGTTTTTATCACAGATCAACCAGTTTGTATTGCATGGTCAAGAACCCCCCTTGAGATTCCCTACATAATATAAATTATTATATTATGTCTTCTGTATTATGTACTCAACCGTGACAGCAAGGAAGAAACATATATACGGGTGAAATTAGTTGTCCATGACGATAATAAGCAGTATTTAGTAGGATATTTTCTAATAGTCAACAGTTTTCACGTTTGCGCTTGCTCAGTCGCTACTACTGTTCCGAATGCGACAAAATTCATATGGCACCAACGAGGACTAACCCTGAACTACCATCAACATTTGAGCAAATCGGGACCGTAGGGTTGTGAGCTATGTGGGTTCGACGTTTTCACGTTTGCTCATGCGCAGTGACTACTACTGTTCCGAATGTGACAAAATTCATACGGGACCAACAAGGACCTATCCCCGAACTACCACCCAAATTTGAGCCAATTTAGACCATAGGGTCGTGAGTCACAGCGGTGAGCGCGCGCGCACACACACACACTCAACTACTTGAAGGAGCTGAAATTTCCATTTTGGTTTATTATTTTCAATAATGAACCATTGGAATCGAGCATGAAAAAAAAAATTCTTACCCCCCCTCAAAATTTGATGGTTTACGTTTCAAGGTATGTAGAATCCAAAACTGCAATAAAAATATTTCTGTCTGTCCGCCGTACGCCGTACGGGCCACTTTTCTTAGTTACCATGAAAAAAAATTGATGAAATTCGGGTTATAGGTTCCGTTCGGCGTCTAGTTGGTCCTCGAAGCTCGACGTTACTGTGAGTCATCTCTAAGGGGTACAAAATAGGGGTTGAAATTTTCAAAACGCCTATACCATTTTTTTACGTAAATATTTTTACGGTTTTAAATAGTTCTTGAACTTGCGAGTTTTTTAAGACCATCCGGAGCATCGTACGTCCAGCCGTTCGTTCACAGTAAGGCCCCGAAGTTTGCACCGACAGGCATTTTCGACTCCAGTGTGAATGAAATTGTATACAATTCAAACCAAATCTCGTAACCAGAGACGCGCCCACAATAGGAATTTGTGAATACGGCCAATCATTGGTAGGGATCACCTGATTATATTGGCGGAGTATGAAGTCGAGTTGGTTGTTCTGTGATATTATTTCGCTTGAAAAATGATGGCTCTTTTGGAGTTTGTTGGTAGGTAGTGAAACTTGAACAAACGTTGAAGTATTATTGATGGGTAAATTATTACTACGGTAAATCATTACTCAACGGTAAATTATTACACAACGGTTCATTATACCATCTACGTAGAAGGAGCTGGAGTTTGTTGGTAGGTACTTTTGCAACTTTTTTCACTCCTCATCAACAATTTCTTTTCAGAACTTCATTATGTGTGTTTCTTTTTGTTAGGTACTGCTTGTCATCGGCAGAATTATTTTAGCAACATTTAACTCGTGATTTAGGTAGGTACCTAGTAACGAGTACGGGGTTAGGTACTAACCTACGGAGGGTCTGCGATCTACATAATATGTATATAATAGAATAGTACATATCATATTATATAGAAGGGTTATCTATACATAGAGCTGTGATCTGTAACAGGAGGGTATTCTATACAAAATAATAAACCGTTGTGCAGGGATTTGCAGCGTTTTTTTCGATGGATCTGTATTCAGCGCGGTCGAAAATGGGGTAACCCCCCCCCCCCCCTTAAAATAATGAAAATTGCCTAAAAAGTGAACAAAAACGTAAGGCCTCGGCCACTTCCGAGGGGCCGAGCCTAAGAATCTCTGTCAACTCAAATACAAGTCGACGTTCTATAAATAATCAGGTGCCGACACGGATACCTATATAAGAAAAAAAACTATTCAAGATTATCACGTTTTGTACAGGTGAGCCAAAAAACTGGGAAAATCATGAAAAAATCCGTGGAATACTGGACCAGATATCTCTGCTTCATTTCTCACTCTTCCAGCATTGTAGATAAAATTAGATTAAAACTACGGATCTACAACAAACAGTTCAGCTGTCACTGGGTTTCTCTTCAACTTGAAAGTTGCACTTCACACACCGGATCTAGCTGAACTATGAGAACAAACAGGTCGATGAAATCCAGTTTCTTAGCGGACAATCGTGACAGGTCATTGACTTCACGCTTTGTACCGTACGTATCCGCAAAAGGTGACTTGGCAGGTGGTGGGAAGAGCTGAGCAAATGAGAGAAATAACCAGAATTATTGAACTAGGAGAGGTGAAGCAGCATGGAAACAAGTCAGTACGAACTTTATGCGCCTAATGAGAAAAACGTTGATTTCTTTTGCCAGTGGCATTCGTCTACATGTCCTAATGGGTCTTTGTAGGTTGAAAACTGAGGGTCTTCTTGTTTTTGGGACCATGGTATTCGCAAAACAATTAATTTACTAATTTAATGGGTGATCGATCTTATAAATAAAAGAATTCATCGTTGGTTGCTATGGATGGAAACATCTTCTATGCTTGAGAATAACAGCAGTAGTAAGGCTTGCTTCTTATTCTGTAGGTACATGCTCTAACCCTCAAAAGGGTCTTCGTCAGTCTACAAATGATGATATTATTAAAAATGATATAGTTGTTAATTAAAATAAAATATATAATAATTAAATCTGTATCTAAAACTATCTGCGTAAATAATACAAGACAGGGTTCTCTACTATCTGGAGAGACTTGAGTTGTCCACTGATACAATTTCTTTTCATTCACAATACATTATGAATGAGTAAAGTGGAGCTCTGAGGAGCAGTTTCACTATATGAAAGGCATATCATGAAAGTAGGCACCTACGTACATCTCTATTTGACAGAAGATCGCTGGAATAATGAGATTACTGGCGCAAGTATTAGTGAGCGTGATGCGTTCCTTACACGATCAATATTATTGATAATACTGCATGATACTGACAATAATATTGATCGTCTACAGTGAGAAATGAGTACTGATGGTTGATACTGAAGCGATATTGAAAGAAATCCGGATTTTCTGTTCTCCGATCGTCAATATTTAAAAGTGGAGGGAATATTGTCAATATTATTGAGCGTGTAGTGGTGGGCGTCTACATTATTGTCAGTAATCAGCTCGTGTTGCAATCTCATCAGGAACGGACATAACGTTTCGTGTCGGAGAGATATATGTATGAATACTACGGGACATCGCGACACCATGGATAGAGATTTTGACAGTTCAGCTGGACGGTATGTGATGAGAAGAATCGACCCCTAGAAAACGAAGCCGTTCGGACCTTCATTGAGCAATTTGACCATCTGTAATTATTTGTCGAACATCCTTTCGTTCAATCTGAAATAATTTTTGAAGTCTTCCTCATCTGTTGAGCTGATTTCCCTCAGCAGCCTTATATGAGAATAATCTTCACATTTTTTTAACCAGTTTTTCATCCACCGTTTTCTCTGTAATCGACGAATACTTCCAACAGCCATAATTATGGCTAGACATGCTTTCTTTCGATTGTCCATGTCTCAAAACATACAGACACTTGAAAAACCACAACTTCACTTGTCTGAATGACAGAAACTGACGCACTGAACACATTTATTGATTAAAGTATTGACAATAATATGGAACGTGTAGGGTAAGGCAATATTGATGGTGATATTGAATAGGAGGATCAATATTATTGACAATGCTGATATTGACAATAATATTGATCGTGTAAGGCCCGCTGTCATCCTGATTATCATCGAACCATTCATAATACAGACTAACCATGATCATACAAACCACTATCAATTAATTCAGCTCTTACCAAGCCACAGTTGTTCCTGCGCCACAGTTGCGCAGCCTGTATAGTTCCTGAAGCGCTATGGAAGTTTTCAAGAGTTGCCACACTTCGCCGAGGTTCATTTTTAAAGCCATCTAATTGAGCAGAGCAATTGGTGGACTTGGTGTCCATCAATCTCTCTCACCCGCAGGCGCCTCCGCTCTTGCCGCGTGTGAAACTGATCTGACCTTGCCATCTCATTTAGAACAATGAAATATTGCAAACAGCACAGCTGGGTGGGCAGTATGACTCCGGTATATTCCACGGGCACCGCCATGTAACGAGTTGCTCTGTTTATGGCTCGATAAATATTGTCATAAATTGTATTGCACCGTTTAAATTACAGACGACTAACACTACACACATAGATGCATAATGAAACACCCCGCGGGGTTGGAATTGTGACACTGAGGTAAAGTTGAACACCTGACAGTACTTAGTTTCAGTTTTTCTGTCCCAGAGGAAAATTTTGTTTATACGTATTATTTATACACAGACCAGAGAAAACCACCATTCGACTACATTTTCTGTTTATTAAATTCGAATAACTACCTAAGGTATGCAGGCAATTCAAAGTTTTAGTTTCATGGCAATAAGGGTAAAGTAATGAAATTATCGTACAGGTGATAGCGTCACTGGTGCCAGTAATATTTTCAGTAAGAAAGATAGTTTTGATACATTTCTTTCCAGATATCGGATTTCCGAAATGTTTTTGGAACAAGTCCCCTTCATCCTCACAAGAAAGGTATTTTGAACTTCTTTAAGGTGAACCTATCATGAAAATTGAGCAATTTTTTTTGGTTTGAGCTGTAATACACCCAATCCTCACTCGAGGCCCTACGTTTGCTAGTAAAGAATTACTTTTGGAATGAGCTACAAGTCTTCAGATGGTTACAAATTAATCTTCTTTGACCGATCTCAAAGAACGATTCATTCATTCATCTTTGGCGCTACAGTCCTATAGGAGAACCTGGGCCTCCTCAGTTATCCTCCTCCACTCGTCCCTGTCAAGAACAGCCGCGCGCCATCTTCTAACTCCGTGGCCCCGGTTATCTGCCTCCACATCATCCACCCATCTCATGCGCGGCCTGCCTCGTCTTCTGGAGCCACCTGGATGTCCGTAGACCAGCCTTCTTGGCACCCTATTCTGGTCCATCCTCTCAAACGTGTCCGATCCAACGGAGTCTGCCATTTTTAATGAACGAAACTATATCAGGCTCTCGGTAAAGTTCTCTAAGTTCCTCGTTCGTTCTTATTCTCCATCTCTGTTCCTCCGGGTCGAAGATGGGGCCGTAAATTCTTCTGAGAACTTTTCTCTCCCAGGTTCGGAGCCTCTCTTCCCACTCTTTGGTTGCTGGCAAGCTGGGAAATGATGACCGACCATCTCGATAGTATCCGGATGCTGAGCAAAAGCATTTCTTAAGGTCCTCATGTACATCGTCTTTTGCTCATTTACCATGAGACCACGAGCTCCAGCTACACGCTCAAATTCCTCGAAGGCTCCAGAAAGTGCTGACATCGATCTGGCAACAATTGCTAAATCGTCTGCATAAGCTGTGCTGCGTCATCCGATTGTATATTGTGCTTCCCGGGTTCGTTCGGATCACTCTTATTGCACCTTCTAGACAGAAGTTGAACAGGCCTGGTGCTTTTGGGTCCCCCTGTCTCAGTCCGTTGTTAACATCGAATAGTGCGGTTTGGTCCCCTTGTACTTTTACAAGGCATTTAGAGTTCTGCAGAGTCATCCTGACCAACCTAACCAATTTCTTAGAGATTCCGAAGGCTAAAAGGTCCTTCACGAGTGATGTCCGACTGATGCTGTCATAAGCTTGTTTTGCATCTACAAACAGGTGGTGTAGAGTTATGTCATATTCATATGACTTCTCTAAGATCTGCCACAAAGAAAATATCTGGTCAGTCGTGGATCGCCCAGGTCGGAAACCGCTCTGGTATTCACCAATCTCTCTGTCGGCAAGATACTGGAGCCGCTTGCTAATGGCGATAGCTAAAATTTTGTACGCGACACACAGCAAAGCAATGCCTCGGTAATTCGCGCATTCTAGTTCATCACCCTTTTTATGGATGGGACATATTACTGACGGGACCTATCATGAAAATTGAGCAATTTTTTTTGGTTTGAGCTGTAATACACCCAATCCTCACTCGAGGCCCTACGTTTGCTAGTATAGAATTACTTTTGGAATGAGTTACAAGTCTTCAGGTGGTTACAAATTAATTCTTCTTTGACCGATCTCAAAGAACGATAATATAGAAAAAGGGTGTCGAGTAGGTACCTACCATTACGACTGATGTGACACATTAATGAAATCGTGGAATGAAAACGAATTCATGAATGAAAAGCCATGTTCGGTTTATATATGTTCGAGAGAGAAAGCGAGTTTGTTATTGACGGTGCTGGTTATTCTAATTGTGCCCCTTTCGTTTCAACCATCTGCATAGGAGTTGGAGCCAGTCAAACGTAACACGAAGGAATCGTGGCTAACCGATAAACCCCCATGACGAACAAGGCTAACAAAAGAAGAAGGTTTGGTGTGATGGAGAGCAAACACCGCGTGAAATCTACTGGATTCGGCAGATGCGGGAGTGAGGAGTATTGACTGGTTCTTCAGTAAATTAATATGAACCAAAATAACTGTAAGTTTGAGAGCCTACAACATCTTCTACGTATCTTATAGTTTTAGCGCTATTATTATAGACATTTCGACATCAAGCGATAATAATACCGATTCAGGATGTCTCAGGATCGTAAGCCAATAAAAAGCATTTTTGAACTAAAAAATGGATCGACTTCAAGCCTATCCTACCTAAAAAAATATAGGCTTGTTTCAACTACCATCAACGTCAATTCTTAAGGACAGCCACATAATTTATTGTAGCAGAACATGCGATAAATCACAAGCAATATAATAATATAACATTTTCGTACAGCTTGAGTTCATGAAAACACCTAAAAATACCGGTAAACATAATGAACGCAATGGATCTGCTGTCTAACAGCCGAAACAGTGAATACCATCCAGGGACTGGTGGGCTCGGGAGTGGCTTTGTACGAGTAAAGTCTCATGAAAATATCGGCCAAAAGAAAGAGGGCCCGAAAAAAGGAATAATAATAATAATAATGTTCAATGCGAAGCGATATGCTACCCAATATCGTGAGATATCTCTGGGGTTCTACAACGGCGAAATGGACAGAAAATGAATCAAACGTATGCACCACGATCGCGATCCAATTCTGTCACCTCAACGAGGGTAAAGAAGACGGACATTTCGAAAACCTGAAATTGTCGATCTCGTACTTGGCGACAGCAGTAGGTACCGTAATGTTGCATTATTTCAACGTATAAGGCGGACCTGTGTTAAACGATCCGTTTAGATGTTAGATACATATTCAGGTCAACAGCAGGAATACTCTATTTCTCTTCTTGAGTGAACCAGAGCGAAACGGAGTTTTAAAAAAAGGCAGTCCCCACAGGTAGATCTGAGGCCGCCGACCAGGGTATACAATCATGATGCGTTATTACCACACATCATCGCCCGTTTGTAAATAGTAATAATGATAATAATAATAATAGTAATAGTAATAAATAGATAAATTAAAAAACCACAGTCATGCAGCATGGCTATAAGAGCGAATTTTCGAAGTTTTCGGCATCTTCCTCCTCCGCCTAAAATTTTCTGAAAATTAATTTTCGGCCAATGTTTTCCCAACTTGATACAAAATTAAAACAGGAGTAGTTTTACGCAAAGTAAAATTTGGGGTGGAAGGAGGGGGAGGGGGAAATCAAAAATGTTTTGAATACCAGAAGAGTAGGTATTGGGTACGTAACAAATTTTTTGTTCCATTTTTTGCCGAGTAACACCTCGGTTTGTAGATTTTCCAACGCTGAACACGATGGTGAAGTCAGAATTGCGATATCCCATTCCGTTATCAGATTAGAGCAGACGAACCAGGAAGAAATCTCAAGAAATAACCACGTTCCTTCATCTTCAAAGTGCTCCAGTTTGAGAATGGAATGAGATATCGCAATTCTGATTTCACCATCGTGTTCAGCGTACAAAAACCTTTAAAATGAGGTGTCACTTGTCAGACTTTTTCATTTTGGGAATTTATGGGTAATTCCCCCCCCCCCCCCTAAAACTCCCCAAAACTCCCCCTTAGGGTGACCCGATTCTGCCCATCTTCGAACTTAGCCTGTCGATTGCCAAGACAGATTTTTCGTGCAAATTTGAACTTTTTATCTCAATTCTTTCGAGAGTTATCGTCTGGAATGACACATACATATATAAATATATATATAAATATATATATATATATATACATATAATTTTTGGTGTCTTTCGGCAGGGAATTCAGGATAGTCTGAAACGGATTTTGGTATAAAAATCTTTCGGAAATTCGAGTTTTAAAAATTTTGGACCAAGAACGATAGCTTCCTTTTCTTCGAAAATTCGCTAAAAAGGGGAAAAAGCGTTGCCGTACGGGCGTCTATCCGCCAGAGGTTTGTGTTCATGACGGTACCTACGTTTATTGTCGAATAAAATCTGAGGGACACCCCCAGACCCCCGGATTATAACAGTTTAGATCAGGGATCAAAGCAAGGAAACATGGAACATTTTTTTCGAATAGGTACATGAAGGGTATATGGAGATATGTAGAAAAACGTCTGCCATTCGAGTAGGCACTGTAGCTTCCTCACTTGAATCACATGAACGTCACATAGAATCACATAGCCTAGTTGGGTAGGTTTGTTTGATACGGGACCACCTGCGAACCAACCCGCGTGTAAAAGTGGACCAAGTAAAAGAAATTTTTCCCTTATGGGGAAAATATCAGATCATGGATAATGGTATTTATAGACTCTAGTGATTTACCTCTTTGGTCCTCTGCCGCTCTGTCATAGACTTTCAATATCTGTACACCCCTCAGACTCACAAGGTACTCATTCATCTCTATACTCCTGCAACTCTGCACATTTTCACCTATTTATATTGATCTGTAATTTTCTTTATCATTTTGATGCTGCTCGGAACTGACTCCCCAGCTCCACCTTACAGCACATCGTAAACGTAGTCTTCAAAGTTCGGTCAGAAGGTCGAGGAGGGATGAATTTGGTAGCAAAAAATTCTAAATGGAGTAATTTCTAACGAGTGGTGAACGATTTTCGTGGGATGAAGATTAACGAAGGTACCATTAGAAGGCCACTGGAAAAATTGCGGCAAGTTTTGGTTTATTATTTTCAATAATGAACCTTTGGAATCGAACATGAAAAAAAAAAAAAATTCTAACCCCCCCTCAAAATTTGATGGTTTACGCTTCAAGGTAAGTAGAATCCTAAAATGCAATATAACAATTTCTGTCTGTCCGCCGTACGCCGTACGGGCCACCTTTCTTAGTTACCATGAAAAAAAATTGATGAAATTCGGGTTATAGGTTCCGTTCGGGGTCAAGTTGGTCCTCGAAGCTCGACGTTACTGTCAGTCATCTCTAAGGGTTCAAAATAGGGGTTGAAATTTTCAGAACGCCGTAGCTCGAAAACTTTCGATAGAAGGGTATGGTTTTTTTCGTAATTAAATTTGTCTTGAGCTAAACAATTTTTTGAGACCACCCAGAGCATTGTACGTCCAGCCGTTCGTGTGCACCAAAAAGTTTCGTCAACACGATCCGGATATCATAACTAGGGAGCACCTGATTATAATCAAGGACGGCTGTATGAAGTCGAGTTGGTTGTTCTGCGATATTATTTCATTTGATAAGTGATGGACTACTGGATTTTGTTGGTAGGTACTTCTGAAATTTGAACAAACGTTGAAGTATTACTGACGGGTAAATTATTACACACCGGCATTTTATTACATAACGGTAAATTATTACACAACGGTTCATTTGCCAAGAAGAGGCTGGATTTTGTTGACCGGTAATTTTGCAACTTGAACAACCGTTGAAGTATTATTGATGGGCAAGTTGTTACACTACTGTTCATTATACTTGACCACGAGGGTAGGTACTGACCACAGAAAACAGTGATCTACGCAGAAGGGGCGTCTATTTCACTCCACATCAACAATTTTCCTTCAGAACTTCATTATTTGAGTTTCTTTTTGCCATTTTAGTTATGTTTGTCATCGACAGAATTATTTTAGCAACATTTAACTCGTGATTTAGGTAGGTACCTAGTAACGAGTACGGGGTTCTACATAACATGTACAGAATACGGGTCATCTATACAGAGAGCTGTGATCTGTAACAGCAGGGTATTCTGTACAAAATAATAAACCATTGAGCAGGGATTTGCAGCGTTTTTTCTCTTTTTTTCTCTTTTGGTGTCACGCAAATTTTGTACTGGCCCCAGACGTAAGACAAATTCCATGTCAAAACGTCTGTAAGACCAAAACCTGACAAACCGAACTGCAAGTTACAGCCAGATTTTGACAGCAACTACCCCTGAAATTTTAGGTCATAAAGGCTCATCCTGTATTACAATAGTATGCGCGTTACAAAGGTTATTAAAATTTTTTCCCCTTCGCAAGGTCTACGAAAACGCGAGAGGAAAACTTGACTTTTTTGAAATTATGATATAACAGAAAGCTCAAGGATCTCAAATAATGAATGCATTCTTGCAAAACCGTCATAACAATTTGAATTGTTATGTTAGAAATAAAACTCGATTGTTGGTGGGAAAACTGAATAAGGTAAGTAAGGTACGTGCAGAGGGTGTACTTTATGACCATCATAACAATTCAAATTGCTATGATGGTGATGGTCATAAAACATTCATTTTCCGACATCAGAGTCAATTTCTGGCTATCAGGAAACATCTTGCGTTCTCTAAATCGTAAATAGTTAAAATCTTAACCGCCAGTACTAGATTCGTCTTGACTTCCTTTTTACATTCTTTCCTTTTATGAAGTTTTCTTTAGTTCTATTTCGAGTTTATTGAACGTAAAATGAAACTGAAATGTCTTGAAGTCTTCTGTCTTGAATAATCATTTAATTTTGATCTCAAGGATCGTCTATATTAAAATCGCAGACCCTCCTTAAGGTTAGTACCTAACCCCGTACACGTTACTAGGTACCTACCTAAATCACGAGTTAAATGTTGCTAAAATAATTCTGCCGATGACAAACAGTACCTAACAAAAAGAAACACACATAATGAAGTTCTGAAAAGAAATTGTTGACGAGGAGTGAAAAAAGTTGCGAAAGTACCTACCAACAAACTCCAGCCCCTTCTACGTAGATGGTATAATGAACCGTTGTGTAATAATTTACCGTTGAGTAATGATTTACCGTAGTAATAATTTACCCATCAATAATACTTCAACGTTTGTTCAAGTTTCACTACCTACCAACAAACTCCAAAAGAGCCATCATTTTTCAAATTAAATAATATCACAGAACAACCAACTCGACTTCATACTCCGCCAATATAATCAGGTGGCCCCTAGCAATGATTTTATCTCCGGCCAATTTCCTATTGTGGGCGCTTCTCTGGTTACGAGATTTGGTTTGAATTGTATACAATTTCATTCACACTGGAGTCGAAAATGCCTGTCGGTGCAAAGTTCGGGGCCTTACTGTGAACGAACGGTTGGACGTACGACGCTCCGGATGGTCTTAAAAAACTCGCAAGTTCAAGAACTATTTAAAACCGTAAAAATATTCACGTAAAAAAATGGTATAGGCGTTTTGAAAATTTCAACCCCTATTTTGAACCCCTTAGAGATGACTCACAGTAACGTCGAGCTTCGAGGACCAACTAGACAGCGAACGGAACCTATAACCCGAATTTCATCAATTTTCTTTCATGGTAACTAAGAAAAGTGGCCCGTACGGCGTACGGCGGACAGACAGAAATATTTTTATTGCAGTTTTGGATTCTACATACCTTGAAACGTAAACCATCAAATTTTGAGGGGGGGTAAGAATTTTTTTTTTCATGCTCGATTCCAATGGTTCATTATTGAAAATAATAAACCAAAACTGTCTCGTCAAAATTATGGCGGCAAGTAAAAACGTAACTGAAGTATCTACATTTCAAAAGCTTGATTAGGCTGGTCCTACTGGAATGATAATTATCATTATAACGAAATTATAACTTGTCATCGGTTCTTCATAAAAACCTTATTTTCAAATAAATCAACCGCTGTCGAGGTCCCCTGTCCAGTAATCATTATAAATTTGTGAATAGCCTAGGTACAACAGAACTTGATTTTGATCATACCAAGGCAAAATCTTTTTTGATAATTCGTAGTTTCATTGCAGTTCATAGTTATAGGTAATTAAGTATGTAGTTAACGTTAATTATTGTCCACTGTCAAGTTTCTTCAAACCAGGCATGATGTATCAAGAAAGATACAAAACCACAAAATCCCGACGTTGATTGACGACGTATATGTATATTTACACAGGTGGTAGGTAACTAACAACAACCAGTTTAATCAAACTAATAATAATTACCGACATAGTACACATCGTTTGATTCTAGAAGTAATTACTTCTAGTTAGCCACTCCAGTATAAACATAATATACCTTGAATTATTTACTACCTATAACCGAATTGGATCCACCTACTTTCATTTTACAGAGAAAACGTTTATTATGGTTCCAGTTCGCGCACGATATAGAAAAGTTTTCCCCACTCGTGTCTGGCTATTTCTTTAAATGCCAATTTCTAAACTAGTTGGTTGGGTATGAGAAGTAAACAGCCATTACAGGCTGGTGCTTTATGTCCAACTGCCCTGCCGGCGTCGCACAGTGGTCCACGGGTGGCCGAAACCAAGTTCACGTTTAAAAAAATTTTATTTTACTATTTTATCCACTTTCAGAATAGCTGAATAGAACATGCCATGCTAAATAAGAGATAATAAATCGCTGAAATGCTGTATGTCTTAATCAAACTTGATATTTTTTGTGAAAACACATATTTTTAGTTTAAAAAAGCTAGTTTTTTCCTTATGTAAATTCAATGGATACATATTTGAGGAACCTAATTTTTTTCCTAGTTATTTTTATGAATATGAAGTCCTCGAAACGTGGATAGGTATCAAGGTTTTTGGCCGGTTCCTTATGTAAAGAACAATATAATTTTAAACACTGAAAACTTTTTAAAACGTTCAGAAGGTAAAGTATGAACTATGAATGCGAAGACGTGCGATGGGTTCTCGCTAGTACAGATACATTCAGTAGCGTTCTGAGATTAAAACCAGCTCCAACAATCCCAGACGTGTTTCTTACTAAAACATGTCTCTGGGTGAAAGGTGATTTCAATACCAATAACGATGATTTGAAACAGTCTAAAACCCCAAGTTTGATCCATAATGCCAATCAATTACCAAAGAAAGAATGGGGTCAAAGGCCAGGATTTAATATGTTATTAGAGGTCAAAAATATGTTTTTAAGGAACAAAAATGGATGAAAATATGTTAAAATTGCGAAAAATGGTTTTTTTAAAGTGTTTTTTTCCCTGCAAATTTGCATATTCAATCACATTGCAGGACCTTCACTTTTTTTAGACCATTTACAGGCCTATTTTTTAAGAAAAGTTAATTGTAAAATAGTTTTTCAGCTCAAGGTACTGCTGTTTGACAAAAACTGACTTCAAATTTGAATTCAGCACCCAAAAAAAGAGGATATATCAAGTTCAGCCGATTGTTGTTTGGCCGTTTTCACGGACGCTATCGGTTGTCCTCTCAGGAGTAACAAAAGTTGATCCGATTGCTTTGCTCATATTTGCCTCATCTCCCTAGGTTGAGACGAGGGGCGTTAGGGTTCGGTTGCTTAGAAAATGGTGTATTTTAAATTTGAATTCGCACCGCTAAACATAAAGCCTGGAGGAAATTACTTAATAGCAGGTATTTCGTGTCATCAAGTATAAAGTTCTTAACAAATTCTCTTTGAGTAGGTACCTACATAATGTGGTTTTTAGCGAATTTTCAAAGAAAACGTAGGTAGCTATTTGGCTCGCTCCAAATTTTCAAAATGCTCCCTGTGAACTGGAAACCCTCCAAAATCCGTTTAACGCATCGAGATCTAAATGATATATTTTCAATTTTTCGTATAAACATGTACATATTTTTCCAGCACCTTCCGATGAAAAACCTCGGTTCTCGACTTCACCAATAAATTTTGCAATATTTGCTGTACTCCGAATACCTAAGTCATTACCGGAAAATTTCGAACTGAAACCTATTAGGGTCTCTTGCCAATTTCGTGCAGGCACAGGTCGAAAATGGCCTCATGAGGCTGAACAATGTAACATTTTTTGCTTAATATTTCATTCAAGTACAACAGGCTAATGTAGAGATGACCACTGATAACTCTCTCGGGACCAAAGCCTTCATTTGCCCTCACTCAAATCATTATTCCACGGATGCTAACAATGCTAATGTCCCTCATTAGAACTGTGAGTACCTACTAAATTAGAGTGACCAGAGCGTGCCGATTTCACTGGCTTTTCCAACTGCAGAATCGCAGGCCTCCGTAACAACCATCTAATTATACCAAATAATATTATATACTAGTATAATTCGATGGTAACGACTGAGTGCCGCGAGGTCAAGGTCTCCCGCGTTATTCCCATTCATTCACACAACCACAACAATGACTCATGTTTAAATTAATAATTATGTAGGTATATCCATGTTAGAATAATTAGGTAGGTAAATCCTGTTGACATTATACCGCCATGACTCTACCCACTATTACAATTGGTTGATGAGTGGAAATGACTTGCCAACGATTAAAGCAGATCGTTTATCCGCAATTCTAAAGGGAATAATAGGAATAACTTTCTCACCTTATGGCGAGACAAGCCAGAATATGCGATAGAAAAATGGGTAAGAATTAGGTACAGACATGGTATTAGAAACGAGGATCATTGGAAAATGTTCCATAAATAATTGAATCACCTATCTAAAAAAAAGCCAAGATTCCAGGACGACTCACATAGTATCTACATAACACACCAACAAGGTTAGATTTATTGTTTTACCAGCCTCTCTGCAACCTCCCTAAAATTTGGGTTTCTTACACCACACCAATATTTGAACATGAATTATATCATTTTGCTTCCTCACTACCGGAAGGTAGGGAAAGCCTTGGATTCGTGATTGAGTTTAAAAAAATGTATATCCTCCAAAATAAAAATTTCCACTACCATTGTGCGTTTCAGACATCAAGGAACATTTTTGGTTCCGCGTCTGTCTGCGTCCTTGTAACGCCCATAACTAACTACCCGAAATAATGGTCGAAATGCGCTGAAATTTGGAGGGTATGTACGGGTTGGGTCACAGATGGTCGTACATCAGTCATCGAAAAACTAATGTAACTTTCGTCTGCGCATGCGCAAAGGTGAAATACGTGAAACGCCGATAACTACCTCAAATATTGTCGAAGTGAGTTCAAATTTGGAGGGGTGATCAGGAATAATCGATTTCCATATGAATTTCATTGGAATCGTAATGTAACTTTCGTCTGCGCATGCGCGAACATGAAACGTTGACCATTAATTTCTTTTTCACGCTTCTAACTACGCGAAAAATAGTCGCAGAGCTGAAATTTTGAGGGTACACGCGGGTTGAATCGCAGACGGTACCGTACCAAAACCATTGAAATCGTACCGTAACTTTTGTCTGCGCATGCGCAAACGTGAAACACTTGAAACGCCCATAACTACCTTACTGTTGAAACCTACCCAACTAATTCTGCTGGTCCACGTGACTTGAGTCGTTCAGTCATTAACCCATGCATGGAAACTCGACCTGTCCACTAAATGAACCTACCCAACTATTCTATATGTTCATGTGATTCAAGTGAGGAAGCTATACTGCCTACTCGAATTGGCAGACGTTTTTTAATCTCTCTGGGGATTAAAATTGCAAAAACAATAATTTTTTCGTAACCGTTCGTTCGTCTCCTTGCCGTAAATTTTGCCGGTATTTTTCGTGGTCACGGTTCGTCAAACTTTTCGGTGTCTTAAGTGCGCATGCGCAGCACTGCTTTCGTTTCGTTCGTTTCGTCGTGAGTGTGTTGCAAAAACTCTCTATATATGAGAACAGACCATGAGAAGAATTACTACCTTCCTACAGGTTATATGAGCATCATAGCAAGATGGGTGGTTTCAGCGGAGTGAAGAAGACAAAGAAAGAATACTTCAGGTTGAATAGCCTATTCCTGAAATTGTGGTATTATTAATCTGAAGGTGGCAGGTTAGTGCAAAACGTCGTTTCCCGCGGGTATGGAGCCCGTACGGGCTTCAAGTGCCATCGATCAGCACCTGACAGTCAGTAACAATAACAACACAACTGCTGCAAGGTCAAGTATGCAATGAACACTTAAATACCATTCATGCAAGATCACCCACAACAATCGTGAAGGAACAATACTTCAAACCTTAGAAGAAAAAGATAGAGCACACCTACTTACTCAGTTACCTAGGAGTGATAAAAAGCGGACAAACCACCTGCAGTGCACTTATATTGCAGCAAAAACGATTCGATCAGCAATGGTCGTTCAAATGTGAGTTTTCGAAATTTAAAAATCTCTTGAACCGCCTTTGGTTGTTTCATTCAGCAAGACTTTTTGTACTTCATCAGTTTTTCCCTATTTTTCCAAAAAGTCTCATTAAGGAAAATTGTGTTTACACCCGTTATACATACATATACGCCAAACGATTTCAAGTTCCATTCAATCGGGCTTGAAACAATCATCTGAAACAATACCATCTCAGATAAAAACTAAGATAAATACACTCGATGACGGTAGGTTCTTCTTCTTTGTAGCATTCATAGACGAGTAGGATTCGAGTAGGGTAGGAATCTGGGATGTAGTTACCATGATTTTTGTTGAAATAGTCGAGGTCCAGTCAAACCAAAAAATTTGAATTATCTTAGTAGGTAGTAGGCTTTGGTGTTCGATAACCGATAATCCATGGACCTATACTCTTGAGATTGTGGATAATCAAAACTGATTATTCACCTTGAATCTGAGAGAGAAATGTTCAAATTTGTTGTCCTTCCATGTCAGATAGGTATACATGTGAATACAACTATGATGCTAGGCTATTGGAAATCTAGCTCCAAGTACTGAATAATTACAGTTCCTTTTTCGATACTGTTCAAGTTTTAAGAAACCATGTCTCAATACACCTGCCTGCTTGAACTACGTGATTGCCTTCATAATTCATGTTGATAGCCGATGTAAGTAGCTCGCAGTTGTTAATAATTATTACGTTCAATATATTATTAACGATTATTATTTAGTCTGATTCATGATTCTCCCATGGCTTGGAAGTAACATTGAGATGGTAGGTAAGTAAAGTTCATTAGATGTTGACGGATGCGTGGGCACAGGTGGCTTGGTTCCTGGAGGATAAGGTATGAAGAATAATCTATGGGTTTTTATTAATATTAATAATTACGTACTGACAATTCCAACATTGAGTGGGGAGAGATAGGTGAAAATACAAAGATACCTACTATCAAGTACCCACAGAATATAGTAAGGATAACGAAGGAAAACAGATCGAGAAAAGAAAGAACAATAAATGAAAAGGAAGGAAAGATAAAATGAAGGGAAAAGAAAAATGGGAATTACACTGCAGACGAGTTAACAAACTGATGATCAGAAACAAACATGGGCACGTAGCCAATGACGGCTTGATCCTATAAAGAGAAAGAAGAATAATCCGGGCTGCTTGTACACCCACTGTCGAGTGGTAAATACCACGTGTTCATAATTTGCAGTTTTCATCAGTTTGTAGGTATTTATTTGTGATTCAAATGAGTGAATTACGGTTTTTCTAATCCTCTAAAAAATATATAAATAATTTTTACTCTCGGAAAAACACCGAAATAAGACATTCTTATCGTTCATCCTAAATGTCAAATATGGTTCCAAACTGCCACCAATAGACCAAACAACACTAGTCAATCCAACGAACGTCTATGTGAGAGTCACATAATTCTGAGCCTTCAATAAATTCGTCGAAACATCTGCCTAGAGGCCAGTGCATAATCCTTAGCTATCCTTAGGGTTATCATTGGCAGTGCATCGTTAGACCAACCCTCGAGAACCTCATCCTGTTTATTAAACTTCCAGTCATGCATCATGGCTTGAGGAGCGAATTTTCAAAGAAACAGTTTGAGAAAGTTAGATTTTAAATTAATGGTCATCTGCCAGAGCACTCACTACGGCCTGAATGGGCACTTGTCAAGACCAGAGCGGAGCGTCGTGCAGAAAAATATCACAAAAAATCATTTCTGGGTGTACTGAACCAAAACGTTCATTCTGATCACTCGATGTAGTCTCAACGTGCAGAAACCACTCGCAATATTCAGCGATCAAAAAAACATGGTAAACGACATCACATGCCTACATAAAAAATAAATATGCTATTTTTGGATTTCGGATTACAATTTTGTAAATTCTGTATGCTGGGTGCGCCTAATTGGACTGGGACTATTTGCAACCGATTCAGCGCCCCAAAAAACATAATTGTCAACACCCCACATGCCTATGTTGCTAAAATCCTTTTTGTTTTGATTTTTCTGGACTAAAAATTTGTAAATTTGGACCACTGCGCACAGTGCGACCGGGCTGAGTAACAAACTCATCTTGGGGAGACGGATTTTTCTGCGCAAGAACGACTTTTTCATCACGAAAATTAAGGGACTTACCGTGCGGAACGGCACACACTCAGACACGCACACGCACACGAACAAGTGAAAATATTTAGATCTTCGATGCATGAAACGGATCTCAGAGGGCACCTCTGAAATTTTGGAACGAGCCACACAGCTACATTTTCTTTGAAAAATTGCTAAAAAGTAGTTGAACTAACTCGAATCCGAATGTTCGAACTCTTATAGCATATCAGGAATTATATAATATCATTTTCCGCCTTGAACATGTACCATTAAGAGCCTCTGTAAGTAATTAGCATATTGAGAACTTGGTATTTCCTTGTTCAGGACGGAAAACGGTCTCTACAACAACAACAAAAACTATTCAAAACGCTGCAAATCCCTGCACACCGGTTTATTATTTTGTACAGATTACCCTCCTGTTACAGATCACAGCTCTCTGTATAGATAACCCGTCTGCATAATATAATATTATGTACTACTCCATACATATTATGTGGATCGCAGATCCTCCGTAGGTTAGTACCTAACCCCGTACTCGTTACTAGGTACCTACCTAAATCACAAGTTAAATGTTGCTAAAATAATTCTGTCGATGACAAACAGTAACTAAAACGGCAAAAAGAAACGCAAATAATGAACTTCTGAAGGAAAATTGTTGATGTGGAGTGAAACAGATGCCCCTTCTGCGTAGATCACTGTTTTCTGTGGTCAGTACCTATAATGAACCGTTGTGTAATAACTTGCCCATCAATAATACTTAAACGGTTGTTCAAGTTGCAGAAGTATCGATCAACAAAATCCAGCCCCTTCTTGGTAGATGAACCGTTGTGTAATAATTTACCGATCTGTAATAATTTACCGTTAATGTAATAATTTACCACTGTGTAATAATTTGCCGTTGTGTGATAATTTACCATTGTTTAATAATTTACCCATCAATAATACTTCAAGGTTTGTTCAAGTTTCACAAGTAACTACCAACAAAATCCAACAGATCCATCACTTATAAAATGAAATAATATCGCAGAACAACCAACTCGACTTCATACAGCCATCCTTGATTACAATCAGGCGCTCCCTAGTGATGATATCCTGGCCGGATTTATACCGTTAGATTCACGATCGTGTTGACAAAGCTTTTTGGTGCACACGAACGGCTGGACGTACAATGCTCCGGGTGGTCTCAAAAAATTGTTTAGCTCAAGACAAATTTAATAACGTAAAAAAACCATACCCTTCTATCGAAAGTTTTCGAGATACGGCGTTCTGAAAATTTCAACCCCTATTTTGAACCCCTAGAGTACTACTCGACTGACAGTAACGTCGAGCTTCGAGGACCAACTAGACCCCGAACGGAACCTATAACCCGAATTTCATCGATTTTGTTTCATGGTACCTAACTAAGAAAAGTGACCAGTACGGCGTGGCGTACGGCGGACAGACATTTTTTTATTGCAGTTTTGGATTCTACATACCTTGAAACCATCAAATTTTGAGGGGGGGTTAGAATTTTTTTTTCATGCTCGATTCCAATGGTTCATTATTGAAAATAATAAACTAAAAGTGGAGGTCTTCCGTTTTAGGCACTGCAACTAAATAATCCCTGAGCAGCATTAAGTGAAAAAGAATGATTGAGGTATTCGCGTTCTAAAAATCACCAAATCTTCCTTTAAAAAATCGTAACTGTATTAGGTATTATGCAATTATTGGCCGCTCAAAAACAAAATTGCTGATCAAGCAACTGCTGAAGCGGTTTGAGTTATGTGAACATTGTTTGAAACCAGCGCGTTGATTTACAGACGTGCACTCGGCGTGGTGGCTTCCAACTGTTGAGCCAAACGAAGAAGAAAGGCGTCCGTTCAATTTATTCTCTACAACGAATCTCTTTTTCTAGAGCGGTGGGCGGCCAGAGAAAGTGACAATGTGCGTATTCAAAGCGTCTCTCGACCGATTTACCTATCCGCGGGGTGTTGCGGATCGAAATCGCTGCTCGCTGAGTTTTTCCAGATCGTGTTCGAAAGATAAAGTGAGTGTAGGAGAAAAAAACCACAGGAGAAAGTGACCTCCGTCGTCGCTTTTAGTGCTGAACGCGGGTTGATGGTCTTCGAATAAGCTTGTTCACCGTGATGCGATGTTTCCACGGTACGGCGATCTCCACAACAGATTGATCGCCACAAGACGGGTCTCTTCGGAATAATCTGCGTGTAAACGAACGAAAGTCAGGATGTACCTACCTACGTATCCCTTGCTGTTAGAGAGAAATTGTAACAAGCTGGTATTGAGGTTGCTGTTTGCCCCTACTCACTGTGAAGAAGAAAATCGGGAAAGTCAGAACACCGGCAAGTCTTTCGGTTCAGAAAAACATCGAGAGGTTGACTGCCTTGAGCTCCGGTCTGGGCATCACAATCGTTGAAACTAAGGAGGATAAATGTTGAGAAGGCGAAGGGAATTTCGGACCAGATATCCAAGAAACTAAGAAATATTTTGGAATTTGTTGCGCCTACTTTTCTTTGTAATGGGCAATTTTCGTGGGTTACAAATTCTCCTTTTTGTTGGCCAAATTCTGTTCAATAACGGAAATTTCGTAACACTTATTGACCACGTGAGGTGTTTACGTCGGAACGTCTGGGCAGAAAATGTGAAATTTGAATTTCTCGCATAGAGTGCCAGGGCATCACTTTAAACGATGTGCAGAACCTCAATTGATAGAAGGAATCGCAAATTTATAAATAAAGTTAAAAAAGTCCTCAGATCCTCAGAAATAAAATTATAAATACATTTAAAAAATCCTCAGTATCAAACCTAAAGGGAGATACACAAAGGTCACAGCAAAGGTTCTTGAAGGTTGCCAGGAAGGTTTGCCATTTGTAATGTTGGGTTGTTGGCAGCTCGAGAACCTTCGCTCCCCCTTCTTGGGCCAAAAGCCAGTCAGATGTCAACAGACCTGATATGTCATTTCTTGCCGCAGTTTTACTTTTAATCGCCCTCATTTTTAACCCTGCACAACGGTTTATTATTTTATACAGAATACCCTCCTGTTACAGATCAAAGCTCTCTGTATAGATAACCCGTCTATATAATATAATATATACTATTCTATACATATTATGTGAATCGCAGACCCTCCGTAGGTTAGTACCGAACCCCGTACTGCTTACTAGGTATCTACCTAAATCACGAGTTAAATGTTGCTAAAATAATACAGCCGATGACAAACAGTAACTAAAACGGCAAAAAGAAACGCAAATAATGAAGTTCTAAAGAAAAATTGTTGATGTGGAGTGAAATAGACGCCCCTTCTGCGTAGATCACTGTTTTCTGTGGTCAGTACCTACCCTCATGGTCAAGTATAATGAACTGTTGTGTAATAACTTGCCCATCAATAATACTTCAACGATTGGTCAAGTTGCAAAAGTACCGATCAACAAAATCCAGCCCCTTCTTGGTAGATGAACCGTTGTGTAATAATTAACCGTTGTGTGATAATTTGCCGTTATGTAATAATTTGCCGTTGTGTATAATAATTTATCACTGTGTAATAATTTACCCATCAATAATACTTCAACGTTTGTTCAAGTTTCACAAGTACCTACCAACTAAATCCAATAGTCCATCACTCATCAAATGAAATAATAATCACTGTTTTCTGTGGTCAAGACCTATAATGAACCGTTGTGTAATAAATTGCCAATCAATAATACTTCAACGGTTATTCAAGTCCGATCAACAAAATCCAGCCCCTTCTTGGTAGATGAGCCGTTGTGAAATAATTTACCGCTGTGTAATAATTTGCCGTTGTGTAATAATTTGCCGTTCTGTAATAATTTACTCATCAATAATACTTCAACGTTTGTTCAAGATTCAGAAGTACCTACCAACTAAATCCAATAGTCCATCACTCATCAAATGAAATAATACCGCAGAACAACCAACTCGACTTCATACAGCCATCCTTGATTATAATCAGGTGCTCCCTAGCGATGATATCCGGGCCGGATTAATACCGTTTGATTCTCGATCGTGTTGATTCTTTTTCGGGCACACGAACGGCTGGACGTACAATGCTCGGGTGGCCTCGAAAAATTGTTTAGCTCAAGACAAATTTAATAACGTAAAAAAAAACCATACCCTTCTATCGAAAGTTTTCGAGATACGGCGTTCTGAAAATTTCAACCCCTATTTTGAACCCCTTAGAGATTACTGACAGTAACCTTCGAGGACCAACTAGACCCCGAACGGAACCTATAACCCGAATTTCATCAATTTTGTTTCATGGTAACTAAGAAAAGTGGCCAGTACGGCGGACAGACAGAAATATTTTTATAGCATTTTCGGATTCTACATACCTTGAAACGTAAACCATCAAATTTTGAGGGGGGGTTAGAATTTTTTTTCATGCTTGATTTCAATGGTTCATTATTGAAAATAATAAACCAAAAATCCTCAGTATCAAACCTAAAGGGGGATTCACAAAGGTCACAGCAAAGGTTCTTGAAGGTTGCCAGGAAGGTTTGCCATTTGTAATGTTGGGTTGTTGGCAGCATCGAGAACCTTCGCTCCCCCTTCTTGGGCCAAAAGCCAGTCAGATGTCAACAGACCTGATATGTCATTTCTTGCCGCATTTTTACTTTTAATCGCCCTCATTTAAAAAAATATCGCTTATTTTTCAACATGGGGCAACTACCATTTTCCCAAGAGTTCTCCCAAACTGAATGACTGATAGAACCATGCTGTAGCAAATCTGTTTCAGCCCCTCATGTATGTATATTTCGAATGCTGTAGGTATATTAAACGAATTTCTTAAGCTTATTGTGCACATATTTGTGTGGGCTCCAATTTAGATCTTTGTCCAAGATTACCCCCTGATATTTATGCTGTTCTACTACCTATGTGTCCATAATATGGCTATTTTATGCTGACTTCCCGCAAAAAAACTGAACTGTCAAACGCTCAACTGAAGATGATGCAGGGCTCTCTCAGCATGAGAATTGAAGAACAGTTTGAAAATGCCGCGGTTCGAATTCCGAATTGACTCTCGTCCCGTAACCCTCTCGGCTTCCAGCATCCCATTAGCGCCGTTGCGTGACCGGGATCAAGAGGCCACGTGAGGTCTTGGGATGCACCGACGGGTCCGTCCTGTCTATTGCTCAGCGGTGTTGTTCATTTTTTATTTTCACGGACAAAAACCAAGGTCGCGGGTACCGGGGTCCCCCGGCAATGGCCGATGTAATGGAGAGGTCGTGCACATCAACTCCCCCGATCCGGGTACTCCATTAGAACTTCACTGGCGATAGTGAAATTGACGGCTAATTTCAGGTTTTCTTGTGCAACGTTGTGAGGGGGCTTTCCGGTGTTGAATCACTTCGCAATCATCTTTTTATGGGTGTCAGCCCGGCTTTTGCGTGCATTTCTTCAAGTTTCTGCCCCGAGCTGGTATTGTAATATGAATTCCTCCTTTCTTGCCGTATCAACGGTTTAATGGAAACTGCCGAATTACGTATCTGAAGGATCCAAGACGTGCGAGACGTTTTAACCAAGAAAATCTTTCTTTTCAACCACATTAAACTGGTGAACATAACGGGGCGATAATAATGGCGCCTCCTTTGATTGCGTGTCATCATTCGGCAATTTTTCATTTCCTGAAGGATCTGCGTTTTGGCAAAACACCTCTTCCTGTGCAATTTTTTGACCTGCACTCAATTTTGTACATTCATAATCATAGGCACATTTATTTTGTCAATCCGAATGATTCAACCAGGTTGATCGCGCCAAGATGAATATTGTAAACCAATCGCTCGTCAAAACAGTGCAGGAACCTACCCCGTGCTTGTTCGTGGTCTTTTGGGCTGTGATTTTATTCAAATAGTCCCATCCATTTCTAATCAATATTCAATCAATCAAGGCGAGGGCCGGGGGAGGGGAGGGAAATAAGTAATTTTCGTAAATTACTACTATTACTACTATTAGGTACCAATGGAACAAGCACCCTCAAGTGATCCAATGTCTTCGGATTGCAGTTTGAATTTGGACGGAATGGGCGACTTTCGTGGGTTTCCGCCGTTGAACAGAATTTGGTCAAAAAATGAGAATTTTCCATTTTTTGACCAAATTCTGTTCAACAACGGACATTAACACTAACTGACCACATCACAATGAGGTGTTTATGTCGGAAAGTCCAGGCAGAAAAGGAGTGCGAAATTCGAATTTTTGAGTTCTAGCTAGAAATGATGTATCAGGTAAATCGCCGAGTAATTCAACTCAAATCCCGCTTAGAGAGCTAGTGCATAACTTCAAACGATGTACAGAACCGCAATGGATGGATGGATGGAACCGAAAATATAAATGAACTAAGAAACATGTCCTCAAAATCAAACCGAGGGGAAGGTCACAGC
This sequence comes from Leptopterna dolabrata, assembly GCA_954871275.1. Lineage (NCBI taxonomy): Eukaryota > Metazoa > Arthropoda > Insecta > Hemiptera > Miridae > Leptopterna > Leptopterna dolabrata. The sequence continues at coordinate 9,453,657 of OX940984.1, read as the reverse complement.
AAAGGTTCTTGAGGGTTGCCAGGAAGGTTTGCCATTTCTAATGTTCGGCTGTTGGCAGCATTAAGAACCTTCGCCTCCGAAGCTTCGCTCCACCAAACAGCCAATTAGATGCCAATAGACCTGATACGTCATTTCTTGCTGCATTTTTACTTTTTATCGCCCTCATTTAAGAAATAACGCTTATTTTTGAAAACGGGCTTCAAACTGCCATTTTTCAAAAAGTTCTGAATATTTTTGTCAAAAAAAAATAAATAAAAAATACGAAAATGTCCCACTGACAAACTGAAACGATCGTGGTTACGACAGTTCCAGAACGCTCTCCTACAGAACTAGGTAGTAATCGAGGGTACAGAGCTAGTCCATAGGTCGACATTCAAGTCAGTTGTCGAAACGCTTAGGTACCACCGTCGCGAGGTAGAACGAATTTTCAACACGATGAGACCTACGTATGAAGGTTGTCAAACATCGGAAAGTTCGGTTTAACGGCTCGACGAAAATGTAATTCAAGATTCGAAAGTGTTTACGAAGTTCTACCTATTTTGGTGGGTAACACGACAAGGCTTTTTATTGGCGGGATATTAAGAAAACCGGAGGATTTTGTTTAACACTAAAACAAAACCAACAGGGAGAAAGTGGTCCCGACCCCATGACTTTTCCAGTTTCAAGAGAGTTCTGCTTTCCTTAATTTTAAACAGTTTACGACCTGGTGAACCGCTTTCGCTCTCTACGGTTTTTTCCGTTTCCCTTCTAACAGAAGAAACAATTCAAGGACGCTGTTATTTACTTAATTGGGAGCTAGTTCACAGATCAATATCAATTTTTTATAATGTGGGTACTCTGATGAAATAATGTGAAACAAGACACGGAGCTACTCCAAAAAATCACTTGTACATACATAAGATAGGTTTCTATAATACACCATTGCGATGAAACCAGGAAACATCCACATTCTTCGAAGACACATTTATTTTGATTTTAGCATTGTTATCTAATAATAGTTTTAGCTATTAGATTGAAAGAAAACCTTTGACTGAGAGCCTGTTTAAAATATATCGTGCTCCCGGTTGACGAAAAGATGCACTCGTCGACCTCAACTTGTGAGTACCAACCCACCAAACATCATCTACCAATCGAAGATGTCGGACAGGATCCAGAATGTTTTATTCGTAATTATTGTCTATAAAAAGGAGAACAGAGGTTTGATTAGAGTCCTATTTAAATACACATATCATCTAAGGCCGAACGTCAAGTAGGTTACCCCACCTATCCCAATACCTGTGTTCATAGGCACCTCCCTTGGCGCCACACTTTAGTTCCAAAGTAGGATTTACTGGATGATTTTTTGTTATTCAATTAATAAAGGAAAATTTTCGCTAATTTTGAATATACCCCATGCCAACATACCAGAAATAGCTGATTAGCTGCGACGTCCTAAAAAAAACCTTTTACAAAACGCTGCAAAGTCCTTGTCACATGGGTTTTTTTTCTATTGGACATACCTACAGAAATGCTGGCTGTTCATTCTGTTCATTTATTGTTGCTTTCATGTAAAATAATTGAAATGGCTATTTCTGGTGGTTTCCACCAATTTTGGCCCCCAAAACTTGAATTAGGTAGGTACGCTCTTTTTTTTTTTTCAAATTATCTTTGATCATTGGTAGTGCCATTTAATCGCCATGATCCACGTGTTGACACTTTTCCTAGTGTTATTCTACAAATTGATAGTGATTTCAGACGATTTCGCAGGTTTTTGACTCATAAAAAATCAATTCTGGGAGCTGAACATCTGGTACAACCTCAATTTTCAACTCCTTGGTCAAAAACGACTTCATATTCGGACTTCTCGTCCCCCCAAACATGGAAAACGATACCTCAAAAGCTCATTTTACTAACATGTTACTAAAACACAAAAAGTACCTATTTTTGTACACATTTTCACTCATAACACCCCTGGGTATATTCCGATCGGGCTGAAAAGTTTCGGGACACAACTAGGGCCCAAATGGAGCATGTGTGCGAAAGAACGAATTTTTTAGACCGAAAATGGAGCATGTGTGCGAAAGAACGATTTTTTTAGACCGAAAATGAAGCCGGTACACGTGATACGGCGGACGGCATTTTTTGAATCTAGGCACCTTGAAACGGAAAAGAAAAAATTTTGAGGGGGTTTTAAAAATTTTTTGCTGACCGAATACTAATTTGTATTATTCACAGAATAATAAACCAAAACGCAGCAAATTATTACAAACTCCCTTCTAAGTAGATTGAGTCCTAGAAAGATTATTATTTTGAGAATCTTAATGTTAATCCTGTTCCCAGAATGTTAATTAATCCTGATTACCCTGTTTATTGTTCCAGATGTTATTCTTTTTCCTAACGGCAGTTATTATTAAATATACTCAAGGATCTCAACGGAACGCAGAAAAGTAAGGAGATAGATTTTGAAACAATGATATTAATATATTTTTATGGTATGATATGGGTACAGAGATTATTACTATAGGTATGCATTTTTACTTTTTCATGTAATGAAATTTAGAAATGAATTTTCGGACTTTACGATTAACCTCATTCCCATGTAGGAAATTACTTAATTAGTATACTCACTGAATAATGCAATCATATAAAATATCCATTATTCAGAAAAACACAAAGTCACTACTACTATGTACCTACACTGGTACAAACCTGAATAATCGTACCAACCAAAAGGAAGGATATTTAGATTGAAGGTATACTAAGCCCAAAACATACACTTTTTACAGATAAGTACCAAGCTCCACGCATAAATGAATGTTTAAATTTCAGATTCGTGTGCGAAAACTTCGCTTGCGGACAAGCGAGTTTATCAAATCAAACGGTGCAGTATTACGAATCGATAGAACTATGCCGCCTCGTATGTGGTCGTTACGGAAACCTATGGCCCATTCCTACAGAAACACTGACGCTTGGGTAAGCGGTTGAACCTACAGTTTGATAATAATAATAATTAATAGTTTCGTTCCTCAAGTAGGTCGGTAGGTGTGATAAACATAAAGAACTTGAAATTGCAAAAACACCATACAACTACAATAACAGGCGGAATGAGCAATGGGGAATTTTCGTCAACGTTTTTGTTGTAGGTAATTGATATTATGTTTTTTCAAGTGGTTTTTTGATATTACAGGAGAATGGCTATGCAAATAGACCCAACAACAGTCGAAATACTCATCGACGACGAAGCGAGTACAGGAACCAAGGCCTATCTGAATGACGTAAGACATTGATCCAATACTCTTTTTCCCCGTATCCAGCTAACCATATCATAGAAAAGCCGCTGACATCTTGCCTCCCCCAGATTTCGAAACTGTTCCTCGTCAGGCTTTGGGAGGGATGCGATCTGACCAGGGCTCCATCGACCAAAGTTCAGGTTCGTCTGAGAGCGAAGAAGGACGATCTCACCCTCGATATGGACACGAGAGAGTCCTACAAGCTTGCCATCACCACTGACGGTAAACCATTTTGAAGATCGCTAAAATATTGATCTGCATAACAGATGCTTCCAATAAGTGAAAAAGCAATTAGGGATCATGCAGAGGAAATTGCATCTCTGAAGAGACATTTTGTTTCATCCAACTGCAAATACAAAAAACAGTGGCTGGGAAGAAGGAATTTTCAAGCCCAATATTCTGAATTGAATTCATCTTGAGCCAAACATCGTTTTCTGTTTAATGTTCCATCGCATAACTCTGAAAGGAGGAGTAACATTTTCAAGAAAAGCGATGTGTTTGAAGGTAGAAAAAATGAATGTATTATTATTCACCCGGTTGAAACCTAAGCCTCCAGGAGTTGACTTATTAGAGAGTTCCTAAAGACTAAAGTCGGAAAGATGTGTTCGGATTTATCTCAACTGCGCATGCGCGTCGCCCAAGTTCAAACTTATTTCCTTAAGTTCGACTTATTCGGCCTTATACATAAGGCGCGTTATCTCCCAGGGCACAAACTTTAGGAATCGTCTTTAACCTTACTCAGGGGTAACAGTGCACAGCTTTTTGCCGCGTTTTGTCGTGTTTTTTTTTTTAAACGCGTCATGTGTTGTCGGTCCTCGCCATCGCCAGCGTCTTTCAAAGTTACTCCAAACATAGGGAAAATGGACCCTGTAGCTCCAGTCGACGCATCGCACGAGGATTTTGATGTTCAAAATACACCTCAAAAGCACTTATAATATCGTCATCCGACAACAGTCCTTGTCCGTTGAGGTAGAGGCGAAAAAGATTTTCAAGCTCTTCCATGATGAACTTGAAATAAAATAGAATAAACAAAAATGAAATGGAAACGGAACGACCAGGAAAGAAAGGCAGCTGAAGCTGAATGGATTTCGCGTTGTGCTAAGTTAAGTGACGTTACTTTTTAATTCACTCCTACCCCCACCACTTCTGTCAAACCGGACTTATTGGTTAGCATCCAAAGTTAGCATCTTAGCTGCTCGCCTTAGATGTGGCCAAAAGATATGGCCGTTCCCTAATGAACTTATCTCTTAGGAACTCTCTAATACAGAGAACGACGTTTGTACCCATGGGCCTGAAATTGGCTGAATATTTACTGATAAGAAAACTCCAGTTAGTCTTAGTGGTGAAAATAATGTATATCAACTTGGTTTCCAAAATTACCTACTAGCCAGCAGTGACATCACAAAGAAGGTACCTACCAAGTGCTCTTCCTCCAAAACGCCGCAGTTCGGATGTTGCCCGAAAAGTGACTTTCAAATTGTTCTGACGTCTTTTTCCTCTTTCAGTTTTGATTTTAATTGATGCCCACCCTATGACAATGCTCTAATGTTCATAATAAGTTTCATAACAAACTCGAACAACCTCAACCCAATCACGGATTATACCTACCAAGAATCCACTGGTGGGTTGCCAGGGATTGATCGCGAATTTTTGATAAAATAACTAAGTATGTCTGGTGCAAAACCAAAACAGGTCATCTCAATCTGTAATCACAAATAGAAAATTGAAAAAATATATTTACTCCTCTTTGACTCCCTTAATTTATTATTCTCACTGTTAATTAGCTGATGCTTAGGAAAACAAGTCATTGCACTATTGCACAGCAGAACGCTGTGAACCAAAATTTTAACAAAGTTTACTATTTTATTCAGGTCAGCTGATAGAAGCATTCATAGAGGGTGACACAGTTTATGGGGTGAGACACGGCCTAGAAACGTTGCTGCAGCTGACAGCTAGAAAGGAATCAAACGGGAAGTGCTCAGTCCTGATGCTGACGCGCGCTGTCATCCGAGACACCCCGCTGTACAAACATAGAGGCATCCTCATGGACACCTCCAGGTAATACTACAATATTTTTAATATGTTCAAATACCTTGGTGCGAGAATCAGACAATTCAATGCACCCGCGAGAATGGAAGAGTAGAAATATTTTTGGAGACGCCACTTGGATACCGCTGGTACACTGCGCACTCTGAGGCACAATCCGTTATGATGAATCAATCACCTAGCCATCCGATGGACAAACTTGAGTAACTTTCTTTTTACACAACTGAGTCGAAAAATTGTATTCAACATTGGAAAAATGAGCAGCCTACAACCGAATTTACGTCAAATTAACTTCATTCGCTTTTCAAGCATTTTATTCGTTTAATTTTGCAGGAATTTCATCCCGATGGAAGACTTGAAAAGAACAATAGATGGAATGGGTTCAGTGAAGCTCAATTTATTGCACTGGCACGCCGTCGATTCGCACAGCTTTCCATTGAAACTCGACAAAGTTCCACAGATGGCAGAGTAAGTTTTTGATAGAACTAATGTACCTTAGGCCTCATGTCCTTAGGCTGTAGAGTAGGGTGGTCACAAGGCAATAGGCAAATTTTTTTTTGAGAAAATCACTTCTGGCAACCCCCTAAAAGGTGCCATTTGACTAGAAAATGAGATTCGCAAAGTTTTAGGTCGATCGGATAACGTTAACCCGTGCCGCATTGAGGTTGAAGATCAGAAAAACTCACTTTGTTTCATAAAAATACTCTTTTTTTCCTCATAACATAGTAACCATTTGTCCTAGAGACTTGAAATTGATCTCATTTTAAAATGTTATCTTCTTCAACTTTTACTTCCATAATTTTTTCGCTACATCCTGTAGATTTTATGTTATTCAGCTTGACACAGAAATAGCAGATAAGGCTTTGTCAAAATTTGTAAACCATCTGTGGTACCTCAGCTCAGAGAAAATAGCGTTCTCGTTTTTCGACCACACTTTAGACGACAACATTAAAAAAAGTATGGCCATGAAATTGTTTTCCCTAGGTGAACCCGATAGTGAAATTGATGGTAGGGATAGAAAAGCGATTTTAGATTTTGCACATGTAGAGCAAATTTTGGATAAGCAAATTGATTTTTTGTCACCTCTCAAACCTTGAATTTTTTCAAGCGGTTTTCCATAGAGACAGATTTTTTAAACACCGATACACGCTTATGGAACAAAAAATCCTCATTATTTGCATGCTAAAAACATAGTGAACGGTTTAAGGGTAGTCAACGACACTGCTGAAAGAGGAGAGAAATTGATACAAGACTTCAACTCTTGCTTGACAAAAGACGAAGAACAGCGCCAATTTTTATTACAAGTTGTGTCAGAATGTAGGAAAATTTACCCTGATGTCGATAAAGCCTCACTATCTAAGCCATTAATGTAGTTCTAAATTCAGTGGTGTTGGAATAGATATATTGTGTTGTAAAATAGTTCCAGGCTATTATTTTCTATACAAAAAACTTTCAATTTGTATTATTAAAACACTTTTTACATAATTTTTATTGTTTTTTGTGCATTTCATAGCACCCACCACCCACCCATCTCCCCCCTACCCCCTCCATATATTATATATTAGATTCAAATGTATCAATTTTCAATATACCAGAGTGATAAAGAAGTATCAAATTGCCTAGAGGTCGATTTCATTGACTGGAGTGTGGTTTTTAGGGGTATGCGTAAAAAGGCACATTTGCTGAAACGGACCACGTTTTGAGATGGGAAAAGCTGAATAACATAAAATCTATAGGATCTAGCGAAAAAATTATTGGAGTAAAAGTTGAAGAAGATAACATTTCAAATAAAATAAGACCAATTTCAAGTCTCTAGGACAAATTTTTACTATGTTATGAGGAAAGAAATAATATTTTTATGAAACAAAGTGAGTTTTTCTAAACTTCAACCTCGATGCGGCACGGGTTAATGTTATCCGATCGACCTAAAACTTTGGGAATCTAATTTTCTAGTCACCTTCTAGGCACCTTTTAGGGGGTTGCCACGATTGAATTTCGAAAGTTGACTTTTTGTGACCACTCTACTGTAGAGCGTTCTAATGCCTTGGTAACCTGGCGTAGCTGCGTGAGGTACACATTGGAAATTAACCAACTGCTCTTGACATTTTCATACTGGCATTTCATTGAGTACCCTTATGAGAATTGATTTTCCTTCTTATAGGACGGGTGCATATTCATCCAAAGAGACCTACTCAGTTGAAGAACAAGAAGAGCTTATCGAATACGCAAAGCGCAGGGGAGTTCGGATACTCCTGGAAATTGATTCTCCAGCTCACGCAGGTAAATGAATCTTGGCATTGAAAACTAAAATAATATTGCTTATTTGCCAATGGGTCAGAGGAGCGATCTAATCGGGAATAGAGAGTGACGAATCCTCTGCTGATTTTCTCTCTCTCTGATTCTCGACCAAATCCTCTGCTGATTGATTATTTGAGACTAAAATGATTAATGTAGAACAAAGAATCCAAATCAGCGCCAAAAAGGTTGTGAACGCTGAAGAAACCGACACGAACAACCACCTGTGGTGAACGCAAGTTATCCTGCCAGTTCAGCATAGGATTTTACTTAGGTCTAGGTAGCTACCTGCCAGAGGCCATTGCGTCCATAAGGCCACTGCCCTGGCACCCAAAAACACTAGGAGTAAAAAAAAAGTCAGCCATGTGTTCAGTTGGCATTTGAATTTCCTTCCTTACAATATACCTAGCTTTCTTAACAAACCCGCTAGATTTCTCTGGCTATGGATATTCAATATTCTAGCAGAGCATCCATGGTGGTTCCTTCATGTTAGCTACAGTTTTCCTGTAGCTCCACAGACCAAGCATGTTATTGGAATATAGAGACAGTAATCGATGCCCTTCAATCGAAACCTAGGCTTCTGAAACTGGCAGGACCTGGGAACTAATGTTCCCACGGCAACTAAGAAAAGTGGCCCATCTGCACATGCTCAGTCGAGTAAAAACATAGTTTGCCACACTCACTTTGGGCCCCGTCCCCAGAATCTGATTTCCACCCAAAAATCGTTCCTCAATCGATTTGATCCCTTCCATTCAACTTGCCATCTCGATGCAAGATGCTCATGCCTTTCGATTTGCTTTTGTTGTCTCGTGAATCACATTTGGTTTCTGAGTCTGCTGTTCAGCTGTCAGTTTTCCATTTTTTTTTTGGCGTCGAATTTGGTGCGTTTTTGTTCGGTCCGGTTCTGGTGACAAATCTGGATCTGCTTGCGTTTGGCCCTGTTAGCTGTTCGTGGTCTTGGTGATTGATTGGCGTCGTAGCACAGATAAGTAGGCTAGCTTCTGCCGTCGAGTCATTGTTTCGTTATATTTTAGTTTACTTTATTTATTTACCATATGAATGAGAAATTTTCGATGTTTTCGTACGACGACAGAGGGTCGATTACAAGTTTAGGAAGAGATAAGCCTTTGCTGAACATCACTCAATCAGCAAATGAAGGGAATGGTGTGGGGGGGGGGGGGGGGATTTTGTAGAGAAATCTGTTGGTTTTGTGTTCTGGTTTGGTGCCTTATCGTTTTCAGAGCCCACGGACTGCTACTGCTGCCTACTAAAGAAATTAAAAAAGTTTGCTTACAGCAAAGTAGGAAAAGCACCCACTTGATACTAGATTTCCAATCTTGCCTTTAGACTCGATCACTAATGGTTCAACTACACTCAACTCTCATCAGGAGGTCCGACATAGCAATATACCCTCAATTATTTCAAGGTAATCCACAGTGCATTCTCATGTCCAGGCAACGGATGGACGTGGGGACCAGCGGCTGGGATGGGCGAGATGGTGCTCTGTGCCAACAAGGAGCCATGGCGACAGTACTGCTTCCAAGCCCCGTGCGGTCAGCTGAACCCTATCAACCCCAACGTGTATAAAGTTTTCGGAGAGATGTTCAAAGAAATCAGTCAAAGGTTTACGGCGCACGACCTCTTCCATCTTGGGGGTGATGAGGTGAGTTTGGGTCAAATATGGGAAGTTGTAATATTTGGTGAACTCACTGAAAACTTCAACCACCATAATGTAACACTTAGATCCGAAACCCCTATTTTTGTTGGATTTTCAATTTTCTACAGGAACAGGTGAGAACTTATGCTGGGTTTCCACAGTGCCCAGTTGAAGAAATTTTTATGGAAAGAGAGTAGATACACGATTTGACAGTCTCGGATATCTCTAAAGATGATTTTTGCACATTTCAGTCATATATAAAGGCACAAAAAAACATTGGATGATTAGATAATTACCTACATAAAATTGTGATGCAACCGGGTCCAAAAAAATGTTTGACTCGTGTTTCAGCTTTGAGTAGTCCACTAGGCTGTACAGCGAAGGCGATTTCCTCTGTTGGCTTTGTATAGTATATCTAACAATCGCTCGAGAAACTGAGAAAAAAAGAGAAACCTTCACCCATACCACTATCGAGTAAATACTAAATTATGTACATAGGTAACCAAATTCTGTCACTAAATTTAGAATTACCTATGTGTTCAATTTTTATACAGGTAAAACTGGACTGTTGGAATTCGACTAAATCCATCCGTGATTATCTGTTATCGAAAGGAATGGGACTTTCAACTGAAGCTTACCACGAGTTCTGGGCTGATTTCCACAGAAAATCCCTCGAGGTTAGTAGGATACTACTGCTTCAAATCCTAAGTTTCAACGTTTATCGTGTGATCCATACGATAATGAGAAATGTTTGATAAGGACAAAAATCCAAAACCTCACTGAAATAGCCTGCCACAAGTAGATATAAAAGTTTAAATAATGATTGTCCATGGACGACAGTGGGGTATTCCAGTCATTTTAAACAATTATGTTTTAATTACCTTGCTTTGGGTTAACAAAAATTGAGTCCGTTCGCTGGAACATATTGACAGAATCTGGGGAAGAAAATAGAAATCGGGGTTTGGAAAAAGGCATGTGGCGTAGGAATGGAGCAGTAAACATCCATGCTAGAAGGAAGAAACGTAGGAGGCTGTTGAGCTTGTGTGAGGTAGATGTATTTTTAGGTAGGTACTTATCCATTTTTTTAAATTTTGCATTCATTTCCTCCTAATATGAAATTATTACCTTTTTGTACAATTTACATAGTACTTTCCACACTCCTTGAACTGATACCAGCCAAAACAAAAAATCTTGTTTTCAGACCCACTTACATAACCTGTTAATTAATATCAATGACACCCAATATCAACCACGAATAACTTTATTTTTCCATTCCACAGGCCTGGGATTCAGCAGCAGGTCATAGCAAAACCAATATAGTACTGTGGACGAGCGATTTAACAGATCCACAATTTATTTTGGACCGGCTGGATCCCAAAAGGTAATTATTTACCGCCAAATCAATCTGGAGAGAAAGCATAGGTATTTTATACGTGGGAAGTAGAACACGGGAAGTCGCCAAGATGGTGGAATGGGCAATTATCATGTATCCACAAAGAACACTAATTTTTTGGGGGGTACTGATTTTACAATCATCTTACTCTATGCATTTGAAAAGCTGAGGGAAAAGTTGCTTTGTGGATGGAGAAAAACACGTAAAAGAAGAAGGCAATTCGAAGAAGCTTCCTGCTTAGGTCACAGGGGTGTAACGCCTCAGCGGAACATCTCCCATCTGCTGCCACTGTCCAGCCAATCAGGACCCATATCCGTACAACGTTACACAGGGCCTTATTTCCCCGCCTCTTTATGAAATCTCAAATTTTCAAAGTCTCACAACATATGAAGGATGTAAATTTTCCCGATTCAGCCCTATTCAGTCTATCTCACATAATAATCTATTGAGAAAAAATGCAAACAAAATTCATGATGATTGCCCATCAGTTTTGAGCTGAAGTTTACCTCCATAATGCACTGTCTCATCCACTGAATCCTCATCGTAACAGAATTGCTGATTCATTCCAATAAGGTTTATCATCCAGACCTGGACGGGCGCAGACAGCGACGTTCCTCACAGACTGATTCAGAAAGGGTACAGAGTCATTTTCTCAACAGTCGACACCTGGTACCTCGACCACGGATTTTGGGGTGACACCCGCTACCACCCTTGGAGAACTGTTTACAACTACATGATACCAGCTCAGAGCGACAGGGGTAATCCTTCATTAATCATTTACGTGCAGCTACAATTTTATTAACTTATCAAAGACATTATAATTAAAATCGCTTGTTCACCAATCCAACAGTTCTCGGAGGAGAAGTTTGCATGTGGAGCGAATACGTCGACAAGCAATCACTGGACATGAAGATCTGGCCAAGATCTGCCGCACTTGCAGAAAGGCTGTGGTCTGACCCAAAAGGTGAGAGGAACCAAACTCTCTTTAGTAGCTATGATGTTGCTCGAGAAAATCACCTAATAAGTTGATATGTTTGTATGTAAGCCGACATTGCACAATAAGATCTCTAAAAATGATGTAAAAGAAGATTTTTCCTAGAAACCCCATCGAGTGGGAAATTTTTATTGCCAACTGCTCATGGTTTTTGTTTGTTTTTTAGATATTTCTAAATCCAAAGAAGAACTTTCGGGGGGGGGGGGGGCTAATTAGGCGAGGGAATGGGGATATATATTCAGAAATTAATTTAACGAAATAATTTAATTAACAAGATTCATTTAAGGAAATAATTTAATTAACAAAATTAATTTAAATGAATCCTTTCGATTTTCAACAATTTTATTTTATACAGCTATCCTAAACTGAGGTTCAGATACTTTCAAAACTAGGAAGATATACGTTGTTTAAATTAGCTTTTTTACAAGAAATTTGTAGAGAGAGATAGATACAGAAATACAGATAATCGTTATTGTGTTGTTTTTTTCAGTTGTAGGATATGGCGCAAGTGGAGACGTCAACCAAGCAGAATACAGGTATCGAAATCATTTATGGACGTTATTAGGCTTACAATAAGTAGGCAATTTATTGAAGTGAAGGGTTCTTGATATATTACGTAACTGGCTGAATTTAGATTAAAGATATGGGAATCCCAGATTTCTGGCGCCTGACCATTTCGCAATGTGTACAGACATAATAGAAAAACACAGTGCTGTTGCTTCTGAGTACATTTTTAGTGGTTTTCTTGACCCAATGAAGGGATACATATTTGGTTTTCCTGGGGGTCAGGTAGAAAAATGAATTGTGAATGGAATACCATCAACAGGCCATGAAAAGCAAATAATAAAACTACTAATTATCAATTATTTCATGCTTCAATCTATTTTTCTATTATGTTGACAAAGGAGGTTAGGGGACTAATATTTGATTGCTATCACCGATTTTTCAGATTGGCAAGCGCGAGGGACCGGCTGATGCGGCTAGGGATTCAACCGGATCAAATAATGCCACGATGGTGCTACCTCAATCAAGACAAATGTAAATAACTGAGTAAAATTAAACGGTTTTATACAAAAGCGATATTACATAACTGTCCCATTCCTTATTATTAATAAACATTATGTAATGAAAAACCTATAAACAAAAATGCTTTAAAAGAATCAAAATCTCTGATTGAAATTTAAGAAGAAAGCTGAGGCCGCCTCAAAGGGGGGACACCAAAACGTTACCTAATAATTTGAATCTGACTTCAACTGAGGCGAACAATAATTTAAGTATCAGGTTCGTTTGCATTGGCTCTTTCTGACGGTTAGGTGACTCCTAGAAAAACATAGGAAACCATCCATGATCCAATGCCATCTTGATAAGTGTTTGAGAAGGGAATGATAATAGGTTTGTTCGCAACGGCTTTTTCTGATGGTTAGCTGACTCCTAGAAGACCTTAGGTTTGTTCGCAACGGCTTTTTCTGATGGTTAGCTGACTCCTAGAAAACCGTAAGAAACCATCCATGATCCAATACCAAGCGTCTGGGTTTTATAATGGGTGGGATCCTCCATTGTCAGATCCTCGTCCGTCTATTTTCCATTTACTGGAATGGCAATCAGATAACTGGCTTTGGACAACCGGGAGAACATTGTGAATAGCCGGTCATGGATACTATACAAGTCAAAAAAGAGTCAGGGGATCAGTGCGAACCGCCAAACGCCTTTCTGACAGTCACATAACCATCAGACGGTCACTGCGAACAAACCTAATTAATGGCCAGTTCTCGTCCGCCCAATTTTCAGTGGACTGGAATGACGATCAGAAAACAGTCAAAAAATACACTGCCAAGGTGATGGCACAGGAGCTTCCTCGTCACAATCAGAGTGACCCATTATAAAATAGAACAGACTCGGAAGCAAAATAACATATCATAACATTACATTACATAACATAACATTACATAACGCGAAATATACATAACATTACATTACATAACATTACATGAAATATACATATTACACAACATTACGTCCATAATACATTATACGTCCACTATACATAATTGCGAAAGTTATGCGTGTTTGAAGAATTTCACGTTAGCGCATGCGCAGGGCGAACCGCTGGCTCTATCATGTTGAAATTTATATGGAACCTCAATGGGCCCTACCCACTTAATCCCTGAGAATTACATTGAAATTGGGTGAAATCTTTGGTTACTACGGCTGTAACAAGGAAATTGAATCTATTTCACGCCAGCACATGCGCAGAGCGCACCGAGGGTCCGATCATGCTGAAATTCACCCACTAGGCCTTGTCCAAACAACCCTTGAAAATTTGAGCGAAATTGAATCAAAATTGTGAAAGTTATGCGTGTTTGTTGAATTTAACGTTAGCGCATGCGCAGGGCGTACCGCTGGATCAATCATGTTGAAATTTGTATGGGACCTCAAGGGGTCTTATCCGCACCATCCCTCAAAATTTGAGCTGAATCAATTGAAAATCGTGGAAGTTATGGCTGTAACAAGGAAATGCGGACAGACAGACCCACAGACTCACAGACCCACAGACACGGAACCAAATTTGTTCAGTAGGCTTTGAAACGCAAAATGCAAGTGGAAATTTTGATTTCTGAAGACAAAAATTTTTTGGCTCACGAAAGTGAACACAAGGCTTCCGCTGCTTCGCAGACTCGGAAGCAACACTGCGAACATGGAAACTATACAGTTAGGAAAGAGTCTGAGAACCACTGCAAACAGCCCAACCCAACGCCTGTCAAATGGTCACTGCGAACAAACCTATCAACATGACAACAAGGGCTCCTGGGGGGAGACGGTCGCTCTGTTAATTTTAATAAAGTTGTTTTATTGCTTCCGAGTCTGCGAAGCAGCGGAAGCCTTGTGTTCACTTTCGTGAGCCAAAAAATTTTTGTCTTCAGAAATCAAAATTTCCACTTGCATTTTGCGTTTCAAAGCCTACTGAACAAATTTGGTTCCGTGTCTGTCGGTCTGTGGGTCTGTGAGTCTGTCTGTCCGCATTTCCTTGTTACAGCCATAACTTCCACGATTTTGAATTGATTCAGCTCAAATTTTGAGGGATGGTGCGGATAAGGCCCCTTGAGGTCCCATACAAATTTCAACATGATTGATCCAGCGGTACGCCCTGCGCATGCGCTAACGTTAAATTCAACAAACACGCATAACTTTCACAATTTTGATTCAATTTCGCTCAAATTTTCAAGGGTTGTTTGGACAAGGCCTAGTGGGTGAATTTCAGCATGATCGGACCCTCGGTGCGCTCTGCGCATGCGCTGGCGTGAAATAGATTCAATTTCCTTGTTACAGCCGTAGTAACCAAAGATTTCACCCAATTTCAATGTAATTCTCAGGGATTAAGCGGGTAGGGCCCATTGAGGTCCCATATAAATTTCAACATGATAGAGCCAGCGGTTCGCCCTGCGCATGCGCTAACGTGAAATTCTTCAAACACGCATAACTTTCGCAATTATGTATAATGGACGTAATGTTATGTAATATGTATATTTCATGAAATGTAATGTAATGTAATGTTATGTAATATGTATATTTCACGTTATGTAATGTAATGTAATGTTATGTAATGTAATGTTGTTATTTTGCTTCCGAGTCTGTTCTATTTTATAATGGGTCACTCTGATTGTGACGAGGAAGCTCCTGTGCCATCACCTTGGCAGTGTATTTTTGCTTCTTTTCTTTATAGGAAATGAATGTTACAGTTTAGCTTGCTCTCATTATTTATAGGTAACAGGTGATCGTACGAATTTGTTCATATTCATTAGATCATCTGACGTTTATAATCTATGAGAACATTATTTCTGAGGAATAGATTGCTACAGACTACAGAATGATTGTTGGTAGGAACATGAAATTAAAAAAATTATTTTCAAGAGCACGAGGTGGTAGTTTTTGGTAACTACCAACTAAGGTACCTGGACACCTAATTCAATAAATTTGTAATTTAATACAGGTAAAGGAGGTATCGCAAAACCATCACTAAGGTACGTGCAACTCGTTGCGGTGATATGGGGCGCCATGCGGTAAGTAGTTGCCATGACACCCATACCAAACACTGACTCAGACAACCAGTTGACGTTTTGACGCTTGGTGGAGACGGCACGAGACGAGTTTCGAATAAACTTTTCAAAGAGTGACACGGAAGAATACCAGATCAGCGAGGGGATTTCAGCAATTCGACTTCATTCGATAATTAATATTGTACTAGGAACCTTTAATTCGTTCCTGATCGCAATGGATCAACCAGTACCAATTCCTAGAGCCAGATCTGGGACGAAGATACCCGTAGCAGCTCAGAGGCGATCCAGTAAGGAAAATGAGAGCGAAACAGCTACGTAAGTACAATCCTTACATTATTATACGTAGCAATATTATTGATACAGGTACCTAATTATTGGCAAATGGGACTGGCTGCTTAGAGTACTACGGTTTTACTTTATTATTTTCAAGGCTACCTATGTGTATACGATTTTGAACGAACGGGAGGAATAAATCAATCACAATACAATCAGGTGCCTACTCGACTGTAGAACTCGACTTTAAGCAGCAAAGTGAGATAAGCTAGTGTTTGCAGCCAGCTTCTAACCAAACAGATACTTGAAAGAACCTTTTAAATAAGTTTACGGAGATGTATACATCAATACAATTTAAAGGTGGCTGTGATGAAGACAACACTATAACAAAGCCCAAAACAACATGTCATTATGCAGAGAACACGTTACTGTTCTTCTCTACCAATAAATGTAGGAAGCAGGTTAAATAGACTTCTAGGGTTCTTGACCAACCCTCACGAACCCTATAATTCTATTTTGCAGAAACCCTGAACTGAATAAGTAGGTGATGTATTATTTGCAATAAGGAATTTCGCGATTTGGGGGTGTACAAACTTGTTTTTCCTTGAAATGCCATGGAGAACGGGCTACCACATAGATCTGTCTTTTCATTACAATAATCACCAGTTCAGGTGAATCTCAGAAAAGTTTGAAGATTTTTGAATTCGTGTAGAGAATAATAATAATAATAATAAAAACAACAACAAAAACATAATATTAGGTACTTACTCTGCTTGATCCAGCATCAATGTATGAGATTTATGGGTACCCTTTCGGTGTGATCCATGCCTGAGATGTGATTCCACAAGAAAAATGCTGGTATTATATCATTATTTATTTATGTTATTATTTACTTCGGCTATTTGGTGGTGGCAAGAAAAGCATCAGCTAAGCGTTGTTTCTACTCACTGCAGCGACCTAAGTTTAGAAGCCTGACCAGAAATGCAAAGAAAGTGTCATATATACAAAACTATATAGTGAGACCAGTGGTGCTGTAAGGAGCCTAAACGTGGCCCTTTACAGAGAATAGCAAGAGCTTGCTACCTAGGAAAGGAAAGTTCTTTGGAAGAGTGGTTTAGGGGTGGGAGGTGGAGAATCCGAATAATGCTGAGCTGCTTCAACTCTTGCAAGATCCAGATCTGGTTGCCGTAACCAAGAGCTATATAGGTCTGACGGCTTGGGTATGTTGAACGAATGTCCCCTGAATAAAGCCCAAGGATGATGATGTACGGGAAGCCAAGTGGTACCAGACAAACAGGAAGACCTTGCTTATGCTGGCTAGAGGAACATTAACTCAGGACACTAGGGGCCAGAAGATGGAGGTATGTTGCCATGGACAGGGAGCAGTGGAAGAGGACAGTTGTGGAGGCTAAAGGTCACAATGGGGCTGTAGCACCATAGATAGATAGATTTGGTGGTGGGCAACCATAGAACTACCACAACACGCTGAAATAGAAAAAATTCCCCGGGTCACACACCGAAACGGTACCAGTTTATGGGCATAGGATTAGGGATTAATCGATGAATTGTTGTCATTATCAAGACAATAATGACGAGGTAAGCAGATCCTTGGGGACCTTGTCTTCTCCCTTTGACCACATAAATAGAGATTATCGTAGGTACAGGTAAATAGGTATTCTCTTGATGGGCAGTAGGGGTACTTGATTCGCTAGTGACGATGGATTCCTACAGAAGGTATGTTCACTACAGGTACTTCTACTACCAGCAGAACTTGTCCTTCGGACCTTTTACGGTGAAAGTTCGCCTCGTTCATGCTCAGGATGCTGCACCTGCAAGATGGGGCTTAAAGTTGCTTATTTATCTCTTATGCAGTCTTTACTGCAGTAAGGTGTCCTGGTGTGGGGTGGGGCTTACCCGAGCCACTTAAGTAAACAGGTGCTAATTGCAGAAAGCTATTCTGCAAGTGATCCTAAGCACAGACGGTATTCGATTGAGCTACTCTACCAGAAGGCTAAGGTCTTCACCATTCGGCAGCTCTTTCGGACTAGTGGGCTTCTTCCATAGGAACCCCTCCGTAGTCGAGAGACCCTATGTTCATTTCAACTCCACCCAATTCCAACTTCTTCAGAATGTGGTGAATTCCAGAATACACCTAACCCTCATATCAACAAGCCACCAGCACTAGTCTTCAATTCTAGTTAGTCATTTCTGCCAGCAAATCTTAAAATTCCAGGGAATTCAACCCATTTTGCCTATAAGAGGGTGATATTTACTTGGCTGATAAGATTGGGGCCCGACGAGACATGTATCAGGAAGGTTAAATACTTTATTTTACGTTTAAAATGAGGTATTAGTAAAGTTCACCAACACTGGCGCTCAAATTGTTTGCCTACCTAGAAGTTTTGTTATTTAGTTAGTAATTTTCTTTGAATAAATATTCTCTCTATCTCTAGTAACTTGTTATTTATCTGAAATAATATAATCGACTTTCAGGTCGACTATCTTGCACGTAGCAGAAGTTCACAATGTCAAAACCGACAGCAAAGACGGGAGTTCCGGAGAGAGGGAGGCGGAGGACGACAGTAGAATAAGTAGAAACGGCGAGAAAAGGAGAAAAAAGGTCAAGCGAAAAGGAACTTTCCTGGTAAGGCATAAAAGCCCAGTGGATTCCACTACGGACGAGCCGAACAACCCCATAGCATACGACAGAGAGGTACCAAACAATGCCTGATGATAATGTTTGTTTAGAGGCACAGCCTAATGAGGAATGAACGTGCATTTTTTAAATTCTTTCGAACTGTGAGTCTAATGGAGAGCTTTCCAAAAAGGTGTTATGATGGGTTGGAATGAATGGAAGTGGGAGAAAATGGGGAAGGAAAAAGCGTACAAAGTCATCTAGTACGTACTGCCCTCTCACTCCCGCACGTGGGATCCGAGTGAGACGGAGATACATCATACCAGATGACGTCACGCGTTTTTTCATTTGCTTATTCCCGCCAAACTACTCGGATTTCGGAGCTGAAAATTGCGATACAAGGGTTTTTGAGGGTGCTGAATTCGATTCTGAGGTCAAAAGCAGCAAATTCCGACCCGCGTCCATTCCTCACGTCGTATTGCTCACTAGGAACGATATATACTGGTACCAAGCTCCACATCACGACCGCCACTGGTACTTTCTTCTTTGTTGAATTTAGCCAAAGGACACCACCAAAATCCGGAAATCATCAAGCACCCTACCATCAAGCAAGACATCTTCTATCGAGTCCATCAGATTTCCCGTAATGGACACACCATCTTCTGGCACACCCAAGCCCAGTTCTCAAATATTAGGATTCGAGTCCGAGAGAAAAATGGATACGAGTTCCATTGAATCTATAAAAGAAGTTAGTTACTAATGTACAAGTTATACTATTAGCAGTAGGAAGCTAGAAAAGTTATGTAAATCATCAAAACTCCTTTAAAAAAAAGCAAAACTAATGTTATAACAAACTGCAATAGTTGCATTTTGCAAAAATTAACGTAGTTTTCATTTCACACGTGGAAATATAATTGGTTATTTTACAGGCTACTTCAATATTCAAGATACCAGCACCGCCTGCGCCCAGGAGGGGTTCAGCAACAGAAACTTTGTCAGAATCTTCCAGCGACAGAGAAAGACATAGGGTCAAACTTAAGCCTTTAATTCACACTTCAAGACACAAAAAACCTTCAGGTAGGAGTTAGAGAAATGTCACAATTAGTAGACGTGAACACTCGGAAGGTCACGGTGGATCTGTGAGATCTGCAAGTTGCAGTTTTTGCCGAGCAGCACCAATGTTTTGGAGTAGGGCACTACCCCTCCCAGTATGCTCCTTTTTATCATCATGCAATATACCTAGTGTTATTGTGTAATGGAGATTCACTGACACACGGTGGTATTTTAGTTCCCAAAGTGTTACCAGAGAGTTTACTTTCATGCATTTATTAATTTATCATCAACGAAGTTAGTTGACTAGTTCAATTTATAGTTTCTAATTACCAGACTGATGGTATGGTACACCGATGGCTCATGCACTGATGCCGGTGCAGGAGCAGGTGTGTATTATAGAACCAGGAAGGAGCTCTCGCTACCCCTCGGAAGACACGCCACCGTTTTCCAAACTGAATTCGCAATTATTATTTGCACAAGGGAAAGATTGAGGAGACACCTGCTAGGACAGCCAGGCAGCTCTGAAAGCCCTGGCCAGGCCAGTGGTGAGCTCACAACTCGTCCTGCAATGCTTAACACCTTCTGTAGCCTTACAGAGCACAACAAAGTGCATCTGGAGTGGGTACCTAGACGCTGGGGAACAGACGTCAATGAGCCAAATGGCCTTTATTGGCCCTGAGCTATGTCCGTTTATTTGGATCACTCAGATCCACAGCGACCCTTTCATATACATGTGACTTTTATGGCCGTGACCTTTTTGAGTGTTAGGTTTTTGAAATCGAACTTGACTTTCGGGTCCAGTTTGTAGTAGTTGTATAGTTTACCAATTACGATGTGATGTCTAATAACAGAATTTTGACTCAATAAGGTTATGCAACGGAAACTCTCAGTGACGACTCAAGTCAGCAGAATTCACCTTCAAGAGCGTCATCAGCCCCACTCCCAAAACCAAGGCAGAAGCTGTCCACTCCTGGAACGGTGACAGTAAGCCCTGAGATGGCTCCAAGGGCAGCATCGTCCCGAAAGAGCACTCCCACGGAACTGGCAAGACAGAGCCCACGAGTATCGGGAAGTCCTGTAATTCCAACAGCACAGATAAAATCCCTGACAGGGAGTCCGGCACTGGCAATCAAACGAGTCGGTACTCCACAGTTTACAAGTCCCAGCGTTTCCAGGATGGCTCAATCAACTTCGGAGAAACAGACTCCTGAACACAGAAGTGCTTCTCCCATGGACACATCATCCCCTGGTCATAGAATTACTGAATCCCCGATGCAACCACCTATGGACTCGCCCAGTTACTACACCAGCTCATCTGTGGATTACAAAGATACTGGAGTCATACCACCACCCAGGTAGGTCATCGGTACAATGGGTAGATTTTCCACTCTATCAAGGTGAAAGAATCTTATGCACATCATTATGTAACATAGATATGCACAGAGTTTGAATTTCCATCTAGCTTAGATGGCAGATCACAGAGTATCATCT
Organism: Leptopterna dolabrata; assembly: GCA_954871275.1. Taxonomy (NCBI): domain Eukaryota; kingdom Metazoa; phylum Arthropoda; class Insecta; order Hemiptera; family Miridae; genus Leptopterna; species Leptopterna dolabrata. The sequence continues at coordinate 9,432,496 of OX940984.1, read as the reverse complement.
AATTTGATGTTTTCTGTATACCCCTTCAATTTTTCCTCCCAAGGGCAAAGCAAAAGAAGAAGAAGAGAAAAATTAAAGAAAATACAGGTGCTACAACCGAAACCTCAGAAAAAGGAAGCATAACTAGTCTGAATGAAAACAACGATGCCAATGAAGGGACCGAGCTAGCAGATAGTAAGTCATTAAACAAATTTGGTGAATATCTTAATGTAGAGATGAATAGATACATCAGATAATTGAAACATAGGTAGGTAGGTACCTTATACAACAAAAATATTATATAGAATGCAGTGGAAAACCTCAATAACAAATAGACAGGAAAACGTTTCCTGTGCCTACTGGTGTCGTAAAATTAAGAGTTCACTTTTTTTTTGGAGACGGGAAATTTAGTTTCTTTTGGCAGCCCTGTCTCGTGCGACTGAGGAATCCAGAAGTTGAAAGTGAGTAGTAGCTATCGTGATCCCTCGTGGTGAACATTTAATTAAATTGCCTTATTTTTTATCGGTATCAAATTGTGAATAGCCGCGGTGTTTTCGTTGAGAGTTTGGACGAGAGGTAACCTGCCCTTAATGGGGCTAGTACTTAATTCTGAGTGGAATTATTTGGATGCGCACCCTCATCGCAGAACGTCAAAATATCAGGTGAGCTGCCACCTCATTTCCATCTCCAACCTGTTTCAGATTAATTGTGAACCGTATCACTGTTGGCAATTTGAATTTTGTTTGGATATTTCGTTGTTCGTTTTGTTCTATATGAAATACAGTCCACTGGCTGCTTCCTGCTAAAACAGCTATACATCGTAAGTTTTGAAGTCCTTCGAGCCGGTTGGAGTTTTGAGATCTCGACAGTGTCATTCAGGTAGATACATAGTTACGTATCCATCAGGATAAGGTTGTAACAAGACCCTGTACAGAGGGCTGGAGTACCTACAGAAGCGTTATTAGTCAAGAGGAAGGATATAATGTGTGTCTTGCCTGCCGCAGTGTGGGGCTACTGTGCTCGCTTTGTAGCTGAGTAATAAAATACTTGTACTTATGATAATTATTCAGAATTATGAGCTTAAGCCAAAAAGCGACAAACCTTTCAAGACATTGATGCATGCAGGCAGTCTTCCGTGTCTCTCGAAAGTGTCCAGAACTCCAATTCTCTAAAACCATTAAAACACATTCCACCTTAGAAATGTCACTATAATACTGAGTCATAGTTGATAAAATGAAGTAAAATTATACTTTGCAGCTTTTACACACTGGACAAAAAGTACAAAAACCACTGGACTTTAGGACTTGTTGCGGTTGTTGCGTTGTTGAAGCCATACTTCAAAATAATCTCATGGATGTTGTAATTCGTAGACAATCCATGATTGGCAGGCTGTCGTCTAAAAAATTCTACAATTATTTGAGGCCAGTCGTAACAGAGTCTGGCTGCCTGGTTAGAAATAAGTACCATTCCTTAATTCCTTTGATAGTCTAAATGAGTAAAATTAATTACACAGAATGAGTTAAATTAGAGAAGCCAAGTACAGGTTTTCGAGTAGAAACTATCTACTTCCTCCATGAATGAATTATTGGTAGATAAACGTACAACCATGGAAAAAGGGGAAAATTCCTCAAACTAACCATCGTATCACTATCGCCCTTATCATTTTGTTATCAGTTCCCGCTTCCCGTTCTAGCGCCTTTTTTTACTTGACGTCGACGTAGGTACTAAAGTGTTTTTTACTGTAGGTACTAATAGACTTATCCTTTTGGAGGCAGTTTTCACTCACATGATTCGTAACATTTGCGTTCTAGAACAATTCATTCGCGTGTTGTTTCCATCAAGCATCAACAAGTTTCAGTGTTGTTTTTAACGCCAAAGGTAAAAAATGCGTCGTTCACTTGCGCCGTCCCAAAGAAACAAATTAAATTCACCGCTGACTCCTAAACAGTCGAATATCAACGCTTCTCCCCAACCTATTCCTATCGTATGTAAACAGAATTTCGGCGGTTTGTCATCAGCAGTTCAAGAATGTCGGAATACCAGCGATCCTGCATCACCCTGTGTCCTTCGAACGTTTTCCGTCGTCTATGGAAAGCCGTCGAAGAAAAAGCACAAAACCTGGGACGGCGATGGCATTTTGGAAGTGTCTGGTAAGTCTGCCACACTCAGAGATACTGACGGAAAAGTAATCGGGCTGAGTGGGAACTTGAAGAAATGTCCGTTGGAAGATGGAGACAATTTGTTTGTTGGAAGTAAAGAGCTTCAGATATCTTACGAAATCTTTCAGAAACCGTGTGCCGACACGGCGGAAGTACCTGTTAGTGCAGTGAAAAGGAAAAACTCCTGCATCGAAAACCAGATGGTGTCTCCGGTTGTGAAAAAAGACAGAAAGACATTCGATGCTTCACTTGGTTCGTCCAGCATAAAAACCTCAAATCAGTCGGAACTGAATGCCACCTACCAGCCTTTGTTAATGCCACCTCCTAGCGATTCCCATCAGTGGCACTGCAACCCTGACAATCTTCCTGTTACTCAAGTTCGTGTTGAAGGGTTTCTGTGTAAGGTTCTTCGGAAGCATCAAAGAGAAGGAGTCACATTCTTGTACAATTGCATAACTGGTTTAAGGGATATCAAATATCGAGGAGCAATTTTGGCTGATGAAATGGGTCTTGGAAAAACGTTACAGTGCATCACTTTGTTGTGGACTTTACTGAAGCAAGGGCCTTACGGCAATGTGCCACAAGCTAAGAAGGTGTTGGTCGTTGTGCCTAGCAGCTTATTGCAGAACTGGAAGAACGAATTTACCAGATGGATAGGCTCTCATAAAATCCAGTGTTTCGTCGTTGATAAAAATAATCGTCCTAAGGATTTCTGCAAATCCCGCAGCCCCGTTTTGATTATATCGTACGAGATGTTTGTCAAATCTCACGAAGACGTGAAAGAAACTAAGTTTGATTTGATGATTTGTGACGAAGGGCATCGTCTGAAGAACAGCACAATCAGAGCAACGTGTTTGTTGAACGGAGTTTCTTGCACTTCTAGGGTGCTGCTGACCGGTACTCCAATCCAAAACGATCTACAAGAATTTTACGCTCTGGTCGATTTTGTCAATCCGGGGATATTGGGCTCTCCGGCAGAGTTCGGGAGGAATTTCGAAAAACCCATTCTCGAGTCGAAGGAGCCCCACTGCTCTTCAGAGGCTTTGGGGAACGGCAAAGTCAAATCGGAAGAGCTGAGCACAGTGACCAGCGGTTTTATTCTCAGACGCACTCAGGAGTTGATTGGAAAATACTTGCCTCACAAAAGTGATTACGTTATTTTCTGTGAAGCCACTGAACTTCAGAAAAAACTGTATTCTTTAGCCGTTGGGTATTGGACTGAACGAGTGGATGACTTGGGTGCCAGGGAAATGCCAAAACATTTGTCTGTTATTACTGCTCTGAAGAAAATTTGCAACCACCCATTCTTATTGAACAATCCGGCTGATAACGATGATGTTGAATCTTTAGGGAAAATACTTCAAGGCAGTACCAAATCGCAGTTTACCATACAGGATTCAGGAAAGTTGATGGTGGTCGAGTCCATTGTAAGAAGTATTGTGGGGACTAACGAGAGATTGATCCTTGTGTCAAATTTTACTCAAACTCTGGACATATTAGCTAAAGTGTGTTCTAGACATGAATGTAGTTATTTGCGCTTCGACGGTTCTACGCCTGTGTCACAGAGAAATACAATTGTCTCTCAATTCAACAATTTGAAATCTTCAGTCCAAGTTCTACTCCTGAGTAGCAAAGCCGGAGGAGTTGGCCTCAACCTAATTGGTGGATCGAGGTTGGTACTCTACGATTCTGACTGGAATCCAGCTACGGATCTTCAGGCTATGGCCAGGATTTGGAGGGAAGGCCAAACAAAGAGCGTTTACATATACCGATTGCTCACGTCTGGCACTATCGAGGAGAAAATATTTCAGAGGCAGCTCAAGAAAACCGGTTTAAGCGAAAACATAGTTGATTCTCCCGAATCGAGCTGCGTGAAACTCTCCAGAGAAGAGTTGAAGGATCTGTTCACCTACTCACAGAACGACAAATGCCTCACCCACGAGTCTCTCAGATGCACCTGTCCAGGAGATGGCTCGATAACTGCAGATCCTGTTTATGATGATTTGGACGGCAACTCGAGTGATCAGTCTGACCGCGGTTGTCAAATTGAACTTGTACCTCCCAAGGCTCCGACCTCTCTCAGGATGAATCAGCTGTTACGCTGGGAACACCATCGATCTCCTGTGAGTGAGAATGTGATTAATGAAATCTTAGCTGAATTTGCTGTCAAGTGTATCAATTTTGTTTTTCGGAATCGAACTTGTTGAGGGATTTTGTGATTATTATTGTCAGTGACATTTGCATTTAAGACACAGTCCGTACTTTTTTTTATTGAACCAGGTCGACTTGTGTAAAAAGCCAAGGTGCTTTCTTGTTACGATATTGTACTATTTTAATTTCCTCTTTCGGATAATAAAAATCGCTTTGTTAGACTAAGTATTTTTGGGTTTTGAACCTCATGCAAGAAATGATGACAGGTCATCAATCAACAGGTACTTATGCCAAAATATTCTATGGTTTGATAATATTTATTCTATAGTTCTAATTCACTGGATGTTGCCTGTGGCTTTTTGTTCTTAGAGGACACAGTCATCTGCATCACAGTGCACCGATGTGAGCCCCTGCGCATGAAAGATCTCCACAAGCGACCTTCTGTCAGAGTTCATCTAATAGATACCAAAACAGGAAATTACAGGAGATCAGCTTTTGGAAAGAATTCAGTGGATGTAGTTCAAACCCAGGCCTTCGATCATATCCAGAATAGGTAAGAATGGTTTTCCTGGAGTTGTCTGCTTGGTCTTTGGGGCATTTCTTCGCTTCTGCTCACATCTCATCTTTCCTGTAAAATGCCATTATGCGCCCAATCAACTCACCGTTTTACTTAAGAAATAAGTCGATGAGAGTAGGCTGCTATTTCTGATAGTAATTCGTTAGATGGCTTGTAGGAGTGTTGTGCCATGTTGGGACGAAGACTTGATTTTCATGGAACCAGCCTCCCACGTTGTTGCAGCTGATTGCATTCTGATTTTCGAGCTTCTGGAAGCTGAAACGGATGATGTGATAGCTTGGGGCTTCCTCAAACCTTTGGCAGCAAACGGGAAGCAGAATGTCGGGTGAGAAATAAGTGCGGTGAAATACCACTGAGGGCCTCATTACTGAGCTACCTGCACTCGTACTCGCATTATGTCTAACTTACTCGTACTTTATTTTCTAGAACTGTACTGAGGCTCCAGCTATACAAACCGTTGAAATCGAGAGTCCCAAAAGCTGATGACTTCCCTGTCCCTTTAGTAAGTTGATTTAATTTGAAAAAAGTTATGTGGCACTAATCCATCTGAGTGGATACGAGCCGGTACTAAACTTATGGGCATGCGTTTTCACTGCCAATTTCAGTTCTCTCACATGTTTTTCATTAATGCTTCGTTTTATTATCGACTGTTTTATTAGCTATGTTTTATTATCCACTGAAGCGATACTGAGTGACCAAGCGGTCAGACGAGAGGCGACTTTGAGGAAGCAACACGAGGCGACTGGGGTCATCCATTAGAGGCGACTAAACATGCGTAGTTAGCAGTGCAGTTCTGTGAGAGTGAAGTGAGGGGTTGTGTTGGCGGAGAAGGGACGAGGCAATGAGGAGCTGAGGTCACTTGAAAATGCAACCAATCCCATCTGAACGGGATCCGTCGCTCGTCGCTTGGCAAGGCCGAACCCAAAATCCATCACTGAAATGTGCGTGCAGTGGAGATCCCCTAATGTACTTTACCAGAATGGGGTTAGTCGCTTGTGTACAGACGAATACGCATAGTGGCTTGGTATCGCTTCCAGTGGAGGGCCGGCCTTCATTACATGTCTCGTAAATGTACCCTGATATAATATACACATATTCATTGCCTAAGGTTCTGAATTGCAAATGCAAATTTCCGCATGTTTACACAAGATCTCAGTGGTCATCCACAGCTTCTGGTTTACTGCACTGATAGATACTTTCCTACCTACATCATCAGGTTTTCTGTACAATTTTTACATAAAAGTTTCCTGTAATGTCGTTTGATTGTTGCTTATAGGCATTTATTTGGTATTCGAAAAATAAGATGTCAGTGTACAAAAGCACTCTGCTAGTGAGCCTACATTCCATAGATGAGCAGCTAGTTGTGAGGCCGGTTAGTCCTGTGGCGCCCTCCGCAATACCGTCGAGAAATCAAGGCAGAAGAAGGAGTTCCCAGTTGTCATCTTCTCCAGTGAAAAACATTAAGGTTTGTCTCTAGTGGATTCAGTCTAATCTGTGCACCTACCTTGAAAATACTTCACTTGAAGCAGCACCGGTACCCACGTGTCACTGAAAAAAGAGTTCTAGCTACCTCTACCTGTATTAACCTGCTTTTGATGTGAAAAGAACGATTCTTTTGCACGTTATATGTGTTTTGAGGTCGAATGATAAACATCAGCAATCTGTCAACTCTGTTTCAGCTTTCTGAGGCCGAGAAAGAACTGATTGGAGTTGTCTGGTCGAGGCTACCATCTCTTTCCTGCAAACTTCCTAATAAAATTAACTCAAGTCTTCCTGCAGGTTAGGAACACATTTCCTGTTTATCATGGTGTTGTACTGGTATAAGTCCTCAAAATGTAGGACTTTCTACTTGTTTGTTTTAAATTGAACTACTTATGTTGAGATTTTTTTGTGGTAAAACTCATAATATTATGGTAGTAGTCATAATAGTACTGTGGTAGTAGCGATTTTCATTTAAAATGACTTGTATTTTCTTCAGGTCCTGATGGTGGGATGTCAGTGTGTTATTCAAGATCTGGTCTTCTGGTTGCTTGTCATACTTCTAACACAATATCAATCTTCACATATCGAGGATCACGCTATCTCACCCTCACTGGCCATCATGGTACGTAAAATATTGTTAAAAAGATTAGAGGGACGCTCTTTGTACAACAATCGAACCAATTTTGCTGAGCTTTATTGCATCAATATACAACGTATCACCCACAACCCACTTCAGGTAACTAACTGCCTCACAGTATAGTCTGATTTTGTATGATGTATGTATTTCTTGAGTGGATGGCCTAGGACTGAACGGGTCTTGATGCCGTTTTTTCCGGTATGCTCTTCAAGCACTACGGTGGGTAACATGGGCTACATTTACAGCGTTTGGCCGGGCGCATGGATGAAGAGTCCCTTGGAAGAGTTTTTACGCACGAAGAGTCCCGCACCCTTTCTCCGGGTATGCACAAGGAGTCAGTCTACCGTTTTGGGGCTATGCACAAAGAGTCCCACACCTTCCGCATGTATGAGGAGTCCAACACCAGTAATAGGCAGTGAACAGAAAAACGCTGCAAATTAGAGTATACGGGTTTATTATTCTGAAATAGGGCAAGTACGTTAACAAAAACTGACTATAGTCACTCTGGTATTCGTGGTTGGTATTTGAGGAAGACTATATTTTTATGTAGTGAGCTTCTTGTCAAGTTTGTCTATTAGGTGCTGTAGCCAAGCGGGGAACCAAGGAGACGAACTTCGCAGATTCCATATTGCCTACTGAGGTTTTGTTGTTGAGCGCCTAATCGCAAGCATCGATAAGAACGATCGCAGGTCTTTTGACCTTTAGATACAGAGGCCCAGGGACTCTTCGTGCATAAACACGATACACAATTAGTAAGAGCAGGACCCTTCAACTACACCCCCCCCCCCCCCCCCCCCCCGCTGGACTCATCGTGCATAGTGCAAATCCCTTTCACCTCGGATGGGATCCCCATGTTGTCACCAGTTTGGCCTGATCAGCTGAGTGAGCTCTGCAAGCAGTTTCTTACCTCATGTAGCACACGGGTAATCCAGCTAGTTACTCATATTAATTTTACAATATTTGAATCTATTTGCTGGCAGTTTCGGCGCTTTCAACCTTATTTATTGTTTCCTCTCTTCCCCTTCACTACTTACAATACTAACTGTAGCCTAATGCTTTTGAGGCATCACCTTGGGATACTCGTTAATTGTTTAATCTATGTTGTTAATTTATTATTATCTAAATTTTCTTCAGGTTTGGTTTACGATATGAATTGGTCTCCTGATGACAGTTTTCTACTTTCTTCATCCGCTGATACCACTGCATGTGTGTGGAATATTAAATTGAAACAAACCACACCGGTTACTGTGAGTCAGTTTAATTACTTATAATTTTAGCAAACGTAATTATAATCCTCCCAGTTGATAACAGTGATGTTTCGAATAGATCCTGAGTCATCCTTCTTATGTCTACTGTGGCACGTGGGTCGGATCAAGCCTCACAGTGACGGGTTGCTACGACCGAGGTTTGAGGTTATGGGATCTAGCAGGCGTACCGACGCTTTTACCTCAGAATACCAGCATTTCTTCAAGCTCCAGTTTGACCAAAACGTCAACTTTTGACCCGTTGCAGTGCGTTGCCGCTCATAAAGGGAGAATCAACACGCTAGCTGTCCTCTCATCTGATGAAATCCTCGTTTCTGGAGACAGCGAAGGAGCTTTGTTATTCTGGAAGCTCTCTACAACACTTCCTAGGTAAGCAACTATTTCCAAAAACACTAGTACCACGGCACATTATGTTTGACACCAGTTTATTACATTCTAATTTTAAAACAATTTTGCTGTTGCAGACAGTTAGAATTGAGCCGGGAAGCAAGATTACGTGAGCTGAAAGGGCAAGTTATCAACAGAGTATCAGCCCATCCTGGAGGAAAGCGAATTCTGGTTGCCTCTAGAGATAGCAAATTAAGGATGGTTGATGTACAGTCATTATCCGTTATTCAATGGTTCCATGTAAGTTAATCTTGATCAAAAGAGGGTTGAATTTTGTCATTGTTCCAGATATTTTTATGTTACTAAATTTGATTGCAATTAGGTAGCTTAAGCATTTTCGGCTCTTTGGAATTATATTGCAGTAGTGGGAAGTAGAAGTTTATTTTTTAAATTAGTTGTGCTGGATATGTGGCACTAAGGCCATTTGAGCTACACAAATTACAGCACAGTACAAATCAGACTTCTCACTAAATTGTGTTGTTGTCATGGAAATTGTCACTAATGTCCTGCAGTGAAAGACACATGTCCAGATGAGACACAGTCATGTCGCGTAGCTGGCACAGAGTAGGGAGTGGACTGTCGTATGTGCCAGTTCTGTAAATTTGCTTTCTCGGCAGTTTTCTTGGTAGAGGGTGATAAGCGGCTCCCAGTTTTTCCCTGCAGCCGCTCCCTCGTGGTCCTGGCACCAATAATGTGCTTGGCTGAGCTATGGGTTAGGGGTGGTGTTGGACCGTATCATGGTGGTTGGCCAGGGCATCAGCCTTTTCATTGCCCTGGATTTGGCAATGCGAGGGAACCCACTGCAGCACCAGATGTGATCCCCTCTCCAGCAGTTGCTCAATCTTTCTCCGGCTTTCCAGCACCAAGGACACGTCTATCGCTCCATTCCGGGTGAGGGCAAGCATGGCAGCCTGAGAGTCCACCAGGAGCACCTTGCAGGGACAGTTTCTTTCTATTAGGTGTTAGATTTTATATAAATCATTAAGCGAGTGTTACGTGCCAACGTGAGAAGTAGCAACAGCACCCTGAAATTTGGACAACTTTTTTACCAAATTGCGTGGTGAGCTACTAAATTTGAATTGTAAACCCTGTGTAAGTAGGCTCTGTAAACTTTGCTCAATTTGCCACCTGAAAGTATTATGTCTGATACTGAGAGAATTCAGTGTTGCGTTACCATTGACCAAGGAAAAGTTAGGGATATGGGCTATAACCGTATTGCAGTGCATTCTTGATGAACCCAAACTCGTGGCCAAATCTTTGCCAATTCATGAACTGCTCGTGGCAGTACCAAAAGCTGTTGGTGGCAGAATTAGTTTTTGAAAAGTTCCACCTTAGTTTTCTTTAATACTTAATACATTGGTACATACCTAAATGCCCTCTGAGGGCCTGGGGCTTTCATTTCTTGATGACTCATTGCAACTACATAGGTATGTTATCGGTTTCATCAAGAAGTGTTAATTTTTTTAAAATAAATAAACCATTATTTCTTTCTTTTAATGCTGAAAAAACATTGCAGGGTGGCGTTAACAGCAAACTTCAAAGTGGTTCCTGTTTCTGTGGGTGTGGCTCAAGGGTGTTGTCGTGTTCTGAGGATGGCAGTGTGCTCGTATGGGATGCTAATACTGGGGAGAGAATTGCTTTATACAGAGGCTTGTACCTACCGGACTCTCCAGCAGCTCTGACCTTTCATCCTAAAGACAACATGTTTGCTCTTGTCAGCCATAAAGTTGGAACCTTCCCATCCGTCGTGATCGCATTATTCACCAGGTAAATTTTGAGTATTACATAATATATAGTGTTCATTAACAGTTTTTCTAGCGGCTGGTTTTGTTTCATATTCAACAGTGATATTGTGTAGGGTATCCCAAAAATTACGAGCTTTTTGAAAAACGATTAAATCAGTCAAATTTTGATGAAAATAAATGTTTTTCCAATATTTACGTTCAACAACTAGTTTATTCAGTCAGTACCTTGCATCCGGGATGTTTCCGGCGGTTGGAAAGGGCTCCTGTATCACTCTGATATACAAATCTTGTGACGGATCCTTGGTCAACCACCATAGACCTGTATGGACTATTTTGACGATGCCCAAACTCCTGCAGAAGCTTGTTGTTTCTAAATTATTCCCTCAGTTCTCTAGTCACTTAGCTATTGAACAGCATGGCTTTTTCAGGGGTCGGTCTACGGTCACAAACCTTTTGGCATTCCAGGGTTTTGTTTTAGAGTTGTCCCGGAAGGGGTGCCAGGTCAACATAGTCTGACGGATTTTGCGAAGGCTTTTGATAAGCTCTGTCATTCCCTGTTTGCATTGGAGGTGTTTGGCTCTATGTTGAGCTGGTTGGAGAGCTACTTGCGGGATCGGCCCCTTATTGTGAGAGTAAGGGGGGCAGTGTCCAAGCCAGTCACTGCATCATCTGGCGTCTCACAGGAGTAGCATATTGGGCCACTGCTGTTTCTAATTGTAATTAACAATGTGATTGATTTTTTCCTGGGGACGAAATGCTTACTATTTGCCGATGACTGCAAAATATTCTGTTGGGTGGGGGTGGTGCCCAGCGATTTCAAGCTTCTACAATCTTGCAACCACTCACTGTGTGGCTAGTGTAGCGAAAACAACTGTTTTTGATTGAGATTAAGTGCTGTGTTTTGTCTCAACGTCGATCTGTTCCCCCATTACATCATTACTATTCCATAAATGACTTGCCACTGGCAAGGGTGTCGGAAATCGCGAACCTGCATGACTTTTAATACCGACATTGACAACATATCCCCTAGGGCAATGCTGGGATTCCTCAAACGGAATACCAGGGACTTCAAAAGTGTTCCAGCTCTCGTTCTTCTTTACAAGGCTCTGGTTTTGCCGATCTTGGAATAGGCTTCAATTTTCTGGAGTCCTTCCTATGGCGTACGTATGGAGCAAAAGCATGTCCAACACAAACATCTAAGATATGTTGGCTACAAGCTCCACATCCCCTCCAGTGAAATCAACTATGCTGAACTGCTCAGCATGTTCGACCTGGTACCTCTCCAGGTGTGACGATTCATGTGTGTGTGGTATTCCTGGGCAAGCTGGTATGAGGGCAATTGGACTGCCCCAACCTTCTGTCTTTGTCTTGTAACTTTTGTAATTTGTACTGCACTCAACTGCCATGCTAATTTCTATGTAATTGGGTTTGCCCGCATTTTTGAAAAAAGAAAAAGAAACAACATTTCAGATCTTTTGTGGAGAATTTGTAATGGTAAAGTTTTCACGGGGTGGGTTGTCAGCTCTACACCCAACCTGCAAACCTGGCGGACCGGTGGGCTTATTCTAGGTCCCCTCCCCTGGGTGCTTGCATTAGCCTGGCTTAAGGAGCGTCACCTGGACCCTGCAGTGTCAAGGGGGTCCGCCTACTCGCACCCGAGAGTGATTAAGGGATCCTACTCGCACCCGCCCTCGATCGAAAGTGAGGAGGCTTACTCGCACCCATTAGCCCACTCGCACCCGCCCTTGAGCAAAATCGAGTTGGTCCACTCGCACCCCATTGCTCACTCGCACTCTCTATTTGTGAGCTATTGGCGTTACCCAGAGGACACCACGAGGAGTTTGCTCATGATGTCCCCCAAAAATTTTGGTTAAGGGCTGTTGGCCAGGAAGCCATGTTTCCAAAGCGCCGTATGCCATCAAATTTTCGTTCAATTTTGAAATGTCTAAGAAGTTCTCCGTTCTCCTAAGAACTTCTACTTCAGATATTCCAAGACTTAACGAAATTTGACGGTGCAAAAAAACCTTAAACGTCGTCAATCGTCCTAAATTTAAGTAGTATGAGTATGTTGTAGTATCTCAAATGTTGTCGTCCAACGCGTCGTCAAAGTGGGGTTGGAGTTTACAAGAGAGTTTTTTGACGAATTTATATAGTGAAAGTCCTTCGTTTTCTTGATCGAAGGTCGAGCGCAGATTCGGCAGACGACTTCCCACTATCAATGTTATTGATGCGAGAGTTTGAAGGTCAACTCATGGAGCCTCGTAATGAGACTCGTAATCGGTGCAGAGTGATACTCTTTCTCGAGTATCCCTTTTCAATTTTTGACCAATAATGGGTGCGAGTGGGCTTCGGGTGCGAGCGGGCCAACTCAACTTTGATCCACGTATGGGTGTGGATGGGTCTCCACAAAATGACTTTCTCTCCGGTGGGACTGGGTAGACCTCCGTTTTGGCCCAACGGGTGCGAGTGGTCAATGCTGTTTCTCGATTTACCAGTTTCTGACTGTTTGGTCATGAGCCATTTTAGGTGATAGCATCATCTTTGCCTCATGCCGATGGTGATGGTTGCTGCACCTTTCCATCACAGAAGCCGTTTACCCCTTTATTTTGAACGCCATTCACGTATTTCTGTATCCCGAGAATGAGAGACCTACCTAGTGGTAAGCAGGAATCATCTGCGGTCTATTGAGAAGCCCTGAGACTGAAGATAGTATGAAGGCTGGATACTGCAAAAATGAATAATAGATATGAAGGGAATACATCCTACTTCCATTGGGGGTCGTTGGAAATAGTTTTTGAGACTAACAGATGGTGTAAGAATGCAGAAGGCGAAATCGCATATTATGTGAGGTTCGGCTTCCCAGAGCATGATGCTTTGACTACATATATGCGGGCTTTGACCCCAGCGGACACTAAGTTTTAATGCTGATCTGTGGGCTTTGGACCAAAAGGGTTAACCTCATGCCTGGGGCATAGGTTCCTACCTACGTATAATCTTTGGTCCCATATGTGAGAGCGGCGAATGGAGAATCCAAAGGAATGAGTGTCTAGTTTCCCTTGAATAGTTTTTAACGCTGTTTAGTTATGAGGAAGTACCTACCAATTAGTTTGGAGAAATAACGTTTCCAAAATTACCTACCTCAGGGATGCGTCTGGAAGTGACATTGGGATCGAGTGGATGGACAACCGTTCTGAAAAATTAGGCAGCAGCAGCAGTGTATCCGACCTGAGTTTGCGAAGCAGTCGAGAATCGGTTGGTGAACGGCCAACACGAAAGAAGAAGAAAGGCATTCTGCGAGCTTTACTTCAAGGTGGAACGAAGTCCAAACATAAGAAAGGAATAGCTAATGGTGAGTAGGTGTAATATTTATAATGTGTTATAACTGGGTTGTTATGTGTTGTGGGGTCATCATTCCCACCTCTGATGCTGTATTTATTATGAATTAAACCACCACAAAAAACGACCCTACTAATCAAAGTGGGGAATTCTCATAATTTTGGTTTATTATTTTCAATAATGAACCATAAAATGGACGGCATTAACCAGAAGGGAACCAACCACAAAAATGGCAAAATGAGATAAGAACACTATGGGATGGGCTAGGTCGGTCTACGCTTTCAGCAAAAAGGAGCTATTGTTTTGATAAGGCTTTCCCTCCGAAATTTGAATTAGAAAAAGTTACTGAATCCGGAATGGCCTTATCTGTTTCTCAAAAAAGAACCACACAAGTCACCGGTTTTGATTGAAAAGATAATGGCGTGTTGTGATTCAGCAGAAGGGAGCCAAGACGGTTTGGTGCTTCTTTTGGATAGAATGTGGCCTGAAAAAAAAGGAAGTAGGTCCTGAAAAAAAGCGTCTGATTTAGTGGTGATTCGTGCGGGGGACAAGACGGAAACATTAAAATGGTTTTAATGTTGAAATGTTGTGTAGAATCTCACCCTAGCTTGGAGACGATAAACCTAAAATTTTTGGTATCTGGTCACAGCTTCTTACCTGATGACACTGATTTTAGCGACATAGAGTCAGCTCTTTCACACGTACAGAGACTTTACCTGCCTGAAGACTACGTCAACGTTATGAAGAGTGCAAGGAAGAAGAAACCATTCATAGTTACCCAAATGACATCACAAGACTTCAAGGGGACGCAGAAACTGGAAGGGAAACTAACCGGAAAAAAGGAGCCAGTGACGAGAAAATAAGCTGGTTGAAAATCAGAGAAGTAAAACTTGAAAAAAATCAGCCTTTTCATGTACTTATTCTGTCTGTCTGATTTTGAATCGGACTTCTCGGTCATAAATTTGGAGAAAAAAAACAGTGCAAGGGAGGAAAAAATCATATAAGTAATCAATCCAAATTTTTCCTAGACAGTTTGGAGCCCATGTGGCAAAACGGCAAAGCTGTTGCTGCTCCGAAACTGAAAGACTTAAAATCGCTCATGCACCTGTTGCCCAAAGAAGCAAAACAATTCTACAGTTCCTTGGAAGGTTCCTTGACTACTGAAGATGACATAGATGGATTTGGAGTTGCACCAGATTTCGAAGTTGAAGATTAGTCGACCGATTCGGTTAATTTCTGGCAATATGGTGTTTTTTTGATTGGTGATCTGGTTTTGGTTCTGTGTCGTTCCTTTCATTTGGGTTTTGAAGCTACCACCTGAGTAGCCATTTCCTACAGCCAAACTTGTACATTGCTCATAGTTATTGTGCAATAAGAAAAAGTAACTTTTTACAGCAGTATTGGAGTTTTATATTATGCTCCATTAGTCATTTAGCTATACCTTAGCTAAAAAGTTTGCAGCTGTGATTCAATGCAACTGTGATTTTTGTCTTTGAAATTTTAACAAATTTTGGTTTGTTAGCCATTGAGCTATAGAGGAGATGAAAGTTTTACTTGATTGTGATACAGAAAGGCTGTTAATGTTTTTTTAATAAAACTTCAAAAATAGGTACCTACCTCATGTTGAGACTGAAAGAAAACTGATCTAAAAAAATTTATTTTAAGAATATAATAATGTTCCTGAGCGTATAGTCATTTTTTTGCTATTTTTTAAAAATATATTTATTTATCAATTGGGTATAGTACGTGAAATACCTTGAAAGGTGACCCAATATTATTTACTTCTGAAACTCAAAAAATTTTGAGACTAAAAAAAAACTGATAACAAAAGATTGGCCTAAAATTTACTCATTCTTAGTCATATGCCTTTTAAAAAATGCCTATTAATATGTTCATGAGTTTATGGAAAGTTTTTCAACAATTTAATTGTAAAATAAATAACTACTATGCATCAAACTGCTGCTGCATTTATATTATCACACCTACCAATAATAACCAGAATTTGTGTGGTCGAAAAAATTGTATACATAGGATATGGTATATAAAAACTTATATAACTACATATATTTTGGAGGATTTGTGTGGGTAAAGTCATGTAGGGTATCGTTTTCAAAGGGAAGAATGATGAATGTTGGTTTGCTAACAACTCATGGTTGAATGAGAATAGTCGTTGAGAATTTCTCAGAATGGAACCAGCTGAGGTGGTTCATCACTCAGATTTTTTTACAGCGTTTTCTCAAATCTCAGAAAGGAACCATCCACATATAATTTGATTTTTAAGCGTTCTACTGCAGTAATTGCATTTTTTCAAAGTGGGAAATGACGCAGAATTCAATTAGGTTTGAGAGGAAAAGAAGAAAATCCCAAAACAATCAACACCTGATTTGCAAACTTGAAAAAACTTTGATGCCTGATTACTCAAAACTAGGAAACTGTGGTTGGTTCCCTTCTGGTTAATGCCGTCCCATTGGAATCGAGCATGAAAAAAAAAATTCTTACCCTCCCTCAAAATTTGATGGTTTACGTTTCAAGGTATGTAGAATCCAAAACTGCAATAAAAATATTTCTGTCTGTCCGCCGTACGCCGTACGGGCCACTTTTCTTAGTTACCATGAAAGAAAATTGATGAAATTCGGGTTATAGGTTCCGTTCGGCGTCTAGTTGGTCCTCGAAGCTCGACGTTACTGTGAGTCATCTGTAAGGGGTTCAAAATAGGGGTTGAAATTTTCAAAACGCCTATACCATTTTTTTACGTGAATATTTTTACGGTTTTAAATAGTTCTTGAACTTGCGAGTTTTTTAAGACCATCCGGAGCGTCGTACGTCCAGCCGTTCGTTCACAGTAAGGCCCCGAAGTTTGCACCGACAGGCATTTTCGACTCCAGTGTGAATGAAATTGTATACAATTCAAACCAAATCTCGTAACCAGAGACGCGCCCACAATAGGAAATTTGGCGGAGATGAAATCATTGCTAGGGATCACCTGATTATATTGGCGGAGTATGAAGTCGAGTTGGTTGTTCTGTGATATTATTTCATTTGAAAAATGATGGCTCGTTTGGAGTTTGTTGGTAGGTAGTGAAACTTGAACAAACGTTGAAGTATTATTGATGGGTAAATTATTACTACGTAAATCATTACTCAACGGTAAATTATTACACAACGGTTCTGTAGTGATTGGGAGTCGGATAGACGAGTCGATCGCATTTGAGAGAATGGTTAGTTTATTGGTGGCACCCTGGCTCTTATATAGTCCCCTGACAAGATCAGAGGGGGGTCGGGGGGTCCCCACTCTGAGTTACAGCATGTTCAGACATAGATTGAGTTGTGGAGGAGCAGCCGATCACAACACTGCTCCCCCCAGAATTTAAGTAATTTTCAATTTTAATTAAATTTTGTTGATGTCGCTGTGGCTGTGGCCGGGCGTGGGAGGTGCGTGTGTTGGGTCCGTGTGGGCTGTCCGGGTGGCTGCTGTGGTCGGTGTCGTGGGGCGGTGGCGTAGAGCGCGTAGCGTTGGCGGGCGAGGCTCGGGCTCCGGGCGTGGTTCCGCGGGAGCGGTTGTTGCCGTGGGTGCTGTGGTGGTGATGTTGTGGCCATCGCTGTGTGGTTGGGGGCGATTTGCGGCGTCGTGGTGGGTCCCGTGTTGTGCGTAGGTGGGGGTGCCGGCTTACATCGGTCGATTGAGACTGATGGTGTTTGTCGATCGTCCGTGAGGTAAGTTATCGTTTTTCCATCGTTTGTCAACACCTGATGGGGGCCGGTGTAAGGTGGCTCGAGTTTACCCCTTGGCGTGTCTACGCGCACGTACACGTGGGTCGCTGTGCGCATAGTTGCTGGCACGTAGGACTGTGTGTAGTGGCGGTACGATTCGTTGGTGCGTAGGGGCACAGTTGATGGTGGCGGTTGAGTGAATAGATCCCCTGGGAGGCGTGGTGTGGCCGAGAAGAGGCGTTGGGCTGTGAGTAGCCGTCGGGGCCCGGGCGGTTTCGTAGGCCGAGGAGGAGGCCGCTAAGTTGGGTGGCCCATGTGCGGGAAGTGGCTGTTGCGAGAATTGCGTCTTTTAGGACCCTATGCAGTCGTTCGACGAGGCCGTTGGCTTGAGGGTGGTAGGTATTGGTATGGTGTACCTCCGTGCCCATGGACGTGCAGTATTTATGGAATTCGGCTGAGGTGAACTGGGTGCCCTGGTCAGTGGTTACGCGTGCCGGGGAGCCGTAGCGGGCGATCCAGTGGTTGTGTAGGGCCGTAATCACTGCGTCGGCGGAAATGGTCGAGAGGGGTGCGCATTCAAACCAGCCAGTGGCGCGGTCAATCATTGATAATATGTACTTTTTCGTAGCCGATGGCGGTAGCGGGCCGAATAGGTCGATATGTAGGTGTTCGAGTGGCGCGGCGTCGGGAAATTCGCCGAGGGGAGCCCTGATGTGTCGAGTTGTTTTCGCTCGGTTACAACTCGGGCAGGCGCGGGTGAACAACCGTATCGACGAGGTCATGACGGGCCAATAATATCGAGCGCGGATGAGGGCTGTGGTGGCCTTTATCCCCGGATGTGTCATCCCGTGTATGTGTTTAAAAACCGCGAGGCGTAGCGGCGTAGGGATGTAGGGGCGAGGCGAGGCGTCGGTATTTTCGCACATGATCTCGTGGCCTTGTATTCGGTGTGGTGTGAGATTCATATTGGCGATGTGGTCATCGGCGGCCTGTGCGTCGGCTAGCTGTTGTAGCGTGAAGGGGGTGCCGTAGTCCGTGACTGCGTGGGCCATGTTGGCTGTGGGTGGTAGTCGCGAAAGGTAGTCGGCGACGATGTTTGTTGGGCCCTCGGCGTACCTGATGTCAGTCGTGAATTCTGAGATGAATCGAAGGTGCCGGAGCCGTGTTGGTGGGGCCGTATTTGACTGAGTCGTTAGTGAGGTCGTGAGGGGCTTATGGTCCGTATATACGGTGAGTGGGCGCCCTTCTATTTGTTGGCGAAAATGTACTATGGCGAGGTAGATAGCCAGTAGTTCGCGGTCGAACGCGCTGTAGTTACGTTGAGCCGGGTTGAGGGTGCGTGAGAAGAAACCTAGCGGGCGTAAGTGCGTGTTGTCGATGAAATGCAGCGCTGCGCCGACGGCGAAATCCGACGAGTCCGTGTGTAGGACGAGAGGTTGGGTCGGGGCCGGGTGGGCGAGTGTGACGGAGGTTTCGAGTAAGCGTTTTGCGCGGTCGAATGCGTCAGCTGCGTCGGTGGTCCACGTGAGCGTGCGTTTGTCCTTTTTCTTCGCGTCGGGTGGAATCATTTCCACTAGGGGGCGGAGCGTAGGTGCGGCTCGTGGTATCGCTCGGTGATAGAAGTTAATGAGGCCGAGGAATGTTCGAAGCTCGTGCACGGTAGTGGGTCGCGGGAATTTCTTAATGAGGTCCGTGCGTTCCGGTAGGGGTGTTATCCCGTCGGTTGAAACGTTGTGGCCGAGAAATTTGACTGAGGGCCGTGCGAGCTGGCATTTGGCTGTATTTATTTGTAGGCCGTATTTAGCGAGGGTCTCGAGGAGCGTGCGTACGTGGGTGTAGTGTTCAGACGGGGTGGCCGAGGCGACCAGTATGTCATCGAGGTAACAGTACACGAAAGGTAGGTTGCGTAGGACGTGGTCCATGTAGCGTTGCCACGTTTGCGCTGCGTTTCGTAAGCCGAAATTCATTCGCTTGAATTGGTAGGCGCCGAAGGGTGTTAAGATCGTTGTTTTTGGCACGTCGCGTTCGCTGATTTTGCAGTGAAAAAATGCACGGGCGAGGTCGAATGTGCTGTACACTGTAGTCCCGTACAGGGCCGTTGTGAAGTCGTGTAGGTGTGGGACGGTGTAGCGATCGGGCACAGTGAGTCGGTTCAGCGCTCTGTAGTCACCGACGGGGCGAATGTCACCGTCGGGTTTCGGAACGATGTGGAGCGGGCTGGACCACGGCGCCTCCGAAGGTTCGATGACCCCCGCCGCTAGTAATTCGCCGAAATGGGCCTTCGCTTTCGCGTATAGGTCCGGGGATAATCGGCGAAGTTTCGCGTGACACGGGGGGCCCTTCGTGACGATGTGATGTTCGACAGGAGCATCGCATGGTGTCGATGAAGGTTTGTAGGCGTCGAGGAGGGCTTGAAAACGGGGCTCGTTCGCTGTTGTCGTACAGATGGACTGGCTCGGAGGTACGAGGTCTACTGTCCCGGTGATGTACCGCTGCGTGGCCGCGTTGATGAGTCGGGCGTTGGGTAGGTCAACGAGTAGGCCGTGGTACGTCAAGAAGTCGGAGCCGAGGATCGGGGTTGATACGTCGGCGACTGTGAAGGTCCACTCGTACGGAGGGAGATCTGGTAGGTGTACCGATGCGGAGTGTGTGCCGTACATCTTGATCTCGGTGCCGTTTGCGGCACGTAGAGCGCTTGGACGTGTTGTTTTTCGGTTGAGCAGGGTGTTCGGGACGATCGAGACGTCGGAGCCGGTGTCCACGAGGAAGTGTAGCGAGGTTTTTTTACAGCGGATGAAGAGCCGAGATGTTGGTGGGTTACGCACGGCCGTTACGGCTGGTCGGGCCGTGCGGTGTCGTTTCCCGTCGGTTTCGGGCGCCAGGTGCAGGGGCTGCGGCATTTCTGTGCTCGTGGGCCCCATGTGCGGTGGTAGAAACATAGGGTGTTCGTTGTTCGGCGTGTGTTCGTCGCCGGCTGCGTCGGGGATCGCCGTTGTCGTCTATCGTTGATCACTTCGACCTCTTCGGAGACGGTAGCCACCCGAGGAGGCGGGGCGAATGGTAGGAGGCGATCGGCGAGCGCAGCGAGTTTCAATATGTCGGGTTCGTCACGGGCCGCTATGTGTAGACGTATGCTCTCGGGTAGGGCGCGGAGGAAGAGCTGTCGGACGAGCGGTGCGGGTGTGTCAGCCGGAAGTGCTCGGGTGAGTCGGCGAGCGAGGATCGACGGTAGTTCGTCGTCGGATGTCGGCTGGAGGAGGGCGGTGAGCCGTGAACCATCGGAAGGTGCGTGTGTCGCTAGAAGGCGAGTTTTGAGCGTCTGGTAACTACTGGTGTGCGAGGGGTTGATGTCGGCGCATAGATCCGCTTGTCGGGGTTCGAGGGCGAGGAAGGCTCGGGCGAATTTCGCATGTGGCGTCGTGAGGCCTTCGTGTGCGAGGATGAGCTCGAGTTGGGCGAACCAGACGTGCGGGAATGCGGGGTCGAACGGCTGGAGCTTGAGAATCGAAGGAGCGCTCGCTTCGGGCGTTTTTTGCGGTTTCTGCTCCGTCATCTTCGGTTTTCTCTTCGGTGCCAGTCCGGTGAGGTGTCAGCTTGAAGTGTGCTCGGCGCCGGCGTCCGTTTCCTTATGTAAGGATCGGTGATGGTGGGGCGAAGTAGCGGAGGCGCTGCGATAGCCGTCGAGGCGGGCGTCGGAGTGGGGCGCCGCTGTGGCGTTGGTGGGGGCCGCGCGTGGTGGGGCTCGTTGAAGCGGAGGCGGGGCTGCGTTGCTGTCAAACGGCGGGCGCTGGCGGTGGAGCTCTCACGTCGGATGTCACCAGTGTAGTGATTGGGAGTCGGATAGACGAGTCGATCGCATTTGAGAGAATGGTTAGTTTATTGGTGGCACCCTGGCTCTTATATAGTCCCCTGACAAGATCAGAGGGGGGTCGGGGGGTCCCCACTCTGAGTTACAGCATGTTCAGACATAGATTGAGTTGTGGAGGAGCAGCCGATCACAACAGGTTCATTATACCTTCTACGTAGAAGGGGCTGGAGTTTGTTGGTAGGTACTTTCGCAACTTTTTTCACTCCTCATCAACAATTTCTTTTCAGAACTTCATTATGTGTCTTTCTTTTTGTTAGGTACGGTTTGTCATCGGCAGAATTATTTTAGCAACATTTAACTCGTGATTTAGGTAGGTACCTAGTGACGTGTACGGGGTTAGGTACTAACCCCCGGAGGATCTGCGATCTACATAATATGTATAGAATAGTACATATCATAAATTATATAGACGGGTTATCTATACATAGAGCTGTGATCTGTAACGGAAGGGTATTCTATACAAAATAATAAACCGTTGTGCAGGGATTTGCAGCGTTTTTTTTCTTTTTTTGAAAACACATTTGGAATTCTTGGAAAATGGTAGTTAGAAGCCCGTTTTCAAAAATAAGCGTTATTTGTTAAATGAAGGTGATTAAAAGTAAAACTGCGGCAACAGACGTAGCAGGTCTGTTGACATCTGACTGGCTGTTGGCCCAAGGAGGCATAGCGAAGGTTCTCAATGCTGCCAACAGCCCAGTATTAGAAAGTGCAAACCTTCCTGGCAACCTTTAAGAACCTTTGCGGTGACCTTTTGTGAGCCTCCCGTTGGTTTGATTTTTAGGATGTGGTTTTTAAATTTATTTATGAATTTGCTGTTCCATCCATCCATCCATTGCCAGCCACAAATTTTTAAACCACACATTTTTTAACCACACCTCCTCGTCCTTGCGGAGACAGTCCTATGTCTGTTGAAGTGGGAAGGAAAATTTGCGGGAAATCTGGGTGAGAGTTTGTACATCTCATTTTGAGTTGGTAATCACCTTTTTACCGGGTGGAAGTTGGGCGTGGACATGCCATTCAGTACACTGCCGGGTATGAATTGTAAACCTCCAAGACCAACCTCACATTTCTGTCCCCTGAGGGGTTCTATAGGCTCTCCAGTCGATAAATTAAAGCTTTTATTTCCCAAAGGTACAAATATAGGTGCAAACCCATCTCAATTTAAAAAGATGATCTGTTTCAAGTATACTGTCATTCGAAGTCAAGTGGGACAGGTTTCATTGTCTGTTTTGGAATTTAGACCTTCCCCCTTTACCTTTTTATCTAGAATGAAAATGTATTATAAACCTTCCACAGCTACCCGCTCAGTGTGATAAACTATTTTTTTGTAACGTTTTGAAGCTCAGCGGTCCACAGAGGAAGTTTGTTGACCATCTCCAGTTTTGCCAAAAAATGGGAGAACATGAAAAAAATCGCTGTAGCTCTTCTTATATTGCCAATATTTAGACAAAAAATACTATACCAGTAGATGTTCAATCTATCAAAGAACAAGAGAAAAATTTGAGGTAACGAGAAAATCTATAAGGTTGGACACACTGTCGGAAAAACGCGGGCCCCGCTTGACCTCAAATGACGGTACTTACTGTGTACAATTTACGAAGTTATATACCTATCGTATTATGTACCTATAGTTAATTTGTTAGGTAATGCCACAACTGTCGATTGTCTTTTTTTTCATGCTGTAGTTGGGCTACAGCATGAAAATGAATGAATGCAGGTAAACAAATGAATGCAGGTAAATGATGTAAATAAATGAATGCAGGTACCTACATTCATTTGATTATTTCATCTAGTCTACATCTTTCGTAGGAGGTACTGTTTAATAGGTACTATTATGATTGTTAGTATTGTGTTATATGTTGTAAGTGCTTATATTCTGTTTAATTTAATATTATTCTTATGGTTATTGTCATGGGTTCAATTCAAAATAATGTTCGTGTCAGATACATGCATATTTTTCATAAAATAAGTTACCCCGGTCGAGTATTTTCTCCCAAGGAGTTTTGTCGTATAGGTCTGTTGATACTTCCTTGTATCATATCCTTGCAGATGCTTACACCGATACTGAATCCGGGGAAGGAACAGGTACTGAGGCGAACAGGACTGAACGAAAGAAGCGATCTGCTTACAGAGTCCTGGACACGCTGGACAGCGATGGGGAGGTGAACAGCAGGCTGAATGATATCATCAAACGAATGGACAATCTCATAATGACTGCCTCTCCCTCCCGACCCCAGGTTTATTAGAAAGCTCATTATTTTAAAATCTGATTAGCTTTTATTCAACGTCGTTGCAGGAATTTTAGGATAAGTACACAATACAATTGATTTGATTAATTAATGCAAGTAAACTGCGATGTTGACGTAGTTGTTGACCAATCTTAATTAACGTATGAACTTGATTAACACAAAGTTCATAAAGTTAAGTCGTAGTAAATTAACACATAATGTTCGCTTTTTTTTTGCTGTTTTGTCCTAATCTCTTGAACTATCTGCAAACAAATTATTATAATTTGAGAAAGTTCTTAGGTACCTACCTATATTATTTGTGGCTCGACTTGACAACAAATGGTGGAAAAGCTTATTGGTATTTTTTAGTCTGATGGTACTTCTGCTAATCTTTTGTGTGATCAGAGTGTAGACTATTAGTTATAGACTAAAAATTGTTATTAAAGATGTCTACTTCCCGAAAATTTCTACTTTAATCGATAATAGATTACAATTTATGGAGGGTACATAAGTTTTTCCATGATCAAGTCCCACTGGTCAAGCTTAAATTGTATTGTAATAAAGACTCCTATTAACGAAGTCAACGAAGTAGTATTTCAGTAGAACTCAACTCCTTTTCCTAGTTATTAGCTAATGCTCATCATAACACAGGTAACCCACAGCAAGATGTTATAATCACAACTGTTGATAACAGTGTTAACATGTTATTAGTAAAACAGACTGGAAAGCTCTGCGACTGAATTTTTACTAGCAAATAGCTAATAACATTGCTGCCTTTTTGAAAAAAAGTATATATAAGTATATGCGTATACTAGATAATATGTAGTAAATCCGATAGTGATTGTTGTTGACCATTTCGTGTATTAGCCTCTTTCAAAATTCTTGGAAAAATGGTAGTTCAAAGCCCGTTTTCAAAAATGAGGGAGATGAAAATGTGGCAAAAAATGACGTATCAGGTCTATTGACATCTGATCTGCCATTCAAGAACCTTTGCCATGACCTTTCATGAACCTCCCCTTGGTTTGGTATTGAGGATGTTTTTTAAATTTATTTATAAATTTTCGGTTCCATCCATCCATCCACTGCGGTTCTGTACATCGTATAAAGTGATGCATTAGCACTGTAAGTGGGATTTGAATTGCGCTACTAGGCAATTTACCTGATGTTCACGTTTTCTGCCTATACCTACTTTCCGACATAACACGTCATTATGTTGTCAAAAAAGAGTTAATTTCCGTTAATTATTGCCCATTTGAAGGTAAAATTTCCCCCGTGGATCATTTTGCCAGAAACATTTATGTTGAAAATGTTTTGCTAGTAGCATTACTTGCTGCTAACATTCGGTGTGTAAGCACCTTCATCTTTACATTAACTTTACATCTTTACAACTTTACATTAACTTTTCCAAATTATGCATATCTATACACAAACGCATTTGAAGGAATAAAATATTATACGTTTCTGTACAAAAGTAAGCGACCCCCGTCACGAACGATTCAAGAGAGAAAGTGATCCTATTTCCGTAGGTCAGGTGCATGTGGGGTGTTGAAAAGTTTCTTCATTTGTTTCTCGTACGTCTTGGCGTTGCGTCGCATCACTTGATCGCAGCTCCCTAAAAGTCTTTCGAAGGCTCCGACCTCCAGGAAAGCTACGACTACGTCAGTTTCAGCTATTGCACTCGCTGCACGGGGCTGGTGTGTCAGCAGTGCCAGCTCCCCGAAGTACTCGCCAGGTTTCAACGTTTTCAGTTTGATAGGGTGGTCGTCAGCACCTGTCAAGTGGTTTGATTTTGAAAGCGTAACAAGATGGTGTTCCCACGAGGAACCCTCAACCCTCTAGGGAATATCAGTATTCCCTACTTACAAAAATAGGGAAGAGGAAATTCATTTCAAGGGGGGTTCTCGACCACTCAGTTACATTACATACTGGTTGGAGGAGGATCTTGAAGGTAGGTCAGTGATACAAAATGCTCCACCAGGCCGACGATTCGAGCTGTACCGGGACTTTGGAACTTAGTCTCACAATGGAACTGTTCCAAGCAGTGACAAAAATCTAGCCCTTACCGTTACGTACACCCTTACTGGTACAGTTCCATAGACTGGGAAGGCATGAATAGTGGTGGACCGGGACGCATGGAACCGTGAACCAGTACTGGACCGGGAAGCAGAGGCCCATGACCTATGGACACTGGTGGACTGGCAAGTATGGAACCGAGATCATTCTGCATGGAAGTAGGAAAAGAATGTTCTTGCCCTATCATTTTCAGTTTCTGTAAAGTGTTCAAGGTGTTTGAAACAAAAAGATTAGAATAGGTGATAGAGGAGGTGTAACATGGAGAGGGAAGAAGGGACCAAAGACTGCGCCCTCAGAGATCCGGATAGCAAATGGGATTGCGATGTCTACCAGTATCGATGTTTGAGCATAGAACATGACTATCAAAAGTCCATTTCGAGTAGGATGATTTAAAAAATTAAAATCCCCTTCAAATCCCCCTGAAATTGATCCGTTTTGAATAACGGGCGTGATATATTTCAGAAAAAATCAGAATTATTCCACTCTTCTAATATGTGTGTTAAAAATTAATTGGGCATGTGGGACGTGGCATCGATGGAGGTCTGTCTTGACTTGATATGAGTTTTAGGAGGTTAACCCCTCGGCCACGAGGCTCTAGGATTCTAGGCTCCGCCTCTCGGGAATTACTTGTTTCTAAAGCTCCCATTGGCTGATGATGATGTGCCATCTCTACTCCCCTTTTTTAATCTCTTTGATTCGAAAGTTCATTAAATCATTTCAAGTTTCTAGCTTACCTATTTCATTACTCAAGTCTGAGAATGTTCGAGGCAGGAGGGGGGGGGGGGATTGTGGATTTTGCCTAGTCAGTGATGTAGGTACCGCAAGGGAACTACCGGAAAATTTGAATGGTTACGTCGTTGTACTGTAACTGCTGAAAACATTACTGCGAATTACCTTTACCGACACACCCCTGCTTTTTAATCATAAGAGCTTAGAAGGAATCCTTGGTTTCCATAGCATCAAGAATTTATGAATATGAGCAGGATGACGAGTAACTTGTTGACACGTTTGTAAGAAACTCCCAAGTCACAACTGAAAACAGCACATCAGGAAAATTTATCAATTATTGATTGATAAATTTTCCCCCCGTGGTTTTCAATTCTGACTTCTGAGAGTTTCTTGCATCAACAATTCATTCATGTCATCTTGCTTGTTTTGAAAGCTTACTTATGTTATGAAAACAGGAAAGGATTCCTTCTAAGCTCGTATGATGATTTGCAAATGAATCGAAGTCGTCAGCCTAGTGGAGAGTTTTGTATCACCGACCAACCCTCAAGACTCATTCGACCAGGATATCAATTTATCACCTACCTAAAACAGTTATGGTAACCTGCCCTTCCTCTATGAAGTACATTCCATTTGCCTGATCCCCTTGTTTGATTATCTCCTGATCTTTGGAAAACGCCTGGGATTGCAGAGCTTCGCCCAGTCTTTGCCTTTCGTCTTCGCTCAAATTGGTGAGTATCTCCACATTGCGGATGAGCTCGCAGTACTTGGACCGGCGGTTCATGTCGCTCAAGACGACGGTTTTCTTGAAATTCTTCTGCGACAGGCCCCAGAGCTTGCCGGACGTTTTAGCGGTGATCGTGGCGCTCCTAGGTTGATCGTACAGAAGTGAAAGTTCGCCGAAAGACCCGCCTTCTGTATAAGTTTTGATGACGACATGTTTGTTTTTGATAAGTTGAGATGCTTCATAGGTGCCTGAAACATCGATTTGTTCTTCAAAAAACGCTGCAAAGTCCTTGTCACATGGGTTTATTATTCTATCGGACATACCTGCAGAAATGTTGGCTGTTCACTTTTTGTTTCTTTCATGTGCGATAATTAAAATAGCTATTTTTTATGGTTTCCACCAATTTTGGCCTCCAAAAACTCGAATTGGCCTCCTATTTTAGACAAACTATTTTTGATCATTGATAGAGAAATCTGTCTTGATTCAACTGTTAATACTACTTCTTGTCTTATTATACAAATTCATGGTGGTTTCAGACAAATCCCAAATTTTTGACCGATAAAAAAATGAATTTTGGGAGCTGAACCTTCGTTACAACCTCATTTCTTCACTCTTTGGTCAAAATCAACTTCGTACTTGGTCTTCCGCCCTAAAAAAACATGGAAAACGATACCTCACTAGCTCGATTTACTAAAACAGCAAAAACCCTATGTTTACACCCATTTTCACCCCATTTTTCCGATCGGGCTGAAAGTTCCCAGACTCAACTAGGACCCAAATGGAGAATGGAACATAGCTTCCTGTTTCATCTCAACTAACCAGACTCAATTATGTAGAAGTAATCGCCTTGTTCGCCTTCGTTGATGATAACCTCATTTGCTACCACGTTCCTATGTTCCATAGCTAAAATCACTTGCTGCAAAGTCGAGTCTTCCAACTGGGCCAGCAACGGGGTGTTCTTCATAGCCGCTTTGAGTTTCTTGATTTCACAAGCACTCTTCGGGTAGACGTCGGTGGGCGAACGGTCCCTTTTTGGATCGTACGACGGAGCGAACACTGTTTTTCTTCTGATCGTCGATTGATTCGTACCACCACCGCTGTTCGGCCGCTCTTCATCGCTCCCTTTCCTGGACATCGTCAAAATTATTCCCTGCTCAGAAACTTGGTAGTGACTAAATATTTTCAATACTTCTTACCGTCTAAACTCTAAACGAATGTACACAAGGTCAGCTTAGCTTGGATTTTAAATGATAAGTTCAGTTTCATTCACATCAGGTAGTTTTGTATACAAATATCCATATTTGTGTATTTGTGGGGATTTTTACTTAGCTGTAAGTGTTAGCTCCTGACAGGTTAATACATTATCCTAGATTGGTTGGTGTTGCGGATAGTAAACAATGATAAGTACTGTGCGATCGTAAATCCTCCTGGACGATGGTTCACAAACCAAAATATTAACATGTTTGAGCCCCAAAGGATAAAAACAGAAGGACCACCGAGGACCCGAGTACTTTCGGAACAATATCAGAGTTGGCACGCCTTACCTGGACAACAGTGGGGTTTCATATATCAATGAGGACTTATTGTGAAGGTTAAGGGTGGGTATAAAGGAAGCCGGCAGGGAAGGGTAGGCACGACGGGGATGGTGAAATTTGAATGGCAGACGTTTCTCGAAGATTTAAAGGCGCGATAATTGGATATATATGCAAGAGAATTTGAATGCAATTTATGTGAACGCGCGATTTTTACGGGTTACGAATTTTCCTTTTTTTGGGAATGAAGTGTTTATGTAGGAAAGTGTAGGCAGAAAACAAGTATGAAATTTTAATTTCTGAGTTCCCGCTAGAGTAGTTTAATTCAAATCCCACGTGGAGCCCTGTGCATCACTTTACGATGTACAGAACCGCAATGGATGGAGCTGCAAATTTATAAAAAATCAAAAACACACGTCTTCAAAATCAAATCAAGGGGGAGGTCATGGTGAAGGTACTTGAAAGTTGCCACGAAGGTTTGCCATCTCTAATGGGTTGTTGGCAGCATTGAGAACATTCGCCTAGGAGGCTTCACTCCGCCTCCTTGGGCCAACAGCCAATCAGATGTCAATAGACCTCATACATACATAATTTTTTGCTGCATTTTTACATTTAATCGCCGTCATTTAAAAAAATAACGCTTATTTGTGGAAACGAGCTTCAAACTACTATTTTTCCAATAGTTTTGAATAATTTTTTCAAACAAAATTGTTGATGAAAATTCTCCTATTTTAAAGCGAGAGACGTGAGGTGAGGACTGAGTGACTCAGGTTGTACTGACATGAGGTGAGCGGCCTAAGGAGACGGGATGGAAAGGGAGGGGCTCCTAAACATTTGCCTCAACAGCTGGTAAAACTAATTAATTAACCCTAACAAGCATGCTTCTTTTCATAATTTTACGTTCATTTCTCAATGATATTTCTTTCCACTTCCATTCCTCGCCGAATGTAAAAAATCCGTATTGTGTTTCGTGTTCAGGAAATGGTACTTCACAGGGGCGTTGCGTCCATAAGGCCACTTGGGTCACTGCCCCGGCACCCAGAAACACAAAAAACTCCAAAAAAATGCCAACCATTTGTTCAGTTGGCATTCGAATTTCCCTCCATACCTAGTATTTTTCACGAAGTTCAACAGCGACTCGAGAGAGTTCTCTGGCTATGGATATTCGAGCATTTTATCGGAATATAGTTACACTAATCGATGTCTTGCAATCGAAATCGAAACCTACGCTTCTGAAACTGACAGGTCCTGGGACCTGATGTCGCCATGGTAACCGAGAAAAGTGGCCCCTTTTGGGCCCGGGGCCCACATTTCCATCCAAAAATCGTTTGTGTTCACAATCGATTGGATTGTTTCAATTCATCTTGTCATCTCGATACAAGATGCTTGTCCTTCGATCTGTCCTCCTCTAAAAATTCTTATCACTTTTGCCATTCTGTTCCTATGTTGAGTTTTCAATTTTCTGCTTACGTTTCGAATTTTGTATGTTCCCATTCGAGTTCCCGGGACAGATTTGGATTTACGATAATTAAGTGCGTTGTGTCCTGTCTGTGGTCTTGTGGATTGATCGAAGTCAACATACACAGATAAGTAAGTACCTAGCTTCTAGTCTGATTCTCCATCCAAGTAGGTACTGGCCGGCGGGTCATTACTTCGTTGTATTTTAGTCTAGTTCGTTGTTTTTAGTTGTTGTTTATTTGCTTCTGTATTTTTGTAGGTACTTACCACATGAATTCGGTGGCTAACTTACAGCCGAAATTTTCGACGTTTTCCTACGAGGATAGAGTGATGATTAAAGGTTTAGGAAGAGATATAAAGGCCTTTGCTGAGTATTAGTCAGTATGAAGCTATAGAACTTTTAGCTTCTGGTAATCCCGGGTACTGGTCAGAACTATTGTGAACACAGTGCTTACATTCTGACTTGCTAAGAGCTGCGGTTGATTAAAATCCACCCATTTCTCATAAGAAGACTCCACTGTTGGAAAACATTTACAGGTATTTTGTAGAAAAAGCTGTTAATTTGTGTTCCGGTTTGGTGGCCCACCATTTTCAGAGCCCACGCACCGCTACTGGTACTTGACGTACAGTATGTCAGTACTCTGGGTGTGTACATGAGTTGACGGTTAAAGAGAGGTACGTAGGTCACTCACTTGTTTGTCTTATTGGAAAATCCTTGCTGCATTTCCTCAAGGAATCCCCTGTGATGTTAGATTAAACTGGAACTTATGTGGTCGAAGGCACTTAACTAAAGCATTTGAGAACTTATCATTCTGTTTACGGAACACGAGTTTTTTACTGCTGTTGATGTAATAACTAATCCGTTAGCAACACGTTACGTTGGTTGCTAGACGCGCGCATCCCTGAATAATAATACTGGGGAGTAGCGAAGTTGTTTTTAGTTGTAACTGCTCAAATTCTTATGATTAGTAGTCAAGAATCAACCAGACCTGACTGATCGGAAGTGTTAATATGTTCAAAAATGCACAATTTTTCTCGGGAAATCAATTTTTCATCAGTCACCATTCGACTGAGCCTCAAAAATTATTTGGAAAACGATCTAATCTAGTCATTTTTGTTCAAGTAGAGACGTAGGCCTACTGCACGCAAAAACTCTCTATTACATAGATAAATAAATAAAAATTTCCAGTCATGCAGCATGGTTTTAAGAGCGAATTTTCAAAGAAATAATAGTGCTGTTGTGTTGAAAGATGGTATATTAAAGCGAAAAACCCATAGGTACCACTTTTCGTAGTCTTATAATTTTTTCGTGATTTTAGCCATTTTGACCGTTTTCTTGATTGTGAAAAAAAGACAGGAAAAAAACGTGAATGGCCGAAAAACACGAAATTAGGGGTTTAAAAGAAAACTACTTGGAGACATTTTCGATCGGAAATGATCTGAAAAATCGATTCCTGGCTTCTTGCACACGTTTTGCTTTCTGGGACACTCTGCATACTGTATATTTTCAAGTAAGTAGGTACCTACCACCTACAAGAAAATAATTTTTGGTAGACTAACTTGAATAAATTAGGGCTTTCGTAAATGTTCTACGTCTCTTGGTTTACACTTACACGGTTTTTATTTATTCAACAATAAATTAAACAAAAGCAAACATCAAGCATCAGCGAACAAACAAAACTTCAAGTATCAGCAATTGAAATCCCTAAACCTGAACTTACCTTTTAGAGTATTAACATAATTGTTATAAATTGGGTGAATTGGGGACATTTTTAAAATTATTATACTTTACCTGCGCATACCAAGCGGTGTAAGCTCAATTCAATTCATACTAGACAGATGAACCAAAATCATGGAAAACTGACAGTAACTATTGTTATAAAGTACTAGGCAAGGGTCATTGATGCGTCTTTTTTTGTTGGATTTTGTATCAGAAAACTATTTCAGAATAAGCGTTTAAGAAAACTGAAAACAGAAAACTTAAAGAAAACAGAAAAACAGGAGTTTGGACTTTAAATCAGAAAACTGTTTCAGAATAAGCGTTTAAGAAAACGGAAACAAAAAACTCAAATAGGTGCAGTTTTAATTAGCTAATTTGCATATATTATCAGGAGTTTAACTGAATTAACGTTCGGAGTGCATGGGCAGTTGTGTTACCGTTTGCGAGGACCTCGACAGGTACAGTTCATACTGTTACTCACATACTCGTACTACTTACATTGTTTGAATGATGAAAAGTGTGCAGGGATCTGCAGTCGTTGTAAAAAACGTAATCTTCACTCCGGTTCTTAGGTCCGGTGATCTACAACTGTATTTTAGTTTTAAACCTTGTTTTATATGTTAAGTAGGTACATATACTAGGTAATGCAAATTGTCTATTCACATTCATTTATACTAAATAATCATTATCTACTAAATGATCTTTTATCTAAATCTAAATGATCTTTTATCTAAATGATCATTATACAAATCTTTTATCTAGATCTTTTATCTAAATAATCATTATCTAAATGATATTTTATCTAAATCTAATGATAATAATAAATCTAATCTAAAGATAATAATAAATTATCTTTTATCTAAATCTAATTTTAGATATTTAGATTTAGATCTCTAGATTTAGATGATAATCTAATAATAATAATGAATGATCTTTTATCTAAATCTAATTTTATATATTTAGATTTAGATCTCTAGATTTAAATCATCTAGATTTAGATGATAATCTAATAATAATAATGAATGATCTTTTATCTAAACCTGAATGATCTTTTATCTAAATATTTTATCTAAATAATCATTATCTACTAAATGATCTTTTATCTAAATCCAAATGATCTAAATATCTACTAAATATCTACTAAATGATCTTTTATCTAAATCTAAATGATCTTTTATCTAAATCTAAATGATCTTTTTATCTAAATCTAAATGATCTAAATAAAAATACTAAATAATCATTATGGGAGTATTGTGCAACTCAGGTGGTAGGTACCTACGTAAATAGGTAGATACGTCAAGTCTTATATAAATTACCTACGAGCACTTCAATGCACGAATCGACTTTGTCACGTTACGAATATTCTTTCACTTTAGGTAACTAGCTGGTGACTTGAAGAACAAGTAAAATAGCATCAAGGTCAAACCTACTGGATGAAAAAGTGGTGGAATCGGAAAGAAAAATGCTGAAGAAAGCAAAAACAATGAATGTATTTTGAAAAAAAACTAAATGCAGCAAAAAAGCATAGAATAACGAGCATAACGAGCAAAAATTATTTGCTCCTGCTCAACACGTGAAGACAAATTTACAGCTGACTTCAGTATGAGCCAAAATAACAGAGGTTTTTAGGTCTTGAGGAATTATTCAAGGGACAGAACCGTAAAAATTCGTCAATTCAGTTTACACTGGGTTCATCACTGCGAGTCAATGTCAACTTGAAGTTTCAGGTTCTTCTTTGAGCTTTTTACTGACGTCTTCTTGCGCCTCTTCCGTCTTCCTCTTCTTCACCATTCTTTGGTGCTTCTTAGATTTCAGATGAGCCGTCCATTGGAGAGTATCTGCAACGTGACGATCCCCGTTACAGCAATATTGTTGGAAGACAACTACAATAAATTATTGTGTTTACAAAGTTAAGTTGGACCAGACGTCCAGGCTGTCCTTCAGACCCCCCCCCCCCCCCCCCCCCCGAAGGACGCCTAAAGGTACTTCTTTTCTAAAAAGGTAATTTCAGAGGACAATTCTGACATTAAAATAAATGAAAATACGCTTAAGATTGTATCACAACTTTTTAGGAAATATTTTGATGGTATACGTATAAATTTTTAGGGGACGTTCCTTTAATAGGTAATAGAAAGCTAACTTACAATCAGTAGCTAACATTATTAATACTAAAAAGTTACGCTTCTCAAAAAAGGTAAGTAGATACGCTTAAAAATTATTTGGTAGGTACTCTTAAAAATTATTAAGCTGATAAGGTGACTTATAGTCAAAGGTTTTGCCTTGATTTACATTTTCTTAAATTTGTTGCTCATGTAAACTCTGTTTTGTTTTTTCCTCAACTCATGTTGTATTATTTGCATTCCTTTACTTTAGATTAGGTAGGTATCTACTCCTCGAATCGAGGTACCGAATCGATTTTGATCTCTTTCAACATGATTTTTGAAATTTTTTTTATATAGGCAAATCCGTTTCAGAGCATCCTGAATTCATCCCTAGATATATTTTAACAAACATTTATATGTCCTACATTTATTTATGTGTCACTCCAGATCCAGACACACTTGTCGCAGAACATGCATCCCGTGACGGTGGCAAACACGCCAACTGACTTCATGAGTGGGATACATGAAGAGGAAGAAGGGGGTCTAACCTCACTCTTGACTCAAATGCGTTTTTGGACACACCTGCCCTTTAATACAAATTGTTCAGTTTTCTCTTCCATAATACATTTCGCTTCAGTTGTTTTATCTAGCCTCGTTTCTTTTATTTAAATATGTCTTGTCCGTCTGAGGAAGGCGTTCAGAAGAATGGACTCCCGAGTCACTTTTTATCTGACCTTGGGTAGGTACCTACATGATAAAAATTCGAAATTTCGCCAATATGTTGGTATTGCCAAATAAAAGGATGATAAGCAATTTTCAAAAAAGGGAAATAAGCAATAAAAGGAAGATAAGCAATTTTCAAAAATTCTAAGGGGGTCAAATTTGAGTTTTTAGGGGTCAAAAATCGGTGAGAATTGTTGAAATTCGGAAAAATTGATATAAAATTATTGAAAGTGGTATGGAAGGGTGAGTAAAGACAGAAAAATACAATTTCAGTAGTTTTTCATACAGAATAGGGATCAAATTTGGATTTTTGGGCGGTCAAAAATTAATATTAAGGGCTTAAATCAATATTAATTCACCTGACGTGTGTGGGATGGTGATTCACGACAGAGAGAGAGACTATTTCGATGATAATATTTTTCTCAAAAAATAGAGGGTCAAAGAGTCAAAAACCGGTAAAAATAGCTAAAATCACGAAAAATTATATAATTTTACGGAAAGTGGCACGGTTTCTCGCTATACCATCTTTTCACACAATAGCACGAACATTTCTTTGAAAATTCACTCATATAGCAATGCTGCATGACTGGAACTTTCCAATTTTCGAAAATATAAGGTTGTGTGCAATACCAACATCCAATGTCTACAAAACATCAAGCTGAACCTCCGTGTAGAATAAAAAACACCTTGTATGGTATTTACAACGTATCTACAGTTCATCTTGGTATCTACAGTTCCAGTGGTCCTTGTTTTCATGTCAGGAAAATACGGTCACCGTACTTAAAATAGGTTTTACCCATGAAAACGCGGTCGCAAATCAAGCAGTAGTTTTCTTGGACGGCAGATCCAACCGGATCTTCTCGCGGTAGAGGCTCAAGAGTCGGTGAATATCCGGAGAGCCCGAGCCGGCTCCCGACCACTTCGACTGCTGGTTTCAGCACGTTTTCGTCCCAAGCGTCCAAATCGGTGGCGTCAAGACCATAAATATCGGGCACCTGGTTAAAGTAAAAGGTTTTCATTTGTAGAACAGGACGATTACGCAGGTGGGTGGATTAACTGAGGTGGCCATCCTCCACAACAAAGGTACTCACTATCAAATACTTTCAATCCTCAATGGACGATTGAGATCCAGGTGTGAAGAAGAAGAAAACAGTTTATTGTCATACATCGCTCAAACAGCATGTAAAATAAACATTACGGCATGGAAATCCGTCTGCCGGAGGTTAGGGCCTTTTTTTAGAAAGAATAAAACAAAAAGTAAAAACTTCTTGAGACGTAAAAAAAATGTTCATTACATTGGTCCCAGGCTCGAACACATAAGGGTCGACCCCTTCACATGTACGAATTTTTGCTTCACAGTGCAGCAGGTCGGCATCGGATAGCGTTTTAATATAATTAGGAAACTTTTTTATCCTGTGTTCACAATATAAATGAAGTGACTACTGCAATATAATTTCAATCCAAAGAAAAGAACGAAACTTGTACAGCTCCCACAAATGCACAATAGGACCAGTAAATTAGGCCCTGGTGAAAACACACCAACACGATCATCAGTGCTGCCAGGATCACAAGCTGAACGAAGTTCAGGTTTTCTGGTTTAAGTCACTTGACTCGCCAAGAACAGAAACGCTATAAATAATATTAATGTAGGACTAGGTAGATGAAATACCTACATAATGTTGATTTCACAGTGATTGTAGGCTATAATTCTGTTGGGCACCTGGAACAGCATGGGTGACTCTCAGTACAGATGTATGGAATTGTGGATGCTATACTTAGTTACCACGCCAAACTGCTAGGCCGCGCTAGCGTCGCCCACCTGAGTTGATATGACCTATTCATCCTAACTAGCAAGTCTCATCAAAGCGAACAGCTCTGTTCAAGGGTTGTTCCAAGTAAAGAGCCTTCCAACTCGCCGCAGAGAGTTTCATTCATTAGTTCCTTAGGTTATCCCTGAATCAGCTATTTAGCTACCTCTCTCTCTTTGGTTCTGATGAACCTGTTTTTGATCCATTTGATTTGCTTCCTCGCGTAACGCCTGGTTACGGATTTCAAAGCTGAAACGCCCTCTTCCAGCAGCTTGCTCCCGACGTCCGTCTCCCGCTCTTCTGCTGGGAGGGTGAGGTAGTCGTGGAATTCTTTGAACCCGATGGACTGGAATATCCCCTGAGTGTAGGCAGTACCCCTGGAAGAAAAAAATAAAAAATAAATAAAAATCCCGTCATGCAACATGGCTTAAGGAGCGAATTTTCAAAGAAATAGTTCGGGAAATCGAAAATTTAAATTAACGGTTATCTGCCAGAGCACTCATTACGGCCTGACTGGGCACTTTTTCGGACCAGAGTGACATGTCATGCAGAAAAATGGTCAACTAACCATTTTTTAGTGTTTTGAACCAAAACATTTTTGATCACTCGATGTAGTCTGAACGGGCTGAAACTACTCGCAATCGATTCAGTTTTAAAAAAAAGACCTTTTACATGCCTATGTTGCTCAAATCCCGTTTGTTTTGATGTTTTGGACCACAAATTTGTCAATTTGGACCACAAATTTGTCAATTTGGACCGCTGCGCGCAGCGCGATCGGTCCGGGCAACGAACTCATCATTACTTACCAGTAGGCAGGGACGAATTAGTGAACAAATGAAAATGGCGCATGGATTTATAAAATATGGACAACATTAATTAGACGGTGTGGTTGGAAACAGCGATTTTGCAGTTGCTATTTCTTTTATTCGGATTGATTCGCATTACAAAGCTTTTATGAAATACAGTCGAAACTCGCGGGACCTTAAAAAAAGTTCGAACTACTGAGAGTTCGATTTATTGAATATTCCGAATTCTGAAAAACGCTTTATTTAATGCATAAAAAATACACGTAGGTAGGAATTTTCATCATGTACCCAAGGTCGTCTGGAGTGACACACACACACACATATATATAGAATGATATATAAATACATTTGATATACATACAAATTTTGTTAAAATCTAGGAATGAATTCAGTACATGACAGACTCATTTATGAAGTTTGGTGGTATACTATCAGACTTGAGTGGAGAGGAAAGTGTAACGGAGTTCCAGTGACTCAAAAAATAAAGAGGATTTTTGGCAAAATTATATTAAAGGAATGTGAGAAGGACGTAAACTATTGAAGAAGATGATAGTTGTGTAATATAAGGAAGGAAATGCGAAATAAATATATCGGATGTTGAAAAAGCCGGGCTTTGTATTTGTGAGTGCATGCGTAAAAGTGATAAGGTATCCATCGGGATCTCAGAGATCAAAGTCTCTTCGCTCATTCTGTGTAACGTTACCTATTTCACCGTTCAAAAATGGTCAAGTAACGTTAGAGGAAACTTCAGCTATTAGATATTGTGATGAATGTGTTTGAGCGTACATCCACCACGAGTAGTACGAGGGAGGATGTGCCCGGTTTGGTTATGGGCGAACCACCACCATTCCCGGGATCTTTTCGGATGTGTGTCCGTTGGTTATGGGTGTACCACCACCATTCACGGATTCTTTTAGGAGCGTTGCCTGGTTTGGTTATGAGCGGGCCACCACCATTCCCAGGATCTTTTTGGATGTGTGCTCGGTTTGGTTATGGGCGGACCACCACCATTACCGAGATCTTTTAGGAAGTGTGTCCGTTGGTTATGGGCGTACCACCACCATTCACGGATTCTTTTGGGTTAGGAGAGAGAGACGAGGTAAGGAGGAGAGGGAGTATTCAGCGACTAGAGGAGAGCGTAGAATGAGGAAAAACATGCAGGAGGCGAGTTTTTATATGCTTGGGAGCTGTCTCCCTCCATCCTCTAGCTAGTAGAGGATGGTGAGGATGTCCAGGCTGGCCCTCGGCTCTCTTGCGTCTTCTGTCCCCACTTCTAGGTTTATTTGGTGAGGTCTTATTTCTACATACAAGAGTTGTGGTTCTGGGAGGATACCACGACAGATATACTATTTCCACATCGATCTTGTTAATTCTGTTTTAATTTTTCCCCGATGCTAAAAGGCTAAGAGGCAGTGAAAGGCAGTGATTTCGACATCAGTCGTTATCAACATTAATCCAATCACCGGCAGGAAGGCTGAAGTTGTTGTTCTTCCTTTGTTTCTTCCTTTTCTAATTTGGTCCCAATCATGGAGGAAGGAAGTGTTACTATTCGCGGTGAAATTGGATGTTGTAGAGTTGGGGGAGAAATAGTAGGTGGGAAAATTGAGAAAGGTTGAGGGGGAGTAGGAGGGGAAGATTTAAAAAAAAAGGTTTCCTTGGCGCCTACCTGCAGCGCCTATGACTGGAATACTACATTATGAAAGTTTAGATCTGTATGGTAGATACTTCACGTTTCGAGTAAATATGACGTTTAAAAGCATTTTTCAAGTCATTTTCCGATATCCCGTTGTATGATACCTGATGTCGGTATGCCCGATGTGATTATTATAGCATTAGTTCCACGCTAATCCACGATTCCACCATGCGGTCAAGTTGAAGGCCTACGAAGAGCATTTTTTACTGTGGCTGAATTAGGCGCCTTGTCGAGTCGGGGTTATGCTAACCCGGCCGACGACCGAGAGTTACGTGTTGGATTTTCTGTATCCATGCCGGAATGACGGGCGGGAGAACACCTATCTCGAGGAACGGGATAGAACTTGCTGTAGCGTACTACTATATTTAAATTAGCACAAGGTACCTGCTGCTGTTGTTGGTATACTTTTCCACAGTTTCATATAGTAATATAATATTAATATATGCGTGTAAAAGATCATCCTGTGGACATAAGAAGTCCCTAGTGACAGTCATGCTTTTCAGAGCGTGTCTCTGATTACTTGATAGCATGACATTACTGGGCTAGTATCAAGTCAGTACTGGAGGTCAGTATTGGCGTTGGCATAGAAAAGTATAGTTAACAGTACTAATGATATTAAAAAATAAATAATAAAAAAGTTAGAAAACTTATTTGAAAAGAACCTACCTTGAAAAACGCACTATAAAGTATAAAATAATTCGTAAGTACCATTTAGGAACTAATTAAATTTAAAAAAATAATAATAAAATGTTGGTCGCACGAAATTACTCCCAGTGTGAGCAGGTATCGCCTCTGGTGATTTTCAACACCACTCCAGTTGCCGTCATGTTTGTGCGCATGCAAACTAGTTTGGGATGTGACCCGATGCAGAACAGCGTTCAGCTCGTAAATTATTTATTATGCGAGTTAATTATAATCCGAGCAGGAAAGCCCGGCAATCAAATGAAATTAACAGGCCTAATTGGGAGGAGGCGACTAATTTTGAGGAGGGCCTCATTCATGATCCGCATCGCACCGGCGCAGTGGACTTTCAAGACGGAAAAAAACCCCAGTAAAACCGGGAGAACACCACTGATCCTTCACGTTACTATAATATTTGATTTTATTAGGTACAGTAGCGAATTTAAACGCTCAAATTTGACAAATTAGTACATGGGTGGTCCACCGCTTCACCTAATGGATCGCCTCATTATACTCAGCAAAAACCAAAAACAAGTTAACTGAAGCTTTTTTTTTCAATTTTGAGGTGAAAAATAAAATTTGTTGTCTCCGAAATCAAAATTTCAACTCGCTATTTTGGTTTTGGAGCTTTCTGAACAAATTTGGTTCGGTACCCGTCTGAGTGTCCGCAAATCCTTGCCGCACGCCTAACTTCCTTAAATCAAATCCGATTTTGCTGACTTGTCAGGGAGCATGCAGGTTGGGCCTGTGCATTTCAGAACGATCGGCTCAAAGATAGGTGCGCATGCGCAAAGGCAAAATCCGCGGTACGTAATCAATTTCTCACGAACCAGGGGCCCGATGCTGCTCAAATTTTGATGATTTACCATTATGTTTAATTGATCTAGGTTCTAGGTATACGATCATGTTATCGATACGAGGGAGCTATGCGCAAGCAAACTTGGCAGACTATTTGGTTTATAATTTTCAATAATGAACCTTTAGAATCGACCATGAACCAATTTTTAACCCCCACCCCACCATCAAAATATCGTGGTTTACATTTCAAGGGAGGCAGAATACGAATATTGAATAAAATAATTTCCGTCCGTCCGCCGTCCGTGACTTTTTCCTTAGTTCCCATGAATCAAAATTCACGAAATTTGGTACATGGGTCGCGTTTGGGCTCCAGTTGATCCTCGAAGCTCGGCGCTACTATCACTCAATAGGGGATTGAAATATGCAGTGTATACATGGCGGAATGTAACGCCAAAGTTCTCGAGATCGAAACCCAACCAGGACCGAATATTTTTTCACTCCGAATCAACAATTTGTCTTCAGAACTTCATTTGTGTTTGTTTTTGCCTTTTTAGCTACTGCCTGTCATTGACAGAATTATTTTAGTAACATTTGACATGTGATTTAGGTAGGTACCTAGTAACGAGTACGGGGTTATCTATACAGGGAGCTGTGATCTGTAACAGAAGGGTATTCTGTACAGAGAAGTGTGATCTGTAACAGAAGGGTATTCTATACAAGAAGTGTGATCTGTAACAGAAGGGTATTCTGTACAGAGAAGTGTGATCTGTAACAGAAGGGTGTTCTATACAGAGAAGTGTGATCTGTAACAGAAGGGTATTCTGTACAGAGAAGTGTGATCTGTAACAGAAGGGTGTTCTGTACAGAGAAGTGTGATCTGTAACAGAAGGGTATTCTGTACAGAGAAGTGTGATCTGTAACAGAAGGGTATTCTATACAAGAAGTGTGATCTGTAACAGAAGGGTATTCTGTACAGAGAAGTGTGATCTGTAACAGAAGGGTGTTCTATACAGAGAAGTGTGATCTGTAACAGAAGGGTATTCTGTACAGAGAAGTGTGATCTGTAACAGAAGGGTATTCTGTGCAGAGAAGTGTGATCTGTAACAGAAGGGTATTCTGTACAGAGAAGTGTGATCTGTAACAGAAGGGTATTCTGTACAGAGAAGTGTGATCTGTAACAGAAGGGTATTCTGTACAGAGAAGTGTGATCTGTAACAGAAGGGTATTCTGTACAGAGAAGTGTGATCTGTAACAGAAGGGTGTTCTATACAGAGAAGTGTGATCTGTAACAGAAGGGTATTCTGTACAGAGAAGTGTGATCTGTAACAGAAGGGTGTTCTATACAGAGAAGTGTGATCTGTAACAGAAGGGTATTCTGTACAGAGAAGTGTGATCTGTAACAGAAGGGTATTCTGTACAGAGAAGTGTGATCTGTAACAGAAGGGTATTCTGTACAGAGAAGTGTGATCTGTAACAGAAGGGTGTTCTATACAGAGAAGTGTGATCTGTAACAGAAGGGTATTCTGTACAGAGAAGTGTGATCTGTAACAGAAGGGTGTTCTATACAGAGAAGTGTGATCTGTAACAGAAGGGTATTCTGTACAGAGAAGTGTGATCTGTAACAGAAGGGTATTCTGTACAGAGAAGTGTGATCTGTAACAGAAGGGTATTCTATACAGAGAAGTGTGATCTGTAACAGAAGGGTATTCTGTACAGAGAAGTGTGATCTGTAACAGAAGGGTGTTCTTCTTTTCTTTGGGTGGACTTATTTGGTTTAATAAGGGTTCGGTTTCGACAATAAAAGTTTCTTTCTTCAAATCCTTTAATGAGGAGCTTTCAACAGCCCTCTGGCTGTCATTGTCAACTCTAAAACCAGCAACAACAAGCAACCATTAGACAAACTAGAAACGCTATGAAGTTATAAAAATATACTAATGACTAATTGAAAGAAAGTACTGAATTCTAAAGGAAAGTACCAAAAAATTACAACTTACCAACTTTCCAAAGAAGAGATTCAATGAAGTGGACAAAAAAAGACAGTCCACAGCACTTTCCACACATGTTATTGGGACCAATCATTCATTTGATTTTCAAAATTTAAAAATTATTAACAGGGAATCACATTTCCGAAAAAGAAAAACATTAGAAGCCTTCCATATTAATCAACATCCCAATTCAATTAAATTTAAGTCAGATGTTAATAACACAGTTTATATTTACCAGCGACTCTTGGATGAGGCATGATGTGGGGTTGTGGTTGGCACTACCACTAGAGAGACAGGAAGCTCTGTTATCGGTGGTAGTTGGTGTCTGCTGTAGACCCCATATTGAATCTCTTCTTTGAGAAGTTGGTAAGTTGTAATTTTTTGGTACTTTCCTTTAGAATTTAGTACTTTCTTTCAATTAGTCGTTAGTACATTTTTAGTGTATTATTCTGTGAATAATACACCTATGTATTCGCTCAGCAAAAATGTGTATAACACCCCCTCAAAATTTTTTCTTTTCCGTTTCAAGGTGCGAGGATTCCAAAAACGCTGCAAAGTCCTTGTCACATGGGTTTATTATTCTATTGGATTTCTAGAGATTTTTGTTGGCTGTTAAATGTATTGTTTCTTTCATGTGGAATGATTGAAATAGCTATTTCTGATGATTTCCACCAATTTTGGCCCCCAAAACATGAAATAGGTACGCTTTTTTTTTTTTTTTTAAATCATCTTTGATCATTGGTAGTGGCATTTAATGGTCTTGATTCACCTGTTTACACTTTTCCAATGTTATTGTACACATTGATGGTGATTTCAGACAGTTTTCCAGGTTTTTGACTTATAAAAAACCAATTTCGGGAGCTGAACCTTTGGTAAAACCTCAATTTCCGCGTCTTTGGTCAAAATCGACTTCATATTCGGTCTTCTCGTCCTCAAAAACATGGAAAAAGATACCTCAAAAGCTCATGTTACTAACATGTTGTTAAAACGCAAAAAGTACCTATTTTTACACACATTTTCACTCATAACACCCCTGGGTATATTCCGATCGGGCTGAAAAGTTTCGGGACACAACTAGGGCCCAAATGGAGCATGTGTGCGAAAGAACGACTTTTTTAGACCGAAAATGAAGCCTGTACACGTGATACGGCGGACGGCGTACGGCGTACGGCGGACGGCGTACGGCGGACGGCGGACGGACATTGCATTTTTGGAATCTACGCACCTTGAAACGGAAAAGAAAAAATTTTGAGGGGGTGTTATAAAAATTTTTTGCTGAGCGAATACATAGGTGTATTATTCACAGAATAATAAACCAAAATGCAATGTCCGTCCGCCGTACGCCGTATCACGTGTACAGGCTTCATTTTCGGTCTTAAAAAGTTGTTCTTTCGCGCACATGCCCCATTTGGGCCCTAGTTGTGTCCCGAAACTTATCAGCCCGATCGGAATATACCCAGGGATGTTATGAGTGAAAATGGGTATAAAAATAGGTACTTTTTGTGTTTTAGTAACATGTTAGTAACATGAGCTTTTGATGTATCGTTTTCCATGTTTTCGGGGCGAGAAGACCGAATATGAAGTCGATTTTGACCAGAGTGGAAAATTGAGGTTCTAACGAAGTTTCAGCCTTAAATTTACGTTAAATTTTGATCTAAAATCGTCGTTCTTCTGCACTAAGTTTGGGTCCCCA
The DNA here is from genome assembly GCA_954871275.1 of Leptopterna dolabrata. Classification (NCBI taxonomy): domain Eukaryota; kingdom Metazoa; phylum Arthropoda; class Insecta; order Hemiptera; family Miridae; genus Leptopterna; species Leptopterna dolabrata. Next base: position 9,388,446 of record OX940984.1, on the reverse strand, counting down.
TTTAGGAACACATTTGGGTCCTAGTTGTGCTCCGAAGCACGGCAGCCCGATCGGCATACACCCAGGGGTGTTATGGGAGAAAAATGGGTGTAAAAATAGGGGTTTTCGAGGGATTTTTGAGGTCTTAGTGAACATGAGCTTGTGATATATCGTTTTCCATGTTTTTAGGGCGAGAAGACTTCATTTGGTTGATTTTGACCGAAGAGTGAAGAATTGAGGTTGAAAAGAAAAGCTCCCGAAATTCATTTTTTATGAGTCAAAAACCTGGGAAATTGTCTGAAATCACCATCAATTTGTAGAATAACACTGGAAAAAGTGTCAACAGGTGGATCAAGACGATTAAATGGCACTACCAATGATCAAAGATAATCTGTTGAAAGGAAAAGCCGAACCTGATTCGTGTTTTTGGGGGCCAAAACTGGTGGAAACCATCAAAAATAGCCATCAATAATTGCACTTGAAAGACACAATAAATGAACAGCCATAATTTCTGTACGTCCAGTAGGATAATAAACCCATGTGACAAGGACTTTGCAGCGTTTTGTGTTTTAGTAACATGTTGGTAAAATGAGCTTTTGAGGTATCGTTTTCCATGTTTGGGGGGACGAGAAGTCCGAATATGAAGTCGATTTTGATCAAGGAGTGGAAAATTGAGGTTGTACCAGATGTTCAGCTCCCAAAATTGATTTTTTATGAGTCAAAAACCTGCGAAATCGTCTGAAATCACCATCAATTTGTAGAATAACACTGGAAAAAGTATCAACACGTGGATCAAGACGATTAAATGGTACTATCAATGATCAAAGGTAATTTGAAAAAAAAGGAGCGTACTTAATTCAAGTTTGGGGGCCAAAATTGATGGAAACCACCAGAAATAGCTATTTCAATTATTTTACACGAAAGCAACAATAAATGAACGGTCAGCATTTCTGTAGGTATGTCCAGTAGAATGATAAACCCATGTGACAAGGACTTTGCAGCGTTTTATAACTTAATAACGCTCTCTAGTTTGTCTAATGGTTGCTTGTTGTTGGTGGTTTTAGAGTTGACAATGACAGCCAGAGGGCTGATAACGCTCCTCATTAAAGGATTTGATGAAAGAAGGACTTTCATTGTCGAAACCGAACCCTTATTAAGAAGGGTGTTCTATACAAAATAATGAACCGCTGTGTAGGGATTGGCAGTAGGGATGGGACATCGAAAGAAAATACCGATATCGATGTCGATGTCGATATTTTGTAGACAGCATCGATAACGATGTTTTATCAAGCCAAACCATCGATATTTTCGATATCGATATCGATATCCCTCTTCTACGCGTCTCTACAAGTGTACCTTCAGAACGTTTGTTTTCTGAAACTGGCAACATTTTGACGCCCCAGCGCAATAGGCTGAAAGCAGAAAATCTGAAGAAACTTGTTTTCCTCCACTCACTGGACGAAGAGTTATTTTTCTAATCAAGTACCTACATATGTAATTCAGAGTTGGAATGTTTCTTATTTTTATTTTGTAAATGACTGAATTTGGAATAAAATTCTGTTTCTTTTTTTTACTCAAATATTTCTGAAAATGAAAATAAAGTCATTGATGAAGTGAGCACTTTTGAGTATTTTATTACCTGTAAGGAGAAGGAGTAACATGTGGATCAAGGAAGAGTGGGGAGGAGATCCAAGAGGCAAGACCTGGTTGAAGTGTTTTCTGCAGATATTATCGAACTATAACATCGATATATCTATGTTATCGAATGCGGGGCATCGATGGCGAAAAATCGGAATATCGAAGTAAAACATCGATGTTTCGATAATATCGATTTCGATGTCCCATCCCTAATTTGCAGCGGTTTTTTTTTCTCGATACCTACGCTCCATACTACCGAGATAACTGACCAAAAACTTGGGTTTAGCACACAGTTTGTGCTAATTTTTAGCACGTGTTTTTCGTAAGTATCTACCTTGAAAAAATCCGTCAAGGGGTGTGGGACTGTTTGTTGTATGGTTTCGTATCCGCAATCTGGATCTGCAAGAAGCGAGATCTTTCAAGATGTCCACAGGTAGGAGAGGGAAAACCAAGTAGCCTTTGTGATGTAGAGGAGCATCTCAACAGAAGTACTTTTCCGTGATTTCCTCAAGCCACGATCTTCGCCCGTAGAGGAAGTGCCCTTGGGAAATGCGCTGACTCGAGCAGAATCTTCAGACACGCGCCTAGATAAGTCTTATAAGCGACACGTGTCAAACCGTGCTCCGTCGTCCTTGCCCAGCAGATTGCAAAGCTCAGCTCCGTACAAGAATAAACCGCTCTTAACCCGCCGCAGCGTGGATTATACTTTCCCATTAAAGAATTACCATGATAAGGTACCTTTATCTTTGGTTTCAAGCTCCTCGATTGGACGGCAGCGAATGGCAATCATCGTTGCTTCATCGTTGAACCATCCGAGTTGATTGCGTTCGTCCGACAACTGTGAAGTGCCCGAGGAAGATCACTGGAGCTCCACAGCGTATTGAAGTTTCATTTGACGCTTCGATGTTTCAAAACAGTGGAATTCCCACAAGGGCGAGAGAGAGAGAGAGAGAAAAGTTCCAGTATGCAGCATGACTATAAGAGCGGATTTTCATAGAAATATTCGCTCTATTGTGTTAAAAAATATACCTACAGAGAAAAACGATGCAAAGCGTCACATGGGTTTTATTATTCTACTGGAAATATAGGGTGTTTCAGTAACTTGGACACTTTTGATTTTGCAACAACTTTACTAAAAAGATAAGTTCTCCAAAAGAAATTGTTTTTACATGAAGGTTATATCCTTCCATTTAGGTATGAAAAACAATGTCGGGCATATGCCCACCACGGCAGCGGTTACACGCGTTGATTCTCTCAACGAAGTTTCGTATGACCCTTCCACAAATGTCCTCGTCGATTTCGGCGAGTGTTTTTCACATCACACACACTACCACTGCTTTCAAACTTGACGATAATTTTACGCACAGCAGATAGCTGAGGAGCAGCATTACGACCCATAATCGCCCGAAGCTTCCGCACAGTCTCCGCATAACTTTCTCCGTGTTTGTAATGGGTCTTCACTACCAACACACGTTCCTCAACAGAGAGACGTCCCATGGTAACACACGTAAACAGATTTAAAATAACTTTGTGTAATAACAAACCGGAGTGATAGTACATGATAACAATGATTACAGCATGGCTGCCAACCCAACAGAAAAATAATACCGCTCAACTCAAAAGTGTCCTAGTTACTGAAACACCCTTTACCTACAGAAATTGTTGGCTGTTCATTTATCGTTTCTTTCATGTGCAGCAACAGAAACAGCTATTTTTTGTGGTTTCCACCAATTTTGGTACCCAAAAAAATCGAATCAGGCTCCTATTTTTGACAAATTTCCTTTGATCATTGATAGTGCCATTTAAGTGTCTTGATTCACCTGCTAATACTGCTTCTAGTGTTGTTATACAAATTTTGGTGTCAGATAATTTCCCAGGTTTTTGACTCATATCAAATGAATTTTGGGAGCAGAACCTTCGTTACAACCTCAATTCATCACTCCTTGGTCAAAATCAAATTCATGTTCGGTCTTATCGCCCTAAAAATATGGAAAACGATACCTCACAAGTTCATGTTCACTAAAACCTGAAAAAAAAACTCGAAAAACCCCTATTTTTACACCCATTTTTCAACCATAACCCCCCTAGGTGTATTCCGATTGGGCTGCCGAGCTTCGTAGTACAACTAGGACCAAAATTTGTTCCTAAATGGGGACCCAAACTGTATGCGGAAGAATGATGATTTTATACCAAAATCTAACGTAAATTTAAGGCTGAAACTTCGTTAGAACCTCAATTTTCCAATCTTTCGTCAAAATCGACTTCATATTCGGTCTCCTCGTCATAAAAAATATGGAGAACGATACCTCGCAAGCATATTCCGATCGGGCTGCAAAGTTTCTGGTCACAACTAGGGCCCAAATGGAGACTGTGTGCGAAAAACGAATTTTTTTAGACTGAAAATAAAGGTAGATGTGGATGATACGGCGTATTTTAGGAATCTACACACCTTGAAAAAATTTGGCGGGGGGGGGGGGGGGGGGGGGGTGTTCCAAAAAATGTTTGCTGAGCGAATATATAGGTCTATTATTCACAGATTAATAAACCGAAATTTATAATCTTTCAGCTGAAGGTCATACAGGAATGTTGATTTGAATCAAACGGAGCGAAATTTATGACCAGTTCAGTGCCATAAACGGCATTTGGAAATTTATAAATGTAGCAGCAATCCTTTGCATTACAAAAGAGATCATTGATTTTTGGTTTATTATTCTGTGAATAATACACCTATGTATTCGCTCAGCAAAAATGTGTATAACACCCCCTCAAAATTTATTCTTTTCCGTTTCAAGGTGCGTAGATTCCAAAAACGCTGCAAAGGCCTTGTAACATGGGTTTATTATTCCATTGGACATACCTACAGAGATGTTGGCTGTTTATTTATTGTTTCTTTCATATAAAATAATTGAAATAGCTATTTCTGGCGGTTTCCACCAATTTTGGCCCCCAAAACACGAATAAGGTACGAATAAGGTTTTTTTCTTTTTTTAAATAAATTATCTCTGATCATTGATAGTGCCATTTAATCGTCTTGATCCACCTGTTGACACTTTTCCCAGTGTTATTATACAAATTGATGGTGATTTCAGACGATTTCCCAGGTTTTTGACTCATAAAAAATCAATTTCGGGAGCTGAACATCTGGTAGAACCTCAATTTTCTACTCTTTGGTCAAAATCGACTCCATATTCGGTCTTCTCGTCCCCAAAAACATGAAAAACGATACCTTAAAAGCTCATGTTACCAACATGTTGCTAAAACGCAAAAAGTACCTATTTTTAACCACATTTTCACTCATAACACCCCTGGGTATATTCCGATCGGGCTGAAAAGTTTCGGGACACAACTAGGGCCCAAATGGAGCATGTGTGCGAAAGAACGATTTTTTTAGACCGAAAATGAGGCCTGTACACGTGATACGGCGGACGGTCATTGCATTTTTGGAATCTACGCACCTTGAAACGGAAAAGAAAAAATTTTATGCTGAGCGAATACATAGTTGTATTATTCACGGAATAATAAACCAAAAATGCAATGTCCGTCAGCCGTACGCCTTCCGCCGTATCACGTGTACAGGCTTCATTTTAGATCTAAAAAAGTCGTTCTTTCGCACACATGCTCCATTTGGGCCCTAGTTGTGTCCCGAAACTTTTCAGCCCGATCGGAATATACCCAGGGGTGTTATGAGTGAAAATGTGGTTAAAAATGGGTACTTTTTGTGTTTTAGCAACATGTTAGTAACGTGAGCTTTTAAGGTACCTTTTTCCATGTTTTTGGGGACGAGAAGACCGAATATGAAGTCGATTTTGACCAAAGAGTAGAAAATTGAGGTTCTACCAGATGTTCAGCTCCCGAAATTGATTTTTTATGAGTCAAAAACCTGGAAAATCGTCTGAAATCACCATCAATTTGTATAATAACACTAGAAAAAGTGTCAACACGTGGATCAAGACGATTAAATGGCACTACCAATTATCGAGGATAATTTGAAGAAAACAAATTAAAAGGAGCGTACCTAATTTGTGTTTTGGGGGCCAAAATTGGTGGAAACCGCCAGAAATAGCTATTTCAATTATTTCACATGAAAGAAACAATAAATGAACAGCGCACATTTCTGTAGGTATGTCCAGTAGAATGATAAACCCATGTGACTTTGCAGCGCTTTTTTCTTCTATTTTTCTGTCCTATTTTTTCGCACATCGAAAAGTGGCGCTGTGGACACAGTTGGCCCGTTTGTAAATCGGGGCTGCCTACAACTGAGTACAACTATACCCATATAAGTAGGGGTTAAAGATAATTGAGGTCAAAAAGGATATACGTTTGAGTGTATTTTAGTGCATTTTAGCACTTTGTTGTTCGTACAAAGTAGGTAACTCAATCGCCAACCGCATTAATATTGAAAACATTAGCACCTCGCTACAATCCAATCTAAAATAATATCCTCACAAATCATTTCAGAGCTGTACCTACTGTTTTTCGTCTTACCCAAGCTTATTTCTAACAAAATGCGCCAAATAAGCATGCGAGCAAATGGAATTCGAATGACTAGGATGCTGTTATACATAATTTACCCTTCAAATGAGGTATTCGCGGAGAGAAAATGTGCATTTACGTAAGTGAATCGAGTACAGAAAAAGTAGGTGCTACCTAACAACCCTAACACTATTTAATTTCGATTTCTCTCCGTAGCGGTATATTTTTACTGTCACTCGTGTGACCGCAAGTTAATAATTTCACATCAGACGGATATTAAAAAGCTGTCAAATACTTGAAAATAATAAACGACAATCAAATCCACGTTCGAATCACTGAAAGGCTCGCAATTACAAACTAATTACCTTCACCGTTTGCTCTGGTAATCATAGTTCACACCTGCGTTGTCATTAGCGGTTTGTTGGTTCCTACAGTAGCCGCTCATTAATAAATATTGATTAACGGCCATTTCATCTCGGCTCGCATCCGGCCCAGTGGAAAGAATCGCCGGCTTTATAATGTTTTCCACCGGTTGAAAGACTCCCGGCTGATTCATGTTTATCTGACTGAAGGGATCTCCAGGAAAAACCGCAGGGGGCGCCCAGTGCAATCATCCTTTCCTGTTGCAGATGGATTTTCATTCAGAAATGTTGATGAACAGGACGTCACTAAAGGCCTTGGTATCGATAAAGTCACAGGCCAAAGGGGACGATGGCATTCCGTTGCATTTCATTATAACACTTCTGTCGGTCATTATTCCCTATATTACACATATTTTTAATTATTGCATTACATCATCCCAATTTCCGGCAGCCTGGAAGCATGCTGTTGTTGTTCCCATTAATAAAATACCAACCCCCAAGTCAATGAATGATTTCCGTCCAATTTCAAAGCTGCCTGTGTTGTCCAAGGCTCTCGAGAATTTGATATATGGGCAACTGCCACTGTATATTACTGAAAACAATTTTCTCAGCATCTCCCAGTCAGGGTTTCGAAAGCAACACAGCTGTATTACTGCCTTGCTTCGGATAACTGAAGATATCACAGAAGGTTTCAATTTGGGATTGGCTACAGTGATGGTGCTTTTAGATTTTTCCAATGCATTTGGGACGATATGCTTCCAGACTCTCTTATCCAAGCTACAATATCAGTTCAGACTGTCATCCTGTGCTCTTAAATTTGTGTCCTCTTTCCTCATCACCGATCGCAAACAGTACAGGTGGGCTCAAAATTGTCTCACCCTTTGCCATTGCATAGTGGTGTGCCCCAAGGAACTGTGTTGGGTCCATTACTGTTCTCGCTACACGTGAACGACCTTCCATCATTCTTGCAATTTTCTCAATGTCACCAGTTTGCTGATGACACGCAGCTCTATCTTACCTGTCCCCTTAACGAAATTCCAAATGCCATAACTAATATAAATAACGACCTATTGTCTATTTCCAAGTATGCCGACACCAATTCCCTAAAGCTCAACCCATGTAAAACTCAGGTGATTATATTTACCAAATCAAATCTTGACCTAGATTGCACTCCTAAAGTCGTCTTGACCGTGAAGAATCTAGGTGTCCTGCTGCACTACAACTTATCATGGGAGCCACATATTAATGCTTTATGTCGTAAAGTATATAGTGCACTCCATCCTCTTAAAAAACTCACATTTTACCCCATTGTACCTTAAACTCCGTCTTTCCAAGTCCCTAATTCTCCCTGTTATGACATATGGCGAAATCCTATTCACTCTTTCAATGGACTGCTCATCTAGCAGGAAATTAACGGTCGCGTTCAATAACTGCACAAGGTACGTGTATGGGCTCAAGCCCAGAGGGCATATTTCTGCACACTCCTCCCAAATATTAGGTTGCACTTTCTTCACGTATATTAAAACTAGGGTTCTAGGTATGACCTTCAAACTCCTCCACCCCTCCACATTTGATAATCCACAGTACCTTTCCGGGCTATTCCAATTGGGACCATCTCCTAGACTCTACACAGTCAGACTGATGAGAGCCAACTGTGCCAAATTCAAATCTTCTTTCCGTGTGGCGGGTGCCAAGTTGTGCAATAGTTTACCCTTAAATCTAAGGACGCTACCTACCTTGGGTTCCTTCAGATCTCATGTCAAGAAGTTCATTGATAGTCAGCCTCCATAGCCATAATTTCTTTCGACTGTATCTCTTACTTCTTTATATTCACCCCCACTTCTTTTCTTCCCATTGCCTTCCACTTCTAATCTTTCACCCCCCCACCAGCCGAGTCTCACTTTCCTAGCTGACCTGAGCCTTCATTTCGTTTCTTAGAGCCCATGATAATTTTACTTTATACATTTTGTCATGGGTTCCTCCCAGAACCACAACAATTTCACATAGCAAACTTAAGTTCTCGCAAGTAAACAGTACGAGTGGGGGACAGAAGCCACAGGAGCCGGTGCACAACCTGGAGCCCCACCATCCTCTCCCAGCAAGAGGATGGAAGAAGGCCTCCACGTCTATAAAACCCCGGCTCCTGGGCCTTCAAGCTCATTCTACGCTCTCCTTAAGACACTATCGTATCTCTCTCTCTCCTCACCTCATCTCTCTCCTACACCCAAAAGAACCAGATCATGGTGGAGGTTCGCCCTTAACCAGCCTGGCACACTCTCCTAAAAGATCGGTGGAGGTCCACCCTTAACCGCACACTATATCCAAAAAGATCCGGCTTACGGTGGAGGTTCGCCCTTAACCAGATGCCGGCAAATTCCCCCCTCGCCCGCTCGTGGTGAATTTAGCGCCATTTTAAATTCATTACACATATATATTCTTTTTTTGCTGTTGTTGGTATTGTACTATTATTTGCCTACTTTATATTCATTCATGTAATTATAGTTAGTTGTACACAAGGAAGGGACAAAAGTCCCTATGTACAGAGTTTTAAATAAATAAATAAAATAAATATGCACTACTAAATGTACCAGTATGGGGTAGATGCACTACCTGAAGTACTAGTATGGAGTATATGCACTACCTGAAGTACTAGTATGGGGCATATGCACTACCTCAAGTACTAGTATGGGGTATATGCACTACCTCAAGTACTAGTATGGGGTATATGCACTACCTCAAGTACTAGTATGGGGTATATACACTACCTCAAGTACTAGTATGGGGTATATGCACTACCTCCAGTACTAGTATGGGGTATATACACTACCTCAAGTACTAGTATGGGGTATATGCACTACCCCAAATACTAGTATGGGGCATATGCACTACCTCAAGTACTAGTATGGGGTATATACACTACCTCAAGTACTAGTATGGGGTATATACACTACCTCAAGTACTAGTATGGGGTATATGCACTACCTCAAGTACTAGTATGGGGTATATACACTACCTCAAGTACTAGTATGGGGTATATGCACTACCCCAAATACTAGTATGGGGCATATGCACTACCTCAAGTACTAGTATGGGGTATATACACTACCTCAAGTACTAGTATGGGGTATATACACTACCTCAAGTACTAGTATGGGGTATATGCACTACCTCAAGTACTAGTATGGGGTATATACACTACCTCAAGTACTAGTATGGGGTATATGCACTACCCCAAATACTAGTATGGGGCATATGCACTACCTCAAGTACTAGTATGGGGTATATGCACTACCTCAAGTACTAGTATGGGGTATATGCACTACCTCAAGTACTGCATGGGGTACATGCACTACCTCAAGTACTAGTATGGGGCATATGCGCTACCTCAAGTACTAGTATGGGGTATATGCACTACCTGAAGTACTAGTATGGGGTTATATGCACTACCTCAAGAACTGTATGGGGCATATGCACTACCTGAAGTACTAGTATGGGGTATATACACTACTCCAAGTACTAGTATGGGGCATATGCGCTACCTCAAGTACTAGTATGGGGTATATGCACTACCTGAAGTACTAGTATGGGGTATATGCACTACCTCAAGAACTGTATGGGGTATATGCACTACCTCAAGTACTAGTATGGGGTATATGCACTACCTCAAGTACTGCATGGGGTACATGCACTACCTCAAGTACTAGTATGGGGCATATGCGCTACCTCAAGTACTAGTATGGGGTATATGCACTACCTCAAGTACTAGTATGGGGTATATGCACTACCTCAAGAACTGTATGGGGCATATCCACTACCTCAAGTACTAGTATGGAGTATATGCACTACCTGAAGTACTAGTATGGGGCATATGCACTACCTCAAGTACTAGTATGGAGTATATGCACTACCCCAAGTACTGTATGGGGTATATGCACTACCTCAAGAACTGTATGGGGCATATCCACTACCTCAAGTACTAGTATGGAGTATATGCACTACCTGAAGTACTAGTATGGGGCATATCCACTACCTCAAGTACTAGTATGGAGTATATGCACTACCTCAAGTACTGTATGGGGTATATGCACTACCTCAAGTACTAGTATGGAGTATATGCACTACCTGAAGTACTAGTATGGGGCATATGCACTACCTCAAGTACTAGTATGGGGTATATGCACTACCTCAAGTACTAGTATGGGGCATATGCACTACCTCAAGTACTGTATGGGGTACATGCACTACCTCAAGTACTAGTATGGGGTATATGCACTACCTGAAGTACTAGTATGGGGCATATCCACTACCTCAAGTACTAGTATGGAGTATATGCACTACCTGAAGTACTAGTATGGGGCATATGCGCTACCTCAAGTACTAGTATGGGGTATATGCACTACCTCAAGTACTAGTATGGGGCATATGCACTACCTCAAGTACTGTATGGGGTACATGCACTACCTCAAGTTCGCCCGATCAGAATATCACTGAAATTCGATACTCTAATAAAAATGGTAAGTATAAAACAAATGTTAAAAGAAAAAAAATTATGCAGCTTGACTACGAGAAAAATATAAGATTTAAAGGGGGTTTCAATTTGGGAGTTCCGCGCTACATTTGAGCAGTAACATTATCTTTACGAAAGATTAACTTTAATTATTTAAATTATTTACCAATTCACATAAAGGAAAAAAATAGGAAATATAAAACCTAGAAAAAAGTTAATAAATTAATAAAAAGCATTTTTTTTTTTTTTTTCAATAAACAAAAATGCTATCCAAGTGAAGAAGATCGACTTGCACTCTGATTTAACAATAATAAATAAATGAAAATAAATATAAAATATAATTAACATATATGAAATGCCACATAACTAATACCATAATTAATACGACGTGTGCCGACATACAACATAGATTAGACGACACGTTACGAATGGAACTACACCCCAATCGTGTGCCCATATGGGGGAGAAGTTTCCTGTATTTTGAGATACCTACGTAGGCAATACACATAAATGTAGAAGTATAGTTTATTATTTATCATTATGTAATACGTTCAGAAACGTGGGTCATTTGTATAATTAAAAACGCTGCAAAGTCCTTGTCACATTATTCTGTCGGACATACCTACAGAAATGTTGGCTGTTCATTTATTGTTTCTTTCATATGCAATAATTGACATAGCTATTTTTGATGATTTTGACCAACTCTGGCCCAAAAAACACGAACTAGGCTCCCGAAAACCCGATTTTTTTATTTTTTTAAAACATAATATTATTTTTGATCAGTGACAGTGCCATTTAATTGCCTTGATTCACCTGTTGATACTACTTCTAGTGTTATTATACAAATTTATGGTGATTTCAGACAATTTCCCAGGTTTTTGACCCATAAAAAATGAGACGTGGGAGCTGAACCTTCGTTACAACCTCAATTATTCACTCTTCGGTCAAAATCAACTTCAAATTCGGTCTTCTCGCCATAAAAAACATGGAAAACGATACATCGCAAGCTCACGTTCACCCAAAAATCCCTCGAAAATTGTAATTATTGTAGTTCGGCCTTGGGTTAGTTATATATTTATGATGTTGAGTATGCCCTGAAGATGGTACTGAAAACACCGAAAACTCGGCAAAGGAACTGAAGTTAATCCCGTTTAGAGGTCCCTGTAGCGTTACAGAAATGAGACAGGTGATGCAGGATGCTGGAAAAACCAACTTAAAAGGCGCCTTCTCCCAGTCCACTCGCCTCGAGGATGGCTCGCGGGGCCGTGACGGGAAAAAAAGCGTTAATTATCCTCAATTAAATTAATATATGGAGCGGTCGGCGAGCACGCTGCGTCACTCTTCACTGCTCGCCTAATTGGGAAGGCGAACGGTTGCCCTGAGGCGAGTTCACGGCCGTATGTCTTGTAAAATGAATGCACAGGTAAGATGCAGGTGCACATACGTAAAGATATTATGCCAGAACAGGCCACTCTTTCTTCAGTACTAACTGATAAAAATGCCACCCAACAAAACAGCTGACGAGGGCGTGGATACCGGCACTCGGCGAATTACGACATTCGTAAGGATCTTCAAATACCAACAATAAAATGAAGTCATCAACACTCAAGCAATATCAACGAAGAGGCTGTCCGGTTTACTTGACGTTGAAGATGTACTCAGGCGCCTGAAAATACGAAATCCTCATGATCTATGGCAATAGTGCCTGTTTCCGTAAAACCCGTTCAGCAGTAGCGGTGCGTGGGCTCTGAAAATGGTGGGCCACCAAACCGGGACACAAATTAACAGCTTTTTCTACAAAATACCTGTAAATGTTTTCCAACAGTGGAGTCTTCTTATGAGGAATGGGTGGATTTTAATCAACCCCAGCTCTTAGCAAGTCAGAATGTAAGCACTGTGTTCACAATAGTTCTGACCAGTACCCGGGATTACCAGAAGCTAAAAGTTCTATAGCTTCATACTGACTAATACTCAGCAAAGGCCTATCTCTTCCTAAACTTAATCATCACTCTATCCTCGTAGGAAAACGTCGAAAATTTCGACTGTAAGTTAGCCACCGAATTCATGTGGTACAAAAATACAGAAACAAATAAACTAAACAACAACTAAAAACAACGAACTAGACTAAAATACAACGAAGTAATGACCTGCCGGCCAATACCTACTTGGATGGAGAATCAGACTAGAAGCTAGGTACTTATCTGTGTATGTTGACGTCGATCAATCCACAAGACCACAGACAGGACACAACGCACTTAATTATCGCAAATCCAAATCTGTCCTGGGAACTCGAATGGGAACATACAAAATTCGAAACGTAAGCAGAAAATTGAAAACTCAACATAGGAACAGAACGGCGAAAGTGATAAGAATTTTTAGGGGAGGACAGATAGAAGGACAAGCATCTCGTATCGAGATAACAACATGAATTGAAACAATCCAATCGATTGTGAACGCAAACGATTTTTGGATGGAAATGTTGGCCACGGGCCGAAAAGGGGCGTGACTAACCAAATTTTTACTCTACTGAGCTTGCGCGGACGGGCCACTTTTCTCCGTTACCATGGCTACACCCGGTCCCGGGACCTATTAGTTTCAAAAACGTAGGTTTCGATTTCGATTGCAAGACATCGATTACTGTAGCTATATTCCGATAAAATGCTCGAATATCCATAGCCAGAGAACTCTGTCTTCTTCTTCACAGTTACTTGTCTTGGCCGCAGCCATGCCAGACATAGGTTGGGACAGAGAGAGAGAACTATGTCGAGTCGCTGTTGAGCTTCGTGAAAAATGCTAGTGTACAGTATACGGAGGGAAATTCGAATGCCAGCTGAACAAATGGTTGGCATTTTTTTTGTTGAGTTTTTTGTGTTTCTGGATGCCGGGGCAGTGGCCCAAGTGGCCTTATGGACGCAACGCCCCTGCAGTGTTCTGTGACTGCTGTGCTCACAGTGTACCTTAAGGCCATATTACACTGAGCAGTTTTTCTGATTTTGTTCCCCCGCATTTTCGAACTCAAGCAACAAAAGAAGAATAATAAACGTAAATGTTCATTACAGCACTCTCAAATACAACGCATTCTGGTGGAATGCAGTTTTATTAACAGTGAAACTTGACGTCACTGGTGTCAGATTAGGGCTTGAAATACTGAAGCAACGTTAGCGTGTAGCATCATCATAGTGTAACAGAAGGATATCTAGCTGGGAATTCTCAATGCTGGGAAATGGAGACGGTGACAACCAGGGTTGCCGACAGAGTTTTGAATTGTTACCTCCCAAGGGTTACTTGTTGGCATTTTTCTTGCAGAAAATGGCGTCGAAGGAAAAAAACCCTGCAAATTATTACACGACGGTTTATTATTTACTTGTATAGATGCCCCTTCTGCGTAGATCACTGCTTTCTGTGATCAATACCCTCCAAGCTCACCCCGTGAAAGCTCTAAATCGAGTACTGGAGCCGGCCCGGGAATTAAAGTTTCATACAAATGCGCGGGATTCAATAATTAAATCATTAATTAATTGTAGTTCACCTTGAGAAAATGCTGAAAAAGTGCAGCAGTTCTTCCACTTCACGTTTGGGAATAAGAAAATGCGGGAAAAAATTAAAAACTGCTGCTGTGATATGGCCTTTAGTGGGTCAAATTGTACATAGGTACAAACAAAACAATAAAGAGCTGTGCTATGTATCTCATTCAAAATGTCCAAAGAATCCATGCCAAAAGAAGTTGCTAATTAGTTGTATTACTTGGTGCAGTAAAAAATTTATTATAATAATTTAAAAAAAATCAATGCGAGAGATATTCATATAAAACAATGAGTAAATCTAATGAGTGAAGTCTTGTGGCTGTTTTGCAGTGATGCATCGAATTCGAAAAAATCGACTTGATTAACTGACTTCATGAGTGGATTTCAAGTTGAATTGTGGTTGCCTTGAAAGGTGGAACGAAGATTCGTTATTATATATAACTGATTCAGTCGTACAGAAAAATAAAAGTTTGAATATAAAAGAAGCGGGTATTTCATAAAATCTAAACCTCTTCTTCGATTTCTGATAGTTGTCAAACTTGTAGGGTTATTGCATAACTAGCAGATTCAAAGCAGAAGGAGGTTTGGGGGAAACTGTAATTTGAAGTGCGGTATTTGAAACAAAGATGGTAGACGTAGGTAGGTTTCATGTACCTACCAGTGGTATTGATTTCACCACAGTTGTTGTTGAGTTTTGGAAACAGAACACACAATTACAGTACTCGTACCTATTATTTCTGGACAGCTGACCAAGTACCACTATCACCTACCCACAAGCAACTTCTGCCAAACACTTCTAATACTTGTATAAAAATATCTGGTCACCTTCTAATGTTGTTGTTGAGTTTTGAAAATAGATCAGCCGATCTAATGGTTTTGTTGTTGAGTTTTGGAAATAGAACAGCTGATCTAGTGTTGTTGTTGAGTTTTGAAAATAGAACAGCCGATCTAATGGTTTTGTTGTTGAGTTTTGGAAATAGAACAGCTGATCTAGTGTTGTTGTTGAGTTTTGGAAATAGAACAGCTAATGTTTACTGTTATGGTTGTGAGTTGTTACAATTATTATAGAACTCGTACCTATTATTTCTGAACAGCCTACCAAGTACCACTATCACCTACCTACAAGCAACTTCTGCCAAACACTTCTAATACTTGTATAAAAATATCTGGTCACCTTCTAATGTTGTTGAGTTTTGAAAATAGAACAGCTGATCTAATGTTTTTGTTGTTGAGCTTTGGAAATAGAACAGCTGATCTAGTGTTGTTGTTGAGTTTTGGAAATAGAACAGCCAATGTTTACTGTTATGGTTGTGAGTTGTTACAATTATTATAGAACTCGTACCTATTATTTCTGGAAGTTGACCAAGTACCACTATCACCTACCTACAAGCAACTTCTGCCAAACACTTCTAATACTTGTATAAAAATATCTGGTCACCTTCTAATGTTGTTGCTGAGTTTTGAAAATAGAACAGCCGATCTAATGTTTTTGTTGTTGAGCTTTGGAAATAGAACAGCCGATCTAGTGTTGTTGTTGAGTTTTGGAAATAGAACAGCCAATGTTTACTGTTATGGTTGTGAGTTGTTACAATTATTATAGAACTCGTACCTATTATTTCTGGAAGTTGACCAAGTACCACTATCACCTACCTATAAGCAACTTCTGCCAAACACTTCTAATACTTGTATAAAAATATCTGGTCACCTTCTAATGTTGTTGTTGAGTTTTGGAAATAGAACAGCTGATCTAGTGTTGTTGTTGAGTTTTGGAAATAGAACAGCCAATGTTTACTGTTATGGTTGTGAGTTGTTACAATTATAGTACTCGTACCTATTATTTCTGGACAGCTGACCAAGTACCACTGTCACCTACCTACAAGCAACTTCTGCCAAACACTTCTAATTACTTGTACGAGTATAAAAATATCTGGTCGCCTTCTAATGTGCAGAAGCAGAGCCAACTCTCACCGGAAAGGCGGACATAATTTCCAGATGGATACTGATCGTTTGAAATGGTGCGTCGATACCTATTTCACAGGCCTCGTGGCTGCCGATATAAAGCCCGTGTTCAACACTCTCGAATTTCTCCTGAGTGCATTGGCAGGTCGGGTACCTACTACAGCGTCAATACGGGTATACTGCGAATAACTAAGCCTTCCAGACGTGAGTAGATTGGAGAAACGACGGCCGTTTCAGGTTATGGCTTATCCCCTCGCATCCAGACTCGATAACTACTTAACTGAGATAGTTTTCAGCTTGGCGCACGTTCTCGCTGCCCGTTTTACGATGAGAAAACCTTCGGGCCGCCATTAAATTGTCATTTTCCACTCCGATCGAGATTGTCAACAGTACCGTTATGAGGGTTCGTGAGAAAGTACCAGGTTCGCCTTCCAGGATGCACCGCGGGCATTCTCCCGTCGCCGAAGAAAAATATTTACCTCGGCACTGACTTGCACCAGACACATGCGCCGGTTGATGGTGTTCGGCGGCAAAAAAGAACAAGGAAGACGGGATGGGATAATATAACTTTATAGTTTCAGTGCGGTACGGTGTGATTTCCCGTTCCATTCAATCATCTCCATATACCTACGTGATGTATGTGAAAACGTTCAAATAGATTACTTTCGGTTATATTCAAAAATATTTGAATGGGCACGCACGTTTACCTATTTCGGTATACCAAGTTCCGGTCATACGGAATGACCATCTGAGCAAATTGGTAGGTTGTGACAGCGTGACAGTGGACCCTCGAGTGTTCCCCCTCCTAGACCAGCGAGATTATCACCGGTTAAAAAGAAATATCGATCTTCCACCAAACGACCCCATCTCCACCGGAAAAACAAACAACTAGAGAACAGCCACCGTCAGACTCCTCCCCACGACATACATCTGGGTAGCAGAAGTAGGAGGGGTTGAAAGGGGGGGGGGGGGTGAAAAGCAGTATGAAGTTCTGGCTCAGGAAAGGACCTGAACAACTTCAAGATGACCAACCTCTATCGTAATGGTACTACCTCAATAATATTTACTGGTAGAGAACAAAGCTCCTACATACGAGTATTGGCGGAGAACAAAATATTTTGAGGTTGTTTTCCAGTGAACTGTGCTCATCTGGGCAACCACTAGGGCAACTTAGGATGGAACAACTACTGGGGGGGGACACGGCATTAATCGCCCTTCAATTAATGAGCTCAATATATTTAATTATATTGACACTTGCCGTGATTCCCTCACAGCAACCACTCCTTGTAATGTTATAAGATTTTACCGAATAAACACGGAGAACGTTGAGCTAGATGACGCCGATGGTTTTCCCCAACCATCAACGGTCACAAGCGGTTGTAACGGCCGATTGTGGACGGGGGATGGGTGGAAAGGTCTCTTTATAAGCGGCCCTTCTGGCCCAGCTCTTCATTCGACGATTTGACTCACGACGTGAGACTCCTTTCTCTCCTACTCTTCCTCCGACACTCGCTGTGGTCCATTCCGCGGGGTGCTGGCCAAAAGACTCCATAGGAGCAACTAATATCTGCTGTGGTTCATTCTCGCGGGATACTGGTAGTAGGTCCATCTTCCAAAAGACTCCATAGGAGCAACTAATATCTGCTGTTGTTCATGCTCGCGGGATACTGGTAGTAGGTCCATCTTCCAAAAGACTCCATAGGAGCAACTAATATCTGCTGTTGTTCATGCTCGCGGGATACTGGTAGTAGGTCCGCCTTCCAAAAGACTCCATAGGAGCAACTAATATCTGCTGTGGTTCATTCTCGTGGGATACTGGTAGTAGGTCCGTCTTCCAAAAGACTCCATAGGACCATAGGAGCAACTAATATCTGCTGTTGTTCATGCTCGCGGGATACTGGTAGTAGGTCCGTCTTCCAAAAGACTCCATAGGAGCAACTAATATCTGCTGTGGTTCATTCTCGTGGGATACTGGTAGTAGGTCCGTCTTCCAAAAGACTCCATAGGACCATAGGAGCAACTAATATCTGCTGTTGTTCATGCTCGCGGGATACTGGTAGTAGGTCCGTCTTCCAAAAGACTCCATAGGAGCAACTAATATCTGCTGTGGTTCATTCTCACGGGATACTGGTAGTAGGTCCGTCTTCCAAAAGACTTCATAGGAGCAACTAATATCTGCTGTGGTTCATGCTCGCGGTATATTGGTAGTAGGTCCATCTTCCAAAAGACTCCATAGGAGCAACTAATATCTGCTGTTGTTCATGCTCCCGGGATACTGGTAGTAGGTCCGTCTTCCAAAAGACTCCATAGGAGCAACTAATATCTGCTGTGGTTCATTCTCGCGGGATACTGGTAGTAGGTCCGTCTTCCAAAAGACTTCATAGGAGCAACTAATATCTGCTGCGGTTCATGCTCGCGGTATATTGGTAGTAGGTCCCTCTTCCAAAAGACTCCATAGGAGCAACTAATATCTGCTGTGGTTCATTCTCACGAGATATTAGTACTAGGCCCATCCTCTTTAGCACCTGCCACGATCCATGCTTGCGGGGTGCTAGCAAAAGACTCTGAAGCAGCAACTAATATCTGCTGTGGTTCATGCTCGCGGGATATTAGTAATAGGATCCTCCCGGCCCTATATTAGGAGAAACATTTCAACCAGCGCCTATGATCGCTTTTGAATCACAGTGATGACCCCAAATTTACCTCAAAACCTGATGGTGACACACACCCGTGTGTACCACCACAACACTAAAGGGGGGAAAGGGGGTGGGGAAGCCAATAGATGTGTGCATTAACAAAGGGACAGGATGTCTGTAAAGGAATCCTTCTGGAAACCTTTGGGCTTATACTTCTGGAAAGCCCACAAAAAGTGGATGGATGGTGAATTACTCAGAGCATACGACCAAACCACGCTCTGATACCATGCGACAGAGTGTGACAGTGAACCCTCGTGAGTCCCCCCTCTTAGAACAGCGAGATTAACACCGAATAAGGGGATATCGATTAGGCATCCACCAAACGTCCCCGTCTCCACCGGAAAAACAAACGACTCAAGAACAGCCACCGTCACAAGGGTTACAATAAATTTCGACGATTTTAAGAATTTTTTTAACCCGCAAAAACTAGACTTCGGATTTTGACCCATTGCAATAGCTCATTTATTCAAAAAATGTGCTAAAACCAATCAAACATAGAAAAACGACGAGTTTTGCGTAATTTCTTTACACTTAACCCCTCAACCTAACAAACCACTTCACCAGTATCAAACTACTTTCCCATCGGATTGCCACTTTATTGTCCAAAATGGAATGAGTACAATTCTTGAAATAAGTATAGACACTTATAAGTGCCCAGTATTCTTGAAATAAGTACACAAGAAATACCTGTAGCATTGTCTTCATCTGTTCCGAGTCTTCACTTTACTACATCTTTTCTGGTGATTCAGTTTTATCAGTCTTTGACGTCCACTGGCAAATTTGACTCATAAGATATCAAATTTGACCCTCATTTTCTCTTCTGAAACTGCTCACTTTCGAACACATAATTACTACAGCATTTTTGTAACAACAAGCAGAACAAGAGAATGAATTTGCGGAATTTCTGGTACATCGCAGCAATTGTAATTTTGGTTTATTATTCTGTGAATAATACACCTATGTAATCGCTCAGCAAAACATTTTTATAACACCTTTTCTTTTCCGTTTCAAGGTACGTAGATTCCAAAAATGCAATGTCCGTCCGCCGTATCACATGTACAGGCTTCATTTTCGGTCTAAAAAAATCGTTCTTTCGCACACATGCTCCATTTGGGCCCTAGTTGTGTCCCGAAACTTTTCAGCCCGATCGGAATATACCCAGGGGGTGTTATGAGTGAAAATGTGTATAAAAATAGGTACTTTTTGCGTTTTAGCAACATGTTGGTAACATGAGCTTTTAAGGTATCGTTTTTCATGTTTTTGGGGACGAGAAGACCGAATATGAAGTCGATTTTGACCAAAGAATAGAAAATTGAGGTTCTACCAGATGTTCAGCTCCCGAAATTGATTTTTTATGAGTCAAAAACCTGGGAAATCGTTTGAAATCACCATCAATTTGTATAATAACACTGGAAAAAGTGCCAACAGGTGGATCAAGACGATTAAATGGTACTATCAATGATCAGAGATAATTTATTTAAAAAAAAAAAAAAGGAGCGTACTTTATTCGAGTTTTGGGGGCCAAAATTGGTGGAAACCACCAGAGATAGCTATTTCAATTATTTTATATGAAAGAAACAATAAATAAACAGCCAACATCTCTGTAGGTAGGTATGTCCAATGGAATAATAAACCCATGTGACAAGGACTTTGCAGCGTTTTTCTTTGCCTCTTTCCCACTTCGGTTCTGTCCATCACCATCGTGGTATCCGAATACAGTGAACTGCGACGCCACAATAACTTTCATCAACAGTCCAAATAATGGCACCCCCCACGTTCGCTAGTCCAGGAATATTCGACTGTATGTACATCCTGCTGTTTCGCTCCACCAACCTATGCTCACGAGCTCACTCTTATGCCGCGTATTAAGCTTTCAGTGACTGTTACTGGCGGTGTGGAGACCTTGTTTTCATGAAAATATACCACTTTTTCGATAATTACCTATACCTTTTAGCGAATTTTCGGAGAAAATTAAGCTACTGCAGTGGGTCCAAAATTTCCAGAACATGATTTTTAAATTTTTTTAATAGACAAATCCGCTTCAGAGCATCCTGGATTCATCCCTAGATTTTAACAACAATTTATGTGTGTGTGTGTGTGTCACTCTAGACGATACATGACCTTGCGTACATGATAAAAATTCCAAATCTCGCCAAAATGTTCGTATTGCAAAATAAAATTATTAGTTCGAAGATGAGCAATTTTAAACATTCTAAGGGAATTTGAGATTTTTAAGGGGGTCAAAATCGGTAAAACGGCTAAAATCGCGAACAATTGATATATAATAACTGAAAGTGATATGGAAGGGTGAGTAAAGACAGAAAAATACCATTTTAGGTGTTTTCCATGCACAATAGGGGTCAAATTTGAGTTTATAAGGGTCAACATCGGTAAAAATTGCTAAAATCATGAACAATTTTTATAATTTTAGGAAAAGTGATTTGGTTTCTCGCTATATCATCTTTATACACAAGAGAACGAATATTTCTTTGAAAATTCGCTCTTATAGCCATGCTGCACGACTGGCATTTTATTTTATTTGTTCTTTCTCCACAGGACCCCAATAAACCCAATTTCGTAACCTTCTGCACCCGAGGGTCGTCCCAGGTTGTTATGCAGGGACGCACTCGAGCTAATCCGAGGATTATACGTTAGAAGAGCCCCCCTCATCGCCATCACACGAAACTCCCATTTCGCCACATAATTCCTCTCCCAAGGCCTTTCTGAGGGACAGATATCGTTAGAAGGGACAGTTACCCGGGAACCCGACCTTAATAAACATCTCACTTTCAGTTTCCTCCCAATAAAAAGAGGGAACCTTCTCAAGCCTCATCGCCGGATCCGGAAGGGGCGATTTCCCCCGACTGCGGAAACCGTCCTCTTACCGTTTCCGACTCTGAAAGGTCTGATTTGTTTTCTACATTTCCAACCTCCTTCAGATCATGCTATCACTTCCACCGCATACCAGGTAGAGACAGACATAATCCCATTTCCACAGTTACCTTTTGTGTGAAGAAATGCGCTCCCACAATGGGTTTAATACTGTTGGTAGGAACATGGATGTTTGAACTTTTTTCGACACCTACACATCCGGTTCAGAGCATTCTAAATCCATAGCAGGGTAAATAAGATGGGTGTAGCACACCACTCGATGAGCCCCCTGCTACGTCAAAAAGAGAGGGGGAAAAATCGACCTTTTTTTAAATTAAAAAAGAAATTAAAACCAATTTTTGAAAGAGAGAGAAAAAAAAGTCATGCAGCATGGCTATAAGAGCGAATTTTCAAAGAAATATTCGTGCTATTCTGTAGAGCGAGAAACCATACCACTTTTCATAAAATTACATAATTTTTTTCATAGTTTTAACAATTTTTTTCGATTTTTGACACAAAGTCAAATTTGGCCCACTCTTTTGAGAAAAATATTTTTGTCACCTAAACAGTCCCTCCGTCGTGAATCACCATCCCACACAACATCAGGAGAATTAATACTGATTTTTAGCCCTTAATTCCAATTTTTGACCACCAAAAATCCAAATTTGACCCCTAATGTTTACGAAAAACAACTGAAATGGTCATTTTCTGTCTTAACTCAACCTTCCATACCACTTTCAGTAATTTTATATCAATTGTTCTTGATTTTAGCCGTATTTTTGACCACTAAAAACGCAAATCTGACACCCTTGATCTGATCCTTCTGTTTGGCAATACAAACATTTTGGCGAAATTTGAAATTTGTATCATGTACACAAGGTCAGATATCATCTGGAGTGACACATGATAAATATATAGGTACATTTTGGATTGTTGGGCGACTAGTTGAATGTAGATTTGTGGAGTAGGTTGCTGATTGATCAATACTAGTCGTTTTTCTTAGTTTTCCTTTATTAACGCGACGTTTCGGTGTGGATCAGGTCCTATTCATGCGTATAAATTCTTTGTGGCTGGTGTTAGATAATAGGTAGTAGATAATATTTCTCCTCTATCTGAACGGTGGTTTCCACAAACAAATAAAGGAGAAACGTCGCGTTAATAAAGGAAAACTAAGAAAAACGACTAGTATTGGTCAACCAGCAACCTACTCCACAAATATATAGGTACATATATAAACGCATTATATACATACAATTTTTTTTTTAAATGTAGAATTGAATTCAGGATGCTCTGAAACGGATTTGCCTATAAAAAAATTTCTCCCTTGAGAGGGAAAAACATTAAATCATGTTTAATGTTTTTCCCTCGCAAGGGAGAAATTAGATATAGTTTTTTAATGTCAAGAAAAAATGAAAGCCACAATTTCACTGAACTCTACAAGTATAATGTTGCATTTACTGTACTTATTATAGAACTCGCCATCAACATATGGTTGCTACAACAGAAGGTAGTAACTGTGTAGTAACCAATGAAAAACGTAGCTATTGACTCTTGTTTCTTTCGAGTGCGATATTCTTTATGGTTGCTACAACAGAAGGTAGTAACTGTGTAGTAACCAATGAAAAACGTTGCATATTTGCGTGTCGGAATTCACAGAATGACCCCCAGCCCTAAAACATTAAACATGTTAAAATATCAAAAATTAATGTTCTGAAAATTGTTGACCCACTTGACGGGGTTTCATCTTCTTTGAAAATTTAATTAAAAAATGTTAAAGAAAATAATGAAAATTTTGACTTTTCGGTACTGGGATCGGACAAGGGACATGGAGACTCGAACTGACGACTTCGTCTGGTTTTCAACCTCAAACAGCTCAAGCAGCCTAAGGCTGACGAGGTGTTGACAGACGGATCTTGACGTGCGCACAGCACTCCGATCACCGTCACGCATTTACACGTACGCTATCGCGAGAAGACTATCGTGCGATACGAGTTGTTAAGGAATGAAATAAACAGTTTTCCCGCCACCTCCGTCTGACTCACTGGGACGTCTTATGAAAGACGGAAGAAAAAAGGGAAAAAAATCGAGATAACGATCCAACAGCTATACCGGCAAACAAGGAAAAAAAGAGAATATTAGGTATGACAAAAAAAAAAAAAAAGCAGAAAAGAAGAGGAAAAATAAAACGCGTTTACGGCCAGCGATGCATCTGCATTTACTACGTACGAGATTAGCCCAACATCGGTCGGCGAGCCGCGCGATAAAAACTGCAACTCGAGCACTCGCGCGGTGCAAACGAGCGTCTTCGGGAGTTTGATAAGGACACTCATTTGTCAGGATCGCGGTGGGAGGGAAAAGTTTTTGTCTTGAGGAGCAAGAGCTAATATGCAGGACGAGAAGTTGGAACTGGTGGAATATACGAGCGTTTCAGACCCGCTCCGCGTGAGCCCCATTAGCAGGCGGTATCAGTTCTTGTGCAACTGCTCTCTCGTCCTCCTGTTCCCGCTTATTAACCAGAATAAACCAGAGATTTATTATACATCTGGAGGGGAGGGGATACATGGGGAGGGAGATACTGTATAAGAATTAATTTTCAAGTCGCAGACAAATCCAGGACTTTATCAACATTTCTTTTTTTCGTCTTCCTTCTGTGGGGAGAGACCTTGTGGATATTTGCATTTTTGAAACAGCTTGTCGCTCGAGGTACCTACAAGCGGCAAAGAAAAACGTCCATTTTCGGGCAGCCGAATGGCGAATAAGAGAGAAATAAGAATAAACAGTAACTAATTAGAGACTTCGAATTCCTCTCATTAACCAGAATAAACTGGAGATTGATTACACATCTGGAGGGGAGGGGATACATGGGGAGGGAGATACTGTATAAGAATTAATTTTCAAGTCGCAGACAAATCCAGGACTTTATCAACATTTCTTTTTTTCGTCTTCCTTCTGTGGGGAGAGACCTTGTGGAAATTTGCATTTTTGAAACAGCTTGTCGCTCGAGGTACCTACAAGCGGCAAAGAAAAACGTCCGCTTTCGGGCAGCCGAATGGCGAATAAGAGAGAAATAAGAATAAACAGTAACTAATTAGAGACTTCGAATTCCTCTTATTAACCAGAATAAACTGGAGATTGATTACACATCTGGAGGGGAGGGGATACATGGGGAGGGAGATACTGTATAAGAATTAATTTTCAAGTCGCAGACAAATCCAGGACTTTATCAACATTTCTTTTTAGCGAATTTTCGAAGAAAAGGAAGCTATTGTTCTCGGTCCAAAATTTTTAAAACTCGAATTTCCGAAAGATTTTTATACCAAAATCCGTTTCAGACCATCCTGAATTCCCTGCCGAAAGACACCAAAAATTATATGTATATATATATATATGTATATATATATATATATATATATATATATATATATATATATATATATATATATATATATATATATATATATATATATATATATTTATATATGTATGTGTCATTCCAGACGATAACTCTCGGAAGAATTGAGATAAAAAGTTCAAATTTGCACGAAAACTCTGTCTTGGCAATCGACAGGCTAAGTTCGAAGATGGGCAGAATCGGGTCACCCTAAGGGGGAGTTTTGGGGAGTTTTAGGGGGGGAAAATTACCCATAAATTCCCAAAATGAAAAAGTCTGACAAGTGACACCTCATTTTAAAGGTTTTTGTACGCTGAACACGATGGTGAAATCAGAATTGCGATATCTCATTCCATTCTCAAACTGGAGCACTGTGAAGATGAAGGAACGTGGTTATTTCTTGAGATGTTCTTCCTGGTTCGTCTGCTCTAATCTGATAACGGAATGGGATATCGCAATTCTGACTTCACCATCGTGTTCAGCGTTGGAAAATCTACAAACCGAGGTGTTACTCGGCAAAAAATGGAACAAAAAATTTGTTACGTACCCAATACCTACTCTTCTGGTATTCAAAACATTTTTGATTTCCCCCTCCCCCTCCTTCCACCCCAAATTTTACTTTGCGTAAAACTACTCCTGTTTTAATTTTGTATGGTATCAAGTTGGGAAAACATTGGCCGAAAATTAATTTTCAGAGAATTTTAGGCGGAGGAGGAAGATGCCGAAAACTTCGAAAATTCGCTCTTATAGCCATGCTGCATGACTGTGGTTTTTTTCGTCTTCCTTCTGTGGGGAGAGACCTTGTGGAAATTTGCATTTTTGAAACAGCTTGTCGCTCGAGGTACGTACAAGCGGCAAAGAAAAACGTCCATTTTCGGGCAGCCGAATGGCGAATAAGAGAGAAATAAGAATAAACAGTAACTAATTAGAGACTTCGAATTCCTCTTATTAACCAGAATAAACTGGAGATTGATTACACATCTGGAGGGGAGGGGATACATGGGTAGGGAGATACTGTATAAGAATTAATTTTCAAGTCGCAGACAAATCCAGGACTTTATCGACTTTTCTTTTTTTCGTCTTCCTTCTGTGGGGAGAGACCTTGTGGAAATTTGCATTTTTGAAACAGCTTGTCGCTCGAGGTACCTACAAGCGGCAAAGAAAAACGTCCGCTTTCGGGCAGCCGAATGGCGAATAAGAGAGAAATAAGAATAAACAGTAACTAATTAGAGACTTCGAATTCCTCTTATTAACCAGAATAAACTGGAGATTGATTACACATCTGGAGGGGAGGGGATACATGGGGAGGGAGATACTGTATAAGAATTAATTTTCAAGTCGCAGACAAATCCAGGACTTTATCGACTTTTCTTTTTTTCGTCTTCCTTCTGTGGGGAGAGACCTTGTGGAAATTTGCATTTTTGAAACAGCTTGTCGCTCGAGGTACCTACAAGCGGCAAAGAAAAACGTCCGCTTTCGGGCAGCCGAATGGCGAATAAGAGAGAAATAAGAATAAACAGTAACTAATTAGAGACTTCGAATTCCTCTTATTAACCAGAATAAACTGGAGATTGATTACACATCTGGAGGGGAGGGGATACATGGGAGGGAGATACTGTATAAGAATTAATTTTCAAGTCGCAGACAAATCCAGGACTTTATCGACTTTTCTTTTTTTCGTCTTCCTTCTGTGGGGAGAGACCTTGTGGAAATTTGCATTTTTGAAACAGCTTGTCGCTCGAGGTACGTACAAGCGGCAAAGAAAAACGTCCATTTTCGGGCAGCCGAATGGCGAATAAGAGAGAAATAAGAATAAACAGTAACTAATTAGAGACTTCGAATTCCTCTTATTAACCAGAATAAACTGGAGATTGATTACACATCTGGAGGGGAGGGGATACATGGGGAGGGAGATACTGTATAAGAATTAATTTTCAAGTCGCAGACAAATCCAGGACTTTATCAACATTTCTTTTTTTCGTCTTCCTTCTGTGGGGAGAGACCTTGTTGAAATTTGCATTTTTGAAACAGCTTGTCGCTCGAGGTACCTACAAGCGGCAAAGAAAAACGTCCGCTTTCGGGCAGCCGAAAGGCGAATAAGAGAGAGATAAGAATAAACAGTAATTAATTAGAGACTTCGAATTCCTCTTATTAACCAGAATAAACTGGAGATTGATTACACATCTGGAGGGGAGGGGATACATGGGGAGGGAGATACTGTATAAGAATTAATTTTCAAGTCGCAGACAAATCCAGGACTTTATCAACATTTCTTTTTCTCGTCGTCCTTCTGTGGGGAGAGACCTTGTGGAAATTTGCATTTTTGAAACAGCTTGTCGCTCGAGGTACGTACAAGCGGCAAAGAAAAACGTCCATTTTCGGGCAGCCGAATGGCGAATAAGAGAGAAATAAGAATAAACAGTAACTAATTAGAGCCTTCGAATTCCTCTTATTAACCAGAATAAACTGGAGATTGATTACACATCTGGAGGGGAGGGGATACATGGGGAGGGAGATACTGTATAAGAATTAATTTTCAAGTCGCAGACAAATCCAGGACTTTATCAACATTTCTTTTTCTCGTCGTCCTTCTGTGGGGAGAGACCTTGTGGAAATTTGCATTTTTGAAACAGCTTGTCGCTCGAGGTACGTACAAGCGGCAAAGAAAAACGTCCATTTTCGGGCAGCCGAATGGCGAATAAGAGAGAAATAAGAATAAACAGTAATTAATTAGAGACTTCGAATTCCTCTTATTAACCAGAATAAACTGGAGATTGATTACACATCTGGAGGGGAGGGGATACATGGGGAGGGAGATACTGTATAAGAATTAATTTTCAAGTCGCAGACAAATCCAGGACTTTATCGACTTTTCTTTTTTTCGTCTTCCTTCTGTGGGGAGAGACCTTGTGGAAATTTGCATTTTTGAAACAGCTTGTCGCTCGAGGTACCTACAAGCGGCAAAGAAAAACGTCCATTTTCGGGCAGCCGAATGGCGAATAAGAGAGAGATAAGAATAAACAATAATTAATTAGAGACTTCGAATTACACAGTAAATTTGGCTAAATGGGCTCAAGATGGCGCCTTTAAAGGACTGACTTTGTATGTTATTTACGGTCTTGGAAGCCCGGAGAAGGGATAAGAACTCGAATCGAGGACTAAAACGCTGAAAATTATTACAGAACGGTTTATTATTTACCTTTATAGATGCCCCTTCTGCGTAGATCACTGTTTTCTATGGTCAATACCTACCCTCGTGCTCCCCCCAGGAAACCCCTACATCGAGTACAGCAGCTGGCCCGGGAATTACAGTTTCATAAATATGCGGTGGATTGATGAATTCTGTCATTAATGATTTGTTGTTATTCATGTAGCATAAAGTTTGTCCAAGTTACGAAAGTACCTACAAAAGTGCGAAGTACGGCGTAAAGAATTTTTTTAATTCCATTTTCGGATTCTACATACCATGAAACGGAAACCATCAAATTTAATTTTTTTTTTTTCACCCTCGATTCCAAAGGTTTATTTCTGAAAATAATAAACCAAACACGGAAAAAATAGGTGCCTAATAATAACAGTTAGATTTAAGCATTTCACTCGATTCGAAGCAAGAATGAATTTGATTTTTTGACTTATATCCAAATTTCGCAGCTTATCATCATATTTTAAATACCTATCAAAAAGTATCTGTTATTACAGTATTTGATTTGTTATGATGTATCACATTGCATTATTTGTTGTTCCGCTCTGAAATAACGAACCGATCTCAGTTTTATTGACCAATGTTACCTTGATTTTGAAAGCAAAAAATTTCTGTCACTGTTTCCAAAACTTGTCATTATTAAATTTTGCGCTGCGAAACAGAAGATTGCGGAGGCTATTTCTGTTTCCATTCACGTTTTTCCCGCGTGACTGGAACTTGTTTGGAGGAGCATGATCATTCACAACTGGCGCAATGCAGTAATTTTCCGTCATATCAACGAAGCTCCGAGTTTCCTCGTGAGAACAAAAATCAAACGAACATAGGATATGAGATCATCAACTGAAGCCGAACCATCAATACTTATACAGTCGAAATAATAACCCAAAAATACCTGTGCATCTTTTGACATTTTCATGTCTTTGCCCTGGCACATAGCACAAAAAACTGTCACGAAATTGCGTAACGAAATTGTGTTACAGTGCCTTTATAATGATTTCCGCTTACAACGACCCCGTTGTTAGGTTTGTTCATTTTCTACACTTTTTAACCCACAAAAATCGTTCACCACTCGTTGGAAAGCTCTCGATTTAACGAACATTTTCATGTTCTCCATAACATATTGACTATACGAATAGCGGAGCTATGGGCATAACTGTTCTCATATTTTGTTTACAAACTAATGATCGTGAGTGTAGAAGATAATTAATCCGGAATCGTCTATTTTATTGAAATTAGGTACCTACCTCTTAATATTAATAATGTCAAAAGCAATAGGTAAAGACATGAAAATGTCCCAATGCGTTGCAGACTCGTATGCAAGCGTTTTTAAATAATATAACCCAACTGTTGCAGGCTACACTTTATCTTCGACTGCACCAGTGGTGAAGATCTAAGCTACCAGGATATGAAAGTGCACGCATGTTTTTTACGCTTGTATTGGTACCTGGCCGAAATTTGAACTACGGTCGCCAGGAACCTATCTCTCAATTTGAAGAAAACAGCGCCTTAGCTCACCAGGTCACCCTGTCCTTTCGCTTGCCATTGTCGAATTGTTTAGCTAATATGCTTAGCTGGGATAATTGATTCAGATCACTCACACATTTATAAACGCTGCAAAGTCTCCTTGTCATTTTCATTTATGCCGATTTCATGGAACATAGGCTTTTAATGTTGATAAAAAATGAAACACCTCGGATGCTGGATTTTTTTTTAAACGATATATCGAATTAAGGTAAATATCTATTTCAGTTATCGTTCAGTTAACGTCAACTGTGTTAGTAATCAGCAAACGTTAGGTTAATCAGCCCCTGATAAAAATCGCTGCAAATTATTACACAACGGTTTATTATTTACCCGTATAAGATGCCCTTTCTGCGTACGTCACTATTATCAGTGGTCAGTACCTTCCCTCTCCTCCTCCCAGGAAAGCCCTAAATCGAGCGCTGGAGTCAGCGGGACACTTACAGTTTCATAAACCTGCGGTGGATTGAAGAATTCTGTCATTAATATTATTTGCTGTTACTCATGAAGAAAAACGTTTTACGAAAGCACCTATCAACGAAATCCAAAATAACCATCATTCTTCTAATGAAACAGTATCAGGGAATAACGAACTCGATTTCATACAGCCGTGCGTGATTATAATCATTGTAATAATCATAATCGCATACGTTAACATCACTATTCTATGATTATAATCAGGTGTTCCCTAGCAATGATCTCTGAGCTGGATGTGTACAATTGAGTTCACGATCATGTTGACGAAGCTTGTCAGTGAAAACTTCAAAAAATTCTTAAGTTAAAGGTCAGTTTAAAAAGCTGCAAATTATTACAAAATGGTTTATTATTTACGTGTATAGATGCCCCTCCTGGGTAGATCACTGTTTTCTGTGGCCAATACCTACCCTCGGCTGCACACAAGAGAGCCCTATATCGAGTACTGCCGGACATTCATCAAAAATAAATTCTATCATTAATAAATTATTTTTTGTTATTCATGAAGCATAAAGTTTGTTAAAAAAAAGTACCTATCAACGGAATCCAAAATGATCACCGTTCTTCGAATGAAATAATATCAACTCGATTTCATTTTTTTAACGTTTCAGGACTTATACCGTTTCATTCACGATCGTGTTGACGAAATTTTTCTGTGCAAACGAGCAGCTGGACGTACAATGCTCTGGGTGGTCTCAAAAAATTCTTTATATCCAGACCAATCTAAAAATGTAAAAAACTTATAAACTTTCTATAGACATTTTTCGAGCTAAGGCGTTCGGGAAATTTCAACCCTTATTTTTCACCCTTTAGAGCACCTTACGACTGACAAGGAACATCGAGCTTCGACGACCAACTAGACCCCAAATGGGACCTACATACCAAATTTAATACATTTTCGTTCATGGTAACTGAGAAACAAATGATGTATGGCATACGCCAGACGGACAGAATTTTGGTTCATTATTTTCAATAATGAACCATTGGAATCGCAATTTTAGCAACATTTAATTCGTGATTTAGGTAGGTACCTAGTAACGAGTACGGGGTTAGGTACTAACCTACGGAGGGTCTGCGATCTACATAATATGTACAGAATAGTACATATCCCTAGTCCCTACTATATTATAAAAACGGATCTCTGTCTGTCTGTCTGTCTGTCTGTGTGTCTGTCTTTCTATGCACGGCCAAACGGCTCGACGGATATCGACCAAATTTGGCACGAATATCCGGTAGGCTCCCAAGTTGTGCAACGTCGCATTTTTAATTCCCTCACCATAGCGGAACTATGGTCGACCATGGTCAACTTCGTTATTGAAATGGTAACCCCTATTTTTTATCGCGTATTCGTCATCTACGTGAAATTCTATCTACGATCGACCCTTAGGACTACCCCCGCGGTCGACCATAGCGCATCCATGGGCCCCTCCATGGTCGAATCCCGAATTGCTTTTCACGGCCAAACGGCTCGACGGATATCGACCAAATTTGGCACCAATATCCGGTAGCCTCCCAAGTCGAACGTAGGCGCATTTTCGATTCCCTGACCATAACGGAACTATGGTCGACCATGGTCAACTCCTGAATGGCTTGACGGATATCGACCAAATTTGGCACGAATATCCAGTAGGCTCCCAAGTTGTGCAACGTCGCATTTTTAATTCCCTGACCATAGCGGAACTATGGTCGACCATGGTCAACTTCGTTAATTGAAATGGTAACCCCTATTTTTTATCGCGTATTCGTAATCTACGTGAAATTCTATCTACGATCGACCCTTCGGACTACCCCCGCGGTCGACCATAGCGCATCCATGGGCCCCTCCATGGTCGAATCCCGAATTGCTCAACGGATATCGACCAAATTCGGCACGAATATCCAGTAGGCTCCCAAGTTGTGCAACGTCGCATTTTTAATTCCCTCACCATAGCGGAACTATGGTCGACCATGGTCAACTTCGTTAATTGAAATGGTAACCCCTATTTTTTATCGCGTATTCGTAATCTACCTGAAATTCTACCTACGATCGACCCTTCGGACTACCCCCGCGGTCGACCATATCGCATCCATGGGCCCCTCCATGGTCGAATCCCGAATTGCTCAACGGATATCGACCAAATTTGGCACCAATATCCGGTAGCCTCCTAAGTTGAACGTAGGCGCATTTTTAATTCCCTGATCATAGCGGAAATATGGTCGACCATGGTCAACTCCTGAATGGCTCGACGGATATCGACCAAATTTGGCACGAATATCCAGTAGGCTCCCAAGTTGGGCAACGTCGGAATTTTTCGGTCCCCTTCACCATAGCGGAAATATGGTCGACCATGGTCAACTCCTGAATGGCTCGACGGATATCGACCAAATTTGGCACCAATATCCAGTAGGCTCCCAAGTTGTGCAACGTCGGAATTAAGTACGATACTGCGTACAGCGAATCTCGGATAGCGAGCGAAGCGAGCGGTCATGCTAGTTATATTATATAGACGGGGTATCTATACAGAGATGATCTGTAACAGAAGGGTATTCCGTACAAAATAATAAACCGTTGTACAGGGACTTGCAGCGTTTTTTAATTCCATTTTCGGATTCTACCCCCTTGAAACGGAAAACATCAAATTTTGAGGGGCGGTAAAACTTTTTTTTCATGCTCGATTCCAAAGGTTTGTTACTGAAAATAATAAACCAAAATGACAGATTTGGGTCCACAGTGAAATTAGTTCCTAAGTAAGTAGGTTAATAATAAAAACAATTATTACGCAGGACGCTCCAGGATATGTCAAAAATGTGTAGATGGTTGGGTGAAATCATAATTATTTAGTTGTTAGGTTTGTCTGTAAATTATAGCATGTCTGGCAACCCTAGTCTAATTGCAAAGGACTTGAAATAGGAAGATCGCCATCTCTGCTTTGCGACGTCACGACGAAAATACAGGTACAGAACACGTAATCAACTTATCTGCAAAGAATGATTTCAACTGCAACCAACCATCCGCCCATCAAGGCGGTCCCAAACAACCACATGCAAGCAGAAATATGACTGTAGCGTTTCATCATAGTAACCTATGCAAATTGCGAATCATAACCAGAAATTACTACCTGAAACCTAAAAGCCGTTTTTTACTCCTGTATTACGGAACCCATCCCGGGCGGCCGAAATGACATATTTTCTCTTTCCATCGGCTAATGAGAAAATTGGCGCCCTACGGCGATTCCATTCTGGCAGACGTGGCGGAGAAACCATATTAATTCGGAAGCAATTCATTCGAGAAAAAGGCTCCGTAAACGGACGTTCAAAATGAAAGTGAGGCCGTTAAGGTGTTAATGGTTGGTTATTTATTTCTTAATTTAACGCAAAAGACTTTTGAAAAGGTCTACTTTTTTTTCTTTTCTAATCTTTCATTAATTCAGAAACCTATATTACTAAACTCGCAACTACAATTGTGTTGAAAAGAGGCTCATGCATTGTTGTGCACAACGACAACCCTCATCAAACGATGGTACTACTTATTTACCAGTACCTTTCAATATGAGGGGAGGTATGTTATATTATTATAATATTATATACTTTATATTATATTATTTACCGATTATTTTCAACTTATAACTCAATGTTCAGAATGTGATACAACCACCAAATGTGGCTTTAAAAAAAAAATCTTTATTTTTATTTTTTAAACTTCATTGGGTTATTACGTACACACAGTTTTGGGCATTTATATGGACCTTAACTGACGGTCCGATTATTCGTTCGCTCACAATGAAGGCTTACAAAGTTTGATTAAAAAAGACACCAGCCCAATTTGAACAGTTATTTAGCAATATTAATGATTTTTATGGTTTCATTGATTCTAATACTCGTTTTGATCCAACAGAAAGGTAATCAAAATTATTTTATTGGTAAGTTCCTCTAGGCAGAACTCGAGACGTTCAAGTTGGCTTGGTGTTCGGGTACCTACCAAGAAACGCTGCAAATTATTATACAACGGTTTATTATTTACCGGCATAGATGTCCCTTCTGCGTAGATAGTAGATACCGTTATGATAATTTACCGTTGTGTAATAATTTACCCAATAATAATTCAACGTTTGTTCAAGTTGCAAAAGTAGTAACTATCAACAAAATCCAAAAGATCATCATTTTTCTCACCGAAAAGCTTCGTCAACACGATCGTGAATCAAACGGTATAAATCCGGCCCAGATATCATCACTAGGGAGCACCTGATTATAATCACGGATGGCTGTATGAAGTTGAGTAGGACGTTTTGTGAAAGTATTTCATTTGAAAAATGAGGATCTTTTGGATTTTTTTGATAGGTACTTTTGCAACTTGAACAAATGTTGAAGTATTATTGGGTAAATTATTACACAACGGTATATTATTTCACAACAGTTTATTATATATCTACGCAGAAGGGGGGCATCTATACAGGTAAATTATTACATAACGGTTTATTAATTACCTTATGCTTCATGAATAATTACAAATAATTAATGATTGAATGATTGAATCCCGCGCATTTGTATGAAACTTTAATTCCCGGGCCGGCTCCAGTACTTCATTTAGGGCTTTCCTGGGGGGAGCTCGAGGGTATTGACCACAGAAAACAGGTAAAAATTTACCGTTGTGTAATAATTTGCAGCGTTTTTTAATTTTCAATTGCATTTTCAGATTCTACGTACTTTGAAAAGGGAACCATCAAATTTTGAGGGGGGGGGGTGTTAACTTTTTTTTTTCCATGCTCGATTCCAAAGATTCATTACTGGAAATAATAAAACTGGAGTATAATGAGAACCCGGTTTTGGATATCATGAATTCCGAACTAACAAACCGGTGGGCCAGCTACCAACTACCCTCATAACTGGGCCAATACCAACCTATTGAACTGTTTGAGGAAAACATGTGCAGAGGAAGCGCAGTCAGGTAGGATGGATTTTATGTTGTGCGAACAGGGATCAACCCCTACCCTCAATATTTTGTTCAGTGATATTTCAAGAGTTTCGCGATAAATACAGTACTATTCCAGATACAAAATAATGAAGTACTGTGGATGATTTTGCAGCGATTTATTCTGCGATGAACCAAGCCAATGATTTTTTTAAACATATTTCTTAGTATGTAGTAGGAACCAAGCAAATATTTTTTTTACACACTTCTTTTACATTTCTTACTATGTGTAAAACAAGCACATGTAAATTATATAATAATAATTAAGATAGGTTCATTGCGTTTTCAACAATATCGGTTAACACTCGACTGAAACCACAGTGAAAATCCAACTGAAGAGGTACAACCTGAGAAATGCCGGTGCACAAGGCTGTCAAACACAATGGGAAACACAGGCGTTTCGGCAGCGTTTCCAGGGAGTTGTCACGCCACTGGCAGTCAAGCGATCAGCTCCAAGTGCAACTGTAGTCATCAATATCAATTTAGCAGACTAGTCCATGATTGATGGCATACCTACTGGAAAATAAATACCGTCTGCAGTGTTTCGAAAGGGCGAATGGTGGAGATTGATTCGAGTTGTTGGTACCATCCTAAAATGTGGAAAGTTGCGAGTTGCCTTAACGGCCTTTGCACTGCTACATCAGTTTTATTTTTCGTTAATTTAGAATGTGCTCCATTTGCTTGCTGACGTGTCTACTTTTAGCGAATTTTCGAAGAAAAGGAAGCTATTGTTCTCGGTCCAAAATTTTTAAAACTCGAATTTCCGAAAGATTTGTATACCAAAATCCGTTTCAGACCATCCTGAATTCACTGCCGAAAGACACCAAAAATTATATATATATATATATATATATATATATATATATATATATATATATATAACTCGGCCCTTCGGGCCTCGCCAGGGGGCAAGCCCCCTGGACCCCCAAAGGGGGCTCCGCCCCCTCGGAACGGCTTCGCCGTTCCTCACCCCCGAAGGATGTGTTCTTATACTTCGTATAACAAAGGAGAATTTGCTATGCAATTGCAGATACCAAATTCAAACGAGCCGTTGCCAATACGGGGCCAATTTCCATAGAAACACATTAAAAAATGCCAAGCGGCGCCCGTTACCATGAAATGTAGGTAACTAGTTATTCATAGGTAACAAAGATAACGTTGGTAATTCTTTATCACATTCCTCTTTGTGCTCATCTTTATCACATTCCTCTTTGTGCTCATCTTTATCACGTTCCTCTTTGTGCTCATCTTTATCACATTCCTCTTTGTGCTCATCTTTATCACATTCCTCTTTGTGCTCATCTTCATCACATTCCTCTTTGCGTGACGCGTTTTTGTGACAGGATATTGTGACAGGACATTTTTTTCACATGACCCCCGGCGTTAAAATTGCATAGCAATTAATATATGTATGTGTCATTCCAGACAATAACTCAAGAAAGAATTGAGATAAAAAGTTCAAATTTGCACGAAAAATCTGTCTTGGCAATCGACAGGCTAAGTTCGAAGATGGGCAGAATCGGGTCACTCTAAGGGGGAGTTTGGGGGAGTTTTAGGGGGGGGAAATTACCCATAAATTCCCAAAATGAAACAGTCTGACAAGTGACACCTCATTTTAAAGGATTTTGTACGCTGAACACGATGGTGAAATCAGAATTGCGATATCTCATTCCGTTCTCAAACTGGAGCACTTTGAAGATGAAGGAACGTGGTTATTTCTTGAGATGTTCTTCCTGGTTCGTCTGCTCTAATCTGATAACGGAATGGGATATCGCAATTCTGACTTCACCATCGTGTTCAGCGTTGGAAAATCTACAAGCCGAGGTGTTACTCGGCAAAAAATGGAACAAAAAATTTGTTACGTATCCAATACCTACTCTTCTGGTATTCAAAACATTTTTGTTTTCCCCCTCCTCCCCCTTCCACCCCAAATTTTACTTTGCGTAAAACTACTCCTGTTTTAATTTTGTATGGTATCAAGTTGGGAAAACATTGGCCGAAAATTAATTTTCAGAAAATTTTAGGCGGAGGAGGAAGATGCCGAAAACTTCGAAAATTCGCTCTTATAGCCATGCTGCATGACTGTGGTTTTTTAACATGCGTGGGTTTTTGGGTTGGGGGACAATACCGAATTTCCGACACAAAAAAAAATATAACGCTGTACAATTACACAGCAGCCAATTCCTTTCTTGTTTGACCTACGAGGCTGAAATTCAAAATGGAGCCTCTGCAGGACTGCTGAGTAATAATGACGAGGTGAGGACCCTCCCTAATCAGCTGAGTGAGCCCAGAGCTAATTCCTTTCCCGTTCGAACTACGAGGCTGAAATTCGGAATGAAGCCTCCGTAGGACTGGTTTTCGTAGGAGGAGGTTTTTATTCTCATCTCAGCCTGCTTAATTTAACCGAATCTCTTAAATTCACCCGGTTCTTGAAAGATACAGAAGATTTCTTCTAATTGAACTTGATGGCCTACAGCCCCGATCCAATATTTCATTTTATCCACAGAGTCGAGGGAATGATGATTGAGCTTCGGCATTCAGAAATACACTTTTTTCCCCAACTTGAAAGCGAGCGGGGTAAAGTGGTTTTACGCATAACTTAAGAATGTCTGGCGTCCTTGCCTGGACACCGAACTGCCTTGACATTTTCCCGATGGAAAGAATTCGAATACTTAACGGTCGCGTTGACTTTTCCATCCGCTCTCCGAGCATAAAAATATCACATCGACGTTTGACATTATAATAAGCAAACGGTCAGCTGATAGGTAGGTATACGAGTTTCACAAGGTTTCAAGTTGGCTCTTCAAATCGATGGAGATCACGCGCATCATCAATTCCGCACTTCTACGATTAGAAAAACGCTGCAAATTATTACACAAAGGTTTATTTTATTTACGTGTATAGATGCCCCTTCTGCGTAGATCACTGCTTTCTGTGGTCCATACCTACCCTCGCGCTCCTTCCCAGGAAAGCCCTAAATGGAGTACTGGACCCGGCCCCGGAATTAAAGTTTCCTACAAATTCGCGGGATTCAATCATTCAATCATTAATATTATTTGTAGTTATTCATGAAGCATAAGGCAAATAATAAACCGTTGTGTTAATTTACCTACATAGATGCCCCTTCTACGCAGATACCATAATTAACCGTTGTGTAATAACTTACAGTTGCGTAATAATTTACCGTTGTGTAATAATTTGCCCATCAATAATACTTCAACGATTGTTCAAGTTGCAAAAGTACCATCAACAAAATCCAGCCCCTTCTACTTAGATGGTATAATGAGCCGTCGTGCTATAAATTACCGTTGTGTAATAATTTACCACTGTCTAATAATTTATCCATCAATAATACTTCACCGTTTGTTCAAGTTGCAAAAGTACCTGCCAACAAAATCCAAATCACCCTTCATCTTTCAAATGGTATAATATCACAGAACAACCAACTCGGCTTCATACAGCCATCCTTGATTATAATCAGATGCTCCCTAGTGATGATATTTGGGCTGAATGTATCAATTTGATTCACCCTCCAGTTGACCAAGCCGGGGTCAACTTGGGGGCCTTACAGTGAAGGAACGTAGGGACGTACAATGCTCCGGGTGGTCTCAAAAATCTCTCAAGTTCAAGAACTATTTAAAACCGTAAAAAGATTAGCGTAAAAAAACCACAGTCATGCAGCATGGCTATAAGAGCGAATTTTCGAAGAAATAACTGATTTTATATAAAATGTGATCTTTGGGATATCCCATTCAAATATGGGCAATCTTAAACTTATTGGGTAATTATAGATATTCAAGTATGACGCTATTCGGTTAATTCGGTATGCATCAAATATGGGCATACCTACGTAACAAATTTTTTGTTCCATTTTTTGCCGAGTAACACCTCGGTTTGTAGATTTTCCAACGCTGAACACGATGGTGAAGTCAGAATTGCGATATCCCATTCCGTTATCAGATTAGAGCAGACGAACCAGGAAGAACATCTCAAGAAATAACCACGTTCCTTCATCTTCAAAGTGCTCTAGTTTGAGAACGGAATGAGATATCGCAATTCTGATTTCACCATCGTGTTCAGCGTACAAAAACCTTTAAAATGAGGTGCCACTTGTCAGACGTTTTCATTTTGGGAATTTATGGGTAATTTTTCCCCCATAAAACTCCCCAAAACTCCCCCTTAGAGTGACCCGATTCTGCCCATCTACGAACTTAGCCTGTCGATTGCCAAGACAGATTTTTCGTGCAAATTTGAACTTTTTATCTCAATTCTTTCTAGAGTTATCGTCTGGAATGACACATACATATATAAATATATAAATATATATATATATATATATATATATATATATATATATATATATATATATATATATATATATATATATATATATATATATATATATAAATTTTGGTGTCTTTCGGCAGTGAATTCAGGATGGTCTGAAACGGATTTTGGTATAAAAATCTTTCGGAAATTCGAGTTTTAAAAATTTTGGACCGAGAACAATAGCTTCCTTTTCTTCGAAAATTCGCTAAAAGGTATAGGCTCTGAAAATTTCAACCCCTATTTTGAACCCCTTAGATGACTGACAGTAAAGTCGAGCTTCGAGGACCAACTAGACCCCAAACAGGACCTATAAACCGAATTTCGTCAATTTTGGCTCATGGTAACTAAGAAAAGTGCTCAGTACGGCGTACGGCGGATGGAGAGAAATTTGTTTTATTGCATTTTCGGATTCTACATACCTTGAAACGTAAACCATCGAATTTTGAGGGGGAGGGGGTAAAAACATTTTTTTCATACTCGTTTCCAAAGGTTCATTATTGAAAATAATAAACCAAAAACTGTTACTTTGCTGTTAACTTCACGTTAAGAACTGAAATTTTCATTTCGATGATTTCAGCTGTTCTTCTCATGTCGCAATCCTTGTGGCTTTTTTTAAACGTTTTTAACAACTCGCTTTCTTCCCTGTCCGGTACAAATTGTGATCGATTTTTCGCCCACTTCCCTATGTCCAATTGAGTTGAAATTTTGCAGCCACCTGTGTACGATGCGAAAACACACGAATCAATCATAAAAACATACATTAATTCATTACCCTAAGCAACTATAGGTAGAAATCCTAAGCTGCTATCAGCCATATTTTTCGTCTATTATTCTCTCGTCCAGAAGAAAAGGTGGAGTGGCCATAGAACTGGAGTAAATTCTACTTGGCCAGGGCTGTTCACGGTAAGCGATACACAGACTGAGGTGAATTTTGCTGGCCACTTTATATTATGGCGCACGTATGGGGAAGGTAAACAGCTTTTTATTTATTTTTGATTTATTTGAAATCCCTAAGAAACATTCCCATCTTCCCTTGACTCCTGAATGCGCTCAACAATGTGGTTGCTACCTTTGCTAACGAGGCTCCAACGTGTTTGAAAATGAGCTCCTTCTTCCGAGCTCTGCATGTATTCCTCAGTTGACATGTCAACAGCACGAGGCAAAGGGGAAAATAAACCGAGCTGATTCTGTATCAGTCAGTTTGTCAGATGAGTGCATGGTGCGGTGTTTAGAGAGCTGCGGAACCTTTTCAGTTCACCATATCGTAAGTACCACCGGCAATCGTTACCTATATTTCTCACTGCCTTTTAGCGAATTTTCGAAGAAAAGGAAGCTATTGTTCTCGGTCCAAAATTTTTAAAACTCGAATTTCCGAAAGATTTTTATACCAAAATCCGTTTCAGACCATCCTGAATTCACTGCCGAAAGACACCAAAAATTATATGTATATATATATATATTTATATATTTATATATTTATATATTTATATATATATTTATATATTTATATATGTATGTGTCATTCCAGACGATAACTCTCGAAAGAATTGAGATAAAAAGTTCAAATTTGCACGAAAAATATGTCTTGGCAATCGACAGGCTAAGTTCGTAGATGGGCAGAATCGGGTCACTCTAAGGGGGAATTTTGGGGAGTTTTAGGGGGGGGAAATTACCCATAAATTCCCAAAATGAAGCGGTCTGACAAGTGACACCTCATTTTAAAGGTTTTTGTACGCTGAACACGATGGTGAAATCAGAATTGCGATATCTCATTCCGTTCTCAAACTGGAGCACTTTGAAGATGAAGGAACGTGGTTATTTCTTAAGATGTTCTTCCTGGTTCGTCTGCTCTAATCTGATAACGGAATGGGATATCGCAATTCTGACTTAACCATCGTGTTCAGCGTTGGAAAATCTACAAACCGAGGTGTTACTCGGCAAAAAATGGAACAAAAAATTTACCAATATCCAATACAATACAGAGTAGGTAATGGATACGTAACATACGTACTGTACGTATGTTTGATAAGTAACTGTACGTATATTGTAGTACCAATACTACAATATACGTACATACTTGAATACCTATAATTACCCAATAAGTTTAAGATTGCCCATATTTGAATGGGATATTCCAAACATCACATTTTACATAAAATCAGTTATTTCTTCGAAAATTCGCTCTTATAGCCATGCTGCATGACTGTGGTTTTTAAATTGCCCGAAAAAATAAAATAAAAACGGACGGTAGACCTACGGTTCTACAGTCAGATCATTTAATAAAGATTAACGTTTGTTTCGCCAAAATTTCTGTCAATGGAATTGCAGCTCATTAATGCATCAAAAGTAGAAAACATTTTTGTTTCACCTCCCGTCAATTTCTTAAGATTATTAGGTTTTGAGTTTTCTCGCACTTTACTTATATCTGCAGGCATAACGAAACTATTTTTCTAGCCTCTTTATTTATATCGTTTTGTGACCCTCGCAACCACCATAGTCACATGACGCTCGCTCGTGACGTTCGGAAAACAAATGGAAACGTCCTGTTAATCATTATTAAATGATAAAAGAAGTACCTATGACTGCATCTCCTTGTGTTTGTATTTTACTGTACATTAGCCATCCACACGTTTTATGTTCAGCCTTGACAGGGAAAAAAGTCCCTAATCCGACAGCTCATTATATTGTTCCAAATACTGAAGAATACAATTTTAATGAGTACCTGTGCGAATGATTTCCACAAATAAAATATTTTGATTTTGATTTGCTTTGATTTGAATATTGAAGAATACTTGACTTTTGGTTGAATTTTGATTTTATTACTGCACGTGCAGCTGTTATTTGATATTATTGCTGTTACTGCATGCATATTTGAATGCAGGTTTTCTTGCCTATTTGTAATATTTTATTAATTTTTTGGGTGAAATTTAACTAGGCACCTGCTGGTTTGAAAACATACGAAAATTTCTACAGGTAACCCCATGTACAACATTTTTGATAGTTTATAGTAGGCAATTATGTTGAATATTCAACGACGGCTATCGGTGCGGTGTAAACACAGCGGCGCGACCAATAATACAGTGGTAAAAGGCTCGACCACCGCGGGGTTAATCCTTGCAACAACGAAGAACTCATTAACGTTGATTTCCCTTCGCAAATTGTAAGATAGGCGGGACACCCAGAGAATCAAAATTTATTTCCCCGCTCCTAACAGTTAAGTATATTACAACCAAGGGAGATTTCAAGGGAACAAACAAAGAGAGATTTTCCCCTGAAAATACCACAAGGACCTCGGAACCACACCCCTCGTTTTCCCTAGACAAAAGCACTTAACTCGAATAGGAAAAAGATAGCTCGACAGGGGCTTTTCTGCAAAGAAAAAAAAATAAAGTTTGGTGTGGGGGGGACCCCTTCAGGAGGAAGATTTGTGAACACACGACCGAGTAACTTTTCATGTAAGAAGGGCAGCCACAGGAGACAACAATAGGAAAATTCTCGAGAGAAGTAGTGGGCGCCTTTTCATCTCCAAGGCCGCGAGAACCCAAGGAAAAACAGCGGGGGGGTTTTTCAACACAGGATACGTTTCCAAGTTCATTTTTATAGCTGACAAAATAAACGGCGGATTGTTTTTAGGGGTTGGGTTAAGTGCCCAAGGCTTTTCATGAGTGTTGCCCGCGAGTTATGTGATGTAAGTTGCTCGTTTCAACACAAGTTTCACCTTAGAGAAAGCTCGTGAAGATGCTGTTTGGCGGCCCTTTCATGGAGCTTTTCGTCGTAAATCGGCGCGACGGAAAGAATTTCGTTATAACGGATCATGGATGTAGCCCACGGGATAATAGGCTCGGCTCAAGTACTATGAGTTAAGTATTGACGTGCTGACGCTAAGCATTCATTTCGGAAGTGAGTAAAGCAGGAATAAGGGAAATGCAGAGAAGAAATGAACCTCAGATGGATGAAGATAAATAGTAAATCCTCGGGTGGGCAATGAAAAGCGGCAAACTGACAGATGGGCAAAGAAAACTGGTAAATATGTAAAAGGCACAACATGAAATAATGCTGACGCGGTTCTAGCTTTCTATTTAGTGGTCGAAACGGTAAAGAAGCTCATATGGATTATCAGAAGAACAGAGGTTCGACTCCCAAATGACCTCGGGTTTTACTGCATTTTTTTTGTGATTCCTGTTTCC
This sequence comes from Leptopterna dolabrata, assembly GCA_954871275.1. Taxonomy (NCBI): domain Eukaryota; kingdom Metazoa; phylum Arthropoda; class Insecta; order Hemiptera; family Miridae; genus Leptopterna; species Leptopterna dolabrata. The sequence continues at coordinate 9,344,385 of OX940984.1, read as the reverse complement.
CTAAATGCTATAGGAATTGTCATTTTTACGTGTATGGGAGAAAACAAATCCTGAAATTCCAGGTTTTAACGGATTCTTGAACAGGCAACGCTTTGTCGAGGAAAGAACCGTCATGTCCGTCACGTGAGAGGGCAGCACCTAAATAGATCTCCGACACATCGTCAGTGTGATTCACAGTTTATATAATTATACAAGCCTGACCGCTCGCTTCGCTCGCTATCCGGGATTCGCTGTACGCAGTATCGTGGAACCAACAAACGACGGAAAAATCCCATAGCCTACCGGGTATTTGTGCCCAATTTTATCAAAATCCGTCAAGCCATTCAGGAGTTGACCATGGTCGACCATATTTCCGCTATGGTCAGGGAATTAAAAATGCGCCTACGTTCAACTTGGGAGGCTACCGGATATTGGTGCCAAATTTGGTCGATATCCGTTGAGCAATTCGGGATTCGACCATGGAGGGGCCCATGGATGCGCTATGGTCGACCGCGGGGGTAGTCCGAAGGGTCGATCGTAGATAGAATTTCACGTAGATTACGAATACGCGATATAAAATAGGGGTTACCATTTCAATTAACGAAGTTGACCATGGTCGACCATAGTTCCGCTATGGTGAGGGAATTAAAAATGCGACGTTGCACAACTTGGGAGCCTACTGGATATTCGTGCCAAATTTGGTCGATATCCGTCGAGCCGTTAGGCCGTGGGAAGACAGACGGACACACAGACAGACAGAGATTCGAACTTATAATATAGAGATAGAGATTAGTACGATAATGACTGGTGCATTCAATAGCTATAACATAAAACATCAACCTACACAGAAATCTCTTCCCAACAACCTATCAAACTTGGGCGAAAAATCGAATGTTTGAAATACAGGATTTCAAGTTTGCCCTTGCCAAAATTCAGCCTTGTCCCGATCGCTGACATTTTAATATTCACAGGGTAAACCAGCATTTTTCGGCAACTTGGAAACAGAAGTGGAAATTCAAAAGGTCACAAGGATTCCATGTTTGCATATGCGCTGAGCGGAAGTAGCTACGTTCCATTACAAGGGACCTTTGGGTTACGGGTTTTGGTGAAGGATGAATTCATCGGAATGCTCGTTTACCCTGGGAAAATATGGACATCTGCGATCGGGACAAGGCTGAATTTTCGCAAGGGCAAACTTGAATTCCCATATTTTAGACAATCAATTTTCGCCCAGGTTAGGTGAAGGATGTTGTCGTGAGCGCGTGTCTCACGACATGGCGGGTGAAAGTTGGACGAAAGATGAAGTCGAGAGGTTGGATGAAAGCGGATGAGGATGAATGAGGAAGGATGTGCTACTTAGGAGTCTTTTCACTAACGCCCCGCGGTTTTCACCACAGCAGGCGTTAGTTGGAGGGAAGTTTAGCTCCCCGCGGTTTTCACCACAGCAGGCGCCTGGGATGTGGGTGCTAGTACCCCGCGGTTTTCACCACAGCAGGTGCCAGTGGAGAAGGAGGTATCCGGCGGTTTTCATCACAGCAGATACAAGGAGGGCACCCCGCCGTTTTCACCACAGCAGGTACTAGAGAAGAGGAAGGTGTTCCGCGGTTTTCACCACAGCACACACCTGGAAGGTGGAGGCTACCACCCCGCGGTTTTCACCACAGCAGACACTGGGAAGATAGAAGCTAACACCCCGCGGTTTTCACCACAGCAGGTGCCAGTGGAGAAGGAGGTATCCGGCGGTTTTCATCACAGCAATTACAAGGAGGGCACCCCGCCGTTTTCACCACAGCAGGTACTAGAGAAGAGGAAGGTGTTCCGCGGTTTTCACCACAGCAGACACCTGGAAGGTGGAGGCTACCACCCCGCGGTTTTCACCACAGCAGACACTGGGAAGATAGAAGCTAACACCCCGCTGTTTTCACCACAGCAGGTGCCAGTGGAGAAGGAGGTATCCGGCGGTTTTCATCACAGCAGATACAAGGAGGGCACCCCGCCGTTTTCACCACAGTAGGTACTAGAGAAGAGGAAGGTGTTCCGCGGTTTTCACCACAGCAGACACCTGGAAGGTGGAGGCTACCACCCCGCGGTTTTCACCACAGCAGACACTGGGAAGATAGAAGCTAACACCCCGCTGTTTTCACCACAGCAGGTGCCAGTGGAGAAGGAGGTATCCGGCGGTTTTCATCACAGCAGATACAAGGAAGGCACCCCGCCGTTTTCACCACAGCAGGTACTAGAGAAGAGGAAGGTGTTCCGCGGTTTTCACCACAGCAGACACCTGGAAGGTGGAGGCTACCACCCCGCGGTTTTCACCACAGCAGACACTGGGAAGATAGAAGCTAACACCCCGCTGTTTTCACCACAGCAGGTGCCAGTGGAGAAGGAGGTATCCAGCGGTTTTCATCACAGCAGATACAAGGAGGGCACCCCGCGGTTTTCACCACAGCAGGTGCGAGGAAAGGTAAGAGAGAGAGAGCGAGAGAGAGAAGTCGTAAGTCGGTAAGTCGGATCGTCGAATTTTGAAGAATCTGTAATTTTACGGACTATTTTAGAGTTATTCAATTGTTTCACCCAAAATCTACGGATTTCTTCACACGCCATCTTTGAAACTGAAGGTTTCCGGCATCTTTCTCTACATCACGAAGAGCGACAGTGGTTCAGAAAGGACAGACAATACAGTGCAGTATACAGTGCATGTAGGTACTCCTGCACCCACTCATTGGAATGATACCACATAATCACTGTCAGCTGTCACGAAAAGCGACTGCCAGCCAGAGACCGCTCCACACATTCCACAATCCCATCAAGCGCATTCCTTGAAAACCCTCTCTTTGAGCGTTTAAAACGGCAACAAATATCAGGAATTGAATATCCGTGATACCGCGGTAGCTCGGAGACCCAGTAATTTTCGAAAAGCGATCAAGTTTGAACCGGAACATCCATCCTCTCCGAAGTGGCTCTAAATTGAACCCAACCACCATTTGCCCCCTCCCGCGCGAGTTAGAGTGCTTTATTTCAATCTCGCCCCTCCCCAGGCTCACTGTCTCGCCCCGGCTCTTCAAACTTTTAATTGCTTCGCTTTCCAAGTGCCGTCTGCCGGAACAACTGATATTTCTTGTTGCTTCGTTCCCTTTTCTATAGTAGGAAAATGACGGGAAGCGCTGAGAATGTAAAACAATGCAGAGTCGGGCGCAGAGAGGCAAAGGGTGACTGGATAGTCGTTGAACTTAAAAATGTTAAGGCTGTAACACTAACAACTCTTCCGAGTTTTTTCGTTTGATTCAAAAACGCTGCAAATTTCACGCAAGGGTTTACTATTTTCAGTACAGAAGCCTCTTCCGCGCATATCACTGTTTTCTGTGGTCAATACCCTCGAGCTCCCTCCAGGAAAGCCCTAAACCAAGAACTGGAGCCAGTCAGGCAATCACATTTCATAAATATGGAGTGGATTCAAGAATTCTATCATTAATATTGTTTGTTGTTATTCATGAAGCATAACGTTTGTCAAACTAAAAAAATTGCCTATCAACAAAATCCAAAATAACCACTGATCTACAATTGAAATAATCACGGAACAACCAACTCGATGTCAAACAGCCATCCGTGATTATAATCAGGTGATCCCTAGCAAAGATATCAGGGCTGGATGCACACCTTTTCATTCACGATCAGTTGACGAAGATTTTCGGTGCAAACGAACGGCTGGACGCACGATGCTCCGGGTAGTCTCAACAATTTTGCAAGTTCGAGATCAATTTTTGAATTGTTAAAAATTGATTATTTTAACAATTTTTTATATTTTTAAAAAATATTGTTTAAAAAAAACCCCATAAGTACCCTTCTATTAAGTTTTCGAGCTACGAGGTTCCGGAAATTTCAACCCCTATTTTTCACCCCTTAGAGAACACTGAAAGTAACGCCGAGCTTCGCGAACGAACTAGACACCAAATGGGACCTACAAACCAAATAATTTCATTAATTTTGGTTCATATTAACTAAGGAAACTACGAAGTACGGCGCGCAGTGGGGCAGAGAGGGGGGGGGGGGGGACCCAAAGTTTATTGTATCAGATTGGTTCGAAATTTGTCGTTTCCATTCGTAAGTACCAGCACAATCGTGATCTGAAAAATTTCAATTTTCAAAAAAAATTTGGTATGTGAAATAATCATTGAAACCTACATTTTTCGAGATTTCATAGGAAAATTCGCTCATTCTAATGAACAATTTTCCGATTTTTTTGTGTCCAAAATAACAATTTGAAAAATCGGCTGGTGCTTTTGGTTGACGAAGCTTTTAGTTGAAAACGAACGGCTGGAAATACGGTGCTCCGGGTGGTCTCGACAATTTTGCAAGTTCGAGATCAATTTAAAAACGTTTAAAAAAAACTCCATACCCTTCTATTGAGTTTTCGAGCTACGAGGTTCCCTATTTTTCACCCCTTAGAGATGACTGACAGTAACGCCGAGCTCCGCGAACGAACTAGACGCCAAATGGGTCCTACAGACCAAATTTCATTAATTTTGGTTCATGTTAACTAAGGAAACTACGAAGTACGGCGCGCAGTTGGGCAGCGAGAGGGGGAAACCCAAAGTTTATTGTCTCAGATTGGTTCGAAATGGGTCGTTTTCCATTCTTAAATACCAATGCAATCATGATCTGAAAATTTTTAATTTTAAATAAAAATTTAGTACGTGAAATACCCATTGAAACCTAGATTTTCGAGATTTCATAGGAAAATTCGCTCATTCTAATGAAACGTTTGCCGATTTTTTTCTGGTCCAAAATAACAATTTGAAAAATTGGCTGGTGCTTTTTTTGTTCGAAAAACAAGATAAAAGTAGTCTTCAAAAGGACAATTAATTTTGAACAAATCGCGATTGGATTTATTTTATCAGGCCTGGTGGCGGACGGCTTTAGTATCAAACTGACCTCTCCAAGCATAATATAAATGGGTGTAGGTACGTCTCTTGTTATACTACCACTGGATCCGAGGCAGCATTTCATTTATTCAGACCCGCCGATAAGGGCGTAGCTTGGGGCGTCGCGGGGGGTTGCCTGTAGTTTTAGTGCCTTCGCCGGTGTGGGAACAGCGGTGCTTCGAGGAGACCGAAAGGCAGTAAAGTCCTCATTGCCAGGTTTTAGAGCCTCGAAGTCCTTGGCGTTCCCGAGCCACAGGACAGGGGTACGCGCCTCTGACGGTGTTTCTCGTGTTTCCTGTCCCACCAACCGGCATTCGGAGTTCATTTCTGGACTGAGGGATTTTCGATTCATTAGGCACTGGTTGACGATTCGTCGGCAGACAGCTGTTCATTTTACTGAAAGTGTCTGCGCCCGCTGGATGTCCCCGCTTTATCGGGGTTGTCCCGGTTTTTGGCCTTTGGTCCCAGTGACCTCAGAATTTTCTCGGGACGGCCAAATGTTCCTAGTTTTCTTCATTAAAAAAAAAAAAAAAACTCTCCAAAGTCTAAGTCACATGGGTTTATTATTCTATTGGACATACCTACAGAAATGCTGTAAATACATTTATTGTTTCTTTCATGTGCAATAATTTATTGAAGTAGCTAATGTTGATGGTTTCCACCAAATTTGGCCGCCAAAAACACGAATTAGGTTCCTATTTTTGACAAATTGTCTTTGATCATTGATAGTGCCATTTAAGTGTCTTGATTCACCTGTTGATACTACGTACTTCTGGTGTTATTATACATGGTCATGGTGATTTCAGACAATTTCCCAGGTTTTTGACTCATAAAAAATGAATTTTGGGAGCTGAACCTTCGTAAAAACCTCAATTCTTCACTCTTTGGTCAAAATCGACTTCATATTCGATCTTCTCGCCCTAAAAAACATGGAAAACGACCCCTCACAAGCTCATGTTCACCAAAACCTCACAAATCCCTCGAAAACCCCTATTTTTACATCTATTTTTCACCCATGACACCCCTCGGTGTATGCCGATCGGGCTGCCGTGCTTCGGAGCACAAATAGGTCCCAAATGTGTTCCAAAATGGGGGCCCAAACTGTGTGCGGAAGAACGAAGATTTTAGACCAAAATTTAACGTAAATTTAAGGCTGAAACTTCGCTAAAACGTCAACTTTCCACTCTTTGGTCAAAATCGACTTCATATTCGGTCTTCTCGCCCCGAAAACATGGAAAACGATACATCAAAAGCTCATGTTACTAACATGATACTAAAACACAAAAAGTACCTATTTTTATACCCATTTTCACTCATAACACCCCTGGGTATATTCCGATCTGGCTGCAAAGTTTCGGGACACAACTAGGGCACAAATGGAGCATGTGTGCGAAAGAACAACTTTTTAAGACCGAAAATGAAGCCTGTACACGTGATACGGCGGACGGACATTGCATTTTTGGAATCTACGCACTTTGAAACGTAAAAGAAAAATTTTTGAGGGGGTGTTATACAAATTTTTTGCTGAGCGAATACATAGGTGTATTATTCACAGAATAATAAACCAAAAAAACGCTCCAAAGTCCAAGTCACATGGGTTTATTATTCTACTGGACATACCTACAGAAACGCTGGAATCACATTTACTTATTGTTTCTTTCATGCGCAATTATTGAAATACTATTATTGATGATTTTCACCAATTTTGGCCGCCAAAAACACGAACTAGGCTCCTATTTTTGTCAAATTATCATTGATAGTGCCATTTAATCGTCTTGATCCACGTGTTGACACTTTTCCTAGTGCTATTCTACAAATTGATGGTGATTTCAGACGATTTCGCAGGTTTTTGACTCATAAAAAATCAATTTTGGGAGCTGAACATCTGGCACAACCTCAATTTTCCACTCCTTGGTCAAAAACGACGGAAAAAAAAAGCTCGGGCTGCCGAGCTTCAGAGCACAACTAGGAGCCAAATGTGTTCCCAAACGGGTAACGTAACTGTATGCGGAAGAACGACGATTTCAGACCAAATAACGTAAATTTAACGCATTACAGTGTAAGTGATTGTGCGTAGGTAACCATATCAATAGTACACCACCTGCTGACTAGCATAGCTGAAACATCATCCGAGTTCAAATAGGTAACGTATACCAGTACGCGTCATATAAAATACATTTACGAACATGTTGCTTACAAAAACTCACAAGAAACTGAACTATGTTCATGTACCTTCTAGCAGGTATGTTTAAATTACTGTTCGCAACTGGATCCACTTGGCGGAAGACAGAAAGTTAGACGAATTTATCGTTACTTCTTGGACAATCTATGAACCAATCCGCACCTGCCCTTCAAATTACATATCGTCACGGCCATTCTTTCGTATAGCTGGACATTCAAAAAGTGATCACGCAATGAATGGAAACCACAGGTATATCGACATTCAAAAGGCGGACGCGCTCCTACGGCAGTTCCGATTGTTATTCCTTCCATCCAACCTTTATCGACGTCGAGTCTTTATTACACCTTCCTTCATAGTCTGTGGGATAGGGAGGATGATGAAATACGAAAAAGAATAGAACGCGGAGGCCCGGGAATGTATGACGCGTTTGCGAGGCTGAGCTCACGTGACCTTGCACGTGGCATAAGGTTTTGGCGGGAACGTGGACGGAGGCCTTGCAGACCGGCGGCGGGTTCTTTACCCGTTTCCTTTCTGTCCTCTTCCCCTTCTTCTTTTCCAATCGTCTTTTTCTGTGGCATCTTCGCCGTTTGTCTCAAGGCAGACTTGCGATCTACCGGTTGGGGGATAAGGTTACGTAAGTCACTTCGGCCCGGTTCAAAAAAAATGTGTAACCATGATAGTTACCTAACCCTGGGGCTACTTTCGATTTTTCGGGAACCCTGGGGTTCGCAGCAGGAGCGTTCAAAAAAGTTTTCTAAGGTAAGGTTACCTTGATAGAATCGATTATTTGGGTAACCCTGGTAACTTCAAATTTAGCCATGGATACTTCACGAGAAATCCACGTCAAACCGCCCATGGACGCTATAAATCCATGAAGTTTGATTCATGGATAATATAGTTCCATGGAATATCGGCGTATAAAGCAACTTTTAGGCAACACTGTTGCTCATTCTAACCTAGATCCCGTGACTTCATCCTAGCATGATATTTAATAAATCCGTACTCTTCAAGTGCTGTAGTAATCGATCCTAGCAACAAATATTGCCTTTACTAAAAATACTTTCTATGTTTTTTAATTGAGTGATTTGTAGCAACTCCTAGGTGTACGTTTATTCGGCGTTGCACCTGTTTGATGGAAATTTAAACGGGGGTAAACAAGGATAATGTGGGGTAAATCACACAGACGTGTTAGGAACAAGGATACCTATAATTTCTATTCACTACGTAATGGTTCAAAATATGCGATGAATCTTGAACGAAAGTCTTCACGCCCTTCAACCCTGCCACGTTCCCCAGGCCCCAGGGTTATTAAACATAGTTTCATCCAAGAGATGCTGAGTACCGTCGTCAACATCAGGTAGTTATTCCTTTAACATGATTGCGATGTTGTGGAGAACTGCCTGCGTTCTGCCGTAGATATTTGAGGGCGTATTTCTTCGAGAACAAACGCGACTCCTTCCTTCCACAACCTGAAGTGATCGTAAAATTCCTTCTCACTCCAGGCGTCGAAGTTGGGATGTCTCGCTCTGATCCGATATCTTCTTGGTTCTACGACTAGCCCTAGTTCGACGAAGACGTCATCATCCTCATCGCTCGCATAATAGTTATAACGGTTCATTATTACCACAATAATGCAAAATAGGACGGGATCTGAATGGTGCAGCGCAAATAGGAAAACCAAAAACAATGAGCAACCATCTTCGTTTTGAGAGTAACCATGGTAAACTTCTTGTAACCCCTCGAATAGCTGGGGTTACGTACCCATGGTAAAGTTTTCGATTTATCGCACTAATGATCGATTACTGAATTTTTTTGAACGCCACTTTCGTGACCATGGTTGGGAAACCTTAAGGTAAACTTCAACCCCAGGGTTACACTCTTTTTTGAACCGGGCCTTCGATGGCCAGAAGGTGGTAGGTTACATATTATGGAGCACCTGGGTATAAATAAGAGAGTTCCTAGGAGATAACAATACCGCATTGGCTGTTAGGGCGAACAACATGGATGCTAACCCGTTGCCATGGGTTACGAGAGACAACTATCATGATAGTCGGTATCTTAAAGTGACGCCAATTCCTTACTGATTGTTGAAGTACCGCGAATTCTACCCTCTTCCATCTCAAAAGAAAAGAGCTACACACAGACAAAACAAACCACTATGCACCAGCTCTGTTAAATCTGAAGTCAGGAGCCTGTTAAATTGAAGAACGTCGAATTAGTTATTGCAACAGCAAAATTTAAGTTGAGTTAAATTTAAGTTAATTTTGCAAAATTAAAGTTGTATAAAGTTGGTTTGCTTCTGCAGCACAATATTTGGATTCTTTTGCAAAAGCCTGCAAAACCAGCTATAAATTTGTGAAACTAGGATTTATTATGAGGGAAAGGTAGGTCTACAATAAAAAAGCTCAAGCATTTGAAACAATTTAATTTTTTAGGTTAAGAAAACAATGTAAAGTACTACAGGTTAAGAAAACAGTAGGTACAGAAATATTTTACAGTACACTCACTAGTACAAAACACGAAAAGCGGGCAAAACTTGAGTTAGGATTATCAGAAATGTTCGTGAAGAAAGTTACTGAATTGTTTGCTGTTGCTAAATTTGGCAAGAAAGTTGAATAAATTATTCTTCACCCTCACTCCAACAAAAATCCGATTCTATGGGTTCTGGTTCATATAATTTTCATGATCTTCTCCGTTGATGTGTGTTTCCATAACAACTTCTCTTTCCTCTTGATTCTCCTCAGCAGAAACGGCTTGAAAGGGAGGTAGGTATTTGGGTGGCAAAAACGTTGGTGTTTGAAAGCATGGTGGAAAATTCATCGCGATCACGTTTTTACCGTAACACGTAGTAGGTACTTCAACATATCAGGTTACTTTTACTCACGGTCTAGTCTTTACGTTTCACGGGATCGAGAGGCGGTGACGGATGTATGCGGCAAAATACGTCAACCGTATGATACGTCAACCATTTGGCGCATGCGCAGAACACTTTTCTGAGACATCGGGATGACGCATCTGAGCAACGGTATCGCCTAGGAACTCTTCTAATAAGCTCTAACGTGCAACCACCTCAACTCCCAAGTAGGTATTACTGTTACTGCCACATGCGCAATACCTTATAGCTCGAAAAATATATATTGTTTGCAAAATTATGCCAGGAAAAGGACCACTGGAGTATGCTGCAGAACAAAGAATTATATTTAGTACAATTACAGTCCACCATGCTAACTTTACTGCAAGTTGCACTACCAACGATCAAAGATAATTTGAAAAAAAAAAAAAAGGGAGCGCACCTAATTCAAGTTTTGGGGGCCAAAATTGGTGGAAACCGCCAGAAATAGCTATTTAAATTATTTCACAAGAAAGAAACAATAAATGAACAGCCAACATTTCTGTAGGTATGCCCAGCAGAATAGTAAACCCATGTGACAAGGACTTTGCAGCGTTTTTGGAATCTAAGCACCTTGAAACGAAAAAGAAAAATTTTACAGAATAATAAACCAAAACCTGCCATGGTACAATTCACCGGTGCGTCGTTCGTTGCGATTATGCAAGAAAAATCCAGCTCCCGCGACGGCACTGCAATACGGTCGAAGAAAAGTAGCGACAGGAACGAGGAATATGTTAATAACTAAGGAAGCGATGACGATTATGGGTAGTTGTTCCGAGGGAAGCGGCGCCGGCGCCTGGGCGGCGTTCGGTTGCGACATCTTCAGTTGACAGTCGTGCCTTACCATACCTCACGACCTGGTGAGATGTAAATGACGCTCATCTGCTAACTATTCGAAACATGGGATTTGGATTTTACCAATTCCACTCATAACCAGACCAATAGTTAACAGGTTTTGAGCTGAAGGTTAACTGTAAATGAACGGTGTTGATGTTTTAAGTTCGCTGTACACACTATTGGTTATTGCTTCGTAAAATGTCTGCCAATTCAAGTAGGCAGTATAGCGTCCTCACTTGAATCACATGAACGTATGGAATAGAGATGTGTCGGTCATGAGTGACCTTGTCTCAAAGACCTTCTCTTTCAAGTGAACTGGTCCCAAATGACCTGCCGAGGGAATTTCGCAGTTCACCCGTTCGCCGGTCACTAAGGTTTCCCCCGAGTCTCGGGCCATTCCATCCCACCAACCGGAGCAGGTAGCAGGTCACCAGTTCGCCGTTCCTTTTGACAGTTCAGTTCGCCCTTATCTCAATCGTCAATCCCACAGTCTACATTCTTTCCTATCCAGTGCAATAACTCGGGACATTTTTGTTTGTTTTGTGTTTTATGAATTCAATTTCATTTTTTGTAAAGTCATTTTCATAAAGCAACTATCCTGTGATGTGTATTTCATTTGTAGTCCCCAAAAATATGTGATTTTTGTTATTTTCCTAATTTCGTTATTGAAAAATATACATATTTTCTTCTTTTTGAGAAAATGGTCGTAGTACTTTTATTGATTCTCCTACTTAACCTTACTAGGTAAGCTTTAACAAATATTTATATGAATAAATTTTTTTACTAAAGCTTCTCTTTGGATAATTCTATGAATTCAGCAGAAAAATGTTGATAAATGAGGCTAGAGTTGGCCCGCACTGAGAAATTCCTAGCAGGTCGCAGGTCCTGCGCGTTCACTTCATAGTGAACTGGTGACCTTCTCCCACTGAACTTGTCTTCGAACTGAGTGACCTGCTGGGAGTCAACTCACTCAGGTGAACTGGGTTTACACACCTCTAGTATGGAATAGTTGGGTCTACGACAAGGAAACGGTAAACATTTCGTGTTCGCGCATGCGCAGACGAAAGTTAAAGTACGATTCCAATGAATTTCATACGGGACTATCAAAGTATTATTCCTGATCGACCCTCCAAATCTGAACTCATTTCAACGATATTTAAGGTAGTCATGGGCGTTTCAAGTATTTCACGTTTGCGCATGCGCCGACGAAAGTTACCGTAGTTTTTCAATGATTTTAGTATGGTATCGTCTGTGACCCAACTCGCACCTACCCTCCAAATATCAGCCCGTTTCGACCATTATTTCGGGTAATTATGGGCCACAGACCCATAATTGAATTGACCACAGACAGAAATGTTCCCAAAATGTTCCTTGTTGTCTGAAGGTCGTACGCCGTACGACGTCCGCCGTATCATACATATCTACTTTAATTTCGGTTTAAAAAATTCGTTCTTACGCACACAGGCTCCATTTGGGCCCTAGTTGTCGGAATATACCCAAGAGTGTTGTGGGTGAAAACGTGTTTTAGTAACATGAGCTTGTGAAGTATCGTTTTCCATGTTTTTTAGGACGAGGAGACCGAATATGAGGAGATTTTGACCAAAGAGTGAAGAACTGAGGTTTTAACGAAGGTTCAGCTCCCAAAATTAATTTTCTTTCAGTCAAAAACCTAGGAAATTGTCTGAAATCACCACGAACTTGTATAATAACACTAGAAGTATTATCAACAGGCGAATCAAGACACTTTAATGGCACTGTCAATGATCAAAGACAATTTGTCAAAAATAGGAGCCTAATTAGTGTTTTTGGCGGCCAAATTTGGTGGAAACCATCAGAAATAGCTATTTCAATTATTGCACATGAAAGAAACAATAAATGTATTTACAGCATTTATGTAGGTATGTCCAGAAGAATAATGAGCGCATGTGACTCGGACTTTGGAGCGTTTTTGATTCGGTTTATAACTGGGCTGGAATTCAAGATTCAACGTACCTACCTCACTGAAAACGGATTATTCTTAACGTGAAAACTGATAAATTCTAGAAGTACAGGTATAAGTCAAAATCTGATATACTTAATCAAAAATTATGGAAAATTGTTGAAGTCAATAATTGTTGAACGCTTCAAAAAGCTCAAATTAATTCGGACGTAGTCCACAATGAATTCATTCAGCGAAATCCTGGCGTGCGTTGACGCACACGGCGCTGATTGTATTTCAAACTGTAGGTGTTTTGAGAAGGCGTCTGGTACATCGTATCTCGCTTCTCGCACCCCCCAGACACCGCATCCGCCTCACCTTATCTCACAGAAAGGGTCCCGAGGCTCTGTGTATCACTCGGAAGGTATACGAGTATTATCTTCGAATTCACTCCTCCATGGAGAAGAACCAACTCGTAGCCTCGTTCAAGTCACGGGATCCTCGGGCTACACAACACTCGCCACAATCGTATCAGGATGATTCAAACCCCCCCCCCCCCCCCTTCCCCCTTTCAACAACACTAAACAGTCATACAGCGTCAAGACTTTACTCGTAACCCTAATGTACTTATACATGATATGAGAATCTGTTAACAGAAGAACAAAAACACTGCAAAGTCCTTGTCACATGGGTTTATTATTCTACTGGACTTACCTACAGAAATGTTGGCTGTTCATTTATTGTTTCTTTCATGCGTAATAATCGAAATAGCTATTTCTGATGGTTTCCATTAATTTTGGCCCCTAAAATACAAATTACTTTTTTTTTTTAACTATCTTTGATAATTGGTAGTGCCATTTAATGGTCTTGATCCACGTGTTGACACTTTTCCTAGTGTTATTCTACAAGTTGATGGTGATTTCAGACGATTTCGCAGGTTTTTGACTCATAAAAAATCAATTTTGGGAGCTGAACATTTGGTAGACCTCAATTTTCCACTCTTTGGTCAAAATCTACTTCATATTCGGTCTTCTCGTCCCCAAAAACATGGAAAAAGATATCTCAGAAGCTCATGTTACCAACACGTTGCTAAAACGCAAAAAGTACCTATTTTTACACACATTTTCACTCATAACACCCCTGGGTCTATTCCGATCGGGCGAAAAGTTTTGGGACACAACTAGGGCCCAAATGGAGCATGAGTGCGAAAGAACGACTTTTTTAGACCGAAAATGAAGCCTGTACACGTGATACGGCGTACGGCGGACGGACATTGCATTTTTGGAATCTACGCACCTTGAAACGGAAAAGAAAAATTTTTGAGGGGGTGTTATAAAAATTTTTTGCTGAGCAAATACATAAACCAAAACGTTTATTAATAATAATTATGATTAATACCTGATAATAATCAATAGGTATTTATAATTATTGACTAATGAACACCTAATAATAATAATAATAATAATGAAGATCAATAATAATGTCAAATGATTAATAATAAGCCTTAATTTTATTAATAATAATGAAGTAACCAAAGCCTAATACAAACTCTCTACAGCACGGTTGCATGCAACCATCGGCTGGATTGCATGGAGGGCACTGAATCTACGAACTAAATCACTCGCGAAGAAATCGTGGAAACCCATTTCAAAGAAAAACGGAGTTATTGAAAAAAACAGTCTATTTCCACTAATACACACAAAAAAAAAAAAACGCGAAAAACACTTATTCGCGTTAACAGTGTTTTTCGCGTTTTAACATGTATTAGTGGGAATGGACTATTTTTTCAATAACTCCGTTTTTCTTTGGTACTGAATCTATATTTTAAACATGAAAATTAGTCGATGCTCAATTTTAAGGACAAATAAATAATTGAAAATGATAAAAAATTTCTCGTCTGGATTTAGAAATTGAACTGCTTCGCAAAGAAGGCCTGTAATTCCTGGCTAAACGATAAATAATACAGAAGTCGTTCAGGATGTGTAGGTCCTTTTCTCAGTGAAAGTACGGACTGAAAAAAAGTCCGAAATCGGGACTCTAGGAGAACCGAGCAGATGACAGAGGAATGGGATTACCTTGTTTGGTAATTAATTAATTCCTTGCCTATTTGAAAAGAATGAAAATAAAGGTGGTATTGACGAAGAACTCAAAACTTCTTAAAAAATGCATACATTAGGACGAAAAATAATGCAAAATAATGGGCCCATTTGAAATGATCAATATAAAATGATTTTCTTCTTAATTTTAATTGATTGAAATTATTATTTATATTTGATAAGTTATTTTAAATTGAATGCTCGAAGGAGTCTCTTTAAGATGAAAAAATAATGTGTTTCCCGCTGGAACTGAACCGGTGACTCACTAGATCAAGCTGGCTGGTGCGACGTTGTATCCTCTTGGCCCTACCTTCCTGAATCCTGATCACTCTCCCAAGTCCTTAAGGCCTCAGAACTGCTCCCCTTTTCCACTGAATGGTCTCACAGATCTTAAAGTGAAAGTTGGGAGGTACTCACGAGGAAGACTTGACGTTGGGGATCCCCCAAATACCTGAATACCAGGCTGATGAAAGCAGCTGCAAGGCAGGCCAGTAGGTAGGTGGTAGATTTGGACAGCTCTCCCTGACGTGTAGGTCACAAGTTCACCACTATCACTCCAGTATGGTAGTCCAAATATAGCAAAATAATGGATGAGAGAATAAACCAGCAAAACTTAGGCTGAGAAGAATGGCGGAGGGCAAAAAAAAAAAGCTTGGGCCAGCCCAACAAGACAGAAATGGAGACCTGGAGGGGTCAAAAAGGTGGGGTCCACTCCTAGATAAGGAGCTTGCAGAAACTTGTCACTTGAAGAGGTGATGTGCAGATGATTCTTTCTGAAGGTCATTGATCACACACTTAACTTATTCAACTCACTTGTTTACAAACTAAAATGATACTCTCTTAAATAAATAGGTACCTACACCAATTTAGGATTTTTAAGAAGTAAGTTCCTAATTTTACATTACCTCTGAGTTTTAGAATAATAATAAATTATTGTAGGCTACTTAAGTTGAAGAACACGTGTTCTGTTTTTAAGAATATAAGTTGTAGAATATTGTTTTTTTTTTTAAAGATACCTAAGTAAGTTTTCAATTGCATGTATGTATTTTCAACAATGCACACAGAGTGAAATAGATCCTCACGAGCTCAAATAGAGCAATATTGCCATACATTCGGGAGGAGTCCGTCGTCACTAGCTGGGTGAGCACTGGAGGCGAGCGCTTTCGATGTATCATCATCAGGCCGTCGAGAGTATACCATAATAGTATCCTATAATACTGTAATAGTAGCATACTATAGTAGTATCCTCTCGACGGCCTGATGATGATACATCGAAAGCGCTCGACTCCAGTGCTCACCCAGCTAGTGACGACGGACTCCTCCCGAATGTATGGTAATATCACTGCTTACAGCAACGGAAATAACCCTTTAGATTTAATATCAAAGAGAGCAGTTCTTTCTAGTGCTTGTTCCGTATGGTTTACCATTCAACTTGACAACTTCAGCCCTCAATCTGAACATCCACCGTGGAGCATCAAATCCACGAACAAAACTAGCGACCTGGGCATGGACAGGGACATTAGGATCCAGTTCTCCGTAGGTATGCGGAAAGCTGACCAATGGCCGTCCGAGTCCGGGATGTGCGGTATGTCCGACATCTCCGGTCAAAATGTTTAAATATTTTCCGGACACGCCGGGCAGAACGCCCGGAATGGATACTATAAACCGTAGTTACATTTAGACTGTACAGAAGACAGAAGATCTTATATTATAGAATCTTTTCTGTTGAGGGGAGCACAGTAATGCGACTCCTCCCCCCAGGACAAATTTTCTTAGATTTTTGGTTTTTGTTTTTAGGAGCAATTTTCAGTTTGTTCTGCATTTAATCTATTATAAATTGATGTTTTTGGTTTATTATTCTGTGAATAATACACCTATGTATTCGCTCAGCAAAAAATGTTTATAACACCCCCTCAAAATTTTTTCTTTTCCGTTTCAAGGTGCGTAGATTCCAAAAATGCAATGTCCGCCCGCCGTCCGCCGTACGCCCTACGCCGTCCGCCGTACGCCCTACGCCGTCCGCCGTACGCCCTACGCCCTACGCCGTCCGCCGTACGCCCTACGCCGTCCACCGTATCACGTGTACCGGCCTCATTTTCGGTCTAAAAAAGTCGTTCTTTCGCACACATGCTCCATTTGGGCCCTAGTTCTGTCCTGAAACTTTTCAGCGCGATCGGAATATACCCAGGGGTGTTATGAGTGAAAATGTGTATAAAAATAGGTACTTTTGTGTTTTAGTAACATGTTAGTAAATGAGCTTTTGAGGTATCGCTTTCCATGTTTTTGGGGACGAGAAGACCGAATATGAAGTCGATTTTGACCAGAGTGGAAAATTGAGGTTGTAACAGATGTTCAGCTCCCAAAATTGATTTTTTATGAGTCAAAAACCTGCGAAATCGTCTGAAATCACCATCAACTTGTAGAATAACACTAGGAAAAGTGTCAACACGTGGATCAAGACGATTAAATGGTACTATCAATGATCAAAGATAATTTGAAAAAAAAAGAGCGTACTTAATTCAAGTTTTGGGGGCCAAAATTGGTGGAAACCATCAACATTAGCTACTTCAATTATTTTACATGAACGCAGCAATGAATGAACAGCCAGCATTTCTGTAGGTATGTCCAGTAGAATAATAAACCCATGTGACAAGGACTTTGCAGCGTTTTTCAACAATAAATGCGTTAACAAAATTATCCACGTAGGGTACATTTTCGTTTGTTTGTTGATGCTTATTTTTGCAGTCTCTTGCCTGTTTCATTAAGTTTCTTCTTGTCTATTTAATTAAAATGAATTACTTCAAAGAAACCTTAATATCCTTGGTGAGAGAGAAGGAAGAACTGCGGAACATCCGTCACCTGTCAAACTGAAGCAACGCATTCCGGTCTTCTGGAAAAGTGTCCCACGTGAACGCTCTTCCGCAATACCCTCCATCAGTTTTCCAGGTTTCTCGACCATTTCGTACTGTAAACAATCCGATCCATGTGAACCTAGCGTAATAGCAAGGAAGAAAACCAGTGGGAATACTTCCCCTGTTCCAGCTATATCCGAGCTGTATATCGTGAGGTCAAGTTCTGTAATCTTGCCGAGCCGTGGTTTGTTTTGATTTTGAGTTTGGTGGAGTTGATCTTGGTTTGTCGTAAGTATCCACGCAGCTTGAAAATAAAAACCTTCCATTTAAAGCCCCTGACGAGGGGTTCATGAAGAGGAAGGAAGACCTAGAAAAAACGCTGCAAAGTCCTTGTCACATGGGTTTATTATTCTATTATTTTATTGGTCTACAGAAATGCTGGCTTTTAGCGAATTTTCAAAGAAAATGAAGCTATTGCAATGGCTTCGAAATTTAAATAATATAAATTTTTGGAAATTTTCTTCATAGAAATCCGTTTCAGACCATTCTAAAACGATTCCTGAAATTTAACACTTTTTTATATGTATATATATATTTATATATATATGTGTCACTCCAGACGATAACTCTCGATAGAATTGAGATAAACAGCTCAAATTTGCACAAAAAATCTATCTTGGCAATCGAAAGGCTAAGTTCGAAGATGGGCGAAATTGGCCTACTCTAAGGAGGGTTTTGGCGCATTTAAAGTGCGCAAAAATTACCCAAAAATCCCCAAAATGTTATTTTCCAACAAGTGACCCCTCATTTTAAAGGTTTTTGCACGCTGAACACGATGGTGGAATCGGATTTTAGATATCTTGATCCGTTCTCAAATTAGAGCATTTAAAGTGCGCAAAAATTACCCAAAAATCCCCAAAATGTTACTTTCTAACAAGTGACCCCTCATTTTAAAGGTTTTTGCACGCTGAACACGATGGTGAAATCGGATTTTAGATATCTAAATCCGTTCTTAAATTAGAGCATTTAAAGTGCGCAAAAATTACCCAAAACTAGGATAATCTTTAAACTCTTACCCCCCCCCTCCCTACCCCCTTAGAGTGGTCAGATTGAAAAATGTGAGAAGTATTAATTGAAGACGAGAGTTCGAAGCAAAATAGGGGGAGGCAAACGATTAGTACAACTCCTTGAATTTCCCATTTGACATATAATTGTTATGATACCTTCATAGATAGACAAGTACCGGCCCACGTATTACTAGAAGGAAGACGAAAGAAAAAATCTATTTCAAATTATTCAATTTAGGTACTAACAGTAGGAGGAAGAAGTTTTCCTTTATTCAAAACCATAGCCATTAATTCGAATATTTCTTTGAAAATTCGCTCATTAAGTCATGCTGCATGACTGGTTTTTTTATTTATTGTTTCTTTCATGTAAAATAATTGAAATAGCTATTTCTGGTGGTTTCTACAAATTTTGGCCCCCAAAACTTGAATTAGGTACTATGCTCCTTTTTTTTCAAATTACCTTTGATCATTGATTGTACCATTTAATCGTCTTGATCCACGTGTTGACACTTATTCTAGTGTTATTATACAAATTGATGGTGATTTCAGACGATTTCCCAGGTTTTTGACTCATAAAAAATCAATTTTGGGAGCTGAACATCTGGCACAACCTCAATTTTCCACTCCTTGGTCAAAATCGACTTCATACTCGGTCTTCTCGTCCCCAAAAACATGGAAAATGATACCTCAAAAGCTCATTTTACTACTATGTTACTAAAACACAAAAAGTACCTATTTTTATACACATTTTCACTCATAACTCCCCTGGATATATTCCAATCGGACTGAAAAGTTTCGGGACACAACTAGGGCCCAAATGGAGCATGTATGCGAAAGAACGATTTTTTTATACCGAAAATAAAGCCTGTACACGTGATACGGCGGACGGACATTGCATTTTTGGAATCTACGCATCTTGAAACGGAAAAGAAAAAATTTTGAGGGGTGTTATAAAAATTTTTTGCTGAGTGAATACATAGGTGTATTATTCACAGAATAATAAACCAAAACAGGAAATGAGTAGAATGTTGAATTTCAGCCTCCACGAAAGAACCAAAGTTACTTACAGTTCAGTTAAACGCCATTGCCATCGTGAGAGTTTTTCGTACCCAGAGGCAAAGACAAGAGGCAAGCACATGAAAATTCTTGGTTCAAACAAAATAAACTCTTGCTAGATTATCTACCATGTAATTTAAAATAAATATGTACTAATGATGTTAAAAAATACGTCTCAGCCATCGAATAACCGAAATGGGAGTAGTTATTTCTTTTGAAATCTACAAATTTAGGTAGCCAAGTAGGTATCTAGATATATCCATTCCATGCCATGTATTGACATACCTAGAAATTTAAACACCGATTTTACATTTATTAGCACGCCTCTTAAGCTGGTCTTCAAATTTTTTCGACAATATTAAACAGGGGTAAAAAAATCCGCTTTCTCAAATCTGAACATTTCCTATTTTTTCCCCCCCGATATCCGTCTGGACGATTTTTTTGTCCTCTAAAGTTATAACAAGAACAAATTATTTAGGTAACTACGTGATGTGAATGAAATCAAACGTTTATAGTACGTGATGTAGAAATCTTCAGTACGAGATAAAGAACACGTAGGGTAGAGGACAGTAGCAGATAGACCGGGAAGCGTTGGTTGAAAAGGATTGGACACTGCATAGGGAATGGAAAAAGCTGTTCCTCTTCATCAGTGAATGAACGGTGAAAACAAACGCTCAGGTCGTTCCGCAGCACAGAACAGACACGACAACGCAACTAGCGGATTCTTCACGCAACAGCGTCGGGTTGTGCTGCCGGCCTTCTGAGGGCGACGCGAGCGGCAGACGTTGGCGAACGAATAAACCAACCGAGTAAAATAACGACGCAGTCCCCCCCGCAAGGTTTAGTAGTTCGCCCGCGTCAACGGCATTCAACTTGGTCCCGCGCGGTTCGTTCGCGTATTCGTCAGTCTACGCCGTTTCTGTGGTTTACATGCATCGCGAACTCTTTCTCTTGGAGACATTTCAACTGTATCATCTCCCAGTGCTGCTGTTACAATGGAAGTGTTGATCACCGAAGTACACAAACACAGCGTTTTGTGGGACAAGAGGGACAAAAACTATAAGAACAAGCACCACGTCGACCAGGCTTGGAAAACAGTAGCAAGAGAGACCGATCTTTCAAGTAAGGAACTTAGTTATCAACGGGATTCTCCATAATAAATTATACGGATGATATTAATCAAATTTAAGCTTGTCTCACGGAATTTGTACAGATCACATGACTGCTTTCTGTTCTACCATTGGTTTATATCATAACTGAGGGGGGTTGGGGGGGGGGGGGGGGCTGTGCCATGTTTCCTGCAATCTTGTATTTATCCATTAAATAAAAGATTACAGGAATAATGATTCTCTGATTTCATATTATGAATGAATTATTCTTGAGAAATTGACCGAGTGTGGTGATTGGTACGGTTGGTGTGGGTAGGTGAAGGATAGAAAGATAGAAAGGTGAAGGATAGAAAGATAGAGAGGTGGAGGATAGGAAGGAGGTGCTCCTTGGGAGTCTTTTGCTAACGCAGTGCGGTTATCACCACAGCAGGCGTCGGTTGGAAGAGGAGACTAGCACCCCACGGTTATCACCACAGCGAGTGCTAGAGGCAAGGGCGCCCCGCGGTTATCACCACAGCAGGCGCCGGGACGAAGGAGGCTAGCACCCCATGGTTATCACCACAGCAGGTCGTAGATAAGAAGGAGGCGTCCCATGGTTATCACCACAGCAGACCCTGGGAAGAAGGAGGCAAGCACCCCGCAGTTATCGCCACAGCAGGTGCTAGAGGAGAAGGAGGCTAGCACCCTGTGGTTATCACCACACCGAGTGCAGGGAAGGACAAGAGAGACAGAGAGAGAGAGAGAGGCAGTTGAGAGAGAGAAGTCGTAAGTTGGAGGTCAGGAGCTGGGCTTGCCGGGTGGTTTAAAAAGGTGCCTCCATTTCGCCCCCTGTCTGTCAATGGCCGTTGCGACCGTTGAGAAACGGTGGGGAGCTCGATGGAGGGGACCCTTCTCCTTTCCCCGAGGCGTCACTCAGCTCATCGTTCCCCTCGTTTATTTGGTTAAATCTTTACCTTATTACATAGGAGTGGTAGAAGTAGAATTTTGAGGGTTACCACAACACCAAGGTTCTTCTTTGTTCAAAAGTTCTAAATTTGATGGATTAGAGTTAGGATTCAAACACTGAACTTTCTGAAGAAGGGTATATACCGACATAAGCATGTCGTTATATATTATTTACAAATACGTGGTGGTCCCTATTTTGGAGTATGCCTCAACAGTCTGGTCACCAGGTTAAGCAACTCATAGATTAATACTATCCGGAGAAGGTGCAGCATAAATTCCTCCATTAGGTAGCAGTCAAGCTGGGAATTCCATCGTGCAGCGATGATTATCGAGACCCATCAGGTCTGGAATGATCATCAATAATTGCTGTCAACGGTAAGGAGAAGAGATGTGGCCGATCTCGCAACGCTGCATAAGCTGTTGAATGACCATAACGTTTGCCATGGGTGCTCTCAGAAGGTTTGCTCCAGAGCGTTTGAGTTCATGAACTAATCGCTCTGCACAGGCCTTAGCGGGCTGAGAAGCGTTCCAGCTAGGTTAAGTTCACACCCGAGTTCTTGAACCGGCATTTGAACTTCTTGCTCCAAACGGAGGGCAGAGTTGTGAACTTAAAACTCGAAGATTACGTCGCTGATGTGTATAACCACCCCAACATTTTCATGTACCTGGTCTTCTCGGGCGAATAAAAATTATTGTCGCTTTCATTTTGTTATAGCCTTTTATTAGGAAGGTTTCTAGTCCAGGCGTTCCAGTGGTTCAGTTCATAAACCGAAAAATTCACGAACTCAGCCCCACCACTTGTCCATTCTCGCAGTGAACTAGTACAGGTTATATTCACGGCGCTGGAACAAACCTAGAGATTCGACTACGTTCCCAGGTTGGCTGGCCGATCGTCACCTTTTAATAATTCATAGACATCTATAGAATTACGGGATGTACAACATTTTGACAAAAAGCATTTAGGTATATTATTTTATTTTTCATTTTACTTGTTAATTTAAAATTAATTCGCCATGTTCGCATGAATACATGTGCCAAAAGAAACACAGTTCAATTTGAAAATTGGAAATTGGCCGATCGGTTACTGAGTGAATGCGAAAATCAATTTTGGCATCTTCCCTCTCTCTCTCATACTTGCCGTCCTCGTTAGCCTTAAAGACAATCATTAAATCCTCCCCTGTGTCATTTTCCTAATTTGATTCAAGTAGTTCAGCCTTTGTTTTTCTGTTTATGTCTTCTTACGTAAGACTCTTTGTCTATATTTATCTTCTTACGTAGATTTATTTTTCTGTCTAATATTTATTTACCTAACTCTACTGAGTAATTTTTCACTTTGTAAAATGGGCGTGCCCGTATTTATAAAATAAATAAATATATATATAGGTACTATTGTGTTGTCTATTTTAGACTTTGGCCCTGAATATGTTATCTCACTTGCAGTTTGTATTTGAGCGTTTATTTAGGGGTGGGGTGGGGGGGGGGGGGGGCTAGTAGTCCAACCTAACAAATGGGTATTTTTTATTCAGGAACCCACTGAATATGGTATATTATTTGTGATATGCGTGAAAACTTCCTATAAGACCGTGAATGTTCTGGTAGGTAATAGATAGAACTGACCACCCTGTATAACTCAAACCCATCTGTCTAACAGTAGGTTATCCAGGCTGCAAGTAATATAGCCATTTCTGTTTTCAGAGGAGGAGGCGAGAAACAAATGGAAGAATCTGAGAGACACATTTATGAAAGAGTTGAGAAAAATCGAGAAGCCCGCGTCTGACGATTCTGTTGACTCGAACACAGGGGTTTACACGGGCAAGTGGATGTATTTCGATTTGATGACGTTCTTAACATCAACGCACCTGCACCGCCCGACGGAAAGAAAGGTTTTCCCCGCAACTCCCGATGCGCGTTTGGAGTTCATAGACGCATCTCAACTGATGCAAAACTCCATAACTGGCGACGAGGTCGACCTGAAGGAAGAATTCGACGAGGATACCGCAACCGCGACGTCCCATGTCCGCGGTCCACCAGCCAAAAGGCCCAGGCAAATGGAGCAGGACAGATCGAGTTGCTCGATCGAGCAGGAGGATGCTGATCTGAATTTCTTCAAGTCACTGATCCCATGCATGAGAAAACTTAGTGACGTTCAAAAATTGAGAGTGAGGAGTGAATTTCACAGTGTTTTAATCAGAGAATTATCAGTAAATAATACCGAATAAAACTCCTACGCTCGCAAACCCCGTATTCATCCTTCACTTGTTGAATCCATACCTATCCTACGGTGTAATAACGGGAGTGCTGGTTTCTCAAAGCTTGGGAAAATTCACAAAATTTTAAAAACCGTCCTTTCACCAACTCGAAACTCATTTAAAGATTGAAATTGGCAACATAATGACTAACGACAGACCACAATAAAAATCTCATTTTCTTCGTTCAAAATGGAGTTAGCAATAAATTCACAGTTTCGTTTTTTCCGAAGAAATGAGCATAAAATATGAGCACAAAATGTGCAGTTTTGAGAAAACGATGTTGAAATTTGCATGCATCATTCAAAAACACTCACTCGTGGCTTCTCTAGCTCTTCGGAAATTCAAGTAGGTTCTCTTATGAAATACGTTTGACTGACAATTTTATGTACCTACTTCGTAAATTCGCTTGTATGTTCAAGTTGGGTGACAGGAAGTTTCTAAAACACGGATATATGGGTCTGGAGTGGACACACAAATATTTGTTGTTGTAGCGAAATGGTGTATCCGATTTCGATATCCTGATTTGTAGGCCTTCCGAATTTTCTGTATAGTTGTTGGTGCCTACACGACGTCAGGGCCGCAAGAGCCAAAAAAAAAAAAACACCGGTAATAACAGGTCTTGCGGCACATGGACTGCCAGGGATCGCTATATAGGTTTTGGTAGTACGACGGCGCAGGTCGGTGCCGCAAAAGCCACAAGCAGCTAATTTGGGATAGGTAGACTTTGAATTCGTTTTACTGGAGATACGTGAGGCTGATGATCAGCAGTCCCACTAGTACATAGGTGTATGTATGGTAGATACTTTAGACGTAGATTTTATTCAGGTTTCAACGCCTTACTATTATTTCCTCTAAACGTCTGAACTTCGCTCTGTGTACTAGATCGATATTTTGGTTTATTATTTTCAATAATGAACCATTGGAATCGAGCATGAAAAAAACAATTCTAACCCCGCCCTCAAATTTTAATGGTTTACGTTTCAAGGTATGTAGAATCCGAAAATGCAATAAAAAAAGTCTGTCTGTCCGCCGTACGCCGTACTGGCCACTTTACTTAGTTACCATGAAACAAAATTGATGAAATTCGGGTTATAGGTTCCGTTCGGGGTCTAGCTGGTCCTCGAAGCTCGGCGTTACTGTCAGTCATCTCTAAGGGGTTAAAAATAGGAGTTGAAATTTTCAGAACGCCGTGTCTCGAAAACTTTCGATAGAAACGTATGGTTTTTTCAATGTTATTAAATTTGCCTTGAGCTAAACAATTTTTTGAGAGCACCCGGAGCATTTTACGTCCAGCCGTTCGTGTGCACCAAAAAGCTTAGTCAACACGATCGTGAATCAAACGGTATTAGTCCGGCCCGGATATCATCACTATGGAGCACCTGATTATAATCAAGGATGGCTGTATGAAGTCGAGTTAGTTGTTCTGCGATATTATTTCATTTGAAAAGTGATGGACTATTGGATTTTGTTGGTAGGTACTTCTGAAACTTGAACAAACGTTGAAGTACCTATTATTGATAGGTAAATTATTACACAACGGCAAATTATTACACAACGGTAAATTATTACACAACGGTTCATCTACCGAGAAGGGCTGGATTTTGTTGATCGGTACTTTTACAACTTGTTGAAGTATTATTGATCTCCAGGACGCCGTTATCTCGAATTTGTTTACGGTTTTAAATTGTTCTCGAACTTGGGAGTTTTTTAAGACCAACCGGAGCAATGTACGTCCAGTCGTTCGTTCACAGTGGCCCAGAAGTTGGCACCGACAGGCATTTTCAACAGCACGGTGAATGAAATTGTATATATTCAGCCCAAATATCATCACTAGGGATGCGATAACAATCGGGAATTGGCGCGATATAATCATTGCTAGGGAACACCTGATTATATTCACGGAGTATGAAGTCGAGGAGTTTGTCGATAGTTAATGAAACTTGAAGGGTATTGATGGGTATATTATTACACAATGGTAAATTATTGCACAACGGTAAATTATTACACAACGGTTCATTGTACCATCTACGTAGAAGGGGCTGTTAGTAGGTACGTTTGCAACTTTTTCACTCAACATCAACAATTTCCCTTCAGAACTTAATTATTTGCGTTTCTTTTTGCCGTTCTAGTTACTGCTTGCCATCGACAGAATTATTTTAGCAACATTTAACTCGTGATTTAGGTAGGTACCTAGTAACGAGTACGGGGTTAGGTACTAACCTACGGAGGTTCTGCGATCTACATTATATGTATAGAATAGTACATATTATATTATATAGATGGGTTATCTATACAGAGAGCTGTGATCTGTAACAGAAGGGTATTCTGTACAAAATAATAAACCGTTGTGCAGGGATTTGCAGCGTTTTTCGTTTGTTACTGAGAGAAATATGGACTGTATAATAACTCCTTGAATATGGAATAGCTCGAGAACTAGGGCCATCTAAATTACAAGGAAGTGCGATGTCGGTACAAAGGAGACTGCAAGAGGAAGGAGAAACTTTCTAATCGAAGGAGGAAAAATTCAAGCGGACATAGATTTGAGCTCGAGGCCGCAGCTATGCGCATTTCCTTTCCAGAAATAGTAGCGGTTACCCTCTGATATCCCACCCGCGACATCGGATCTTTATGACTCCCATTTGACTTCGCCTTTTCGGCCTCCAAGCTGCCGCCTCAAAGCCCTTCCCCACGCTGAGCCACAACGGAACTGTTATTCATTTTGACAAAATACGAATCTCGAATTACCACTGTTACCGTACACCGCTCTTTATTGGCGAGGATTGTGTATTCACGTTTGGAACCGATGGCTGCGTTGCAATTTATTAAAAATCCAGTAGGGTCCCGCAAATCCGGACAAGATGAAACACAAACTTATCACACAACGGTTTATTATTTACCTTATGCTTCATGAATAACTACAAATAATTAGTCATTGAATTATCGAATCCCGCGCATTTGTATGAAACTTTAATTCCCGGGCCGGCTGCAGTAGGTACTCCATTTAGGGCTTTCCAGGGGGGGAGTTCGAGGGTATCGACCACAGAAAACAGTGATCTACGCAGATGGGGCATCTATACAGGTAAATAAATAAACCGTTGTGTAACAATTTGCAGCGCTTTTCTCAGTCAAATCGAAAAAGGACGAAAAGTGCCTACCTTGGTTTAAAAAAATATCGATTTCATAAAACCATTTTTCGTGTGTCAAATATTGCATATAATTGGTAAAATTTGCTTCTAAAAAAATTAAAAAACCGAAAAATTGTGGTGCATATTTTGATGAATTTTATCAACATAAGTAACCCAAAATATTAGGTACAATACCGACCAACAAACTGGTTATTCAGTTATTATAATAATTCGGTAGAGGTTTCAAAACGAAATAATTTGGTTGATGAGCAAAAAGGTTGTTACCAAAGGGTTTTAACCAGTGTTTTTGGTCATATTTCCGAAATTCCAGCGGTCCGAAACGTACCAAGGTAATCATTAGAAAACTCAATTATTCTTGGAGCATTCCGAAATTCATTTTACCCCCCAATAAAATCGAAATGGACAGGAACATGGTAGGTACGATGAAAGCAACTTCATAAAACAATTTTTTGCGGGTAAATAATTTAGTAAAATAATACTTCGGTGGCGGTTTCAAACGGGATAATTTGGTTAATGCGCAAAAATGTTGTTCGCCAAGGGTTTTAACCAAGGTTTTCGAGGTCTCCAACCGACTGCAATCTTTACTTATAGCAGTCAACTGCCGCCAACATGAAATTATTATAACCCACATTAAAACTCGTGACCCTTTCTTACGTCCAACAAGTGGGTAATACCGTCACAGAGGTTGGTAAAGTGGGTTCCCACTCACAATGTGTTTGCCGGCGGGGGATTGAAATTTATTTACCTCCGGGGCCGCAGAAGGCGACACGTGTCCCGCTTGTTACACACGTGACCTCCTCCACGTGGCGCCTGAGTCCTTGAAGGTGTGTTTTTCTTTCTTCTTACGGTCGTCGGAGGTATAGCATTACGAATAATGATCGACCAAGCTCTAGTGAATCAGACTAATGCTCGGCAGGCTTCATCAATGGGAATGAACATGATGTTCTACAGCGAGCGGTGATTTAAAAATTAGTCCAAATTTAAATTAGCATGGTTTCTTCAGATGTTGGTTGTGGTTATCCCTCCCCCAAAGTGATCATTCGTTTTTGTCAATGGGCGATTTTCGTGGGTTACAAATTCTCCTTTTTTGGACAAATTCCGTTCAATAATGGAAATTAACACTTACTGACCAAATAATGAAGTGTTTATGTAGGAAAGTCTTGGCAGAAAACGAGTGTGAAATTTGAATTTCTGAGTTCCCGCCAGAAATGATATCAGGTGCATTGCCTAGTAGTTCAACTCAAACCAAATCCCGCTTAGAGCGCTAGTGCATAATTTTAAACGATCTACGGAACCGCAACGGATGGATGGAACCGCAAATGTATAAATCAATTTGAAAAACAGCTCAAAATCAAACCAAGGAAATGAATGAATGAATGAATTTATTTCCATAAGGAATAGACACATTCCAAATTGTTTGTATAATAAGAGAGAAAAAAAATATATAACCAAGTTGTATACTTATACATATATATATATATATAAAAGAGCTCAGACAGCTAAGTTGAAAATTTACAAGTACAGTGTCAAGTACCTCTCTTCAGTAGTGAGCATCATTAATGTAAATTGCTAGGAGTGCCTCTGTCTACTTGCCTGTTCCACTCAACTCGACATGTAAGTCAATATATTAGGCCTATTATAATGTTAACCAAAACTCCATGTAATAGAATAAAACCCTAATAATAGTATTATTTTAAATACAGTAGGTAAAATTCAATTTTGACCAATTTTTTTCCACATTTTAGTATGAAACAGTTGTTATCAATTTATGTTCATCTTTTTGCTTTCAAAACATATCCCTCAAGATTCAGTAGTAGTATCCGTTTTGTTTTATTTTTGTAGATTTCCTTGATAATGATGAAACAAATCATCGAAACGTCGGAATAAAGCATTATTCAATTCAACCTGACCGCGCCTCGATATCCAAGCAACTTACAACAAAATCCGAGTACTCAATTTCTCAAGAACTAATGGCCCGATTCTGATGAAATTTTCAGGAACAATTTGATTGTGTACCTTGTAGGAACAATTATATGTAGAATTCTTGAATCCACCCTAATCTGTAATGATTGGTTATTCATCGTGCCTATGTATTCCTCGTTCGCATCGCTAGCGATAGGAGGAAGCCTGGCAGAAGAGATTTTTAGGCTGGGCCCCTCAGAAGAAGTCGAGGCATGTTTTCGTTTTTACACTTTTTAGACAATTTTCATTATTTTAACGGGGAAAAGCGGATTTCCCTATTTTCGACCAAACTGAACATGAATTCATCGAAGAAAAAAAGAAGAAAAAAAAAGAAAATTAAATTTCAGCTCCATCAGGTAGTTGAGTATGTGTGTGCGTGCGTCTGTGTGTGTACGCATTTCTGCGAACTTCCGTAACTCATGACCCAATCGTCCAAATTGGTTGAAATTTTGAATGATGTTGGGGATTAGGTCCTAGTTGGTACCACATAAATTTCGTCGCATTCGGACCAGAAGTAGCGACTGCGCATGCACAAACGTGAAAACATTTGAACCGCCATAAACCGCACCCCAATAGTTTAAATTGGCTCAAATGTTGAAGGTAGTTCGGGGTTAGATCCCACATTGTCCTAGATGAATTTCGTCGCAGTCGTATCAGCAGTAGCGTCTGCGCATGCGCAATCTTTAAAACCGTTGACCCGCCATAATCCGCAACGCAATGGTCCAAACTAACCATCATCTGGTCCAATAGTCTTTAGTGTTCCATATTATATTATGTATTTAGATCATTGTTCAAACCTTGTTAATACGGGGAATCTCGCTTCAATTTCCTCACTGGCCCAGGCTGTTAATTGAAAAAATCCTCTGATTCGAACTATACTAGAAAATTCTCGAAAAAATACTACCTATTGTGAACACGGACAACTAATTGCACCCATAGAACTAAGGACGAGCTACGCAGTCTATGGATTACTCTAGACCATGCGTTTTTCAGTCAAATCAAAACGGGCACGAAAAGTATTTTTGTACAAGGAAATAGATTTCACAAAACTATTTTTAGTTGGGGAAATTTAGAAATGGTAAAAATGCCTTGGGGAAAAAAACTATAGGTTATTGTATGTTACTGACGATGGTTTGATCACCGAAACCGGTATAACAGTGTTTTTCGCATTTTTTCGTGTATTAGTGGAAATAGACTATTTTTTCAATAACTCCGTTTTTCTTTATCACTATAGGTAATTGCTATAAGATCAGCCATAAATATGTTATGATTCGAAAATTTGCTCATTAATGCTTATGATGCACCTACGACATTTTTAACATGAATAGCTTACTGGAATTGCTATGGTAATTCGAGTGGAGAGGAATATAGGTTAATGTTGTTATGGATATGCGGATCGTGATGAGGCGCTTTAATTGTTTGTTCATCAGAACGAGGTGAACTCGCCGATTACAGGCAGATAGGATGTTATGTTTACAACTTTCGAAATCGATTATGAAACCTCTCATTTGGGCAGTTAATGATCGATTGTTAAGGTAATCGATATTAGAGCTGTGGAATAGTGGTGAGGGGAAGGGGGGAGGGTGTTAGATACAACGGAGGAGGCGTTCATTCATCAAAGGGGCCTCCCAAGGTATGAATGAGCGGGAAGGGGGAGGGGGTACAGTCCGCGACTCCTGGCGAACACCGGCGGTCTGCATTCCTGCGAAGTCCCCCCCCCCCCTTCACCATGGCACGACCGCTCTCCAGGAATCGGCGGCGGGGAAGCGGGTGGCGAGGGAGGGGAAATGGAGGGGTAAAGAGGACTTTAAACTTGGCGAGGGAGTGTGAAAGGCCTCGGGCTGAGAGACTCTCGTTGAGAGCGGGAGGTCTGCATTCCTGTCCAAGTCCTCCTCCAGGGATCGGCGCGGTGGTGGCTGGGCGGGAGGAGGGGAGAGGACTTTTTTTTTTTTTTTCAAGTCGGTGGGGAAGCGAGGGGCGGCGTTCCTGGGCATTCTCAAGGGCAGCCAGGAATCGCGAGATGGAGAGGGTGGGACCACCTAATTTGCAGGTCAGCCTTATCACATAATAAAAATACGCGGTCACGGAAACTGCACATGCGGTCACGACGAAACTCGGGTGGTATTGTTTACTCATGTGACCGCACAACCCCTGAAAATTTCATCGCAATCGGTTAATCCCTACTGGTACTTTACCTTGTACCTAAAATTTAAAAAGTTGCGGTCACAGAAACTAATAATGCGGTCACGCTGAAAGGTGTGGGCTGTTCTCGATACATTTTTTCTTCCGGTGGAGACGGGATCGGTTTGGGGAAGCCTAATCGACATCCCTTC
This sequence comes from Leptopterna dolabrata, assembly GCA_954871275.1. NCBI lineage: Eukaryota > Metazoa > Arthropoda > Insecta > Hemiptera > Miridae > Leptopterna > Leptopterna dolabrata. The sequence goes on along the minus strand of OX940984.1, from coordinate 9,312,842 downwards.
TTAACAGGTGATAATCTCACTGGTCTAGGAGGGGGACTCAAGAGGATCCACCCCCACTGTCACACTGTCACATGGTAGGAGAGCGTGGTTTGGTAGGATGCGCTGAGCACTTCACCATACTCCATCCACTTTTTGTGGGCTTCCCAGAAGGAATCCTTAACTAACAACCTCAATTCAATTCAATTTTTTATTCAGCAAATACTTTATCCAACAAATATAATGATTTTTAGAGAGTCTATATACATAATACAAGATCTAAACTTATGTTGGTTTATGAGCCTAAGGTCAATGACCCGTCCAGGCTCGTCTCTTCCACCACTATTTATTACTGCGTATGTATGTACCAGCAGTTTCATTGACAAAACACACCTTAAGTGTTTGGAGAATGAGTTAGATTGATCAAGAACCAACAGTATTTACAGGCTATTCCTAAGTAGTTAGTAAATACACTTAATGCTACGAAGGCTGATTTGTATGTTTATCCTAATTTAAACTTATTTATAACAACACGTTCGTTATTTTCAAGCTCAAAATATTCTAGAACTAGTTTTTTAAATTTTTCTGTTGATGTTGAAGTCTTGGTTAGGAGCGGCAACTGTTCAAATAGGGCTGGAGCTAGCCATGGAAATTGTCGAGTGTAGAAATCATTATGTGCCTGTGGTATCTGGAGGACATAGTTGGGATTTGTTCGCGTCGGTCTAATCACCGCTTGCTTAGTAAATAAATGCAGGTGTTTATACACATATAAAACAGTTCTGTGAATACTAGCCATTCTGGGAGTGAGAACACCGAAGTGTTTGTATAGGTAACTAGTTGAAGTACGTTTATTGGAATTCGTTGCAATTCTCAAAACTGTATTCATTGCTATGTTTATACTATTAAAGGTTGACGCATAAGTACCTCCCCAGACGATGATACCATAAGTTAAAATACTATATACATGAGCATAATACACCATTTTAAGGTTTTCTTTCGTTAGCCAACTTCGTAGCATCAGAAAGTAGTGCATGGATTTCCTGATTTTATTCACTAATTCAGCTACATGATCCTTCCACTTGAGATGCTGATCCACGTGCACTCCTAGGTATTTTATTGTATTCAGCCTTTCTATTTCCATGCAGCTGCAAAAATTTCTTACTACGCCACAGTTTTCCTTATGCACTTTGAGTTTAGGGTCAATTGGAAGTCCTGTTTTGTTTATTGCGAATGTATTTGGTTTTCGAAAGGTTCATGGTGAGACTATTTGTGCTAAACCATTTGGCTACTTCATAGACAGTCATTTCTGCGATAGAATGCGCAAGCTCCCAGGAGTTCTCATTTATCACAATAGCTATATCATCAGCAAAAGCTACAAATTTCCATCTCAAGTTCATAGTAAAAAGGTCATTTATATTGTTATAGTTTTTATCGTTAGTCTAAATTCATACACCAATTCGAACACCGAACTGAACTTTTTAACCTGACCCTTCAGGTTTTTGCGATGGGACCCCCCGCCGAAAAGCGACAGGAAAAAGTGAGACCAAATAGTGAGACAAAAGTAGCGCGTATTTTAACGATGATTTTCACGTACAACCGAGTAGTTGTTAGGGAAATGAAACTTCTTTCAATTTCATCGGACAAAAATCGTTTTCCATTCGTTGGAAAGCTCTTGATTTATCACGAATGTATTTCGTATTTGTTCTTGGTATTTATTTCCTAGTTTCATACTATAACTATATAAATGAATGTTATAAATGGATAGTAAAAAATGACGCTTGTTTGGTAGTCACTTGGTTATAGATACAAAGCGGTTTACTCGATCAATATAACGATAGCAATAGTAGTTGGGTACCTACATTTATATAATACAGCGAGGGGGACAAAAACCTGAAGGGTCAGGTACACCACATTTTAGCCGTCAGGCTTTAAGCGGAAGTCATCCTGGGGTGCAGGGGGCGAAGCCCCCGCCGAGCGGGCAGCGCCGAGTTATTCATAAACATCTAAACAACTAACATATGCAACGAAGGAACTCAAACAACTAATGCAGTAACCTCACAATATGTATCAGAAACAAAATTGGGCCAAGGACAGAGCCTTGCGGTACCCCAAAGCAGATTTTTTGTAGATTGCTATCGATATCCTGAATTTCCACATATTGCTGCCTATCTGTGAGGTATGATTCGAACCATCTAACTGCAGATTTATCAAGTCCAATTCTTTCAAGCTTAAGGACTAATCTCGATGTTTCTATTGAGTCAAACGCTTTGGTAAGATCAATGAATATTGATATTATTTTGCCTCCTTCGTGGAGCCCCTTTGTTATTTCTTGTCCCTTTGATAATACATACATCTATTGGCTTCCCCACCCCCTTTCCCCCCTTTAGAGTGTCAGTATAATTAAAATATACTGAGCTCATTAGAAGGCGATTGATGCCATGTCCCAATTGACAAGTCCCAATAGTTGTTCTATCACAACGATGGAGGTTGATCACCTAGAGCCTAGAGGTTGCCCAGATGAGCACAATTCACTGGACAACAACCTCTGACAACATTATCCGCCAATACTCGTATGTAGGAGCTTTGTTCTCCACCTGTAAATATTATTGAGGTAGGACCATAACGAAGGAGTCACCTTGAAGTTGTTCAGATGTCTTTTCCTGAACCAGAACTTCATACTACTTTTCATTCCCCCTTTTCCCTCTCATACTTCTGCTACCCAGAAGTATGTCATGTGGGGAGGAGTGTAACAGTGTGGGCTGTTCTCGATACATTTTTTCTTCTGGTGGAGACGGGATCGGTTTGGGGAAGCCTAATCGATATCCCTTCTAACCGGTGATAATCTCGCTGGCCTAGGAGGGGGACTCTCGAGGGTCCACCCCCACTGTTACACTCTGTTACAAGCCAGAAACCATACCACTTTTTGTAAAATTATACAATTTTTTAGTGATTTTAGCCGTTCATACCGATTTTTGACACCTATACAGTCTAATTTGACCCACTAGTTTTTGAGAAAAATATTATTATCATAAAAAAAACAGTCCCTCTGTCGAGAATCACCATCGCACACAACGCCAGGTGAACTAATATTGATTTTAGCAATTCATCGAATTTCATCAGACACCTTTTGTAGTAAGGCATCTTACAATGTGGAATAATCAGACAAAAAATAAACCTTGGTAGTAAGCTGAGGGTTTTTTTTTTAATTATTCCACTGATTTTAGCTCTTAATACCAATTTCTGACGCCAAATAATTCAAATTTACCCCTATTCTGAATAGTCTAGTTATGTTTTAAAAATTTGCGTTTTTTTAGCGAATTTTCAGGGTAAATACGCTATTGCAAGGGTTAATGATTCCTTGAAAGGAAGGCGTAAACGACCGTTAGTGATCTTGAAAACAGCAATTAATAGTTCGGACATATGGAGAGTTCTTACAAACAAATGATTTCACCGAATATCAAACACGACTGTCTTCCACCCAAGTAGGTAGAGTTTGTAATCAACTTGACCTGTACTTTTTTGAACAATTCATGTTGACGTGTACCAGTAATAAATTTCTGTCGAGCGCTTTCCTTACATTTCACTTGTGCGCTTTTACTTACAATCGGCCCGTGCGCATTCCTTACAAAATCTACGTACCTTGAAACGTAAACCATCAAATTTTGAGGGGGGTTAGAATTTGTTTTTTTCATGCTCGATTCCAAAGGTTCATTATTGAAAATAATAAACAAAAACCGGTAATTTTTGCTCACACTCACTTTTTTGATCACAGTCGGAAAGTACCCAACTTGTACGGCTTTAGACGAGAAATTGAGAATGGGGGGGGGGGGGGGGGGGGGCTGAAGAAAAAGTAAAATATATCAGCTAACGCAAGATTTTGCTTCCGATTCTGCAAGGCAGCGGAAGCTTTGTTTTCACTTTCGAAATGAAAATTTTTTTTGTGCTCCGAAATCAAAATTTTCACTTGCATTTTGCGTTTCAGGGACTCCTGAACAAATTTGGTTTCGTGTCTGTCTGTCGGTCTTTCTGTCCACATTTCCTTGCCACAGCCATAACTTCCACAATTTTGATCCGATTTCAATCAAATTTTCAGGAATTTTGTGGGTTTAGTGCTAGATGGTCCCCTATCAGTTTCATCATGATCAAATCAACGGTAGCCTCTGCGCAGGCGCTAACGAGATTTTCTTGTTACGGTCATAACTCCATCAATTTTGAACGGATTTTGGTCAGACTTTCAGGGATGATGCGGGTAAGGTCGCTTGAGGTCCCATACGACATTCATCATGATTTAAACAGCGGTGGCAGTCGCACGTGGCACTGCGTACATTCCAAACGTCGACCATTCCAGACCATAGAAATATAAACCTGGAAGGGCCTCTGCGTTGACGAATGAAATGACGGGCTCCGCACCCTGCTCAGCTGATGTGCTAAATTCTCTCCTGTCCACCCTAGGAAGTTGAAATTTGATAGGGACTCTTTGCGTTCTCAGTTCTATGTGGACTAATTACTTTATCTTAGAGCATGGATACTAACTTCGAATTAGGTTACCTTATTATTAAATAACAGTTAAGTAATTCCGTTAATTACTCTGGATCTTTATGTTAATTAATCCGTTAATGAACATGAAACTTTATGTATGAAAATTTAATGGTGACATATTGTGAAGGCCACGAAGAAGCTTCTGTGCCATGTCCTTGGCAGTGTATTTTTTTCCTCTCCTGTTTTCTTTAGTTTCAACGGATTTATTTTCATTTTTCCGGCAAACAACGAGTTTTTAAGAAGGCGTACGTGTTCTCCGGAAATCGGCCTTTCTATCCACTTGACCCGCCCAGTTTATTTATGTAGCCAATTTCTTTTCCTTGCCCCATTAACCGTTTTTCCTCGGGAACCTCTCGTTGGTGTGAAGACCCCATCTATTCCGGGTTCAAGACTCCGTGCCCAATAAAAATGAGAGGACGATAAAGGCTGAACCATCGGGGTGAACATACACCTCTTTTCTTCCCGTTCATTTGTGGTTACCCAATTTTGGGTCTCACAATTTTGGTTTATTATTTTCGATAAGAACCTTTGGAATCGAGTATGAAACATTTTGTTGGTCCGCGAAGCTCGGCGCTACTGCCAGTCATCTCGAAGGGGTGAAAAATAGGGGTTAAAATTTTAAGAACGCCGTAGCTCGAAAACTTTCGATAGAAGGGTATGGGTTTTTTTACGTTTTTAAATTGATCTTGAACTAAAGAACTTTTTGAGACCACCCAGAGCATTTGACGACCAGACGTTCGTTTGCACCAAAAAGCTTCGTCAACATGATAGTGAATCAAACGGTATAAATCCGGCCCAGATATCATCGCTAGCGGCATCTGATTATAATCACGGATGGCTGTGTGAACTCGAGTTGGTTGTTCTGTGATATTATTCCATTTGAAAAATGAAGGCTGTTTTGGATTTTGTAGATCGGTACTTTTGCAACTTGACCAAACTTTGAAGTATTATTGGATAAATTATTACACAACGGTTGATTATACTATCTACGCAGAAGGGGCATCTTTACAGGTAAATAATAAAGCGTTGTGATTATTCCATTTCCGGATTCTAAGAACCTTGAAACGGAAACTATCAAATTTTGAGAGGAGAGGAGAGGGTTAAATTTTTTTTTTTTTTCATGCTCGATTGCAAAACTGCATCACTGAAAATAATAAATCAAAATACGACACACAGTTTGCTTTTATCATCGGGTTTGCGGGTGTTTGACTTGTCTTAGACCAAAACCTCATTATAACGACGAAGCCCTGTTCACAAATATGGGTAGGAGCGAAGTCGTGAATACGAGAGAGGTGCAGCTGGTTCAGAGAGAGGCTGAGTCGCATATGGGAGGAGAGAGGCTTCCGAGAAGATTCAACCTGCCCGCCTTCTGAATCACCTTTGGAGAATTTGGTTTCCTCCTCGAACTCCATTCTCGCCTTCTTCTCGGAAGTTGTGGCTACGCCCGACTGAGTCAAATTCAAATCTCTACGCAATATTTTGGCGAAAACCAAACCAAGGCGTGTCGCTATTAAAATAACTTGTACGTCGGAGTAGGTACCTAATCATCCTATTTAACAATAAGTAGTACGGTACCGGTCCAATATGCTATGTACCGACTTTTCGGTGGTCCATATATATGCTATATTCCGACTAGTCATTTTATCTACTTGAAATAGCTTATCTGTCAAACTTCACTCCAAATTGAAGTTGGTGATTTTCAAATTCACTGCACGAGTTTCGTGTTCTTCATGTCATCAAAGAATGTGTCTGTCGTGGTTCCCCTCAAATCTCTACATTAACCACTCCTATGTAATATAGAAAGATTTAACTGAATAAACGAAGGGAAAGACGAGCCGGGCCCCTTCCATCAACCGCCATCGCTCCTGAACGGTCATAACGGCCGTTTGTGGACGGGGGACGTTGTGGAAACGGGCCTATATAAGCAGACCTTCTGGGTCAGCTCGTCATTCTACCTATCGACCCTCGACTTGCGACTTCTCTCTCACCCTCTCTCTTCTACCTTTCCTTGCACTCACTGCGGTGAAAACCCCGCCAGGTGCTCTCCTCCTTCCTGGTATCTGGTGTGGTGAAAACCGCGGGATATCTCCTCCTCCTCTGTGGTGAAAACCGCGGGTTGCTCGCATCCACCTTCCAGGTGTCTGCTGTGGTGAAAACCGTAGGACGCCTCCTTCTACTCTAACACCTGCTGTGGTGAAAACCACGGGGTGATAGCCTCCATCTTCCCAGTGTCTACTGCGGTGAAAACCGCGGGACACCATCCTCTCCTCTGGTACCTGCTGTGGTGAAAACCACGGGGTAATAGCCTCCACATCCCAGGCGCCTGCTGTGGTGGAAACCGCGGGGTAATAGCCTCCACATCCCAGGCACCTGCTGTGGTGAAAACCGCGGGGCGTATAGCAAAAGACTCCTACGGAGCACATCCTTCCTCATCCAACCTTCCACCTCGTCATAACCTATCCTCATCCAACTTACTCGCCATGTCTTAAGCCGACCATACAGGCTCACGACAGTGTCGGATGTGTTTTCTTGTGGATCGATAGAGCATCAGCATTCCTCTTCCAGTTTCCGTTTCAAGAAACTAAGGCTATCCACACCGTTAATTTTTGTGCCATACCTATTTATTACCCTCCACAGACACTCGATGGTTTGGGTTTGTGCTCGGGGTCAACTCAGAGTGGTTTACAGATTTGCGGATTAATCAATGACTGCTGAGGGTACTGTAGGGGCTCGCCACGTATCCGAAAATATTTGTTGGGTTTTCTCATAAAATAAAACGTCTGACACCCTTTTTCAAAACAATGTAAGTATACAGATTTTATCACATTCCCATCACTATCACGTTTCCGACTAGCTTTTGAATATTCCTTCAGTTCATCTCAACAATGTTTACCACTTCTCATGTTATCACAGTTTCGTATTTCATCCGGCACCACTCCTTTTTCTTTTAAATATCATACACGTTTCGTCACTGCCGTGGTACCCCCAGAGTGGTGGAACCGGTCTGGTAATACCCGACGTGGTGGAACCGTCTGGACACAACCCCTAGCGTTTCTTCCTTTCAAACGCTACCTATCCAACGTTAAATATTCACACCTCAACCTCACCTATCCAAGCCAACCCTCATTCTTCTATCACCACAGTCACTATACACAATTTTTCTATTCAACCGTCCTAAACTCATATTACAGTTACAGTTACTCACAAATTACAAGAAAATATCACAGGAACAAACCACCGACACGAGCCGCGTTATAATGTTATAATGACCTGTAACAATCTCGAATATTGATCAGTTGTTATGGGAGGAGTAAAGCTAGGTTCACATGGAGACGCAATTCCGACGGCAGTCCGGCAAGGCTATGCGTTCTACAATTCTATTGGCCAACGCAAAATGGATTATTGCAACGCAGTGCCTTGGATACTATATCAAAATCTCCAGATGATATTTTCCGCTGTCGGATCAGTTGCCGGATCTGCGCGGAGGTTACTGCGCACAACTCTCTTGTTTGGTTGTTCAGCCATATTGAAATTCGACATTTATGTGGTTGATTTTGCGGTTTCGAGTTTGAGCAATTATTTGTTTTTTGCGATTGCATTTTGTTATGACTCCGCTGCCATGTGAACACCTCTGCGGCAAAAATTCCGGCAAATGCGTTGCCGTGCCGGATTGCCGTCCGGAATTGCGTCTCCATGTGAACCTAGCTTAAAGATCACAAACATAACCACTGCTTATATAGCTTACGAATTATAAGATACGCCATACTGAGCCACCACGAAGTAGCGGTAGGCATCGGATTCGGGAGGTAGAGAGCGGCCCGACGGTAGACAGCATACTGGACCGGTACCAGTAGTAATTAGCCTATTTACTCGTAACAATAGGTAGTAGGAGACCGGTTTCGACATTAGTGTCATCCTCAGTCCCGAACGACTGAACTGTTGCTTCAAAGTGTACTGAGGATGATATTGACGTCGGAACCGGTCTCCTACTGTATGTATCGTTAAATATATCATTTGAAAAAGCAGAGGAAGTCATCATCAGTTTTTGCCTCCGAATCCCTACTCTGATGCAAGCACCTCTGCACCATCGGCAACTCTCACCCTGTAACTTGTACGTCATATGAACTAAATCACTCGCGAAGAAATCGCGGAAACCCATTTCAGAGAAATGACGTTTATTTATTTATTTATTTATTTAGAAATATACGGGCAACGCCCAGTTACAAAGAGAAAACAGAATAAAAAACACAGCCTCGTACATAGTACACAAAAGGGAAATAAAAAAGAGAAGTAACCAAAAAAACTATACAAAATAAATACCTATGTGTTACTAAATTAAATGCTATTCCGAATTAATCTTTTCATATGACCAATAGAGTCGTAAAACAAATCAAAACCGACATCCGCTACCAAACGGTTTGGGGGGTTTCTTTGAACATAACAAACAATAACGGATATTGTATGTTATTGACGATGGTTTGATCACCGAAACCGGTATAACAGTGTATTTTTCGCCTTTTTTCGTGTATTAGTGTAAATAGACAACTTTTCAATTCCGTTTTTCTTTGTTCGTGATCTTGAGGTTCCGATAAATTAATCAATATTTTCCCCTACGCCAACACGATTCGATGTACCTGTTTTTCTACCATCATCAGGGCAACAAGTATCACTGAGTACAGCAATGGATTAAACATCAAGAAACTGCTAACCATGCTGAAATCATAATCAAAGAAAGACCTCAGATGACACGCGAAACCTAATCCGTTTAGAAACGTCTGAGCGAGTGGAAAGATACAGTAACAAGCTATGTCACTACAAAATTACCCAATATAATTATTAATCCTTAATTACCTTATAATAACCTTGATTTCCGTATATTAAGGGTCAGGCAAATAAGTAAATTCTATCCATGGCTAACATTTTGAACTATGCTCATTTTGGTTATTGATCACAGAAAACAGCGATCTACCCAGATCTATTATACATGGTAAATAATAAACCGTTATCTGTAATTTGCAGCGTTTTATATCAGTGGGTATTCACGGTTTTCTCGAATAGGTATGTTACATTTTTTTATGTCAAATAGAAAACAGCCCACTGTTACAACGTTTTCTATTTGACATTAAAAAAATTTCCATGTCCCAGTAACCAGTGATGCTAAATAGCATCAGTTGATTTCGTGATAACAGGTGTGAAGAAGAACAACAACAAGGCAGGCACTTAACTCGCAGGTTTATGCTGTTTGTTTGTATTTATCCACTCAAGTCTGTGTTGTTGACTTGTCAGAAGAAAAAATGCTGAAGGGAAGACACAAAGTAAAGCATTAAGAGAAACTCTTGAGGACATTCCAAGGCAGAGGAATCAGCTGTTGACTGTTCGCCATTCAGTATGATTTAACAGACCTCAAACTGGTCAATGGAGCCTTTTATGTAACATTTGCGGGTTGCGGGTTCGTTTTGGACCAGCAGCGACAGTTCTGTTTGTTCCAAGGGAGATGCTGGTCAGCGTAAAAAATGCTCCTTCGGAGAGCGTAAAACGGTCGCATATTAGTCGCAAACTACAGCTTTTTGATGGAAACCTTTGCGCAGGCAGATCTCAAAGTCGGATTTTGATTAATCTTTTAAGGGGTCCCACGTTTTCATCTCACTAATACCTTCCTTTCAAATAGCAATTTTCTGTATTGCGTGCAGAACAGTGAACTATAAAGAAGAACTGAAGAAACTGTTACGGAAAAATGTGCAACGCCTGTTTCTATGCTGTTTTGAACTTCTGAGATGAACGCGAGACGTTGAAGTTTGAAGAGGAAAGACAATTTTTCCAAATGTATCCCCAACTTCAAATTTTTATCATACCATATCTACACGTTCATATTATATGAAACTTCATTTGATATCATACATAATTATGAAACCTCATTTCACAAATACACTTTCTGGTCAAAAACCATGGGAAACGAAGCTCGACCGTCAGTTCTAGAGATTTATTTCTACGGGACGTTATTTCCATGGGAAACATGAGTCCGACGTATTTCCAGGCCAAATGAGAAGGTGTCATGAAAATAGCCACAATTTCGAATTAGTCGTCTTCCCTCCCGTTGTTGTACGATGCAGACATTAGAAGCTTTGACTAGACAAACGAGTAAGCCGAAGTGACGGATGGTGGATCAGCTACGGCACGTCAGTTCAAAGGAGCGTATCACCGTCTCCGGGTCCCGCCTTGCGGTAATGACCAGGTGAACCTTCAGGAACACGACTGACACGTGTCTGAGTCGGGTGCTCGAGACACGTGTACAGTTTCACGTGGTGTCCGCGGACAATACGCGTAATTGCTACAAACGTCGGATTCGTTTGATCAACACATTTAATGCCACTCAGATTCGATAAAGGATGAAAGACTTGAACTTGTATTGAGTACAAAGGTTCTACTCGTACTTCAGGTCCTTATTATGTACCTAGTGAATGCTTATGTTACTGGAACAAAATGCAGGCAATGAATACAACGTAAAATCAGGAAATTTAATTTTTTTTGGCTTGAACGTACTTTGTGGGTGTTGAAGTAACGCAATGCCAGCCGTGACTCAAGCTGAGTATGACATGCCATTTTCTCTCTTTCTAAAATCCCAGAGCGAATTTCAGTACGCTCTGTGCTGGACATTTTGATGAAAAGATGATCTACACCCTCCCACCCACCAATTATGGCATTCTTCAAAATGGATAGATGCGGGGATGTTACTTTATTTGAGATGCGAGTGCTAAGCAAACGGCCATTGCTGGCCAGGCTGGGGCTTTTCTTCCGACTGCCCTGCCAGCGTCGCGGACATCAAGCATCATATCAAGACCTATCCATCTAGAAAGGTGATTTAACCCACTATTTTCCCATCACCCCACACTCGAGACAGAAATGTTCTCATGCCAAGTTCCTTTCCTTTCTCATCAGTACTGCAGTATTGATTCGGGCTTTAATTTGACAATAAATGTTTCAAGTTTCGGTAAAATGAACCATCTAATAATCTAATTCAAATGATTAGGGACATTTCATGGTCGGAGGCTCGTGAGCACGCTGTAAATAATAAAGAATACAGCCAGCACGTACAATTATGGGCTTCGATCGATTCGTCCCTCTCTATTGTTGAGGAGGAGATTATTTATGAATCGTTTCGTCCCCCGCCTTCTTGGGTCAAAAGTCTTAAGTTTCGTCCCTCGCGCCGTCGATTTGCTTGCCTTTACTGTACCTCGTACTTCTGACTCCAGTATACCTCGTACTTTGGACTCTCGGTAGCATCCCTGGATCACGTCGTGTGTCTGATAAACCAGTGTTCACTCGCACTGCAACTCTCAATTCTACCACACCCACACATGCATTTGGTTAGCAATTGAGGTTTTAAAAGAGATACAGGTGGGAACACGCATCAAAATGAACAGCAGTGAGGCGATCCACCATACGATGCCACAGCATGTTCAGCAGAAACAGGAAGAATTGGACGATTTGTGGAATAAACATAACAACGGAACACTGAGCTTAACAAAACTGGTGACAAAGATTGGGCAAAAAAAGAAACCAACGAAGATTTTACTGCCTTAACACTGCCTATTGTTTTATCGTAATTGATTGAATTGGCTTGTTATAAATTATTGTTGACGCAAGTATTTTCCTACAGTAAGTAAATTGCATGGTGGAGCAGTACAGTAGAGTCTCAGCCAGAAGTTTGGGACCTATGTGGAAAGAAGGGACGAACAAATAAGGGGGCGAACCGATTCACTCGATTCGTCTCCATGGGGGACGAATCGATAAACGCCTATAATTATTATACTCGTAGATCCCCTTGACCCCAGGGAAGGTACACAGGGGGCCTATTCACTAAGCAAAAGAGACATCACTTTTCGATCCGACTCTCTCTTTTGGCAAAAGAGATTTTTATAGTATCCATGACAGGATTATTCAGTGACTTCTAAAGGAGAGAGTTGGTGGCCATCTTGTCATCCTCGAACCCTTTCAGACAGACACCAAATTAGGTGTAATTTCTCTCTCATTGCTCGTTTGTTTGGTAGTGATATCGTGTATCATCCTTCGTTCATCCGCTACCACATCGGTCATTTTGATGTGTATTTTTTCAACTCTTAAAGGTAAGTCAATTGCTCATTAAAAATATATACATATTACGGGTAAAAATAAGTAAGGGTTGTGATAGGCCACGGGAGCTATTCAGTAAAATAGACGAACCATTTCCAAGTCTGGGCTCACCGTAAACTAGACCTGGGGGCCTATTCACTAAAAGAGATAGTGAAAAGTAGAAGAGATAGTCAAGAAAAAGAGATAGTCTCCCTCGGGAGACAGTCTCTTCCAGGAGATTTTAAAAATAGATGATCTCTTTTCACTATCTCTTTTAGTGAATAGGCCCCCAGGTCTAGTTTACGGTGAGCCCAGACTTGGAAATGGTCGTCCAACTCAGAAATTAAACGCATTTTCACGCCCTTAACGTCACGCCCACAGTGGGTGCCACCGTCCATCACAAGAAAAATCAAAATCATTTGTCATTTTGTATTTTGATACCATAAAAAAGGGACCCGTATCGACTAGCAAGGTACAAGGTACATCAATTTCCATACGAAGTTGAGTTTTCTATTATGACTAGAACATGTAGCATGAGAACACTCACTAATGGACCAGTGGCGTAGCCAGGATCGTTGAACGTTGAGGTTATCGGAAGTCGAAAAAAATAAGAAAAAAAATCCTGTCATGCAGCATGGTTATAAGAGCGAATTTTCACATAAATATTCCTGCTATTGTGTAAAAAGATGATATAGCGGGAAACCATACCACTTTTCTTAAAATTATATAATTTGTCGTGATTTTAGCCATTTTTACCGATGTTTGACCCTAATAAAGTCAAATTTGACCCACTTGTTTTTGAGAAAAATAGTTCGATCATCGAAACAGTACGCCCGTCGTGATTAATCATACCACACAACGTCAGGTGAATTGATATTGATTTTAGCCATTAATACCAATTTTTTACCCCCAAATCAAAATCTGACCCTTACTCTGTGTGAAAAACAACCGAAATGGCATTTTTCTGTCTTCACTCACCCTTTCATACCACTTCCATTGATGTTATATAAATTGCTTGCAATTTTAGCCGTTTTTACCAACTTTTGACCCCTAAAAACTCCAGTTTGGCCCCTAGGAATTTTTGAAAATTGCTCATCTTCGAACTCATCCTTTTGTTTGGCAACACAAACGTTTTGGAGAAATTTCGAATTTTTATCATGTACCCAAGGACGGATATCATCTGGAGTGGCACGTAAATATATATACATAATACCTACATAAATTTTTGTTAAAATCTAGGGATGAACTGAAGATGCTCTTCTGAAACGGATTTGCCTATACAAATATTTCAAAAATTCATGTTCTGAAAATGTTACCCATAGCAATAGCTTCATTTTCTTTGAAAATTCGTTAATAATGTTCGACTTACAAATAAAGCTGAATTTAAATTAAATGTAACAAAGCACTAAATGTTACAGGTAACGTTAGGTAAGATAAACTGATGAAATAATCATTTATTTGGCAACAATGTTCGCGAATTTTCAAGGAATGAAGCTATTGCAATGGGTCCAAAATTTTCAGAAAATAAGTTTTTGAAATTATGTCATAGGCATTTCCGTTTCAGAGCATCCTGATTTCATCTATAGATTTTAACAAAACTTTATACGTATATTATATGTCTAAATGAAGTATCATATAATTATATATAATTATTCAAAGAAATGGCCAAAAATCTTTCATATCTATCAGGTTGTGAATAGGAAGCGTGATCCTTTCTTTCTAATTCATGATCTTCAACTACGTTCTCGTCAATGTATTCCCAAGGTAAGGGCGGCACCATCCTGGAACCCAAGTAGATCCTCTCCAGATATCCACTTTTTCCTAGAGCCTCGGATGCACATTGATGCAGCCCGGACGACAGCAAAGCCGATGCGCACCCTGACCCACCCTCTCACCTGTCCTTGCGGCTTGCCCCACCTTTCTGCCAATCTTTCGGCGAGAACTTTGGTGAAAGATATATTTATTTATGTGTCACTCCAGACGATATCTGACCTTGGGTACCTACGTGATAAAAATTCCAAATTTCGCCAAAATGTTCTTCTTGCCAAACAAAAAGACGAGCAATTTTCAAAAAATCGAAGGGAGTCAAATTTGAGTTTTCAGGGGTCAAAACTTGTTAAAAACGGCTAAAATTGATATATAAAATCACTGAAAGTGGTATGGAAGGATGAGTGAAGACCGAAAAACACCATTTCACTTGGTTTCCACACAGAATAGGGGTCTATCTAATTTGGATTTTTGGGGGTCAACAATTGGTATCAAGGGCTAAAATCAATATTATTCACCTGAAGTGTGGGACGATGACGGACTGTTTCGATAAGCATTTTTGTCAAAAAGAGTGGATCAAATTTTTGGGACAGATCGTTAGTGATCAAATAAATGTAATATTATTTAACTGTTTAATCAGTTTGATTTACCGTTTAATCTGTTATTGTTTTTGTTTGGTACTTTTGAGATTGTTATCATTCTTAAGATTTAATTTTAATTTGTGATGAAGTGTTCGAGCCAATGGGGGGGGGGGGGTTATGACCCCCACTAACCCCCCCCCCCCCCCCCCCCCCCCGCCGAAACCACTGGCAACGCCACTGTAATGGAGACAATTTGTACCAAGCGTACAGGTTGAAAAAGACAAATGAGCGTCGATTTTGCAAATCGAGATTAAGTGATTAACACGACTATGTTAATTAGGAGGTGTAACCTCTCTCCCTGAAGAAACTTCCACTTTTCCACGTTAACAGCCCACGCAGAGCCATAAGTCAGCAGGTTGGGAACAGGCAGAGATCCGCTCAACAAACTCGCGGACACGCTACGAACCCATTAGCTGGTTTTCGGGTGGAGACGGTCTTCGAGCAAAAGTGCCGGGCAGCGATGTTTTTACCGCAGATAAGAATCCTTTCTGGATTGTAATTACGGCCGGGGAGTTGTCGAAAGGTGTTGGACGACTTGGGCGTAGCTGGCCCGTGGTTCTCACTTCCATCGTTGATCTGACGTCGTTATGGAGTACAACTCTGAAGGCAACTGGCGTGTATCAGGCGGGTTGGATGGTTTTCTGTTTATTATTTTCAATAATGAACTTTTCACATTGCAAATCCCTGCACAACGGTTCATTATTTTGTACAGAATACCCTCCTGTTACAGATCACAGCTCTCTGTATAGATAACCCGTCTATATAATATAATATGTACTACTCTATACATATTATGCAGATCGCAGACCCTCCATAGGTTAGCACCTAACCCCGTACTCGTTACTAGGTTAAATACATAAATCACGAGTTAAATCTTGCTAAAATATTTCTGTCGATGACAAACAGTAACTAAAATGTGGCAAAAAGAAACGCAAATAATGAAGTTCTGAAGGGAAATTGTTGATGTGGAGTGAAACAGGTGCCCCTTCTGCGTAGATCACTGTTTTCTGTGGTCAGTACCTACCCTCGTGGTCAAGTACAATGAACCGTTGTGTAATAATTTGCCCATCAATACTACTTCAACGGTTGTTCAAGTTGCAAAAGTACCGATCAACAAAATTAAGCCCCTTCTTGTGTAATAATTTACCGTTATGTAATAATTTATCGTTGTGTAATAATTTGCCGTTGTGTGATAATTTATCGTTGTGTAATAATTTGCCGTTGTGTAATAATTTGCCCATCAATAATACTTCAAAGTTTGTTCAATTTTCAGAAGTAGGTACCTACCAACAAAATCCAATAGTCCATCACTTATCAAATGAAATAATATAGCAGAACAACGCACTCGACTTCATACAGCCATCCTTGATTATAATCAGGTGCTCCCTAGTGATGATATCCGGGCCGGATTTATAACGTTTGATTCACGATCGTGTTGACGAAGCTTTTTGGCGCACACGAACGGCTGGGCGTACAGTGCTCCGGTTGGTCTCAAAAAATTGCTTAGCTCAAGACAAATTTAATAACGTAAAAAAAACCATACCGTTCTATCAAAAGTTTTCGAGCTTCGGCGTTCTGAAAATTTCAACCCCTATTTTTAAACCCTTTGAGATGACTGACAGTAACGTCGAGCTTCGAGGACCAACTAGACCCCGAACAAAACCTGTTCATCAACGAATTTCATCAATTTTTTTTCATGGTAACTAAGAAAAGTGGCCCGTACGGCGGACAGACATAAATTTGTTTATTGCATTTTCGGATTCCACATACCTTGAAACGTAAACCATCAAAATTTGAGGGGGGTTAATTTTTTTTTTTTTTTTTCATGCTCGATTCCAATGGTTCATTATCGAAAATAATAAACCAAAATTCATTCAAATGAAAAATAACTATGGGCAAAATGAATTAACTTCATGTGCCAATAACAAACTGTTAATTGGTTGAAATAAAGACCTAGAAAAAATTCACTCAAATGAAAAATATGAGATGAATAAATAGTCGTGCTCTGAACTGTGTTACCTAAGTGAATGAATTCCATGTTGCTTTTATATTTCACTTATTTCATTTGTACAAAATACATGAGTATGTTTCTAATGGGTAAAGAAAACGTAATTGGTTGAAACAATTAATTTTCCTTCTGCCAGGGAAGTGCAGACAAACACACACAACATGCTATGCACTTACAATAAACTTGAAGATAAAGCAGAACATGGGGCTACGTAAATAGAATAATATGAATGTAAGCATTGTGAAGCGTCCCGCTTTAGGAATCTGGAAATCTGGTCAACTTATATAGGAAACCCGCGAAATCGAATTGTACGGGGTAAGGAAACCCGCGAAATCGAATTGTACGGGGTAAACACGTTCGATCCGCGATTATTCTTTATGGCATTGGCATTTCTTCGTGAGAAACTGCTGTCAGACGACAGTTATTTAAACGTGCAGTCGTAACGGAGTTAGGAGCGATAAAAGCCCGCTATCCGGGTCAAGAATATTGTGTCTGGAAACCTTTTTCCCTTTTCTGATTAACACGGCGAGGAACGGATGACATTTAAGATCCGTCGCCTGTTCCGATGACTGTAAAAATAAGTAAAAACATTCTTCCAGTTCGAGATGGAACCGAAGGTTAACCTGTGCTCCGACCAACATTTTCCCCCCAACACGTGGGAGGCGAAACGCTCAAAGGACAAGACTAAAGTATAGCAGTAGTAAAACCATTTTTGTTGAAAATGCCGAGTAAAAAGTCGTTGAACGAGGTGTCAAAATGCATTCCTTGAGTCTGTTTGAACATAAAGAAAGGCTATATCGAATATATCGAATAATGTTCTCCATAATAATGTTCATGAGTACATAGCCCAATATATAAGATTACATTTTGGTTTATTATTTTCAATAATGAACCATTGGAATCGAGCATGAAGAAAAAAAAAATTCTTACCCCCCCTCAAAATTTGTTAGTTAACGTTTCAAGGTATGTAGAATCCAAAACTGCAATAAAAATATTTCTGTCTGCCCGCCGTACGCCGTACTGGCCACTTTACTTAGTTACCATGAAACAAAATTGATGAAATTCGGGTTATAGGTTCCGTTCGGGGTCTAGTTGGTCCTCGAAGCTCGGCGTTACTGTCAGTCATCTCTAAGGGGGTAAAAGTGGGGGTTGAAATTTTCAGAACGGGTATGGTTTTTTTAACGTTATTAAATTATTTGTCTTGAGCTAAACAATTTTTTGAGACCACCCAGAGCATTGTACGTCCAGCCGTTCGTGAGCACCAAAAAGCTTCGTCAACACGATCGTGAATCAAACGGTATAAATCCGGCCCGGATATCATCACTAGGGAGCACCTGATTATAATCAAGGATGGCTGTATGAAGTCGAGTTGGTTGTTCTGCGATATTATTTCATTTGATAAGTGATGAACCACTTCTGAAACTTGAACAAACTTTGAAGTATTATTGATGGGTAAATTATTATACAATGGTTATATTATACAATCAACAATTTTCCTTCAGAACTTCATTATTTGAATTGTCATTAACAGAATTATTTTAGCAACATTTAACTCGTGATTTAGGTAGGTACCTAGTAACGAGTACGGGGTTAGGTACTAACCTATGGAGGGTCTGCGATCTACATAATATGTATAGAATAGTGCATATTATGTAGAAGGGTTATCTATACAGAGATCAGTGATCTGTAACAGAAGGGTATTCTGTACAAAATAATAAACCGTTGTGCAGGGATTTGCAGCGTTTTATGCTGTTACGAAGGAAGCTAAATCAGAATACAACGGGCATTATATCACGTTGTACATAACTGAGGAAACAAGTGGAAGTCTTACAAAATTGGTTAAATTTTGCCTTGAATCGTTCGTTTAAACACTGTGTACAGACGGAGAAATTATTGAGATGCGCAAAAAAAAAACACATATGAGTACGTCAAATGAAAGATAATAATCGCCGTAGTACAACAAGAACACAGAGGGCTACTAGAGTGACAGGCATCCACCATCTACGATGACGTAACTGCTTCCACCTAATTAATACGACACCTCCTCTTAATTAGGAGATGGACCAAAACTCTAGCCCAAAGGCCCAAAAAACAAAATCATTCTTAAGGTCTACATAGATATAAAAAACATCATTCTTAAGGTCTAACGACATCATAACAACATATATAAAAACTTCATAGATATAACAAAGAGATAATAACATAGATGTAACAAATAACACAGGCATTACAACATTATTCTTAAGGTCTACCTAGATATAAAAAACATTTCTTAAAGTATTTTTCACATGGCCCGGGTGGTCTCAAAAACGTTCGGAATCAATTTAACAACGCTACAAATTATTACACAATGGTTTATTCTTTTCCTTTAAAGATGCCCCTTCTGTTTAGATCACTGTTTCCTTTGGTCAATACTTACCCTCGTGCTTCCCTCAGGAAAGCAGGGGCGCCATTTAAGGGGGGCAGGGGGGGCCTAGCCCCCCCCCCCCCCCCCCAAGGAATTGATGAAAAATAATGAAAATGACTACTGGAGTTATCTAGAATATCATAGCCTTCTTTTAAAAAGTTATTCTTTTAAAAAGGAATATTTTGAATGAATATTATTGGAATGTAGCAATGCTAATTTAATGAATTGAAAAAGGGTACTTTGATTTTGTTTGTATTTATTCTTTTATTGAAACTTTAAATATGTAAAAGGAAGCATAAAATTAGCCTACATCTAAATGTAATATTAATTTAAACAAATTTGCGGGGGAAAAAACCCTGGACCCCCTTTCCTTAGTAGATATATCATACCCCCCATACCCCCTGGTGTTTGCCCCCCCCAACAGTTTGGTGAAATGGCGCCCCTGCAGGAAAGCCATAAATACAGGAGCCGGCCGGGCAGTTACCCACATAAATATGCATCTTTCCACAGCCCCCATCTCCTGCAAATTCCATTTACGGATTCCATTTGATACAAAAAACGTCAAATTTTGAGGGAAGTTGACACTTTTTTTCTTGCTCAATTGCAAAGGTTCATTATTGAAAATAATAAACCAAAATGAATTTCAATCCGTGGAAACGGTATAATTATGAGAACGAACTGGTTGTACGTAACTGGTAACAGGATTGAGGCAGATGGGAAACGTGACGGGGACAGTCCATTATACGAAAAAGGAAACATAATTAGAGATATAACTTGAAATATTCGAATCGAAACAGGTCAAATCAAGTTCTCCCACTGTTCGAACATCGAACGAAAAAATTACCTGCAATCCGTTATAATGAGGACCCGTTGTACAGCCGATCAGAACGTATTACCGAGCGTTCAACATTATTAAACCCAAACACGTTTGGCACACGTGTACGTCCCGGCGCCATCGGACAGACGCGTTTCTAATTCTGGTTGACTGGGTTTGGAAGCGAACCTATCAGAACCGCTTGGTTGATGAGAACGAAAACGATGGCGTGTACAGGCGTCCAAACTGATTTTACCCGAGGAATCGTTTTCAGTTCTCCATAATTCTGAAAACCACCGCAATCAGTACAAAACTCTCGGTCACCAAGAAAACACGCCATAAATTGAGAAAATAGCCAAATTTGTAATAGAAATAGTACACCTACCACTAGCATACTGCGTTCAAAGCGCAGAAATTTCTTCTTGCAATTCTCTTTCGGCAGCAGAAGGATTTTTCACTTGTACTTAATCATTGCGTATTTTGAGGCGGGTTTCCACCAGGATTTCCTTCAGAATTTCCAGTGCCTACCATCCAGACGCTTGCATGAGTGGCATAAGTCTGGGAATTATAAAGGGAATTAAATGGTTCTGGTCCACTGGTGGTCTCTACATGCCCATATATATACTGCCAGTAGCGGTGCGTGGGCTCTGAAAACGGTGGGGCACAAAACCAACAGATCTCTCTACAAAATACCCCAAGGCAACAACATCCTTCCCTTATTTACTGATTGATGATCAGCAAATTCTTTTTCAATCAACACTATCGTAGTACAAAAACGCCCACAATTTCTACTGCAAATTAGCCACAGAATTCATGTGTTATGTGTCAGGAACACCTTCGAAGGAGTTGGAAATGTAGGGGCTTTCTTCGTTTCTTCGCCCTGACGGTTCTTTAACGCCTCCACCAAGAAACGGTCACCTGCGACGATTTTCGTACCTGAAAAATTTCATAATTCTGTCGCGCCCTTAGGGGAAACTTCGGGAACCAATTTTTTTTTTGAGCCCTTCAGAATGGCCCCGAGAACGCAAAAATATTTCAGTTTCCAGGTTCCATTAGGTTCTGTGAAAATGGTAGTCCATAAACGGACGGTAAAACAACTCTATGCAAAAAGGCGAAAAAGTAATGTGCAAAAAAAATTTCTAAATACCTCTCTCCAAGATTTCCATCGGAAAAAATGTGTAAAAAAAGGACCACAGCTTCTTCTTACTAGCATAAAATACAACTGGATGCACTTTAAAAACAGAACGACAGCTTCTTCTCACTCGCATGAACTACAGCTGAATGCACTATCATTCTCATCGGCTCTGGTTGTCAAATCGTCTTTGTTTAGTCAGACGGTACAACGGGAACTCCCCGAGTTATTATGTCTTGTTTTGATATCTCTAAGATCACCTCTGATAGGAGAACAGGTTTCCTCCTGCCAAAAAAATTCTTAATTTTTCGACTTTTGAACCGCTAGACACGCGTTTCGTCCCACCGTGCGCCGACCGCCGAGTCACATATACCGGCTTCATTTTCGGTCTAAAAAATTCGTTCTTTCGCACACATGCCCCATTTGGGCCCTAGTTGTGCCCCGAAATTTGCAGCTAGATCGGAATATACCCAGGGGTGTTATGAGTGAAAATGGGTATACAAATAGGTACTTTCTGTGGTTTTAGTAACATGAGCTTTTGAGGTATCATTTTCCATGTTTTTGGGACGAGAAGACCGAATATGAAGTCGATTTTGACCAGAGTGGAAAATTGAGGTTCTAACGAAGTTTCAACCTTAAATATACGTTACATTTTGGGCTAAAATCGTTGTTCTTCCGCACGTAGTTTGGGTCCCCATTTGGGAACACATGGGCCCTAGTTGTGCTCCGAAACACGGCAGCCCGATCGGCATACACCCAGGGGTGTTATGGGAGAAAAATTGGCGTAAAAATACACCCATGGGTTTTCGAGGGATTTTTGAGGTTTTACTGAACATGAGCTAGTGAGGTATCGTTTTCCATGTTTTTTAGGGCGAGAAGACCGAATATTAGGTTGATTTTGACCGAAGACTGAAAAATGGAGGTTGTAACGAAGGTTAGAGCTCCCGACATTAATTTGTTATTAGTCAAAGAAATGGGAAATTGTCTGAAATCACCATACATTTGTATAATAACACTAGAAGTAGTATCAACAGGTGAATCAAGACAATTAAATGGTACTATAAATTATCAAAAATAATCTGTTTGAAAAAAACTCGAGCCTAATTCGTATTTTTAGGGGCCAAAATTGGTGGAAACCATAAAAAATAGCCATTTCAACAATTGCACATGAAAAAAAACAATAAATGAACAGCCAAAATTTCTGTAAGTGAGTCCAGCAGAATAATAAACCCATGTGACAAGGACTTTGCAGCGTTTTTCAAGTGTCGCAACCTATCTAGTCTTCAACTGCATTATTTATACATCATTACGTCTCTCTTTTTGGTTTATTATTTTCAATAATGAACCATTGGAATCGAGCATGAAAAAAAAAATTCTTACCCCCCCTCAAAATTTGATGGTTTACGTTTCAATGTATGTAGAATCCAAAACTGCAATAAAAATATTTCTGTCTGTCCGCCGTACGCCGTACGCCGTACGGGCCACTTTTCTTAGTTACCATGAAAAAAAATTGATGAAATTCGGGTTATAGGTTCCGTTCGGCGTCTAGTTGGTCCTCGAAGCTCGACGTTACTGTGAGTCATCTCTAAGGGGTTCAAAATAGGGGTTGAAATTTTCAAAACGCCTATACCATTTTTTTACGTAAATATTTTTACGGTTTTAAATAGTTCTTGAACATGCGAGTTTTTTAAGACCATCCGGAGCATCGTACGTCCAGCCGTTCGTTCACAGTAAGGCCCCGAAGTTTGCACCGACAGGCATTTTCGACTCCAGTGTGAATGAAATTGTATACAATTCAAGCCAAATCTCGTAACCAGAGACGCGCCCACAATAGGAATTTGTGAATACGGCCAATCATTGGTAGGGATCACCTGATTATATTGGCGGAATATGAAGTCGAGTTGGTTGTTCTGTGATATTATTTAATTTGAAAAATGATGGCTCTTTTGGAGTTTGTTGGTAGGTAGTGAAACTTGAACAAACGTTGAAGTATTATTGATGGGTAAATTATTACTACGGTAAATCATTACTCAACGGTAAATTATTACACAACGGTTCATTATACCATCTACGTAGAAGGGGCTGGAGTTTGTTGGTAGGTACTTTCGCAACTTTTTTCACTCCTCATCAACAATTTCTTTTCAGAACTTCATTATGTGTGTTTCTTTTTGTTAGGTACTGTTTGTCATCGGCAGAATTATTTTAGCAACATTTAACTCGTGATTTAGGTAGGTACCTAGTAACGTGTACGGGGTTAGGTACTAACCTACGGAGGGTCTGCGATCTACATAATATGTATAGAATAGTACATATCATATTATATAGACGGGTTATCTATACATAGAGCTGTGATCTGTAACGGAAGGGTATTCTATACAAAATAATAAACCGTTGTGCAGGGATTTGCAGCGTTTTTGTTGCTATTCTTTATAATTCTGCTTTGCTTGCCTCATGAGTTTCGGGCTCTCTTGGTTCCTGGACAGCTTCTTAGGTTATAGGAACCAATATACTGACTAAAACGTTTTGTCATTCTACTTTGTATTCTTCGTTTTTGGTCAATAAAATAAACTGATTGATTGATTGATTGATAATAAATATCTGCCATTCTTCTAGACCTAAATATATGCACCGAGCTGGTAGGTAAATTGTTCCACGAAGTGGGTCCACTACTAAGGAATCACATAATATATTATGCTGTTTATTTAATTTATACTTGGCAATTCCTTAATGTTTTTACTTTATTTTTCGAGGAATAAATTTCATTTTCATTTCATTTTGGTTTATTATTTTCAATAATCAACCATTGGAATCGAGCATGGAAAAATAATTCCAACCCCCCTCAAATATTGATGATTTACGTTTCAAGGTATGTAGAATCCAAAACTGCAATAAAAATATTTCTGTCTGTCCACTGTACGCCGTACGGGCCACTTTTCTTAGTTACCATGAAAAAAAAACTGAAGAAATTCGGGTTATAGGTTCCGTTCGGGGTCTAGTTGGTCCTCGAAGCTCGACGTTACTGTCAGTCATCTCTAAGGGGTTAAAAATAGGAGTTGGAATTTTCAGAACGCAGTAGCTCGAAAACTTTCGATAGAAGGGTATGGTTTTTTTACGTTATTAAATTTTTCCTGAGCTAAACAATTTTTTGAGACCACCCGGAGCATTGTACGTCCAGCCGTTCGTGTGCACCAATATGTTTCGTCAACACGATCGTGAATCAAACGGTATAAATCCGGCCCGGATATCATCACTAGGGAGCACCTGATTATAATCAAGGATGGCTGTATGAAGTCGAGTTGGTTGTTCTGCGATATTATTTCATTTGATAAGTGATGGACTATTGGATTTTGTTGGTAGGTACTTCTGAAACTTGAACAAACTTTGAACAAACTTTGAAACTTTGATTGATGGGTGAATTATTACACAATAGACAATTATTACACAACGAAAAATTATTACACAACGGTAAATTATTATTACATAACGGTAAATTATTACACAACGGTTCATCTAACAAGAAGGGGCTGGATTTCGTTGATCGGTACTTTTGCAACTTGACCAACCGTTGAAGTATTATTGATGGGCAAGATATTACACAACGGTTAGGTACCTATTGACCTCAGAAAACAGTGATCTACGCAGAAGGGACATCTATTTCACTCGATATCAACAATTTTCCTTCAGAACATCATTATTTGCGTTTATTTTTGCCATTTTAGTTACTGTTTGTCATCGACAGAATTATTTTAGCAACATTTAACTCGTGATTTAGGTAGGTACCTAGTAACGAGTATGGGGTTAGGTACTAACCTACGGAGGGTCTGCGATCTACATAATATGTATATAATAGTACATATATATTATATAGACGGGTTATCTATACATAGAGCTGTGATCTGTAACAGAAGGGTATTATTCTATACAAAATAATAAACCGTTGTGCAGGGATTTGCAGCGTTTTTTCATTTCAATAGAATGCAATGATTCGATCCCTACACCTGTGGAAGATAAGACTTTCATCTTATAGTTTACCTGCCCTTCCAGTCCTCGTACCTTGGAATGCAAAGGCCTGAGGGGAAGTGACCCAGTCTTTCCCCGCGTGCAGAACCGTAAATTCGCGGTCAACCCAAATGCAACGATTACAAAAAAGCGCTATTCACTGAGTCCTTTTAGCTCGCTGCCACCACCCCGTCAAACCGGTAACGGCGGATTTGTTCTCCTTCTCGCTCGCCCTCCCGAAAAACTCGCGGGGCTTCGTTTTATCTGGAATGTGTTTTAATTGGGTTGGGCCTAAATATTTCCTTCCTCTTGTCGTTGGATCCGCGGGGAGTGGGGCCCCATTCCTGCGGCCTTGCCAGGGCGTGGACTGGACCCCTAATTTCGAACGCAGTGAGCTCATTTGGGGCCTCTGGGAGCTGTTGGTTGAGCCTGGCAAGTATTGCGAATACCTGTAACATCACGACGATGAACAACGTCAAGTGCCGTTCAGATGCGTCGAACGTGACGACACTCGGCAAACTTTAATTTCAAGCGCCAGAGTTTTGACAGTTTCTTACGGAATGAATCGGTGGATCTTTTCAAAATCAATTTCAATTTTTTATTCAACAAAAACTTTATACAACAAATATAATGATTTTTAGAGAGTCTACGTACATAATACAGATTCTAAACTTCTGTTGGATCTCGACCCAATTGTTGATCAAACCAATTACAGTGGTACAGAAATTGTTGATCAGGGTACTTCTGAAGAAGTACAGTAGATTCCCAACGGTGGAGCTATTTAAGCAATTTAGGTTTTGAAAGTAGTGGGTTTTGAATACTTGATTGCGAAAGTGGTAAAAATTAAGAGTTTTAAAAGAATCCAAACTGATGAAAATCCTTTTATGGTGGATGGGGTCACTAGATCGGTTGGTCGGTGCCTGCTGCGAACCCCCTTTCGTCTCACCACATGTGGTTAGAAGGCCTTCGATTATTGGGGGATCAAAGTTCCGTCGTCGCATTTAAAAAACCGCTGTAAATTATTACACAACGGTTTATTATTTACCTATAGATTCCCCTTCGGCGAAGATCACTGTTTTCTGTGCTCAATACCCCGGAGCTCCCCCAGGAATGCCCTAAATCGAGTACTGGAGCCGACCCGGATATTAAAGTTCATACAAATGCGCTGGATTCAATAATTCAGTCGCTAATTATTTGGAGTTATTCATGGAATTATTAGCGCCAAATAATTAGCGACTGAATTATTGAATCCAGCGCATTTGTATGAACTTTAATTTCCGGGCCGGCTCCAGTACTCGATTTAGGGCATTCCTGGGGGAGCTCCAGGGTATTGACCACAGAATGAAGCATAATAAATAATAAACCGGTGTGTAATATTCAGCTCCAAATTCAGAAAAAAAACATGTCCAGATTTTCTGCAATTTCCTTTACTTCTTATTGTGTCATTTTAATCGACGTTCATTACGGCTGACCGATTTGACCACTACTTTTTCGTAAATACATAAAAGGGGGGTTAATTACTCGAAACAAAATATGGAGCAAATTCACTCGTTTGGCACATTATTGAATAAGCTTTTTGGATATTTTGCTCCATCGACCCACAAAATAATAACCATAAATCAACTGGCAGTTTTCTTTCAAACTTAAATGCCGTATCCCTTTAGAGCCTGTCATGTTCCTTGAATTATTAATTAATAAAAACTCCCACCAGTTGTCCTCGCACTTCCTTTGAAAATCGTACGACCAGTTCATGATGTTTGTTGAACAAGGAAAAATAGTTATTCCCTCCAAGAGATTCTACGATGATTTAGCGTTGGCTCAGAGATATCGTTTTTATCTTGGTACTCTCTACATTTTTATGATCATTTTACCGCTCGAAACTTCTTTTTATGGTGGTTGGATCGATATTATTATTTGTAGAATTCACTATTATTTCTACCTGCACCATTAAGCGGCAGTTGTATCTGGCGTTGCTACATTTTTATAGTTTGTACATCGTTAGGGCTCTGGGAGAAATTATGACGTAATGCGTGGGAATTATTCTTTACATCCAGCCCGTTTGATACAATTAGGTTAACTGGAGAGTCGTGATCCAATCAACTGCTCACCCGACACTCACTCAACCACAATAATATTACAAGTATAATACTTACAGCCTTAATTAGATTTTCCTGGGCACCCAGAATGTCTGAATTTCTCAAATTTCGCCCACGGTTGGTGAAGAAAGGGGTCAGAGATAAAATAATGGAATTAGATCAATAAATTTTCAATTCTTAATTTTGATTTATTATTATCAATTATGCAATGGAATGAAGCATGAAAACAAATTTTTTTAAAAATATACAAAATTTAACGCCCCCTCAAAATTTGACGGTTTTCGTTTCAAAGTAACTACATACGTAGAAAACGATAGTGGAATTTAAAAATGTCCTGTGTCCGCCGTACTTCGTTTTTTCTTAGTTACCATGAACCAAAATTAATTTGGTTTGTGGGTCCTATTTGGGGTCTAGTTAGTCCACGATGCTCGGCGTTACTGTCAATCATCTCTTAAGGAGTGATAAATAGGAGGTGAACTTTCCAGGACACCGTTATCTCGATTTTTTTAGTTTTAGCGAATTTTCAAGGAAAATGAAGCTAATGCAGTGGTTTCAAAACTTTCAGAACATGAAATTTTGAATTTTATTTTTAATAGGGAAATCTATTTCAGAGCATCCTCAAATCATCCCTAGATTTCAACAAAACTGTACTTATTATGTACATAATACAGGTGGGGGTATTATGTATTTATTTATGTGTCGCTCCACACGATATTATCTGGCCTTGGGTACATGATTACAACTCCTAATTTCGCCAAAATGTTCGCACTGCCAAACAAGAGGATGAGTTCGAAGATGAGCAATTTTCAAATATTCCAAGGGGGTCAAATTTGAGTTTTAGGGGGTCAAAAACCATAAAAACGTCTAAAATTGCGAAGAATTTATATGAAATCAATATAAAGTGGTATGGAAAGGTGAGTAAAGGCAAACAAAAATTTCTGTTTTTCCACGCAGAGTGGGGTCAAATGTGGAATTTGTGGGTCATTTAAGAGCTAAAATCAATATTAATTCGCCTGAAGTTGTGTGGCATGGTGATACACGACTGAAAGAGGGCATATTTCGATGATGAAAATATTTTTCTTAAAAAAAGAGAGGGTCAAATTTGACTTTATAAGGGTTAAAAATCGGTAAAAATGGCTAAAATCCTGAAAAGATTTTACGAAAGTGGTACGGTTTTTCGCTATATATAATCTTTTTACACAATAGCACGAATATATTTGAAAATTCGCTCTTATAGCCATGCTACATGACTGGAACTTTAAATCGATCTCGAACTTGCTGGCCACCCGGAGCTTTGCTGTAAAACAAATTCAATAAAAATGTAACTTGAACAAACGTTGTTTCATGAATAAGATATTGATATTGATTGATTGATTTATAACATTAATAGGTATTACTAATAATATTAATGATAGAATTCTTGAATCCACCTCATATTTTTATGACCTAGGGTGGATCATTCCGTATGCACAACCAGCCCAGAATATCAGCTGATTATAGTCAGTCGAGTTGGTTGTTCTGAGATGATATTCCATTTGAAGAAATATGGTTATTTTGAATTTTATTGATGGGTACTTTTGTAACCTGAACAAATTGGCTCGATGTCAGCCCGTCCGTGTCCGCAAATCCTTGCCACACACGCAGGACTTCCTCAATTCGAACATGGTTATGATGAAATTTTCAGAGATCATGTGTTGGGTTGGGCCCCAGGATGGCCCCCTGAATATGTTATTACCGTGTATAGGTAGTTAGGGTGTAGCTCTTAGATGGTCCCCAACGAATAACAAAACAATCGGATGAGTGGTATCGCCACTACGCATGCGCAAACGCAAATCCTAGGAACTCAATTTTTCGCCAATCAATCGCCCGCTTTTGGTGGCTCGATACCTAGGTAGTCAGGAATAAATAGCCCGATTATACAGCGCTCAACGCAGATCTGTAAAAATAACATCTGTGCAGAAACACAATATACCGTTGTGTAATAATTTGCAGCGTTTTGATTTATTATTTTCAATAATGAACCTTTGGAATAGAGCATGGAAAAAAAAAATTTTAACCCCCTCTCAAAATTTGATGGTTTCCATTTCTACGTAGAATCCGAAAATGCAATAAAAAAATTTCTGTCTGTCCGCCGTACTTTTGTTAGTTACCATGAACCAAAATTGACGAAATTCGTTTTATAGGTCCCATTTGGGGTCTAGTTGGTCCTCGAAGCCCGGCGTTAATGTCGATGATCCCTAAGGGGTGAAAAAAAAGGGGTTGAAATCTCCACAACGCCGTTATCTCGATTTTTTTTACGGTTTTAAAAATAGTTCTCGAACTTGGGAGTTTTTTAAGACCACCCGGAGCATTGTACGTCCAGCCGTTCGTTCAAGGTAAGGCCCAGAAGTTGGCACCGACAGGCTTCTCCAACAGCAGGATGAATGATACATTCAGCCCAAATATCATCACTAGGGACGCGATAACAATCTGGAATTGGCCCGAGTTCATCATTGCTAGGGATCACCTGATTATATTCACGGAGTATGAGGTCGAGGAGTTTGTTGATAGGTAGTGAAACTTGAACGAACCTTGACGTATTATTGAACAATGGTAAATTATTGCACAACGGTAAATTATTACACAGCGGTTCATTATACCATCTACGTAGAAGGGGCTGGAGTTTGCTGGTAGGTATGTACGTTTGCAACTTTTTCACTCAACATCAACAATTTCCCTTCAGAACTTAATTATTTGCGTTTCTTTTTGCCATTTTAGTTACTGTTTGTTATCGACGGAATTATTTTAGCAACATTTAATTCGTGATATAGGTAGGTACCTAGTAACGAGTACGGGGTTAGGTACTAACGTACGGAGGGTCAGCGATCTACATTATATGTATAGAATAGTACATATTATATTATATAGACGGGTTATCTATACAGAGAGCTGTGATCTGTAACAGAAGTGTATTCTGCACAAAATAATAAACCGTTGTGCAGGGATTAGCAGCGTTTTTCAACAGCAGGGTGAATGAAGTTGCATATATTCAGCCCCAATATCATCACTAAAGACGCGCTAACAATCGGGAACTGGCCCGATATAATCATTGCTAGGGATCACCTGATTATATTCACGGAGCATGAAGTCGAGGAGTTTGTTGATAGTTAGTGAAACTTGAACGAACTTTGAAGTATTATTGATGGGTAAATTATTGCACAAAGGTAAATTATTACACAACGGTTCATTATATCATCTACGTAGAAGGGGCTGGAGTTCGCTGGTAGGTACGTTTGCAACTTTTTCACTCAACATCAACAATTTTCCTTCAGAACTTCATTATTTGCATTTCTTTTTGCCATTTTAGTTACTGTTTGTCATCGACAGAATTATTTTAGCAACATTTAACTCGTGATTTAGGTAGGTAGGTACCTAGTAACGAGTACGGGGTTAGGTACTAACCTACGGAGGGTCTGCGATCTACATAATATGTATAGAATAGCACATATTATATTATTTAGAGGTTATCTATACAGAGAGCTGTGATCTGTAACAGAAGGGTATTCTGTACAAAATAATAAACCGCTGTGCAGGGATTTGCAGCGTTTTTGTAAAGGGCCGAGGGACTCGTTCGGATTTCAAAATATTCGAATTCTCGAGAGTCGACTTTAATCAAATTCTCGAGGTCTCATAGAGGAGTCATGCGGGGGTTCGAAGGGCCGAGGAGGCGACCGA
This sequence comes from Leptopterna dolabrata, assembly GCA_954871275.1. NCBI lineage: Eukaryota > Metazoa > Arthropoda > Insecta > Hemiptera > Miridae > Leptopterna > Leptopterna dolabrata. Next base: position 9,281,640 of record OX940984.1, on the reverse strand, counting down.
GCGGGCCGCGGGTGACGTCACCCGCATTCCACACGTTCCGCGAACCCTCTCCGTCGTGGCTCCCCTCCCTTTCGCCAATCTTCTCCTTCAGTACCACCCCTCCGCCTCTCTCCTTCCCCTCCGTCATCCCCTCCACCACCAACCTTCCCCTCATTATCCTGGGAAAAGACTTCGTGAAAGGAAGCACCCCAGGGCCCATGGCTCAGTCACCGCTATTCGAACAGACGCCTCTCGTTCTTCTAACCTACCATAACGTGCTTAGCCCAAACGGGCAATTTCACCTGTTTTATTTTCTTTTCTTGAGTAAAAGATCTCGGCGAGTGCTTTCCGAAAAGGTGCTGTATGAGGGGTATCCGAGGATCAAAAGTGGGCGACAAACCAGAGTAAAGAAAGCGAAATGACGTCATAGGTAAAGGCCCCCCCCCCCCCCGTCAGCCTGAGGGGAACCCTGAGCGTGATTCACTTATGAAGTCATTTCGTTTTTGTCTTGGTTCCCCTCAAATCTCTACTCTAACCACTCCTACGTAATATAGAAAGATTTAACCAAATAAAGGAAGAGAACGACGAGCCAGGTAGCGCCAAAGGAGAAAGGTCCCTTCCATCAACCGCCATCGCTCCTCAACGGTCATAACGGCCGATTGTGGACGGGGACTGGTGGAAACGGGCCTATATAAGCAGACCTTTTCGCCCAGCTTGTCATTCGACTGACCGACCCCCGACTTGCGACTTCTCTCTCGACCCTCTCTCTCGACCTCTGGTGGTGAAAACCATGGGGTGCTCTCCTCCTTCCTGGTATCTGCTGTGGTGAAAACCGCGAGATACCTCCATCTATCCTTTGGCACCTGCTGTGGTGAAAACCGCGGGGTGCTAGCCTACTTCTTCCAGGCATCTGCTGTCAGCGGGGTGCTAGCCTACACCTTCCAGACATCTGCTGTCCGCGGGGTGCTAGCCTACACCTTCCAGGCGTCTGCTGTGGTGAAAAGCGCGGGACACCTTCCTCTCCTCTGGTACCAGCTGAGGTGAAAACCGGGGGGGTACTAGCCTCCACATCCCAGGCGCTGCTGTGGTGAAAACCGCGGGGAGCCACTACCTCAAGCGCCTGCAGTGGTGAAAACCACGGGGAGCTAACCTTCCCTCCAACTAACGCTTGCTGTGGTGAACACCGCGGGGTGTTAATAAAAAGACTCCTATGGAGCACGTCCTTCCTCATCCGCCTTCATCCAACCTCTCGACTTCATCCTCATCCAACTCACCCGTCATGTTGTGAGCACAAAACTGACTCACAACAGTTTTATTTCTATCCGTTTGCTGCCCAAGCTAAACGGAGTTTTGAAATGAAAATTGGTTTTCAAGGGTGCTAAATCCTATTCCGAGATTAAAATATAAAAAATCCTATGTGTGGAAGTTGTCAATATATCAATGCAGACCGAGAAATGGAAGGAATTCGCTCGAATCAAAAGGTGAATTCAAGTTGGTAACTACGAGCTGCACTTCATGATGAAGTCTTCATCGATGGGGAATTTTCGTCAAAATTTTTTTGGGGGAAAAAATCTAAAAAATAAAAATAAAAACACAACTTATAGAAATTGAGGAGAATTTGAGGTGCGAAATAATTGAAGGACAAAAAACTTACAATTTTTATATTTTTATGTATTTATACTTTTATTTCTTACATTATATTTACCTACCTATTACTTAGAACAATTTTTTTTTTTTTTGCACCAACAAAACTGGTTCTATGTTTAAGGGTGTTTCAGTGTTTGTGATAAATAGAATAAAATAGCTCTTCTAGTTCCCTGATTTTGAAAACCTTTGCAAAACAAACCAGTTTGTTTGTTTTTTTAAATTTTATTTTGCTGTTTCTATTTTTTTGTGAAAAATAAAATCTGTTACCACAGAGCATTGCCATGGACAGAGTCAAGGAGACGTGTTAGTTTATACTAACTCGCAGTGCGCTTACAAATATTTTAGGCTTAAAAAACTACTCGAGAAACAGATTTAATACTCGCTCAACAATATACAGCAGGTATTTATGCGATACTCATGATGATACGGCAGTTATAACAGCCGTATCAAACTGCAACAACCATTTATTAAATGACATAAAGACAAACAGCCTGCGTCTTTGAGAGAACCTGAGTATTTAGTTGCATAACGTGCTGTTTTAAAACTGATTATAAAATAGATTTTTTTTTTCATGCTCGATTCCAATGGTTCATTATTGAAAATAATAAACCAAAAGCTTGAATTTGTAAAATTTTATAATGTTTGAGGGCACTAAAAGATGAGGGCATTAAAAATCTATATTTGGGGGAACTAAAGGAAGGAAGGAGGGGGATAAAAAAAAACATATTTATTTAATAAATATATATATAAATATAAATATAAAGATAAATATAAATTTATAAATATAAATGTATAAATATAATTTTTTCTTTTCTTCATATTTAAATTTGCTCATATTTATGGTCATGTTGCATGACTGAAACTTCCAATAACCATCAAGGGCTACTTGAAAACTCTGCGTACCGATATAGGCATTATTCGTTTCGAACTGCTAAGGTAAGCCAGAAGTTCGGCGTTCCGAATCGGGCATTGAACCGCGGCGGAGAGTGAGAGTAATTTTGACCAATTAGAACCCGGTTGAATGGAACGGAGCCGAAATAGTTTCCAAACCCTTCAATCAACCACCGGCAAAAGGTTTTAGATGGTAATAAACTAGGAGGGACTATCGGGAGGTATGCAAATCGAACAAGAAACACCGGAGTTCTGATGAATCGATTAGATAAGGAACCGATTTTTTTCCCTCGAAGACGTTTTCTGATCCCCCTCGATTTGACGAGGGTATTTTATTCGTAAAGATACGTCAGTAAATTACTAAGGGCGGACGTATTTTTAAGTGCAAGTAACCAACTGGAGACTTGCACTTAAAAATACTTTTTCGAGGCAAAGAAAAATCAAACAGAAATAAGCGGAATTGAAAACCTTCGATCTGCTCGGCCTGCGAAAATCATGTAGGTATCTTTGGGTAAACACGGTAGGACCCTCCAGCAGCGTATTTGAAGAGAAAAGTAGGAAAATCACACCTTATTCACGTCTGAATTGAGATTTACCATGATTTTTATGTATTTTTAGCAGCCTATGATTCCTATGTGCTACTCCTAGCCAATTTTTTTTGCTAATTGTCAAAGAAAATGAAGCTATTGCAATAGATCCAAAATTTCCAGAACATGACTTTTTGAAATTTTTTATTGGCAAATCCGTTTCAGAACATCCTGAATTCAAATCAACATTAAATATTAAATCACCTGACGTTGTGAGGGATGGTGATTCACGACAGAAAGAGGGACTTCGATTATAAAAAAGACTGGGTCAAATCTGACTTAATAAGGGCTAAAATTGGGGAAAAATGGCTAAAATCATGAACAAATTACCTATGTAATTTTACGAAGTGGTGCGGTTTCTCGCTATTATCATCTTTTTACACAAAAGCAGAATATTTCTTTCAAAATTCGCTGCTCTTATAGCCATGCTGCACGAGTGGAACTTTTAATGTAATGAACTTCAAAGTTTTAATGTAATAATACTGCAAAAATTCATTCCAGGTGGACTGTAGTTCAACAGATCCTGTAGTCCAACTACAGTTGGACTGTAGTTCAACAGATCAGAAATTCGTAAAACGTTCTATTTAGTTCCACCTTCCCATTTCTAACGGATTTCTGGGATGAGGAACCCCAAAAGTTCGTAGTGGATAAAGAATTTGAAAACATGGCGAACTTGAGCCAAAAATGAGTTTTTCGCCTTATAAATTCATAAGCCCTTGGGCTCACTCCGGTCACAACCTTGCTCAACTCATGTGCAGGTAAGTAGTATGTATGTTCAGAGGCACTTTTTCGACTTCTTATCCTCACAAATTCTCACGGTTTAGATGAATTTTTATGAATTCGGTACTCCTATTACAGTCACCCATTTGAACTGTATAAAGGTCTTTCGAGCCGAAATAAATCCACGGCGAATAAATGATAAATAATAAATCATATAAATAACCGTCAATCCCACTATTCGACACAAATAATGAGAACTGCAAGTAATGTATCAGGTATCAGGAACTCACGTGTCCATATTCTTCAATCGATCCTCGTTGTAGTTTTTATGGAAGTCCAGAAGTTCTTGGACGAGACCTCTCGTCATCATGCCGTCGACCCGATCGTCAAGCCGTTTGTCCAAGACCTCCTGAAATCACAGTAATAATCTAGAATACTCGATAATGCACAGTTTCTCTACAAATTGTTCTAGAATGCACAAACAATGTGAAGAACACGTAAAAATAAAAATAAAAAACTGAAAATTATTAAACATCGGTTTATTAATTCCCTGTATAGATGCCCTTTCTGCGTAGACCACAGTAATCTGTACTGACGCTGGCTGGTCACAGTTTAATAAATATATTTAAGGTGAATCAAGAATTCTATCATTAATTATATTTTGTTATTCATGAAGCATAACGTTATTCAAGTTGGAGAAGTACCTATCAACAAAATCCAAAATAACCATCATTCTTCAAATGAAATAATGGAACAAGCCACTCGATTTCATACAGCCATGCGTGAATATAATCAGGTGTTCCCTAGCAATGATTTCTGGGCAAGATTTATACAGTTTCATTCGCGATCATGTTGAAGAAGCTTTTCGGTGAACACTTCGGGGCCTTAATGTAAACGAATGGTTTGACGCACAATCTCGGGATGGTCTCAAAAAAACTCCCAAGTTCGAGATCGATTTCAAAACTTAAAAAAAAAATCAAGATTACGGCGCCCTGGGAATGTCAACACCTATTTTTCACCCAGAGATGACTGACAGTAACGCCGACCAACTAGACCCCGAATGGGATCCACAAACCAAATTTCATTAATTTTGGTTCACGGTAACTAGGGAAAGTGCGAAGGACAGAATATTTTTTGTCTTCCATTTTCGGATTCTACGGACCTTGAGAGGGAAACCACCAAATTTTGATGGGGGGATCCAAAGGTTCGTTACTGAGAATAATAAACCAAATTTGATATCATGGACCTGATCATAATTTGCTATTATAATTATCGTGTGAAGCGTATTAGTGCTCAATACTGCACAAAGCGGTCCCACACTAGTAAAAAAAACATTCTAGGGTCTTACTGAACCACAGATATGATCACAAATATGCCATACTTTATAGGACCCTGAGTAGAACTTACTCATTTTTAGGCTTTTAAGGGGAAATGTAACTGTCGTGGTATCCTCCCAGAACCACAACGATTGTACGCAGAAATAAGATCTCGCCAAATAAACACAGAAGTGGGGTCAGAGGACGCATGAGAACCGAGGGCCAGCCTGGGGATCCCCACCATCCTCTACTAGCTAGAGGATGGAGGGAGACAGCTCCCAAGCACATAAATACTCGCCTCCTGCCTCTTTTTCCTCATTCTACGCTCTCCTCTAGTCACTGACTACTCTCTCTCCTCCTTACCTCGTCTCTCTCTCCTAACCCAAAAGATGCTGTGAATGGTGGTGGTACGCCCATAACCAACAGCCAACACTTCCTAGAAGATCTCGGGTATAATGGTGGTCCGCCCATAACCTACCGAGCACACTCCAAAAAAGATCCTGGTCTTGGTGGTGGTCCGCCCATAACCTTACCAGGCAACGATCCCGAAAAGACTCCGTGAATGGTGGTGGTACGCCCATAACCAACGGACACATCCGAGAAGATCCCGGGAAATGGTGGTGGTCCGCCCATAACCAGCTCGGGCACATCCTCCCTCGTGCCACTCGTGGTGGATGTAGGTACGCTCAAACACATTCATCACAGTGACCTTGGGAAATTGGGGAAACATCAATAAGAACTCTCAAATGAATGCTTCGAAATATATATGGAAAAATGCTTAGATACATATACATATGTTGTAGATTTTTTTGTGTCGAATGATAAAAAGAAAATTTATAAGTAATTGCGGTTGAGTAAATTATGTTCTTATCTGCATGAAAATAAGTAAGGTAGAGGTATTTAGGGACCAACAAAATATACGTGTAATTGTATCACATACTATTATATTACCTACACACAATTCGACATTATAAGAGATTGTCTGATACCAGTCTGGGACTAATTTCATGATCTTTAATACCGTTTGTATCGTTCAGGGACGATAACAAAGTAACAATTTTCGGTAAAAATCACCCTTAAAACGAGCAAAACTCTACTTGGAGCTCCTCCGGCATAATTTTTCTATCAACCTCCATGCAGAATGTAAATCGTTGTTCTAGCGAACCTGGACAAGATGACGGGCTGCGTGACCGGGTTGGGGAATCGCAATAAGATTTTTATGGCTTCCTTCAAGGGACTCAGACGGGGGTTTTTGCCTTGTAGGTCTCGTGTTACCGGTAACGTCTCGCAAAGCTTGTGGGAAGGTCAAGGGATGAAGAGGGACGACGGCTGAATACGAAACCGGGAGCGTTTTCAGGTTGCGAAAAGGAGAGTCACAAGTGATGGGAGCGAGGAAAGCTGTAACTGATGACCGTATCAATATTCCTTTTATAACCTCACATTATTAGTTTGTTCATTCCAACGGTAAATTTACTATTCACCCTTACAGGTTCAGCAGTGCACGCCCATAACCTATAGATGTACCTTGTGTAGAGGTAACTAAAGCTGCAGAGTGAGATATTTAGTAAATCAAGTTCTCTTCCTGGGCCAATCAGAATCGACCCCCCTCTCCTTTGTTCCCTTCACCATTCTTCTTCACAACCAATCCCAATCGACCACATTTCACTTTTTGACTATTTATAAGGTCACCTCTCTCCAGTGTGCCTTCAGTTATTGTTTGTCACTGACGATGGTTTGATCACCGAAACCGGTGTAACAGTGTTTTTCGCGTTTTTTCGTGTATCAGTGAAATAGACTATTTTTTCAGTAACTCCGTTTTTCTTTGAAAAGTTCTTGGTATGATCTTCAAATTCCTCCACCCCTCCACAGTTCCACAGTTCCTTTCCGGCCTATTCCAATTCGCGCCATCTCCTTGACTCAACACAGTCAGACTGTTGTAGGCCAACTGTGCCAAATTCAAATCTTCTTTCCGAGGTGGCGGGTGCCAAATTGTGGAACAATCTACCCTTAAATCGAAGGACGCTACCTGCCCTGGGTTCCTTCAAATCTCGTGTCACGATGTTCATCGATTGTATCATCTCCTTCGATTGTCTCTCTTATTCATTATATTCACCCCCACTTCTTTTCTTCCTTCTTCCCACTTCTAATCTTTCATCCCCCCACCACTTACCGAGGCTCCCTTTCTCAATGACCTGAGCTTCAATTCCGTTTTTGAAAACCCATGTCCATTTCTTTTTTTTTTTAATAAATAGTTTACTTACACGTTTTGCATAATACAGATAGGTTCACAGGTAAAATTATGAATGCAACGTTCCTTTGTTTATTACCTGAGCCGAAGGTCCAGGCTCGTTTCTCTCCCAGCTCAGCTTGTGTATGTGTTCGTCCGGTACTACATTATAGTTTATAATTCTTATACATTATATCTACTTCTTAAATTTCTTAATTTTAACAAACTTAAATCCAGTATACTCAAACCGAAATCTAGTATGCTTAACGTCTAATGGTAGTACGTTTCTGTTATCCAGAATTTCAATCTAGGGATGGTGGATTTTTGGAGGGTCATTATGAAAGGACATTTCTATTATTCAAAATTTAAATTTAAGGATGATGGATTTGGCATTTTTGTTCGATTCATCAAGTGTTGAAATGCTAGTTTTTTGAACACGGCTACAGAATTAGTTGTTTTAATTTCTGATGGTAGATTTTCGAAAACCGAAGGTGCTAGCCAAGGCAACGCCTAGTGTGTTTCGATAGAAGGGTATGGTTTTTTTACGTTATTACGTCTCTCTTTTCAAAATAGATAATCTATTTTCACTATCTTTTTTAGTGAATAGGCCCCCAGTGCTTTTCGCGTTTTTTCGTGTATTAGTGGAAATAGACTACCTATTGGTCTATTATTATCAATAATGAACCATTGGAATCGAGCATGAAAAAAAAATTCTAACCCCTCCTCAAAATTTGATGGTTTACGTTTCAAGGTATGTAGAATCCGAAAATGCAATCAAAATATTTCTGTCTGTCCGCCGTACGCCGTACTGGCCACTTTTCTTAGTTACCATGAATAAAGATTGATGAAATTCGGGTTATAGGTTCCGTTCGGGGTCTAGTTGGTCCTCGAAGCTCAGCGTTACTGTCAGTCATCTCTAAGGGGGTTCACAATAGGGGTTGACATTTTCAGAACGCCGTATCTCAAAAACTTCCTATTGAAGGGTATGGTTTTTTAACGATATTAAATTTGTCTTGAGCTAAACAATTTTTTGAGACCACCCGGAGCATTGTACGTCCAGCCGTTCGTGTGCACCAAAATGCTTCGTCAACACGATCGTGAATCAAACGGTATAAATCCGGCCCGGATATCATCACTAGGGAGCATCTAATTATAATCAAGGATGGCTGTATGAAGTCAAGTTGGCTGTTCTGCGATATTATTATTTCATTTGATAAGTGATGGACTATTGGATTTTGTTGGTAGGTACTTGTGAAACTTGAACAAACGTGAATTATTATTGATGGGTAAATTATTACACAATGGTAAATTATTACACAACGCTAAATTATTACACAACGCTAAATCATTACACAACGGTAAATTATTACACAACGGTTCACCTACCAAGAAGGGGATGGATTTTGTTGATCGGTACTTTTGCAACTTGAACAACGTTGAAGTATTATTGATGGGCAACTTATTACGCAACGGTTCATTATACTTGACCACGAGGGAAGGTATTGACTACAGAAAACAGTGATCTACGCAGAAGGGACATCTATTTCACTCGACATCAACAATTTTCCTTCAGAACATCATTATTTGCGTTTATTTTTGCCATTTTAGTTACTGTTTGTCATCGACAGAATTATTTAAGCAACATTTAATTCGTCATTTAGGTAGGTACCTAGTAACGATTAAGGGGTTAGGTACTAGCCTACGGAGGGTCTGCAATCAACATAATATGTATAGAATAGTAAATATATTATATAGACGGGTTATCTATAAAGAGAGCTGTGATCTGTAACAGAAGGGTACAAAATGATGTACAACATAATAAACCGTTGTGCAGATATTTGCAGCGTTTTTTCAATAACTCCGTTTTTCTATGTGCAGATTTTAAATAAACAAATTAAAAGTCAACAATCCTCCACACTATGCACGCACAGACCAGCAACTATAGACCATACACAGATCCATGCAGACAAGACGCCCACACATCACATTTAACGCCCGCAGAATGGGATGCCGTCGAATTTGCGAACAATCTGTCTTCTGGAGCAGTCGAGCGAAACGCCCACCCACTTTGCAGGAGAAAGTTTCTGTACATAATTCGCTATATCACTTCGGTTGTTCCAACTAAATGCAGGCTCACGGCGAAACGTAGCTCCGACTGCATTTCCGTCCGTGAGTCACGTTCTTGACTCATCCCTCAGTCTTGGCACCGTTTGATGGGCTCATCCGCCAGCGTCTCATTCAATTTGTCATACAGTTTTTCTCACGGTGCAAACCTCTGAGCGACGTTTACTCAGTCGCTTCTTGAACGCAGCCTCCTCCACGTCACAAGTGAATACAGTAATTTCTCGACAATCGCGAATGGCTGGTTGTTGTTGTTATTCACAGATCGCGCGTTTCGTTCGACCGTCGTTCTATGAACCGATATTGGCTCTGATAGACTATTGATTGATCGACTGTTTCAACTCTTGCAGAGTTGCAAGTGAATTAATCAAACTATAGTTTTAAGACAAACAATACATGTCGATGGAACAGACACGAATGAATAATTATATTTTATAAAAACCCAAACCCATAATGCAACAAGTGGTTCACAACAGGTGAACCATATGTTTGTGTTTGAACTGGAGACCGAAACTTGATTTCCCAATGCGCCCCCTCAAGTGAGCGTCTGAAGACCTAGTGCTTGAGAACAAGCTTCATGCTTCACTCTTGGAGTCGATTTAGTTAAGAAATCCGCTGGCATACTTTCAGATGGCATATATTCCAGCTTTACCATTTTTTCTTCTATAGCTCCTCGGATGAACGCCTGACGTATATCGATGTGTTTAGTTCGACCATGGTGTGTGGGATTTAGAGATCACGAACGAGTAAGATATTGGGAAAAGAATGACAAGAAGGCAAAATCTGACATATTACTCGCAATTGGGGCTACAGAACTGAAGGTTGTCAAAGGATGCAAGACTTCTCGTGAAATTTTGAAGATGCTGCACGACCATTTTCAATCCCTTGGTCTATCAAGAACGGCGACTCTATTAAAACGTCTTGTGTTGTGCAAAATGAAACCAGGGAACGATGTTCGCAACCACGTAGCTGAATTCTTTGATATCGCAAATGATCTACTGGATATGGGGACTGAAATTCCTGATAAACTTCTTACGACAATGTTATTGTACAGTTTATCCGAAGAATTCGACAGTTTTCGTGTAGCCATTGAATCAAGAGATAATTTACCAAACTCCGAGCAATTGAGAACAAAGATATTGGGGGAAACTGATGCTAGACACAATCTTGGAAGAAAGGAAGAACAAAACGCGTTACTTGCGAAGAAAAACTACGGGAGTTTTAATAAGAATAATCAGCCAATGAAGTGGAATAATCAGACAAGTTGAATAAACAGTAAGAAAGCGCAGTGGAAGCGTGCTGGGCCCATAACCTCTTGCAGAGTTGCAAGTCAATTAATCAAACTATAGTTTCAAGACAAACAATACATGTTGATGGAACAGACACGAATGAATAATTATATTTTATAAAAACCCAAACCCATATGCAACAAGTGGTTCACAACAGGTGAACCATATGTTTGTGTTTGAACTGGAGACAGAAACGAATGAAATGACTCGCGACGAAGTTGTGGAAACCCATTTTAATAAAAACGGAGTTATTATGTTAACTTTGTACTCATTGTTTTCGTGGAAATAGACTTTTTTATTATTATAACTCCGTTTTGGTTTATTATTTTCAATAATGAACCATTGGAATCGAGCATGAAAAAAAAAATTCTTACCCCCCCTCAAAATTTGATGGTTTACGTTTCAAGGTATGTAGAATCCAAAACTGCAATAAAAATATTTCTGTCTGTCCGCCGTACGCCGTACGCCGTACGGGCCACTTTTCTTAGTTACCATGAAACAAAATTGATGAAATTCGGGTTATAGGTTCCGTTCGGCGTCTAGTTGGTCCTCGAAGCTCGACGTTACTGTGAGTCATCTCTAAGGGGTTCAAAATAGGGGTTGAAATTTTCAAAACGCCTATACCATTTTTTTACGTAAATATTTTTACGGTTTTAAATAGTTCTTGAACTTGCGAGTTTTTTAAGACCATCCGGAGCATCGTACGTCCAGCCGTTCGTTCACAGTAAGGCCCCGAAGTTTGCACCGACAGGCATTTTCGACTCCAGTGTGAATGAAATTGTATAAAATTCAAACCAAATCTCGTAACCAGAGACGCGCCCACAATAGGAATTTGTGAATACGGCCAATCATTGGTAGGGATCACCTGATTATATTGGCGGAGTATGAAGTCGAGTTGGTTGTTCTGTGATATTATTTGATTTGAAAAATGATGGCTCTTTTGGAGTTTGTTGGTAGGTAGTGAAACTTGAACAAACGTTGAAGTATTATTGATGGGTAAATTATTACTACGGTAAATCATTACTCAACGGTAAATTATTACACAACGGTTCATTATACCATCTACGTAGGAGGGGCTGGAGTTTGTTGGTAGGTACTTTTGCAACTTTTTTCACTCCTCATCAACAATTTCTTTTCAGAACTTCATTATGTGTGTTTCTTTTTGTTAGGTACTGTTTGTCATCGGCAGAATTATTTTAGCAACATTTAACTCGTGATTTAGGTAGGTACCTAGTAACGAGTACGGGGTTAGGTACTAACCTACGGAGGGTCTGCGATCTACATAATATGCATAGAATAGTACATATTATATTATATAGACGGGTTATCTATACATAGAGCTGTGATCTGTAACAGAAGGGTATTCTATACAAAATAATAAACCGTTGTGCAGGGATTTGCAGCGTTTTATTTTATGGAGACAGAAACTTGATTTCCCAATATCAACGTCACTCATTAAGGCCAAGGCAATGAAAATTGTTGAACACTTGAAACCTCAATTTTCCGAGGATTGTAAGGATTTCAAAGCTAGCTTCAAAGATGATGAGTTTGGCTGCAGAGATGGATCCGGACTCCAGCAGAGCTTGTACGTTTCAGGAAGCCATCAAGGCCGCTGCAGCTCCTTACAGAGGCCCAAAGAAGCTGAGAGAGGAAGCGAGTAAAAAAAAAAAAAAAAATTACTAGTTTTTTTCAACAACAAAAAATAGGCAAATTTATGATAAAAAGTGTTAAACATATATGTAGGTAATAAAATATAATTTACATCAGTTCATCGTTATGTGTGTTTATGGAAGGTTCAGAGAAATAAAAATGGAAATTTAGAGGTATAAAGTCAATAATATCACCTTTTCGGAGAACCTTGGGAACGTATCCCCCCTGCATTGCTGAATACACTCAAAATTAGCGATTTCGACATTCGCGAAGGAATTCAGGAACGCATCCCTCGCGAAAGTTGAGGGATTACTGTACTTGACTGTGAACTACAGTAGATATCCTACAGAAATACCTGTACCGTTTCAGAAAGACAGAATGTCTGGTATTTACCTTAATTATAATTACCACCATCACTAAATGCGACGATTCTATTATGCCATTCACTGAGACCTAATAGCAGTAAACCGGTTTCGTCATTCAGGGGATGACATTTTTTTTCCCCTGTCCCGCCCAGGACCATTGTTTCCTACGAAAATTTTTTTTATGACACAAAAAGCCGTCATTATAGTCGTCATGAAACGTTTCATCAGCAGCGCAATGTTGACCCAACCTCTTTAACTACCAAATAATAACCGACTACCTCTCCCTACACTTCACTTACATAACATAGCGTGAATCAAGAGTTTTGCAAGGAAAACCGCTCGAGTCGTTTACCACGTAATTGCTCAACAGCTTGAAATCTTTTGACTTTATTCTGTTTTTCATGCATTGTCGTTAAAATATCTAAACAACAACTCACTGGTATTGGAAGAGCGAGGTTGAACAAGTTTGCATGACTTTTTATCTGTATGAGATCGTGGATGGATCGAGTCGTATTTTTAAGGTCTGTCATGATATACGAATAAATAATTGACATACTGCGAAAAACGCTGCAAATCCCTGCACAGCGGTTTATTATTTTGTACAGATTTCTTCCAAATTTATATCAGTTCTTCCTTTGGTACTTCTGTTGCAGATTACAGCTCTCTGTATAGATAACCCGTCTGTATAATATAATATGTACTATTCTATACATATTATGCAGATCGCAGACCCTCCGTAGGTTATTACCTAACCCCGTACTCGTTACTAGGTACCTACCTAAATCACGAGTTAAATGTTGCTAAAATAATTCTGCGATGACAAACAGTAACTAAAATGGCAACAAGAAACGCAAATAATGAAGTTCTGAAGGAAAATTGTTGATGTAGAGTGGAAAAAGTTGCAAAAGTACCTACCAACAAACTCCAGCCCCTTCTACGTAGATGGTATAATGAACCGTTGTGTAATAATTTACCGTTGAGTAATAATTTACCGTAGTAATAATTTACCCATCAATAATACTTCAACGTTTGTTCAGGTTTCACTACCTATCAACAAACTCCAAAAGAGCCATCATTTTTCAAATGAAATAATATCACAGAACAACCAACTCGACTTCATACTCCGTGAATATAATCAGGTGATCCCTAACAATGATTTTATCTCGGGCCAATTCCCGATTGTTAGCGCGTCCCTAGTGATGATATTTGGGCTAAATGTATACAATTTCATTCATCCTGCTGTTGAAGATGCCTGCCGGTGCAACTTCTGGGTCTTACTGTGCACGAACGGCTGGACGTACAATGAATGCTCCGGGTGGTCTTAAAAAACTCCCAAGTTCGAGAACTATTTAAAACCGCTAAAAAAAATTCGAGAAAACGGCGTCCTGGAGACTTCAACCCCTATTTCTAACCCCTTAGAGATGACTGACAGTAACGCCGAGTTTCGAGGACCAACTAGACCCCAAATGGGACCTATAAACCGAATTTCGTCAATTTTGGTTCATGGAAACTAAGAAAAGTGCTCAGTACGGCGTACGGCGGACGGACAGAACTTTTGGTTTATTATTCTGTGAATAATACACCTATGTATTCGCTCAGCAAAAAATTTTTATAACACCCCCTCAAAATTTTTTCTTTTCCGTTTCAAGGTGCGTAGATTCCAAATACATAGGTGTATTATTCACAGAATAATAAACCAAAATGCAATGTCCGTCCGCCGTATCACGTGTACAGGCTTCATTTTCGATCTAAAAAATTCATTCTTTCGCACACATGCTCCATTTGGGCCCTAGTTGTGTCCCGAAACTTTGCATCCCGATCGGAATATACCCAGGGATGTTATGAGTGAAAATGTGTATAAAAATAGGTACTTTTTGTGTTTTAGTAACATGTTAGTAACATGAGCTTCTGAGTTATCGTTTTCCATGTTTTTGGAGACGAGAAGACCGAATATGAAGTCGATTTTGAACAATGAGTGGAAAATCGAGGTTCTACCAAATGTTCAGCTCCCAAAATTGATTTTTTTATGAGTCAAAAACCTGGGAAATCGTCTCAAATCACCATCAATTTGTATAATAACACTAGAAAAAGTGTCAACACGTGGATCAAGACTATTAAATGGCACTACCAATGATCAAAGATAATTTGAAAAAAAAGGAGCGTACCTAATTCGTGTTTTAGGGGCCGAAAATGGTGGAAACCATCAGAAATAGCTATTTCAATTATTTCACCTGAAAGAAACAAAAATGAACAGCCAACATTTCTGTACGAATGTCCAATAGAATAATAAACCCATGTGACAAGGACTTTGCAGCGTTTTTTTTTTCGTGCTCGATTCCAAAGGTTCATTATTGAAAATAATAAACCAAAAGCCTCCGCACGATACTTTCCCGTTTGAAGAGTATAATGATTTGCCCACTGATTACTTGATTACGACAGGTCAATTGGTGGGAATTGCCCGTTGACTATAAGCGGCCAGTTCCTATTAAGCGGATCGGTAGGAAAGTCCAAGTCCAAGGTTGATTTCTGTTCCATAATCAAAATCTCCGCTATGCTTTGCGTTTCTGATTCTTCTTCATCAGTATGCTAGTCACATGCAAGATGGTAAATAGAAGAGTGAAATAGATTAGAAGGACAATGTTGAAATGGTACTTGGGATGTTTCAAATAGTATGATATTTGGGACGGCGTCTAAAAATGAGATAAAACTGAGTTTCCCTAAGTTAAAATGTTTTTTATTTTAAAAACAGGGAAATACCAAGCAATGAACTTCGGAGGATCATGCATTAATCTGCATAATATAAGAAGAATTTCTGCCCCCCCCCCCCCCCCCAGCTTTTCATGAATTTAAAGAATGCAAATGAAAAATGAATCGAACGAAACTTATGCATTGTTACATAACTAATAGGTACCGTAAAATGGGGTGACTAAGTGCCTGGTGAGGTGACTACGTGCCACCCTGGAATCCATCACTTGGACGCACCCTACCGGTGTCAGAGATGAACTTGACCAGGTTCCGCATTTTTCTCTTCAGAAGAGGTTCTCCGGGGATACGCTAGAGTGCAGAACGTTCAATCCCGCGGTTGCTCGTTCGTGTTATCAGTCCATCGGTGTTTTCTGTGATATCACATTTTTTTGCGTTGCTGTCCTAGTTCTTGTTGGGCAAGTTCTCGTGGAGATCCCCGTGCGTCGGTAAGTTTCGTTTTCAATTGCACATGTATCCATCAAGCCCCCTTGCAAAGGATGTTTTCCAAAATGTCTTCTGAACAGAAATATGATGCAGTTTATCAGAGTAGTGCAAAACAGGGGTTGCTATGTGCCACCCATTTTTCAATGTGTCTTGTCGTTTTTTCTCAGCTATGCCGCGGAAGTATGTGAGGAAACTCGGTGCGAGGCAGTGTTTAAGAAGGTTTTAGAAGATATTTTAATGAACATATTTAATAGAAATGACTTCTGTTTATCGCCCAAATGAAAATCAGCTGGTTTGAAAAATTAGGTGTTTTTCAAGTCGTCTGAGAAATTCCTAGAATTTTTCATGTTAACGTGACTACATTTTTCCTGTATAGGAAATTTTCTCTAGTTTCAGAAAACGGGGTCGAAAATGGGCCAGAGTCAACTAGACAGGCGTGGAGACATCAAAATCGGAGTGGCACATAGTCACCCCACCCCATGGGGTGGAAATATGCCACAAACCTGCATTTCTCCCACCACCCCTATCGACCCAAAAAAATTGTTTTAGTCATTATTCTATCGCTGAGATATTCAGCAACGTCCCCCGAAGATTTCAGCGCAATAGCTCAAGAATTGAGACCAGGATATTTAAAAAAACCTCAAAACGTGGCACTTAGTCACCCCATTTTACGGTACATAAGTTATGTACCTAATACATAATTATATTTTGCTGTGATTTTGCACAATGTAAAATATTTCAAGAAGAAGACGGTTCTTCTTTTGATCTGATTCTGATCGGAATTTGATTCTGTTGAGTTCAAGTGAGGGCATGCAGAGGTTGTCAGGGTATCTATAACGAACCCAACACATCAGTCAAGGTATTCGTACCGACCGTGAGCCGCGATGAAATTTGACACCGCCAGCGGCTCTAGCGGAATATACTGACAACACCAAGGTTGTCGCAGCGCCTGTAGATTCGCACGACGAAGATCTGTGGGTATTAAATGTAAAGGGTTAGTTCCCCTGGTGTAAGAAGTAATATTACCATACCCTCCGGAGGAGTCCGTCGTCACTAGCTGGTTGAGTACTGGAGGCGAGACCTTTCGATGTAAGGACATCATCATCAGGCCGTCGAGAGCCTGATTCTCTTCTAGTATATTCTCCCGACGGCCTGATGATGATGTCCTTACATCGAAAGCGCTCGCCTCCAGTACTCAACCAACTAGTGATGACGAACTCCTCCGGAAGGTATGGTAAGATCTGTGGGGTTCAAATACTGCTACAGATACGAAGCGAAGAAATCGTGGAAATCCATTTCAAAGAAAAAACGCTGCAAAGTCCTTGTCACATGGGTTTATTATTCTATTGGACATACCTGCAGAAATGTGCGCTGTTCATTTATTGTTTCTTTCATGTGAAATAATTGAAATAGCTATTTCTGATGGTTTCCATTAATTTTGGCCCCTAAAACACAAATTAGGCACCTACGCTCGTGTTATTTTATTTTTTTTAAAACTATCTTTGATCATTGGTATTGCCATTTAATCCTCTTGATCCACGTGTTGACACTTTTTCCAGTGCTATTATCTAAACTGATGGTGATTTCAGACGATTTTCCAGGTTTTTGACTCATAAAAAATCAATTTTGGGAGCTGAACATTTGGTAGTCTTCTCGTCCCGAAAAACATGGAAAAAGATATCTCAGAAGCTCATCTTACCAACATGTTGCTAAAACGAAAAAAGTACCTATTTTTACACACATTTTCACTCATAACACCCGTGGGTATATTCCGATCGGGCTGAAAAGTTTCGGGACACAACTAGGGCCCAAATGGAGCATTTGTGCGAAAGAACGACTTTTTTAGACCAAAAATGAAGCCTGTACACGTGATACGGCGGACGGCGTACGGCGGACGGACATTGCATTTTTGTAATCTACGCACCTTGAAACGAAAAAGAAAAAAGTTTGAGGGGGTGTTATAAAAATTTTTTGCTGAGCGAATACATAGGTGTATTATTCACAGAATAATAAACCAAAATGAGTTATTGAAAAAATAGTCTCTTTACACTAATACACGAAAAACGCAAAAAACACTGTTATACCGGTTTCGGTGATCAAAACATTGTCAGTGACAAACAATAACTGAAGGCACATTAGAGAGGTGACCTTATAAATAGTCAAAAAGTGAAATGTGGTCGATTGGGATTGGTTGTGAAGAAGAATGGTGAAGGGAACAAAGGAGGGGGGGTCGATTCTGATTGGTTGTGAAGAAGAATGGTGAAGGGAACAAAGGAAGGGGGGTCGATCCTGATTGGCCCAGGAAGAGAATGCCAAAAAGTGAAAGGACCATAAGGTGAAAGGTGAAGGGGGGGGGGGATGAACCTAGCTGTTACAGAAATGAATGCAATAATGGAGAAAAACTTAGAGGAATTACACATCATTTAAAGATTTACCCAACCTATCACTCTTAATAATTTCGAATTTTTCAAGTACATCCAACATGTTCCCTTTTGGGCAGAACGGCAGAAGAACTGCTACAGGCAACCCACCTACGTTTTTCTATGTTCGTTTCTAAACTTATTCTGTCATAACAGGATTACGCGGGATGTTTTCTTTTAGTGTCCCACTCATCTGTGGCTGGCTGTGCAGAGCCTGCTTCGCACAAGCAGTGCAGCTGCTCTTGAGGAATCCGTATCGTGCATTCCACCTATGTAGATGGCACTAGAACCTCGGTCTATGTGGACACATATCTATGAACACCATAGATAAATGTTATGCTATGCCGAGGAATTCCTTCAAAATGACACGACAGGATCTCTACCTACTGTTGAGAGTGGTGAGCCACCGCGGTGCCGGTGGTGGAGGCAAGCGGTAAAACTCAGGCACTGCTGCCAGTACCACAGAGAGATGATTTTTCGGTGATCCATTCATGGACCGAACCAATACTTATTCATAATATGTACGATCAAAATAGCAAATTACAGTCCGCATTAGCGGAACAGCATCCCAATATAAATTTCTTCTTCTTTCCCATTTACGTCCTCCATTGATCAAATCTATTCGGAAGGTAACCGATCACGAATACAAATATGAATATAACGAGATCGTGAATCGCTCGGGAACACGATGCTTGTCCCATAAGCCAGCGGATTCCTCGGTTAAGGAAGGATCGCCAGTAGAGCTTCACGTATGATTGAAGGAAAAATCGTGACTCGAAGAACATCTTTCCCCCGCATCGCTCGTTCGGTACCTCTTTGAGATATTTAACGTTATATAAATATATGATAGATGAGCTTTGAAATTCTTTGAACTACCGCTTTCGAACTGTGAAGAGGTGAGGAGGCCCTGAAGAACGAAACGTTCATGATAAGTTATAATCTTGGGGTCGAACATGAATGGTAAGATTTGCGCAGTAAAGCAAGCCCTGAAATCCATATTCTCAGCGGAAAAATGTTTATTAAGAATCACGACACGAAGCTGTTACGGAGTGCGGTCTGCTGAACTTTTTGGCAAGATTTTGATTCTTCCTTTAGACTACGTGTTCGCTCGGAAATCATATTTGCACATGCTCGCCAATCATATCAGTAAAAATTACAACATGGGAGTACAACCAGAGCGGAGGCACGTGGAGATCACGTATCCCCAAAAATGAAAATCACGAAGGGCCAAAATTGTTGGACGAATTGCTGCCCTTGAATACTAAAAATGCTATTGACAAGAACACAAAATAACTTGATACTAATCAATCCAAGACATGGAGTGATTTACCTAAAAATCAAAAAAATACGAGCTTATAAACATTATTGAACAAATTATTTAAAGAGGTATTCATGGAATTTACACAAGTTTGTTTTTATATAAGTGTTAAGAGATTTAAATTTATTTAATGATTTAAAACAAGATAATGTTTACTTATTTCGTTTGTTTAATTCTAAAGGTCGATAATGTTTATAGTCTAGATGACGATGATGTATGTACATACTGCGATTA
This sequence comes from Leptopterna dolabrata, assembly GCA_954871275.1. Classification (NCBI taxonomy): domain Eukaryota; kingdom Metazoa; phylum Arthropoda; class Insecta; order Hemiptera; family Miridae; genus Leptopterna; species Leptopterna dolabrata. Next base: position 9,261,687 of record OX940984.1, on the reverse strand, counting down.
TCTTATTTATTTCCTTGAAATTACGGGCAAGCCCAATTACACGGTTATACAAATATGCCAGCGAACTGTTAGCTAATAGGTGGTGAACATTATGTACAGTGATGAAAAAGAATAAACGAGAAATAAATACATCACAAACACGTAAACAATCACAGAAACATTTATAAGACCGAAAACAAAATCAAGATGAGGCAATTAACGATTTGAGAACTTACCTATTATATTAAGGGTAAACGCCTATGCTATGTAAGTATATGGTTTGGGCTATGGCTCTCCACCCCACACCACAAGGTTGCTTCAACTGGAGGGAGATTATTTTGGACCAATTTTGATGCCCATACTGTATCAAATTGTAATAATATAATTATACAAAATAAATTTCAAAAAATTAATTATATGCAGATTTTGATGGTAGGATTTGGTAGCAGCATGTAGATAAGATGTCAACACAGAATCACGAAGGAAGGGTGGCTATTTAAATCAAATGAGGGAAAACAGAAGAAGTTCATCTCATGAGCTCATCAAGTTCATTTCCCATTTAACACCCTTACAAGTTTGGAGAAACTGACAAATCTCGGTCATGCTTTGATCATTCATTCAATTATTCCAAATTCACTTGTTGCGGACGACAGAGCTTTTGATACCAGCCCCTCACCCTCACAAGTATAATATATATATATATATATAATTTACTAGTATATAATAATATACCAACTGCAAATCGTCCTGGGACTTTCCCAGGTACGACAGAATGTGGATAGTTAATATTGACGAAACTCTATTCCAACTAAAGCGTGCTAATTACAACTCGCTAAATATACTTCGTTAGGATATGAAGACAGTGTCGTTCAAAATCTGTTCAAATATAACTCGGCCTTCGTTTGACGCTAAAGCAAACTCGCGGAATAATGATAGATGATCAACTCACAAGGACATTGTACACTCAGTATATCTGCCTTTGGAATTTAGGCTGTTCCAGTTCCAGACTACTCAAGTCGTTGTTCCCAATCGAAAGTTGTACAGTTAATAAAATTATTCTACCAACAGGATTTCAGTCGGTTTTTGCTGGATAAATGCTACATAATTAGGTACCCCATACTTTTATCGAGAAAAGTCAACAATCACAGTTACAATTATGTATTACAATCCTATATTTTATATAACGAATAACAATACGTAATGAGGTTTTCCATTAGGAAGTATTGGCAGATAGGTAGGTATCAAGTATAGGAAAAAGACAAACTATTGTAGTTACATGTATCATCGTGCATGGAACAAGTGTACTCGTGTAGTTTCAGCTTTTCATAAACTGGGGCGAGGAACATCAAATTGAAAAATTCAGAGCTGACGTCTTTAAAACATTCAAACAAAGCTCGATTCTATCCAACCATTTCCTAACCTTGCTGAACTCAACGCTTGATTTACTTTAAAATTCACTGAAATCATCCACCCCCCCAATTTTCATACATAAAGATTCAGATTAATTAATGGATTAATTAACATAAGATCCAGATTAATTAACGGAATTATTTAACTGTTATTTAATAATAAGGGTACCTAATTCGAAGTTAGTATCCATGCTATAAGATAAAGTAATTAGTCCACATATAGAACTGAGAACGCAAAGAGTCCCTATCAAATTTCAACTTCTTCTCTCAACTCTCTTCTACTCTTCGAGTTGTGACGGTATATGGGAATCCCGTCCATCTTGGATGCTGGCTCTTCCCGATCTTTTTGACACGCGGCTGAAGGGGCGGTTGATTCGCGGAAACGAATCATCAACTCCTGGAGGCAACGCGTTATAATCTAACCATTTGTCTCCGGGGGCAGCTGTCACACTGCCTCCCTACCTTTCTAGAGGATGGAGAGGGGGAAACTACGCTGTATGGGCGGCGTAGTTAAACCCCTCATCCATTACATGGTAGCAGAGCGTGGTTGGTGGGAATGTGCTGGATTTTATCCTCGGTACCCCCTCCACTTTTTGAGAGCTTTTCCAGAAGGAATAGCTCTGAGGTTTTCCAGAAGGAATCCTCTTTTTAATACCCCTTTGTTTATCAATATACACTTCGGCCATTGGATTTTCTATTTTTATCAAGTCAACCTCATGATTATTATTATTACAATCAACCTCATGATTACTACTATTAATAATATCAAACCTCATGATATTATTCTTAAGGCTGTTATGCCTGGCGTTCAACGCCTATTTTTGTAATTTTTCCCCTTGTTTTCCCAGTTGTTCCATCTTATGATGGGGGGTTAATCACCTAGAGGTTGTTCAGATGAACTTTCCTGAACCAGAACCTCTGACAACTACTTTTTTCTTTCCTTTTTGTCCAAGTGCGCCAAGTGATATTGATAGGAGCTAAGTTCTCCACCAGTACCTAACAATTCTCAGTAGTACCATTACGATGGAAGCTGTCAGCTTTGGAGTTTTCAGATGAATCTTCCTGAATTAGAACTCCATACTACTTTCAGTCCCGTGTCTAACTTCACATACTTCTTCTTCAAAGAAGTATGTTTTTAAGGGGAAGAGTGTGACGGTATATGGGAATCCCGTCCATCTTGGATGCTGGCTCTTCCCGATCTTTTTGACACGCGGCTGAAGGGGCGGTTGATTCGCGGAAACGAATCATCAACTCCTGGAGGCAACGCGTTATAATCTAACCATTTGTCTCCGGGGGCAGCTGTCACACTGCCTCCCTACCTTTCTAGAGGATGGAGAGGGGGAAACTACGCTGTATGGGCGGCGTAGTTAAACCCCTCATCCATTACAGAGTCTATGTGCGAAAGAACGAATTTTTTAGTCCAAAATTTCGTAAATTTAAGGCTGAAACTTCGGGCTTCTATTCGGTCTCCTTGTCCTAAAAAACATGGAAAACGATACCTTACAACCTCATGTTACTAAAACACCAAAAACCCCTATTGTCACGCCCATTTTTCACCCATAACACCCTTGGGTAAATTCCGATCGGGCTGCAAAGTTTCGGGACACAACCAGGAGCGCCCAAATGGAGCGCCTAAGCGCGAAAGAGCGAATTTTTTAGACCGAAGTGAAGTACCTAGATATATGTAAGATACGGCGGACGGGGTACGGCCATTGCATTTTTGGAATCTACTCACCTTGAAACGTCAAAGAATAAATTTTGAGGGGGTGCTATACAATTTTTTTGCTGAGCGAATACGTATTATTCGCGGAATAATAAACCAAAACAGTCCGAGAATCCCTGCAAACGGCCAAATGCCTTTCTGACGGTCACCGTCAGATGGTCACTGCGAACAAACCTATCGTTATATGTAGGAACCCACTTATCCAAAAGATTGACGGTGTATGTTTTTTATGTTAGGGATGCGATTTTATACGATATTCAGAGAACTTGTTCAACGAATGTATACCTACCGATGAACCTTTAAACTAAGGAAACGTGAATTCTTTAGAAACGTCTAGGATATTGAAGCGAGGACTATGTAACAGTCCACTCCTTTTCTATTCTCGCCCTATTAGAAAATATACCTCACCTGAATAATTTCATCAACTTCTCTCTAAGTAATTGCATTGGACTCAGATTGTGAATAGGGACATATTATATTATTATTCTAATTTCCCCCAAATCAGCCAAAATAAGCAGAAGCTTGTTTAGACAACAAATTGCTAATCTACAAGCAAATCCTAAAACCTGTGTGGACTTATCGTATCCAGCTCTGGGGCTGTACTAAAAAGACGAACAGCAAGATTATACAAACTTTTCAGAACAAGGTACTGAGGAGTATTGTCAACGCCCCTTGGTACATCAGAACTGGTGACCTCCATCGAGACCTCAAGATGGAATTCGTCAGCGAATTGGCACAGCAACATGCGATTAAATACGAACAGCGGCTTCATGAACACATGAATCCGGAAGTTCTTCGACTCCTAGACAACAGCAACGCCACCCGGCGGCTTGATTGAACAAAACCTTTCGACCTTGTGATGTGACAATGTGACAAGTGTAGTGATTGAGTGTTCTCTTGAGTTACAGCCACTGGGCTAAAAACTCTACAAACAGTTGAATAATATTATAGCAAACTAACTTGATGGGTTGAACATCAGCAACAAACGACTTCTTTACATGTCACTGATCAAGCCAGTGTGGAGCTACGGCTGCGAGATTTGGGGTTCGGCTTGCAAGTCCACTGTCAAAAAGGTTGAGCAAAATAAGATATTGAGAACTCTCGCCAATGCTCCCTCTGGTTTGTGAGGAATGACACCCTTCATTCAGACCTCCGCATGGAAACAGTTGATGAGGCTATAAAAAACCGGTACTCAACACTCCGTATCCGTGCTGAAGGTCACATCAACCCCGAAGTAGCAGCAATTGCCGGACCAGCGCCCTTTGTTGGACGCAGATTAAAGAAGAAGGTACTGCGAGACAGCGTAACCATCAGGCGCGGATCCAAGGGGGGTCACAGGGGTCATGACCCCCCCCCCCCCCCAGAATCAGCCTGCATTTCAAAAAGCAGAGCTGAACGAATTGTTCACAAACCCGAAAACAAAAAAAACCAAACGAAGACGAACCCAGTTTTTGTGAAATCAAAAAATAACTATAAAAAATCTAAAAAGATTCGATCAAAAATGTCAAAATTAGTCGAATACAATCGTACACTTGGTCCTACCAATGTTACTTTATATACAATTAGGTATGTCAATAAACTTACCTTGGTGTATCCGTCAAATTACACCTTGTTTATTTTTCTTCTTATTTTTATTAATTATTATCTTGTTTTTGTTTCGTTCTCGTTTTCTTTCCTGCCAAATTCAGTAAAAACGATACTGAACTCACTGAGATCAACAATAGATTGTTGTGGTTTCAATGTTTTGATTTGCAAACTCTGAAGTTTGCTACGCTGCCATAAAATGCGCCAATTTGTTTGAAAACACATTAGGACACTTTTTTAGAAGAAAATTGAAAATAAATACATTTATCAGTTAAATAATTAATAGATATTGAAAAATATTTTTTACATAATATAATTATAAACAATGAATTTTATAAATAAATAAATTAGTTTTGTAAGTAGACAAATTGGACGAGTTTAGGCATAAGGTTGAAAATTCGGTTTGTATTGTTCGTTTGGTTATTTTTTATATTGTTCTACCCTGTGACCCCCTCCGGAAAAAAATTCTGGATCCGCCCCTGGTAACCATGCAAGATGGACCCAACGATTGAACACTAGCCACCATCGTCTACAGTTGCCCTTCCACTCCACTAGTAGTCTGAAGGACTGAGGATGGGACCTACCTGTATTACTTACCGAGAGACACATTGCGTTACATATGGATCCCTAGGATTCAACGGACTGTTCGCCCGGAAGTGGGCGTAGGCACTCGGAGATGCTCTTAGCTCGGCCCTACAAAGAATACCCTCCCCTCATCATCATCATCTTCTAAAGGCAGCGCCTTGTCGGTGTAGCCATTCGTCCCTATCCATTGCAGCCCTCTTCAGCTGATGGTAAGAGGTGCATCCCATTAGGTGGTATATATCTTCCAGGTAGGATTATACAATACCTCCTCAAGTGGAAATACAATAAATTGAAAAGTCGTGATGTTACTGATATAGCAAATATATCGATTATTAAAAAAAAAAATTCGAATGTGATCCGCAAACATTCCACCATTGAACAAGTTCATAGGATAACGGATAAGATTGAGAGAGCGTTAGAGAACAAAAAAGTATGCAGCGCGGTTTTTCTTGATGTGTCACAAGCTTTTGATAAGGTTTGGCACGAAGGGCTGATTAATAAATTACAAGGATTGCTCCCACAGCAATACTGTCAATTACTTGAATCCTACCTTGATAACAGATACTTCAGAGTAAAAATAGAAGATGAATATTCTCAACTGGAAAAAATTGAAGGAGGGGTTCCACAGGGGAGCGTCCAGGGACCTCTGCTTTATTTAATGTACACATGTGACGTCCCAGTCACTAATGGTACATGCATAGCTACCTTCGCGGATGACACAGCAATCTTAGCCGTTGCAGATTCGGTAGAAGAGTCGACAAAAAAACTTCAGGAAGCTACAATTGCAGTTGATAAATGGACGAAGAAATGGAGACTAAAACTGAATGAAACAAAATCAACACATGTCAACTTCACGTACAAAACCATAATAAATATTCCATTGGAGATCAATCACAACACCATTCCGTATGCTAACTCAGCAAAATATCTAGGGATGACTCTAGATGCGAAGCTTAAGTGGAAAGAGCATGTCAAGAAGAAACAGAAAGAGCTCTCAATTAAATACAGAAAATTATATTGGCTGATGGGCCGATACTCTCAACTCAGCACCCACAATAAAGTACTGTTATATAAGACAGTATTGTTGCCGATTTGGTCCTATGGAATTCAGCTATGGGGTTGTACAGCCAAAACAAATGTGAAAATAATTCAAACATTTCAGAATAAAGTGCTCAGAAGCATTGTAAATGCTCCCTGGTACATTAGAAACGACGACCTCCACAGAGACTTACGCGTGGAGAGCGTCATAGATGTCGTTAAAAAAACAGCACGACGTCACGAGAACCGACTTCACGTGCACTCAAATATAGAAGCTCTTCAGCTACTGGACAATTCGCAACAAGTTCGGCGTCTGAAAAGAACCAAACCCCTGGATCTCGGATGCTGACGTTGTAACGTAAAAAATTAGTGTGGTGCCTGCTTGTGAACATTCACCATAAAAACAATGCGTAAAGATAGTTGAAGTAAATAACTAGATAGTTATAAACGCTTAAAAAAAAAAAAAAAAAAAGAATGTGATCCGCTGCCTCGCAGACTCGGAAAAATTACCGCGCAGAAGCCAAATCCGAAACAGTGAGAACATCCCAGGAAGGCTTGAGAATGGGATGCAGGAAGGGGAAGAAGCGTTTCAGCAAGGTCAAGCTCAACCCGTGTGAACGCCTCTACGATCTTCTTACGTAAGTTGTCTGTCGTCTGTGGCAGAGGCAGAGGCAGTCCACAGGTCGGAGAGTCCGAAGCGAGTGGGAGACGAGACGAGGCAGACTCTCAGGTTACATCTTCCCCCCCAAGATAGCTCGTCGGGTCGTTTAAAAGGAGACTTCTCCCGCCGCTTCGACGCGGATCGCATTTTTTTCCGGCACCTGAATCTTGTTTTTTCCATAAGACTCCTGTTCTGTCGAACTTCAGAATCGAATCTTCTTATATATAAGTGATGGCTCACGAAAAGCGATCTGCCTGGTGTGTGGGCAGTGCTGGCTTTTGGTTTATTATTTATGAATAATACACCTATGCATTCGAAAAGCAGACAATTTTTCGAACTCCTCCTCAAAATGTTTTCTTTTACGTTTCAAGCTGCGTAGATTCCAGAAATGGAATATCCGTCCGCCGTACGCCATATCACTCCAAATCCACTCTATTTGGTCTAAACAAATTCGTTATTTCGCACACAGCCTCCATGTGGGTCCTAGTTGTGCTCCGAAGCTCGGTGCCCAAACGGTATAAACCCAGGGTTGTATTGGTGTATACCGTGTGCATTGGTATTGTGTATTGGTGTATACAGTATACTGTATAGGTGTATATTGGCGTGTATTGGTGTATATATTTGTGTATACAGTATACAATATTGGTGGATTGGTATAAACCCAGGGTTGTATTGGTGTATACCGTGTGCAATGGTATTGTGTATTGGTGTATACAGTATACTGTATAGGTGTATATTGGTGTATTGGTGTATTGGTGTATACAATATTGGTGTATTGGTGTATACAATATTGGTGTATTGGTGTATAAATGGTGGATTGGTGTATATTGGTGTAAATTGGTGATTGGTGTATAAAGTATACAATATTGGTGTAGTGGTGTATAAATGGTGGATTGGTGTATATTGGTGTAAATTGGTGATTGGTGTATACAGTATACAATATTGGTGTATTGGTGTATACAGGGTGGATTGGTGAAAATGAGAGTAAAAACAGGGTGCTTCTCAGGTATCGTTTTCCACACTTTTTATGACGAGAAGACCGAATATGAAGTTGATTGTGACTAACGAGTGAAGAATTGAGGTTATAACGAAGGTTCAGCTCCCGAAATTCATTTCGTATGGAACAAAAACCTGGGAAGTCGTCTTAAATCACCATCAGTTTGTATAATAACACTAGAAAAGTGTCAGCAGGTGAATCAAGACAATTAAATGGCACTATCAATGATCAAAGATAATTTGGAAAAAAAAGGAGCGTACCTAATTCGTGTTTTGCGGGGCCAAAATTGATGGAAACCACCAGAAATTGCTATGTCGATTATTACGCATGAAAAAAACAATAAATGAACAGCCAACATTTCTGTAGGTATGTCCAATAGAATAATAAACTCATGTGACAAGGACTTTGCAGCGTTTTTTCCATACGAGTCCTGTTCTGTCGAATCGAATCTTCTTATATATAAGTGATGGCTCACGAAAAAATATCTGCCTGGTGTGTGGGCAGTGCTGGCTATTGGTTTATTATTCTGTGAATAATACACCTATGTTTTCGATCAGCAGACAATTTTTATAACATCCCCTCTGTCGTGAGTCCCTCCCGGGAACACTCCTATCATATTAAGTTCTCACCAATATCCAAACGCCAAACTAAAGCTCCGTAAATAAAGATATGAGTGGGGACAGGCGACAGAACCCAGGGTTACTCAACCTGGGGCCCCACTACCAGCTCCCAGCAAGGAGCTGGAGGGAGAGGCCCCCAAGTACTATAAAACCCCGGATCCTGGCGCTCAAGCTTCATTCGACACTTCCTCTAACCAGCTCTCTCTTCTCTCTCTTACCTTACCTCCCAGATGATCGGTTGACTACAGCCGCCTGGGAATTTCACCTCCTCTCTCCTCCTCCTTGTCTAGATGATCGGTTGAATACAGCCGCCTAGACAAGGGACCTCTCCTCTCCTTTCCTTTACCTAGATGAACGGTTGACTACAGCCGCCTAGGTAAAATTCCCTCATCCACCTCTCTCTCCTCCAAAGTCGTAGATGTTCGGTTGACTACAGCCGCCTGCGACTTTTCCTCACCTTCCTTCCACTCCACCTCTCTCTCCTCCAAAGTCGTAGATGTTCGGTTGACTACAGCCGCCTGCGACTTTTCCTCCTTTCTCTCCTTTACCTAAATTCACTCACTCACCTTCCTTCCACGCCACCGTGATGAGAATTTTAAATTCATCACAGTGGTGAACCCGACGTTCACTCAACCTTCTTCCTTCCCACCTTCCCACCTCATGTGTCGCCCCAGTCTAATAGTTCGGTGTCCCGCATTTTAAATTCAAAATTCAGTCAGTATAAATTCGCAGTTCTTGGCCCAAACCACTCAACTCTCAACTCAACACACCTCCGCTCCCTCCGATTGCGAATTTCAAGATTCAAAACCACGTCAAATTTTTGAATTTTAGTTACAGAAATGGACCCGAACTCACCGCCACCGCTCCTCCGGCCGTCCCTGCTGCAGCCGCCGACCGCTGCGACGACGGACAACGACAACCCCTTCACCAGCCTCTCACCAGCCGGCTCCGCCACCTCCACGGCGCCCGCCGCCGCCGCCGCCGCCGCTACGGCCGCAACCGCTACCGACGTCATGACGGCATCCGCAGCGTTCCCTCTGTCGCTGCCCCCCTTCTACACGCACGACCCCGCGCTGTGGTTTTTTCAAGTGGACGCTGCGTTTTCGGCCGCCAACATCCGCAGCCAGAAGACTAGATATTCTCGGATCATTTCGTTGCTACCCTACGAGATCCTACTGCAAACTTCAGATATCTCCCCCGACGCCGCCGCTGCGTACGACGACCTCCGCAGCCGCCTCATCAACACCTACCAGCCGTCGAAAATCGCCCGAGTCGCCGCCCTCTCCCAACCTCAACACCTCGGCGACCAGAAGCCCTCCCACCTCTACCGACGGCTGCGACACCAGCTGCAGGGGATTATGACCGCCGACATCGCACGCACGTTCTGGTTACGTGCCCTTCCCCACCCCATCCAGATGGCCCTGGCCAGCCATCTCGACGGTCCCGACGAGCCCCTCCTGCGGCTGGCGGACACCGTTCACGACTTGGCCGCTGCGGCCGCCGTCAGTGAGGTGCGTACGCCGCGTCACCCCCCGCCTCTCCGGGACCGCACAAAATCCCGAGACCGCGGCCGGGCACCCTCCCTCGACGGACGTCGGCCCCTTTCGGCGGATCGCCGACGCGACTCTTCCGCCGACCGCCGCCGCCAGCGCTCACCCGAGCGCCGCAACACATCCCCTCTCCGCCAGCGCAGAGGACGATCCCCGGCCGCTGCGCGCGCATCCACCTCGACCCGCCCCACCAACTCCACCTACCTTCCTGCGGACCCCCCCCACCGTTGTTTCTATCATGTAAACTTCGGTGGGGAGGCCCGCAAGTGCCTACCCCCCTGCTCCTTCGCCCCTAAGCAGGGAAACGCAGACGCCCGCCGGTAAATCCGGCGGGCCCCCCTCCTCGCCAACACGGGGGGGACCATGAACAACCCCCCCCCGCCCGCATTCACACCGCCACCACCACCAAGCCACGCTACCCCTCCTACGCCGCCGCCACGGCTGCCAACCTTCCGGCCGCGCCTACGGCGCCGCCGAAACCCTCACCCCACCACCACCGAAACGGATTCTCCCCGCCCGCCACCAGGGCGACCAACCTTCCGGCCGCCACTCACGCCGCCGCTACCGTTCCCCCACCCCGGAACGGAACCTCCACGCCCGCCTCCAGGGCGCAACCCCCTCCGGCCACCTCTACACCCGCCACTACCGTTCCCCCTCCCCGGAACAAAACGAAGCCGCCTCCTGCCAAACAGGCCAGCCCCCCTGCAGACTCCACCGTTCCCCCCCTCCGGAACGGCAAGAAACCGCCCCGCGTCTCCTTCGCGGCGGACCAGCCGGCGCCGGCACACATCCCTACCTCCGCAATTCTGCACAACGCCCTCCCGACCCACCAGCGACTTTTCTTGCGCTGCAGGAAAACAAATGTACCTTTCTTGGTGGACACGGGGGCGGCGCTGTCAATATTTCCCAACAACATCCTCCGTCGTCAGGCGCGCTGCTACCGGCAGCTTCTCTACGCCGCCAACGGTACCACCATCCCCTCGTACGGGACGTACCGCTCCTCAGTTTATATGAGCGGGCTCGCGTACGAGTGGGAATTTACCGTGGCGGACGTGGAGAAGGCGATCCTGGGGGCCGATTTTCTGGCATATTTCGGTCTCCAGGTCGACGTCCGGAATGCGCGCCTGATTGACCCCGCCACAAAAACACCCATACCCGGATTCATACATGCCATCAACCACCCCCCAACGCAATTTGAACGCCTCCTCCTCAACTACCGCCCCCAGCGCCGCCCCTCTGCCCACATCTCCACCATCCAACACCACATAGAGACTTCCGGCCCCCCCATCACAGCGAAAGCCCGACGACTCCACCCCCTGCAACTATCGAAAGCCCGGCAACATTTCAATAAACTCATAGCCGACGGCATCGTCCGCCCCTCGAAATCCCCTTGGGCTTCTCCACTCCACATCGTGCAGAAGCCCAATGGGGATATCCGCCCCTGCGGGGACTACCGGCGCCTCAATTCTAAAACCACGCCGGATCTTTACAATGTTCCCCACCTACGAGATTTCTCGTCACACCTCCATGGCGCTACTATCTTCTCTACCCTCGACATTTCAAGGGCGTTCCACCACATCAACATTCACCCCCCCGATGTCCAGAAAACCGCCATCATTACCCCGTTCGGACTTTTCGAATATGTGAAAATGGGCTTCGGGTTGAGGAACGCTGCACAGACGTGGCAGCGCTATATGGACAGCATCCTGCGAGGCCTACCGTTCGTCTTTTGCTTCCTCGACGACGTCCTGGTGGCCTCCAGGACGCCGGAAGAACACCTCAGCCATCTCCAACAGATCCTCGACATCTTCTCCTCCGAGGGCCTCTTGGTTAACACGGACAAGTGCGTTCTCGGCCAACCCTCCGTCCGCTGCCTCGGCCACCACGTTTCATCCGACGGCATCAAACCCCTCGCAGACAAGGTCCACGCCATTAGTGACTTCCCTCAACCCCGCACCGTGACGGAACTCCGCCGCTTCCTGGGTATGTTAAACTTTTACCGCAGACACATAAAACACGCAGCACAACATCAACAACCACTCATACACGCCATTCCCCAACCCTCCAAAAAAAATGACAACCGCCCCATCACCTGGACCCCCCAACTCATCTCCTCCTTCAAAATTTGCAAACAGGACCTAGTAGACGCCGCTCTATTGGCCCATCCCGATCCTCACGCCCCCCTATCCATCACCACCGATGCGTCCGACTGGGCCATCGGGGCAGTGCTCCATCAGCACACCGGCGCCACCCCCCAACCCCTAGGCTTCTTTTCCAAAACGCTATCCCCCACCCAGAAAAATTACTCCACGTTCGACAGAGAACTCCTCGCCATCCACGAAGCCATAAAGCACTTTCGTGACTTCGTGGAGGGCAGGCAGTTCTCTGTCGTCACTGATCACAAGCCCCTGACCCACGCCCTCCTACAGAACCGCAAATCCGCCTCCCCACGTCGCCTCCGGCAACTCGAGTTTATCGGGCAATTTACGTCCGATATCCGATACTTGCCGGGGGCCGACAACTGCGTGGCGGACGCGCTCTCCCGGCCCACCCCTACCCCCGCGCCGGTGGCGGAGTTACTGCCCTTCCCCTCCCCACAAATCCTAAAATCAAAACAAACTCCACATTCCGACCCCGCCCTCTCCAATCTCATTTCCGCCTCCAAATTGGAACAGCTGCCGCCCCTCGATCTCTGGTGCGACGTAACGGCCGATACACCGCGCCCTTACGTCCCACCGGAGCTGAGGCGGCAGTTGTTCCTCCACTACCACTCCCTTCACCATCCTGGCATTCGGGCTAGCCGGGACCTTATCAAAACGCGGTACTTCTGGCCCCACATGAACACAGATATTCGTAACTGGGTTCTGGGGTGCCAGAAGTGCCAGTGGTTTAAGGTCTCGGCCCACCCCCATGTCCCCCCTCAAACCATCCCCGACGCCCTACCGTGGGAACATGTTCATCTGGATTTAGTGGGCCCCCTTCCCCCGTCCGAGGGGAAAAAATACTGCCTCACGATGATCGACCGTGCCACCAACTGGGTGGAATGCATCCCACTCGCAAATATCACCGCGGACGCCGTCGCGACGGCTTTCCTCACTCAATGGGTTAGCCGTTACGGTTGTCCGCGAACAGTCACGGTCGATCAAGGGAGGCAGTTTGAGTCCGCCCACTTTTCCGATTTACTACGTTCCCTCGGCATCCACAAAATCCACACTACCCCATACCATCCCCAATCCAACGGGAAAATAGAGCGGTGGCACTCGGTCCTGAAACAGGCCATTTCTACTTCAACAAATTCCCCTTCCTGGACTAAATCCCTCCCCTACATTTTACTCAGCCTACGCACTTCAGCTCGTCCTTCAGACCAAACCAGCCCCGCACAAAACGCATTTAAAGACCCATTACGTCTACCAGCCGACATTTTCACCCCAAATCACACGCCGTCTATTAACAGGGAACCGCTACACTCAACAACACCGACAAACGACACCACTTATCCCAAACGGTTTTTCACCACCACACACATGTACCTGAAAGAGCCCGGCATCCATAAAACTTTCCAACCACTTTATGCCGGGCCCTTTCAAGTCGTTCGCACAACACACACCACCGCGACCCTGTTAATTGACGGCAAACCACATACAGTCCCGTTAGCCAGGTGTAAACCCGCACCTGTGCTAACCCAACCCACTGACACTATCAGTCTCCCGCCGTCCGTTCGCTATGTCACACCGCTCCCCGATGCACCAGTCACCTCCGTCGCCGTTTCCGGACTTCGATTCGGATCCGGAAATGGCGGCGATTCTCCGGGACGTTTTCGTCCCGGACCCGCTCTCCCCCCTACCCCCTTCGCCCGGGCCGACTACACCGCTTCCGTTCGTCCCGCCACGGATCACCGGACTACCTCCCCGGCCCCGGCGATGGAAGTACCCCCAGTGGAAAATCCTGCGCGAATTTCGCACAGCGCAGGCCACGGGGGTACACCCTCCCTACTCCCCCACAGACCCCCTAATGTCCTCCATCCTTCGCGAGTTCCGCCTCGCGGAACTCATGCCCCCCCCGCCCCCCGTTCAAATTTGCTTTCCCCCACTAAATTTCGAACCCCCACCCCCCGTTCAGTTCACCAACCCCCCGAAAATTTCCGCCCACCCAATTTTACCGCCCCCCCCATTTTCGATTTTCGACCCCCCCCGTATCTACTTCTCCCCCTCCAACACCCCCTCCCCACCCTCCATCGCCGGGGATATCCACGATAGTTTCCGCCGGGACGAAACGGCCCGGGCGGCGCAACGGACGGAGGGAGCGTCCCCACGTTCCCTTCGTCCCGGCGGCCAAATCCCCCGCCCCGCTCTGAGCAATCACGGCGGGGCCTTGAGATTCCGGAACAGTGCTAGTGTCTTCTTAATCCACTCGCACTGTACCGGAACTCGGAGCTCCGCCGTGCCCGCCTCGCCACGAGCTCGGAGCTACCGCCGCCCCCACACACCACACTCACGCACACACTGTCACTCACCACACCCAACACACACCCAGGAATCGGCGGTTTTCCGACACCCGTTCCGCTTTATCCCCCGAGTTTGCACAAAGGTTGTAAATATTGTAAACACTGCACACCTTGTAAATATTGTACATATTGCGAATTTTGTAACCTCTACACATCTTGTAAATATCATGATTGTAAATATTGTTCATCCTCCTCATCTCGCCCTTGCCGCTCACTTTCACCTTGTAAATATCGTAATTGTAAATATTGCTCATCCTCCTCATCTCACCCTTGCCGATCACTTTCATAAATGCCACATGTTTATGGATACTGACCACTGCTCCCATCATACTGTATATACTCTCGCCATCTCATCCTACTTATTTTACCTTATTTTCTATGCCTACTTATAATCTACCTACCTTATATTCTACCTACTTATCATCTACCTACTTGTAATCTGCCTATACCATGTTACTACTAGATTTAAGGACCGCCTTCAGCTCAACCTCTGTTTGCATCGGCCCTCAGCCCCTGTCACCTTGCGCCTTCAGCTCCTCCTCTTGTTTGCCGTAGCCCTCAGCTCCTGTCATTTTGCGCCTTCAGCGACCACCTCTTGTTTGCCGTAGCCCTCAGCTCCTGTCATCTTGCGCCTTCAGCACCAATATTGGTTCAAACTGGGGGGACCTCTGTCGTGAGTCCCTCCCGGGAACACTCCTATCATATTAAGTTCTCACCAATATCCAAACGCCAAACTAAAGCTCCGTAAATAAAGATATGAGTGGGGACAGGCGACAGAACCCAGGGTTACTCAACCTGGGGCCCCACTACCAGCTCCCAGCAAGGAGCTGGAGGGAGAGGCCCCCAAGTACTATAAAACCCCGGATCCTGGCGCTCAAGCTTCATTCGACACTTCCTCTAACCAGCTCTCTCTTCTCTCTCTTACCTTACCTCCCAGATGATCGGTTGACTACAGCCGCCTGGGAATTTCACCTCCTCTCTCCTCCTCCTTGTCTAGATGATCGGTTGAATACAGCCGCCTAGACAAGGGACCTCTCCTCTCCTTTCCTTTACCTAGATGAACGGTTGACTACAGCCGCCTAGGTAAAATTCCCTCATCCACCTCTCTCTCCTCCAAAGTCGTAGATGTTCGGTTGACTACAGCCGCCTGCGACTTTTCCTCACCTTCCTTCCACTCCACCTCTCTCTCCTCCAAAGTCGTAGATGTTCGGTTGACTACAGCCGCCTGCGACTTTTCCTCCTTTCTCTCCTTTACCTAAATTCACTCACTCACCTTCCTTCCACGCCACCGTGATGAGAATTTTAAATTCATCACACCCTCAAAATGTTTTCTTTTACGTTTCATGCTGCGTAGATTCCAGAAATGGAATATCCGTCCGCCGTACACCGTACGCCATATCACTCCATATCCACTCTATTTGGTCTAAACAAATTCGTTCTTTCGCACACAGGCTCCATGTGGGTCCTACTTGTGCTCCGAAGCTCGGCAGCCCAAACGGTATACACCCAGGGTTGTATTGGTGTATACCTTGTGTATTGGTGTATACAGTATACTGTATAGGTGTATATTGGTGTGTATTGGTGTATATATTTGTGTATACAGTATACAATATTGGTGTATTGGTGTAAATTGGTTATTGGTGTATACAGTATACAATATTGGTGTATTGGTGTATACAGGGTGGATTGGTGAAAATGGGAGTAAAAACAGGGTGCTTGTCAGGTATCGTACATCCACACTTTTTATGGCGAGAAGACCGAATATGAAGTTGATTTTGACTAACGAGTGAAGAATTGAGGTTATAACGAAGGTTCAGCTCCCGAAATTCATTTCGTATGGAACAAAAACCTGGGAAGTCGTCTGAAATCACCATCAGTTTGTATAATAACGCTAGAAGATAGTGTCAACACGTGGATCAAGATGATTAAATGGCACTACCAGTGATCAAAGATAATTTGAAGAAAAAAAGAGAAAAACAAGGAGCGTATCTAATTCGTGTTTTGCGGGGCCAAAATTGATGGAAACCACCACAAATTGCTATGTCAATTATTACGCATGAAAAAAACAATAAATGAACAGCCAACATTTCTGTAGGTATGTCCAATCTATATAACTAAATTTACAGGTGATCGTGGTGTCTGTCTGTTTGTCTGTTTGTGTTTCAATCACGCCAAAACGGCTGAATGGATCGAACCCATCTCGCGTATTTGAATGTTTCTATGACCAGGGAAGGACATAAGGAGGTTTACTTCCTGATCCGATGGATAGGGGTGGGGGTTTATAGGGAAGCCGAAACGAAAAAAAATTAAATTCTCGAAAACGGCTCAACAGATCGAACCCATCTCGCGTATTTGAATGTTTCTATGACCAGGGAAGGACATAAGGAGGTTTACTTCTGCGAGAGGTAACAAAGTCAGATGGACCCACCCCGAGTTCTACCCGTCAGCGACGGGCAACACAGCTAGTAGAATAATAAATTCATGCGACAAGGACTTTGCAGCGTTTTTGGTTTATTATTCTGTGAATAATACACCTATGTATTCACTCAGCAAAAAATTTTTATAACACCCCCTCAAAATTTTTTCTTTTCCGTTTCAAGGTGCGTAGATTCCAAAAATGCAATGTCCGTCCGCCGTCCGCCGTACGCCGTCCGCCGTACGCCGTATCACGTGTACAGCTTCATTTTCGGTCTAAAAAAGTCGTTCATTCGCACACATGCTCCATTTGGGCCCTAGTTGTCCCGAAACTTTTCAGCCCGATCGGAATATACCCAGGGGTGTTATGAGTGAAAATGTGTATAAAAATAGGTACTTTTTGCGTTTTAACAACATGTCAGTAACATGAGCTTTTGAGGTATCTTTTTCCATGTTTTTGAGGACGAGAAGACCGAATATGAAGTCGATTTTGACCAAAGACGCGGAAATTGAGGTTTTACCAAAGGTTCAGCTCCCAAAATTGGTTTTTTATCACCATCAATGTGTACAATAACATTGGAAAAAGTGTAAACAGGTGAATCAAGACCATTAAATGCCACTACCAATGATCAAAGATCAATCAATCAATCTTTTATTTACATAATATTGCCCATCAGGCGACTATGGTGCAAGCGTGTAAGGTGTTTCAATTGGGTGTGTGTGCGTGATGGTGTAGAAGAGGAGCTGGTCCAGTGGCGTCCACTTCTGAATCTTCTCGGACGTCGTTGTTCCGCAGCGCTCTTCTCTTGAGGCGTTTTCTTTCATATGGCGCTGGTCCCGCGATCTCCTCCACTTCAGGGCAGGGTTGCCGTGTCCTGATGCTCTTGTCCGCAAGGCGCTGTACGCTGCAAAAATACGGTCTTGCACCGATTCTAATTTAAGATCGCGGTGCAACGTCTCATTACGGACAAACCAAGGTGCACCGCAGATCTGGCGCAGGATTTTGTTTTGCATAGTCTGAATCTTTTGAATAGAGCTCACGCATGCAGAACCCCACACTTCACATCCATATGTCCACACGGGCTTAATCATGAGAGCGTACAGGAGCCTCTTGTTGCTTAGATCCAGCTTTGCTTTGGGGTTGATCATTGGCCATAGCTGGTAGACGCGTCGCTTCATCTCATTCCCAGTGCGACGGATGTGGGGTCTCCACGTGAGTCTCCTATCAAGGATCAAACCCAAGTAGCGCACCTCAGACCTATGGGGGATAACGTCGCCTGCTAGGCGGATGTTAGAGACTGACCCTCGTCTTAAGGTGAACGTTGCAAGAGATGACTTTGAGGGGTTAACCCTCACTTTCCATCTGTTACTCCATTGGTCTACTTCATTGAGGTGCGTTTGCAGGTGATTCTCAACTTCTGTTAGCGTCCCTCCCGTAGACAGAATTCCAGTGTCATCAGTAAATCAAAGATGATCTTAAAAAAAAAAGAAAAAAAAAGCGTACCTATTTCATGAGAAATAACAACAAAAATAAAAATATTAAGAAAATTAAAAAATTTTATGGTCGATTCCAAAGGTTTATTATTGAAAATAATAAACCAAAATTGGAAGTCGGAATTCGGTTGGCAGACAATTAGTATTTAGCTCGTTAATGTAATACCACAATTTCGTACATAAGTCCTTCAAGGGGCGTAATTTTTACCCCTCCTCTCACCCCTCCCAAAAAAAACAAAAACAACCACGTTGTAAAAATTTACCAGCCAAAAAAAATCTCCTCAGCCGCAAAAAGGACTGATATCTTAATTAAGTTCACAAACTAAACAAATAAATTCCACAAAACAGGGTAATTGAGTTATGGAGCCATCAACTACTCTCTTATGAACACACCGAAAACTTCGCAAGCTCGAACGCGAGTGATTTTTTTGTTTTTCTCCTTTTACCGAAGGCTCTGATTGGTTCGCGCGATCGCTGTTTCCGAAATACCGCGCGTGAACGTGAATTCGGCCCTGAATGAGTTTAAAGCCCTCGCTGACACTGAAATATTCCACCGGTTCATCAATACTCCGCTAATGACGCCCCCACGAATCCCATCACGGATTCAGGCTCCCGTCTCAGTGGTTTCCTTTCGGATTTACATGTATTCAGATAATCTAAATTGTCGTTCAGATCCCATTTCAGATTATCGGGTGGTTTCGGGCGGGCGGGTGCCGATATTGAGTAGGTAGTTACCTTGTCATTCATGGGGTAGGTATTAGCAATAATATGAACTCGGCCATTGGTCGATAAATATATTAGACGTTCAAACAACTTGTTATGGAATAAGAATACAATGCAATTTATTCATAAACAAGATTTGTTAACGAGGAAGCCTTTGGCGAATCGTTTTGAAAAGGGCTATTAATTCAAGATTTTTCCCCCTCATTGGAAAATTTTTTTTTTGTGTGCATATGTATGTAAATAGATTTTGTCGCTATTTAAGGCAGTGAAAGCCTTATTTTTAGTCCTCCAAAATCAAAATTTCCAATCGCGTTTTGCATTTTTGATTTGTGTGTGTGTGTGTGTGTGTCCGGAAATAGCTACTTGTAACGCGCATTGTTGAACGAAAGTATAATCGCAATGAACTAAAACAAAGGAAGGGCGTGGAGGAGTTGGGCCATAGATCGTCCCACCCATTTGAATTTCATGGAGACCGGACAGCACTGTGAAATTATTGCCAAACGCTCTGTGCTCGATGATTTCTGCATCAGTTCTGATCAACCGGTAGTGATGAAATTGATAGAGGAATTTTATGAACATCGGGCTACAATTCCCCTGTAAGCGCCTCCATAAAAACTTTTCTACAGGGTGCAAAACGTGAGTGATGCAAAACCTCTCTCCCACGTGTTCTGCATCTAATTTCCGACCAAAAGTGTCCACTCTGCTACAAGAATTAATAGGATCACCAAGCGTTTGAAAAAACAGACGATGTTAAGATTTTGACAAAATTCACTTTTCAAACTCCATTTTCACTCCTCAAATCCTCCTAAAAATTTTTTGTTAGGCATCAGAGAGACAGAAAATTTAACGCTCTTTTCAACGGTATCTTCAAATTTGAATTTATTCTTTAACTTAAGGAAATTATAGCTGCTTCAGTGAGACGAGGTCGGAAAAAAATCTTAAAAGTGAAAAAAGTGGGGTTTTAAGCGGAGTAAAAAAAAATGTTATAGGACACTTTTTGGTCGAAAATTAGATGTAGAACACGTGGGAGAGAGGTTTTGCATCACTCATGTTACAACCTTTATACACAGGAAAATCATTGCGATCGAGTGTTGTAATGGAGACGAAGCTGTGTGCCCCACTGCGTCTATAACCACTGACGATGGTCTAATAATAACTATTTATCGGCAAAAAAAAATTATCAAAACAGCCATCAAAAATGAACCAATGAACCAAGCCCACCGACAAAAATTTCAGGGATGAACTTGACATAGCCGGTGGTATTTTCATCAATTCTATTTCTACATGCCTCAACTTATAAACCAAATTCACACTGATAAAAAGATATAGAAGAAAATAATATTCGAGGACACTTTACTCCTATACAATTTATGATCTAAGTATCACCAATAAACGCTTCTTAAATGAAGAAAGGCTCGGGAAATTATTCAAATTAATTTTACTCATCAACAGAAAATAAATCGCCTTGTTATAAGGTTATAAGGATTCATCTTGAAATATTCCGTCCTACAGATCAATAATTTTAAATTTGATTCACGGGACGTGCTGGTTCAATCAGTGCAGGACAAATTCCTCTCCAGAACGCCAGTTATATAATACATGAAGACACGGCAGCAATGTCAAAATGTGCTTAAACATTCAGCACACCTAACACCCTGAACAGATCAGACGCTGGGAACGTGGGATGCTTGTTCAAAATTACCTTTAAAAGTGAATACTGAGCGACCTGCGATCTTCCTACTCGTCCTGTGCGGCTCCCCAGGCAAGCGGACCATATTTCAATAACGAATGAGCCAGGCCATCAGTTGGGACTCGGTCAAAAAATATTGTAGTTCCTTGACAATATAAAGAAGTTCGCGCAATTTCCCTACGAGTGCCGATACGTGCAGATCAAATTTGAGTCGATCGTCGATAATAACGCCCGTGACACTTGGATCGCATAAGGACGTTTTTAGTAACAAAATCCTTTCGCCAAGTTCATTATGCATAGAAAATTATGATGGAACAGAAGTCAAGGAAAACTTATAATTAACTTATACAAAAACGCATGATAAAAACTTATGATAACAAAAACTTATGATTACAAGTGTTTCGTTACACGAATGCTTTAATTTATATTTTAATTTAGCAGAGTAAGGGTATATGGATGGTGTGTGTGTGGAGTGATCGTGGAAATTGAACCACCTGCCATCTATCCCCAGTGGGAAGTAGAATTGGGACCAATCATACTATGAGTAAAATAGAACCAACCTACGCCCTTCCTATCTAACATTTGGGAAGAGGATGTGGGTCAACTACCTACAGCGTTTCAGGAAGGTTACAAATGTGGGATGGAAAGGTTTGATTGAACCATTTTCAAATCCTACTCACTTCCTGACGATATTTTCAGACACCAAAGACGAAATTCAATACCTATAATGAACCGCTGTGTAATAACTTGCCCATAAATAATACTTCAACGGTTGTTCAAGTTGCAAAAGTACCGATCAACAAAATCCAGCCCCTTCTAGGTAGATGAGCAGTTGTGTAATAACTTACCGTTGTGTAATAATTTACCGTTATCTAATAATTTACCGTTGTGTAATAATTTATCCATCAATAATACTTCAACGTTTGTTCGAGTTTCAGAAGTACCTTCCTTCAAAATCCAATAGCCCATCACTTACCAAATGAAATAATATCGCAGAACAACCAACTCGACTTCTTACAGCCATCCTTGATTATAATCAGGTGCTCCCTAGCGATGATATCCGGGGCAGATTAATACCGTTTGATTCACGATCGTGTTGACGAAGCTTTTTGGTGCACACGCATGACTGGTCGTACAATGCTCCGGGTGGCCTCAAAAAATTGTTTAGCACGAGACAAATTTAATAACGTAAAAAAAACCCATACCCTTCTATAGAAAGTTTTCGAGATACGGCGTTCTGAAAATTTCAACCCCTATTTTGAACCCCTTAGAGATGACTGACAGTAACGCCGAGCTTCGAGGACCAACTAGACCCCGAAAGGAACCTATAACCGGAATTTCATCAATTTTGTTTCATGGTAACTAAGAAAAGTGGCCAGTACGGCGTACGGCGGACAGACAGAGATATTTTTATTGCATTTTCGGATTCTACAAACCTTGAAATGTATCCGTCAAATTTTGAGGGGGGTAAGAATTTTTTTTTTTTTTTTTTTTTCATGCTCGATTCCAATGGTTCATTATTGACAATAATAAACCAAAATGGAGTTTTACTTGAAAATTGCCCGAAATTTGAACAAATTCCTTATAAGATGAACAACAATTATAGACAGGGGAAGGTAGTAATTTGTACAAACCATTATTATTTGTACGTAACAATCACGTTTGGAATAATAAAGATAAAAGGTAATTTGCGGCACTTCGATAACACTCTCACATGGTCGTGCTGCATGACTGCATGGCACACTGTCCGCTCCCGTATTCGAATACTTGAACGCGCACACATTAATGTTAGAATGTGTGAAACATCTGGTCGTACGTTCACCTCGCTCCGCTCCTCAAATTTAAAGCGCCTCATTCATCTCATTCATACTCGATCAAGATTGCAGAATACGTCGCGCATAGCCGAGGAGGCCCTGACAGATGAATTTCGCTTCCCCCCGCACCATCCGTCGTGCTCCAGCCCCAAAACTTTACGTCTATGGGGCGATACGGAATAATTCATGTCACACCGTCTCAGCCCTGGTTACGCAGGATGAATCCTTTAACAGGTCCCCGTTTTTCCTTTTTTTCTCCCTTCTTCTTTCCGTTTTATTTTACTTTTTTTCCCCTCTTCCATCTTCCAATTTGATGACGGAGAAGGGAGCGGGAGAGGTTAGACGTTTTTGAGGACTCGTGGCCCGAATCGTCTAGCAGACCCGGGTGACGGTCGTTGGCCAGATTTGGGGCCTTGTAGACTTCGAAGTTGAACTACTGTTAAGTTCGTGAAGCATTGTTAAGTCTTGTGACCTGGGGCCTGTTGCACAATAGTCCAGTAATATTAGCAAATTTTACAAGTTCTAATATTACAAGTTCTAATATTACAAGTTCTAATTTTACAAGTTCTAATTTTACAAGTTCTAATATTACAGGTACTAATATTTACAAATTTTATTACAAATTTTACAAGTTCTAATATTACAAATTTTACAAGTTCTAATATTACAAGTTCTAGTTTTACAAGTTAATTTATTACAAATTTTACAAGTTCTAATATTACAAGTTCTAATTTTACAGTTCTAATATTACAAGTTCTAATTTACAAGTTCTAATATTACAAGTACTAATATTTTCTGTTGCACAATGGTTCGTAAGTCACTAATAATATTAGAAGAACTACAAGTCCCGAAGATGAAAATATTAATCAACTGTCCTTCGCAGCGTTGGTAGGGACAATAAACTGAGACGCAACAAGTTAGGTTTACAAAGCCTAAGGTTACATGACTACCGGGCACTGACCTCTTTCGCGTTTTACCGTTTTCTCGTTTTGCATTCTTACCTTTTTGCTGTAGGATTTCAAAACTCGATGAAAAACGCAAGTTAAAGGTGTGCGTGGTCAACCACTCCTATGTAATATAGAAAGATTTAACCAAATAAACGAAGGGAACGACGAGCCGGGTAACGCCAAGGGAGAAGGGTCCGTTCCATCAACCGCCATCGCTCCTCAACAGTCATAACGGCCGACTGAGGACGGGGGACTGATGGAAAGGGGCCTTTATAAGCAGACCTTCTAGCCCAGCTCATCATTCGACCGACCGACCCTCGACATGCGACTTCTCTCTCGACACTCTCTTCTACCTTTCCTTGCACTCGCTGTGGTGGAAACTGCGGGGTGCTCTCCTCCTTTCTGGTATCTGTGGTGGTAAAATCCGCGGGGTGCTAGCCTCCACCTTCCAGGCGTCTGCTGTGGTGAAACCCCCGGGACGCCTCCTTCTCCTCTAACACCTGCTGTGGTGAAAACCGCGGGATGTTAGCCTCCATCTTCCCGGTGTCTACTGTGGTGAAAACTGCGGGGAGCTAACCTTCCCTCCAACTAACGCCTGCTGTGGTGAAAACCACAAAAGCAAAAGACTCCTACGGAGCACATCGTTCCTCATCCAACCTCTCACCTCACCATAACCTATCGTCATCCAACTCACCCGCCATGTCGCAAGCCCAACACACCGGCTCACGACTGTATGCATACAAGTTTGGTGGAAGACAAGACTGGCCGCTCATTTCGGCCTGACCCACTGCGACCACTGCGGCCCGACTTGCTGCTCATGCGTTGGCCCGACAGGCCGACCATGAGAATATACTATACTGTGCATGAAAATGTAATGTACTTGCACAGAAACCTAACTTTAAACCACTTTCTGACACCACACCAAAGTCACCTGCCTAGAAATGTTGGACCCGTTGACATATTTTGCTTCCGAGTCTGCGAAGCAGCGGAAGCCTTGTGTTCACTTTCGTGAGCCAAAAAATTTTTGTCTTCAGAAATCAAAATTTCCACTTGCATTTTGCGTTTCAAAGCCAACTGAACAAATTTGGTTCCGTGTCTGTCGGTCTGTGGGTCTGTGAGTCTGTGAGTCTGTGAGTCTGTGAGTCTGTGAATCTGTGAGTCTGTGAGTCTGTCTGTCCGCATTTCCTTGTTACAGCTATAACTTCCACGATTTTGAATTCATTCAGCTCAAATTTTGAGGGATGGTGCGGATAAGGCCCCTTGAGGTCCCATACAAATTTCAACATGATTGATCCAGCGGTACGCCCTGCGCATGCGCTAGCGTTAAATTCAACAAACACGCATAACTTTCACAATTTTGATTCAATTTCGCTCAAATTTTCAAGGGTTGTTTGGACAAGGTCTAGTGAGTTTCAGTATGAATTTCAGCATGATCGGACCCTCGGTGCGCTCTGCGCATGCGCTGGCGTGAAATAGATTCAATTTCCTTGTTACAGCCGTAGTATCCAAAGATTTCACCCAATTTCAATGTAATTCTCAGGGATTAAGCGGGTAGGGCCCATTGAGGTCCCATCTATATTTCAACATGATAGAGCCAGCGGTTCGCCCTGCGCATGCGCTAACGTGAAATTCTTCAAACACGCATAACTTTCGCAATTTTGTATAATGGACGTAATGTTATGTAATATGTATATTTCATGTAATGTTATGTAATGTTATGTTATGTAATGTTATGCTATGTAATGTTATGTTATGTAATGTTATGTTATGTAATGTAATGTTATGTAATATGTATATTTCACGTTATGTAATGTTATGATGTAATGTTATGTAATGTAATGTGATGTAATGTAATGTTATGTTATTTTGCTTCCGAGTCTGTTCTATTTTATAATGGGTCACTCTGATTGTGACGAGGAAGCTCCTGTGCCATCACCTTGGCAGTGTATTTTTATATCAATTAGCCAAATCGAATGCGATAGATTTGGCTAATGCGATCAATTAGCCAAATCGAATGCGATCAATTAGCCAAAACAGTAGACATTATCTACATTCTAACAGACATTTGGCTAATGCGATCAATTAGCCAAAACAGTAGGCATTATCTACACATTCTAACGGACATTTGGCCATGCGATCAATTAGCCAAATCGAATGCAATCAATTAGCCAAATTAGTAGGCATTATCTACATATTCTAACGGACATTTGACTAATGCGATCAATTAGCCAAATCGAATGCAATCAATTAGCCAAATTACTTAGTAGGCATTATCTACACATTCTAACGGACATTTTGGCACCAACCGCACCGATTTTGGTCCATTTTTACGGCGGTTATCGTTGAAAACAGAAAAATTAGAAAACGCGTCATAACTCCCTTAGTTTTCCACATTGAAAGCTCGTTCTCATCTCAAATTGACGATTTTAACGAGCTAAACAAAACCAAAAACGAAAATCTGAAAAAGGCCGTATTTTGTGGAAGTTATGACCATTTGAAATTCCAACATACACACATCCATACGGAGCGGCAAAAGCGGAAAAACGTTTAGAAACTCGCTTTGAGCATTTCTGAACAAGATTCAATGGTTTTCTCGAACATATAATTTTTGATGGTATCACCACACTTCCACTCCTGTATAACAGGAACACGGAAGTAAAAGCAAGGTGGTGTATTTGATTTTTTGATCCGTCAGTTTGATAAAAGACTCAAAGGAATAAAACGGACTGCTTATTTTGAGCGTTATTTGCTGAAGAGGCCTTGAATAGTTAATTGGCGCCAGAACTATTCTCCAAACTGACGCCTACTTGCAGTAAAAAATATCCGCGCCACTGAAGAAGCATTCACTCCTTGAAGTCTGATTGCTATCTCTATTGAGAAAATTCCGTTCCTGTAAAATTAATTGAGGATATACATTTTGATTGCATGTTTAAACAGCGTCGTACCTACTTAGTCCAGGCTGTGTCTGGACTGTTCTGATTCCTGATAATAATTCTAACTATAGTCGGCGTCACGAAAATGCAAGTCTGGCATGAAACGGCTGCGAGACACGCAGTCCTTTCCGACGAACGGTTTAATCCACTAACAACTATAGTGGGCTTCAAGATGAGCGGATGCAAAACATCATAATATTGGTTGCTGAAACCTCGGCAATAAATTGGTCCAGTTGTACACGAGATACACAATACTACTCCAAGTGCTTGGATCATGTTTCGAAGTGAAGATTATGTTCCTATGTGGTTGGAATAAGCCAGATAGCGTATAAATGGAGACTCTAATTTATTTTATGCACTCCTGGGACCAAGGGAGGAAGACTTCCTAACTACCAGCGAGGTTTGACCGACTTACGCCGAGCTTTATATGATTGGAGTATGAAAAGGCAAGAGATTGAGATCAAAAAAGGATTTACAGCCGAAGCAATTTTGTGGATGTGGTACGATGTCGAAATGTAAAGGTGTACATAAACGATAAAATTGATATTGCTTTCTAAGTAATATTCTAAAATTTTTTCAAAAACAAATCAAAATCAAACACTGATTTAGGATAACGCTCAGGTTAACAATCCGATTCAGGCTTGGCCAGCGTTGGCGTCCTGCTTTACGGGACATGAAGTAGGTAATAAAGACGCCTTCTTTTCTCCCTCGACGTGAAGAGTTGTCATTAATTCGTAGAATACCGGTTTCGGTGTTGAAATCCACATCATCATCAGTTCGTTTCTTCTATTTTTCTTCAACAGTTTCTCCTGTTTGTCGTCCAAATACACTTTTCCACTTCCCTGTGGAACAGCCATGCAGTTCAAATATATACAGGTTTATTTGGAATAAATAGGTGATGTCACCGCCACTCCATTCTCCGTTGAACATCAAAGCTGTGGAGCCCTCATTTTCCCAAATCTCTTCTTTCTGCAACGTTTTAAACGCCAGAATAGCTAACTTTCTCCCTCTACCATTCCAAATCTTTCACACAAAATAGCTGAAGTTAAGGGGCGAGGGGGAAAATAATAATATAAATTTTCCCTTTGCGGACTGATTTAACATGGATCATGAACTAAAATCAATCAAAAAAACCTTTTGAGAACTACAAAAATATTTTTGGGTAGCTCAAGCCGATTTTTTTGAATTTCCCAAAACTCATTTTTTCATTAGTCAAAAACCTGGGAAATTGTCTGAAATCACCATCAATTTGTATAATAACACTAGAAAAAGTTTTAACAGGTGAATCAAGACAATTAAATCGCACTATCAATTGATAATTATCAAAGATAATTTGGGATAAAAAGGAGCGTAATTCGTGTTTTTGGGGGCCGAAATTGGTGGAAACGATCAGAAATAGCTATTTCAATTATTGCACACGAAAGAAACAATAAATGAACAGCCAGTATAATGATAAAACCATGTGACAAGGACTTCGCAGCGTTTTTACACATAAGCACGAATATTTCTTTGACAATTCGCTCGTATAGCCAAGCTGCTTGACTGGAACTTTTGAGTGGTAGATCCATGTTGAACCAAGCTACAGGCGAAAAATTAAATAATTATTATTTCCCCCTCACCCCTTAACTCCAGCTATTTTATGTGAAAGATTTGGAGTGGTAGAGGGAGAAAGTTAGCTATTCTGGCGTTTAAAACGTTGCAGAAAGAAGAGATTTGTGAAAATGAGGGCTCCACAGCTTTGATGTTCAACGGAGAATGGATTGGAGGTGACATCACCTGTTTATTCCAAAACCTGTATATTTGAACTGCATGGCTGTTCCACAGGGAAGTGGAAAAGTGTATTTGGACGACAAACAGGAGAATCTGTTGAAGAAAAATAGAAGAAACGAACTGATGATGGTGAGGATTTCAACACCAAAACCGGTATTCTACGAATTAATTACAACTCTTCACTTCGAGGGAGAAATGAAGGTGATTTTACCTAATTAATATCCCGCAGAGCAGGACGCTAACGCTGAACAAGCCAGAGAATTGGTGAGCAGAACTGTTTTGGGACATATAAAATAAATGTGTATTACAGAGAGCAACTACTGCATCGGCTGTACTGGACTTTATGGGAGTAAAGAACAATGTGAGATCCCAAAAACGCTGCAAATTATTACACAACGTTTATTATTTACCTGTATAGATGCCCCTTCTGCGTAGATCGCTGTTTTCTGTGGTCAGTACCCTCGAGCTCCCTCCAGGAAAGCCCTAAATGGAGTACTGCAGCCGGTCCGGGAATTAAAGTTTCATACAAACGCGCGGGATTCAATAATTAAATAATTAATTATTTGTAGTTATTCATGAAGCATAATGTAAATAATAAACCATTGTGTAATAATTTACCTGTATAGCTGCCCCTTCTGCGTAGATAGTATAATAAACCGTTTCGTAACAACTTTTGTAATAATTAGCAATAATATAATAATTTACCCAATGATACTTCAACATTTGTTCAAGTTGCAAAAGTACCTAAGTATAAACAAAATCCAAAACATCCATCATTTTTCAAATGGAATAATATCACAGAACAATCAACTCGACTCCATACAGCCTTCAGTGATTATAATCAGGTGATCCCTAGCAAAGATATCTGGGCTGAATGTGTACAATCTGATTTACCCTCCTGTTGACGACGCCTGTCGGTGCAAACTTCGGGGCCTTACTGTGGACGAACGGATGGACGTACAATGCTCCGGGTGGTCTCAAAAAACTCCCAAGTTCAAGAACTATTTAAAAACTTCGCCTTCCTGGAGATTTCAACTCCTATTGTTCAGAGAGACTGACATTAACACCGAGATTGCGGACCAACTAGAACCCAAACGGGACCTACAAACCAAATTTCATCAATTTTGGTTCATGGTAACTAAGGAAAGTGCAAAGTACGGCGTACGGCGGACAGACAGAATTTTTTTTATTGATTTTTCGGATTCTACATATGAAACGGAAACCATCAAATTTGGGAGAGGGGGGGGGGGGGGTTAAAATTATTTTTTTCATGCTCGATTCCAAAGGTTCATTATTGAAAATAATAAACAAAAAATGCAATCGAATGGCAGAACTGTCCTGCCAGATGGTGAACTATGTCGCGATGATATCGACCTCAGGCTAACAATATTTGTCTTCAACCTAAATGAGAATGAGTCAATAAAAAAATACTAATTCAAACAGACACTAATAGTATGCCGTGGAACTACTCCGAATCCCCGTTTCCTATGAGAAACTTCTCGGTTTTCATACCCGTCAATAACCACAAATAACTATAATGGTCCGGAGCATCGCTCTTTTTCGTGGCCCCCCCACGACTTGAGGATGCACCCACCTGCTAATTTGGGACCTGCTGACCCCCCAATGTACCCCGAGAAACGTCTCTTCCCAGAGCCTTGCTCACGTTACTAATGTTCAAAAACGGTAATTAAGATAACATCTCCATTTGCGAGTATAAATCCACTTGAGCCTGGCCATCCTCCATTTGGGGCTCCCGAACTGTCGTCGTTAGCGGTTGATTTACAGGTCGTTCTTGCTCCCGAAACTAGGTATTCGATATCGAGGGGCCGAAATTGACTAAGGCCGGCCCGTGAATCTCTCAAGGTAAATGTAGCTTGTCTCCTATACAATAACTATTTGTCGTTAGGTGCGTTAGGTACCAGTAGAGACGGAACATCGATGTTCGACATTATTGAAACATCGATAGATGTTATCCCTCCGATACCATCGATGCCATTAATTTTAAAACAATTAACATCTATGGTATTGTGAAATAGTGTAAAATTTCAAGTTAGGAAATGAATCCCTGGGAAATGAATGAAGGACGAGAAGCCCTGTAGGAATATTTGATGTACCTACCATAGATTTGTTCCCTAATTTGTTCATTATCGAACTTCCGACATTCTCAATTTCTCAATTCTCTTACGCGATTTACAGTTTTAAGTTTTACATTTATTTTTATTTATTTTTTTTCTCCAGTTCGAGTTCCGCTTTGCGGTTTTTCGTAATACAGAAGCCGAATTACCTTATAGAGAATTTTTCATAAATATTTACTTGAAAAAAAAACGCTGCAAAGTCCTTGTCACATGGGTTTATTATTCCATTGGATATACCTACAGAGATGGTGGCTGTTTATTTATTGTTTCTTTCATGTGAAATAATTTGAATAGCTATTTCTGATGGTTTCCACCAATTTTGAACCCCAAAACACAAATTAGGTAGGTACGATCCTTTTTTTTTTTTCAAATTATCTTTGATCATTGATAGTACCATTTAATCGTCTTGATACACGTGTTGACACTTTTTCAAGTGTTATTATACAAACTGATGGTGACTTCAGACGATTTCCCAGGTTTTTGACTCATAAAAAATCAATTTTGGGAGCTGAACATCTGGTAGAACCTCAATTTTGCACTCCTGGACCAAATTCGACTTCATATTCGGTCTTCTCGCCCCCAAAAAACATGGAAAACGATAGGTACCTCAAAAGCTCATTTTAATTTTACTAACATGACTAAAACACAAAAAGTACCTGTTTTTATACACATTTTCACTCATAACACCCCTGGTAAGTATGTTCAGATCGGGCTGCCAAGTTTCGGGGCACAACTAGCATGTGTGTGCGAAAGAACGAATTTTTTAGACCGAAAATGAGGCCAGTACATGTGATACAGCGTACAGCGGACGGCGGACGGACATTGCATTTTTGGAATTTAGGCACCTTGAAACGGAAAAGAAACAATTTTGAGGGGTGTTATAAAAAATTTTCGCTGAGCGAATACATAGGTATATTATTCACAGAATAATAAACCAAAATGAAGTTTTGGTGATTATAGTATAATAGGTATACCAACATCGATGATACATGGATGTTGGAGGCCGATAATATCGATGTAGAAAAACATCGATTGTGGAGGTAAGGATGTTTTAGACTACCGATTTTTGGGCACCGATGAACATGATGGTAGCATCGATGTTCTTGTTTCGACGTTCCATCGCTAGTTACCAGTGTAATCTGCTGATACGATCACTTAGGATTAGCTCAATTCAAGGCTAGAAAGATCCGTTAGCATTTTGGAGCATTTTAGCAAAATTTGCTAAATACTGTGTTGTTAAATATAGTGTGATGAATGTGTTTTAGTGTACATCCACCACGAGTGGTACGAGGGGGGGATGTGCCCGGGCTGGTTATGGGCTGACCACCACTATTTCCCGGGATCTTCTCGGATGTGTGTCCGTTGGTTATGGGCGTACCACCACCATTCACGGAGTCTTTTCGGGAGTGTTGACTGGTAAGGTTATGGGCGGACCACCACCAAGACCACGATCTTTTTGGAGTGTGCTCGGTATGTTATGGGCGGACCACCATCATACCCGAGATCTTTTAGGAAGTGTTGGCTGTTGGTTATGGGCGTACCACCACCATTCACAGCATCTTTTAGGTTAGGAGAGAGAGATGAGGTAAGGAGGAGAGAGAGTAGTCAGCGACTAGAGGAGAGCGTAGAATGAGGAAAAAGAGGCAGGAGGCGAGTATTTATGTGCTTGGGAGCTGTCTCCCTCCATCCTCTAGCTATTAGAGGATGATGGGGATCCCCAGGCTGGCCCTCGGCTCTCGTGCGTCTTCTGTCCCCACTTCTATGTTTATTTTAGCGAGATCTTATTTCTACGTACAACTGTTGTGGTTCTGGGACCACGACATATAGTTATAATTCTCCCAACTTATTCAAATCATTGGAATAAATTAGGGATTGATAGGGAACATAAATATAAATCGAATGACATAATGTAGGCAGGAATGGGGAACGAATGAATCAATAAATAGGGAACAGAGGAACTAGAAGGAAGTAACTATCTACTTCAGAGAAGTTATCGGACAAGTAGAATTCGAACGTCGCTTCTATCTCATAAGGAAGATCACTGACATCTACCGAATGACGGTGGAATGTTGGAAGGGGGCACCGATTTTCACCAAGTAGGAATATTACGAGACCGGAAAATAAACTCAAAGCTCAACGCTAAATCAACCGCTAATCTGCCACGGCCGGATACCCAACGGCTCTCCAAATACTTCATTATTCCTGTTCACGCTGTCCACACGAAGGAACAAGACAAATTGAACCGACATCGCGGGAAGTGGAAAACACTCGATTTCCACGGAATGACTCAGTTTGAAAAATCCCCCGTCTGGAATATCAGTTTCTGAGAAGCTTTGATGGTTTTACTGTGCGGTCCCGAGACCTCGGCGACCGGTTGGCGGAGGTTTTGGTGAATCACGGGCTGGGGAAAGGTGCCCAGCATATTTGGACGAGTGATTCATTGAAGAATTCAATCCCATTCAGTTCGAGCGTTGTTCCCTTACAGCTCAGTTAAATTAGGATTTTTTGCTTCCTCATTACCGAAGGAAGCGGTAGCCTTGGATTCGTGATTGAGTAAAAAAAATTTGTGTCCTCCAAAATGAAAATTTCCACTACCATTTTGCGTTTCAGACATCAAGGAACATTTTTGGTTCCGTGTCTGTCTGTCCGTGTGTCTGTCTATCTGTGGTAATTCCTTGTAACGCCCATAACTACCAGAAATCATGTTCGAGATGGGCTGAAATTCGGAGGGTAGATGCGGGTTGGGTCACAGACGGTCCCATACAAAAATTATTGGAAAAGTACAGTAACTTTCGTCTGCGGATGCGCAAACGTGAAATACTTGAAACGCCCATAACTACCTTAAATATCGGTGAAATGAGTTCAAACTTGGAGGGTCGATCAAGAATACTTTGATAGTTCTACATGAATTTCATTGGAATCGCACTGTAATTCCGTCTGCGCATGCGCGAACATGGAATGTTCACTATTTACTTGTAACGCTGTTAACTAAACGAAAAACAGTCGTAGAGAGCTGAAATTCAGAGGGTATACGCGGGTTGGATCGCACATAGTCCCGTTCCAAAATCATGGAAATAGTTTCGTCTGCACATGCGCAAACGTGAAATATTTGGAGTGCCCATAACTACCTTAATTATCGTTGAAATGAGTTCAGATTTGGAGGGTCGATCAGGTATAATACTTTGATAGTTCCATATGAATTTCATTGGAGGCTTACTGTAACTTCCCTCTGCGCATGCCAAACATGAAATGTTGACCGTTTCCTTGTAACGCTTCTAACTACGCGAAAAATAGTCGTAGAGAGCTGAAATTTTGAGGATACACGCGGGTTGGATCGCAGATGGTCCCGTATCAAAACGAACCTACCCAACTATTCTATACGTTCATGTGATTCAAGTGAGGAAGCTATACTGCCTACTCGAATTGGCAGACGTTTTTAACCTCAGACCAACTACTTAGACCCCAAATGGACTACAAACCAAATTTCATTAATTTTGGTTCATGCTAACTAAAGATACTGACGCGTGCGGCGCACGGACAGAAATTTGTTTTTTCCGTTTTCGGATCCTACGTACCGTGAAACGGAAACCATCAAATTCTGAAGGGGGTTAGAACAATTATTTTTGTCATGCTCGACTTCAAAGGTTCATTATCGTATAGGTATACTAAATTCGAACCTTAGGCTCTGAATATAATGCATTTTTATAGAATCAGACAATACCTCTTTGCAACGGATCCAGAATAGGATTGCGTCCTTGAACCTCAAAGGTCCCCCGTGACTGGAGCCACCATCTCGTGATCTTTGAATGCTAAGAATTTCGGACTGCTTCACTCCCTTCGAAGCGTGGATTTGCAGAGCCCTGCAATGAAGGAAATCATGTTAATTAGGATACCCATATAACTAATCGGCTCATTAAGTTGGAGATCATAAACCTACTTAACATTAATGAAAAAACGCTGCAAATCCCTGCACAACGGTTTATTATTTTGTACAGAATACCCTTCTTTTACAGATCACAGCTCTCTGTATAGATAACCCGTCTATATAATATAATATGTACTACTCTATACATAGTATGTAGATCGCAGACCCCCCGTATGTTAGTACATAACCCCGTACTCGTTACTAGGTACCTACCTAAATCACGAGTTAAATGTTGCTAAAATAATTCTGTCGATGGCAAACAGAAACTAAAATGGCGAAAAGAAACGCAAATAATGAAGTTCTGAAGGAAAATTGTTGATGTGGAGTGAAGTAGATGCCCCTTCTGCGTAGATCACTGTTTTCTGTGGTCAGTACCTACCCTCGTGGTCAAGTATAATGAACCGTTGTGTAATAACTTGCCCATCAATAATACTTCAACGGTTGGTCAAGTTGCAAAAGTACCGATCAAATAAATCCAGCCCCTTCTTGGTAGATGAACCGTTGTGTAATAATTTACCGTTCTGTAATAATTTACCGTTGTGTAATAATTTACCGTTGTGTAATAATTTGCCGTTTTGTAATAATTTACCGTTGTGTAATAATTTACCCATCAATAATACTTCAAGGTTTGTTTAAGTTTCACAACTACCTACCAACAAAATCCAATAGTCCATCACTTATCAAATGAAATAATAATATCGCAGAACAGCCAACTCGACTTCATACAGCCATCCTTGATTATAATCAGATACTCCCTAGTGATGATATCCGGATCGGATTTATACCGTTTGATTCACGATCGTGTTGACGAAGCTTTTTGGTGCACACGAACGGCTGGACGTACAGTGCTCCGGGTGGTCTCAAAAAATTGTTTAGCTCAAGACAAATTTAATATCGTAAAAAAACCATACCCTTCAATAGAAAGTTTTTGAGATACGGCGTTCTGAAAATTTCAACCCCTATTTTGAACCCCTTACAGATGACTGACAGTAATGCCGACCTTCGAGGACCAACTAGACCCCGAACGGAACCTATAACCCGAATTTCATCAATTTCGTTTCATGGTAACTAAGAAAAGTGGCCATTACGGCGTACGGCAGACAGACAGAAATATTTTTATTGCAGATTTGGATTCTACATACCTTGAAACGTAAACTATCAAAATTCGAGGGGGGTGGGGGGGGTTAAGAATTTGTTTTTCCATGCTCGATTCCAATGGTACACGTGTATGACTGGCATTCTAATCCGGTTTCTGAAAAATAAAGATGAAATTCTGCATCTGTACCAGTCTGGCTTCAACGAAAATGCTGTTCGAGTTCACAAAGTAGGGCCAGGTGAGCTAATAGATAAAGCCGTCCTAGAATGTTTCAGTCGAATTAGCTCGAAGAACGTCCCACTCTCTGGACCTATTTTACAGGCGAAAGCTGAGGAGGTAGCCAGCCATTTGAAATTTGAGAATTTTAAAGCGTCCAATTGTTGGCTGGACAGGTTCAAAAGTGTTTGTCAACAATCAAAACACAGCCAAAGATTGCATAATTTTTTGTCAATAAATAGGTTTAAATAAGTTAATGATTGAGTTTGATTAAAAATGGTAAATTTGAATCATTATGGTGATTGTTCAGGGCAAATAAAATTGTTGGTCATGGTGCAATAAATTGGTGTTTTTTTCTTGAAACCTTCTTCCGGGGCCCTCACACCCTCTATCACGGTCACTCACTATGCCGAGAAAATTGGACCGTTTTAGAGAGGTGACCTTCCCAATAACGGACACCCCTCTACGACGGTCGATTTTTTTGTTCCCGAGGGTGTCTGCCTTAGAGAAGTTTCACTGCACCAAAGAAAAACAGGAAATAAATTATTTAACACAGGTCAATGTGAAATACCTGTTCAACAAGGGCGAAAATTGATCGGGTTTGGAGCCAACGAACTCGTAAATTCATGCAAAAGACAATATAAGTGAAAATAGACCAGCGAGGCGCCGTGTTTGGTATTCCGCACTAACGCTCCAGGGTGCCGGCGGAATTTCAAAAAAGTTTCACTCAAGTTGACATTCACGGTAAATTATCGGGTACCAACTCGTGAGTTAAACTTTCCAGCTCCGTAATTGAGGTGATCCGAACGACGCACGGAGCGAGCGAAAATTTACGGGCGGTGGGTCTGTTGGAATAAATTCTTTTGAATGACAGGAGTGTAGAATCAACGGGGACGGTTCGCCGCGGACAGGCGATGCTTTCTGATGTTGACGTGGATAGACATATTTTGATATCAGTAAATGTCCGAAGTAGTTATTTAGAAGTTGATACAAGTACAAAGACTTCAACAGCTACTACGAGAATTTGAGTGAGCATGATGAGCGATGAGTATGATGTGGGCGATAAGCCTCATCAGTAGGGCTCGGATCGATAGGACCGATAAAACCTCTGAATAAGCGCGTTAAACCCATTAAATAAGATCGTAAAAGGGATCGAAAAATGGCTAAATAAGACTGTCATATAGGATCAATAAATGGATAAATAAGCTCAGTCATGAGCTCAAAAAGCTTCGCGCTCGATAGAAAACTTGAAAAAAGGGAAAGAAAGTGAAGGGGTTTCTTTTATTTTAAATTTATATACTAGGTAGGCACCTACTGTACATGTGAATTTGGAGATACTTGCTACGTGCAACAAATAAAAATATGAGTAGGCACATGTGAGCGAAAACGCGCTTTATACAACTGGGAATTGTACTGAATCACCAGCATCCTTTCAATGTTTTCAGTCTTCAGAGATTTTCTTAAATCAGTTACCAACAACTTCAAAGCGGAAAATGATCTCTCGACGTCAGCTGAAACGAGAGGCAAATACTTTAGTGAAGCTGCTTCTGCTAGGGTTCTCCTCTGAGCATTTTGGACAATTTTCCAGCCAGGATTCCGTTCAAGGAACGAATTCCAGCTTCTCTTTGACAATTTTCCCAGTCTTGCCGGGCCAATTGCCGGCTTTCTCAAGGGTATCTTCCATCAATTTAACAACTTCAGTGAGTTCATTTCCGCTGGTTTCGAGCCTCAGGATGAGTTCAGGAAGTGACCTTAGGTCTGCTTTAATAAAAATGAGAGATGAAATGCAGCCTCATCCATAAGGGCAGCCTTAGCTTTGGCAATGAACTTGAAACGGTTCGAGGATTCAAAATCCTTCAAGTGTTTTTCAATAATATATGCCCTCTTTTAGGGTGGTAGGAAATATGCGATTTTCATGCGTACACTAGAACACTAAATCAAGAATAGTACACTAAACCAAGAAAACCCCACATATAAGATTTTATGGATTTTATTTTAAAAAAACGGCCCCAATAGGATTTTATAAGATTTTATAACTTCTATTCTATAAACTCTAGAGACCTCATTCTACTGCTAAAATGCTTGTTTCAACGAGTATAATCGCCCATTAAAATATGCAAATATGCCCGGATCCGAGCCCTACTCATCAGCATATGAAGCGGAAGGAACACATACAAAGTCTAGTAGCAAGCAAGTTAGGAAAGCATTCCACATCTTCGTCTTATTGAGAAGCTGGCTTAGCCGGAAAAATTTACGTATGGTTTTCTATGCTTATGTTTATAGCATATTGATCTATCCATTTGAGGAGGTGCTTACGCGAGTGGTTTTGGTAACCTAAAATTGGTTGTGAATACTGTCTTACGCATAGCCATGAAATCACACAGGCGCGCCCGAATAGTGAAACTTTACGAGTATTTTGAAGTGCTTTCTCCAAGAATGACGTATGTTTACAGATTGGCTTCATACGTACATAAATCCCTCGGCTTGTTCAAGAAAAGAAGTGATGTGAGATCTACCAGGTTGAACGCACAAAGTATTTTATCAATAGCCCGCCCAAGAAATGACTTTTACGGTACGCAGTTGCCTTGGCTAGCACCCTCGGTTTTCGAAAATCTACCATAAGAAATTAAAACAACTAATTCTGTAGCCGCGTTCAAAAAACTAACATTTCAACACTTGATGAATCGAACAAATGCCAAATCCATCATCCTTAGATTTGAATTTTGAATAATAGAAATGTCCTTTCATAATGACCCTCCAAAAATCCACCATCCCAAGATTGAAATTCTGGATAACAGAAACGTACTACCACAACGACTTTCATTAGACGTTAAGTATACTAGATTTAGGTTTAAGTATACTGGATTTAAGTTTGTTAAAATTAAGATATTTAAGAAGTTGTTCAGCACAAGCTGAGCTGGGAGAGAAACGAGCCTGGACAGGACACTGACCTTCGGCTCAGGTAATAAACAAAGGAACGTTGCATTCATAATTTTACCTGTGTACCTATCTGTATTATGCAAAATGTGTAAATAAACGATTTATTTATTTATAAAAAAAGTATTGTGATAAATGACCTTGACAAGTCACTGTGACTACAGACCATATCGTAAATAACTGGGAATCTAGAAGTAAGCACAATTTGTAAACTGCTTAGAAATGTTTGTACGAAACTGTATTTTTTTTGTGAGTAAATAAATAAGTAAATAATAATTGTGAATTTGGACAGTCGCAGTATGCACCACCTTCTTGTCGGAACCCGGATTCATCCTCCACACCTTAGCATAACCTGATCAACCGCAAGCATATTGTGAAGCATACCGACCTAACTAATATATCAACATAATTAAGAGTACTACGACTTTTGGTATCTTAGCCTGGGGAGGGGCCTCTCAAACGACTACCATAAAACCACTGAAAGTAGCCCAAAAATGATCCGACCCAAAGCGAGGTTTTGGTCGTGCCTGCCTTCTTATGACAAACAACGATATACTTATACAGGGTGTATCAGATAAGGTGCGCAGTACTTCACCCGCGTATTCTACAACCAATTTCCAACAAAAAGTGCCTCATAGCAATTTTTTTTATCTCGCTTAGTTTTTGAGTTATTTCACTTCTAAGATTTTTTCGTGTTTTCGACCTTGTCTCAGCAAAACGGCTACAACTCACGAACAGTATTATGTAAAGTAAAAGTTGAGGATACCGTTGGAAAGTGCGTTAAATTTCCTATCTTTCAAGCGCCAAACCGATTTTTTTTGCTCACATCGAGTTGGCGAAAAATCACTCTACAAAGCAAACTTCAAGAAAATTTGAAAAAAGAAGGTTTTTCAAACGTTCAGTACTCCACTCTAATCTGCATTTGATCAGGTGCCTGTAGCTTAAAAAATGCGCCAAAAGGTCAGCTTTCGAATGGTATATCAAAAACAATTTTTACTATTTTATTTGGTCGAGAAAACCTCGTTTGAATGCAAAAAACAGCAACGCAAGTCGAGGTTTTTGACGCTTGGTAATGGGTTTCAAATAAGTAGGCCTTTTTACGAACAAAATTAATCTGTTTTATCTTCTAAGGTGCAGTTTTAAATTTGTCGAATGCGATATTTCCTATGTGATGGCGAGTTCAGGCTGAGACATGTCGAGAAACTTCACTGGTCCGTCATCTGCACGTTGAAACTCAATCAGTACCTCTGTTGACCTCAATCTCTTCGCTTTGTACAAAGCGAATTTTTCAATAATTTATCATTTTTTCAAATTTATCGAATTTTTCAAATTTATCAAATTTATCGAATTTTCCAATGCGCAAAAGGACACATTTGTGCATTCAACAAAATGGAGGCCATTTTGAAAATTTACTGTAATTACGTATTAGAAAATGCTTGCACAAATTTAAAACTGCACCTTAGAAGATAAAACAGATTAATTTTGTTCGTAAAAATGCCTACTTATTTGAAACCCATTACCAAGCGTCAAAAACCTCGACTTGCTTCGCTGTTTTTTGCATTCAAACGAGGTTTTCTCGACCAAATAAAATAGTAAAAATTGTTTTTGATATACCATTCGAAAGCTGACCTTTTGGCGCATTTTTTAAGCTACAGGCACCTGATCAAATGCAGATTAGAGTGGAGTACTGAACGTTTGAAAAACCTTCTTTTTTCAAATTTTCTTGAAGTTTGCATTGTAGAGTGATTTTTCGCCAACTCGATGTGAGCAAAAAAAATCGGTTTGGCGCTTGAAAGATAGGAAATTTAACGCACTTTCCAACGGTATCCTCAACTTTTACTTTACATAATACTGTTCGTGAGTTGTAGCCGTTTTGCTGAGACAAGGTCGAAAACACGAAAAAATCTTATAAGTGAAATAACTCAAAAACTAAGCGAGATAAAAAAAATTGCTATGAGGCACTTTTTGTTGGAAATTGGTTGTAGAATACGCGGAAGAAGTACTGCGCACCTTATCTGATACACCCTGTATATTCCTTGTGATTATTATCACCAGGACGCTGTGGGTCAGAGCATTTGCCGTCTCACATATAATACATTCCGATGACATAAATTGGTATTTTCGGTAAGTATGAATTACAGTTTTTACACTGTTTAGCCGAGATCTCTCTTTCTCTGTACACTAGTAAATCTGATAGCTAATATAAGCTAGA
This sequence comes from Leptopterna dolabrata, assembly GCA_954871275.1. Lineage (NCBI taxonomy): Eukaryota > Metazoa > Arthropoda > Insecta > Hemiptera > Miridae > Leptopterna > Leptopterna dolabrata. The sequence continues at coordinate 9,220,730 of OX940984.1, read as the reverse complement.
AGATTCCCTTCCGTTGGGCTTTTCTCAATAGTTCAAGTTCAAGTTGCAAGAGCACCTGCAACAACGAAATCCAAAAGAGCCATCATTTTTCAAACGGTATAATATCATAGAACAACCAACTCGACTGCATACGGCCATCTGTGGTTATAATCAGGTCTTCCTTAATAATCTTTCATCGATCATAGATTATCTGGTCAGAGAATCAATTTTCGGACTTGGGCACGAAAAGATTAATAGCCATGTTCCTACTGGGCGTGAAATGTAATAGTTCCTAACAAACATTATTATAGTCACGCTTGGTGATTTCATTTATGTCTGTGAAAATTCGTTTTCCTTAGTTTCGTTGCCGAATTTCGCCGTATAAAACCTTTGTAGAGTTCAAGGAGTTTTACTATATGAGGAATATTAGGAACATTTAAGTGTCGAATCTAGAGCTGCGTATATCGAAATTCAACATCAAAGCAGTCGAGATCTCCCTTGGTGTATTATTTCGTTAGTTTTTTATTTATTAGGTGACTGAGTCAATATAAATGGGCGATCGGATTCTGCAATCTTCAGTACTTTCATCGACATCATGAGATCTCACTTTGTCTTTCTACTCGCCTGCATTTTTATGGCTTTTGTGGTCTCAGCGCAGGATTGGCGGCCGGTATGAATTCTCGTTTTTTCAACCAAGTATTCATTATGAGAGCAAAGCAGTTCATCAGTCACATGGTAGCCGACCGAATCAATCCCTCTGATATCGGCAAACCCAATTATTGTTCAGTCACCTGCGTAAAAATGATTCAAGTAAAACGTTTCATAAATAACTATATTAGAAGGAAACCTAAGTAGGTATTTATTTACAGTTCTTGCTACAAAATTCAGTGCGATGAGACTCAACTGGGAGCCCCCACATTACAAGTCATTATAACATGAATCACTATCATCAAACATTATGTCCTCATAATATTTAATTATTTGAACCATTTTATGGTTGTGATCTGTTATGGTATGAATATTTTAGGACTATTTCTTCAAACTAAATCCCATTAAATCTAACGTCATGAATTTTATCAACATTATAGCATCGCAGTCAATAAACCAAGTCCTTACCACATGATTCCACTATGTTGTTTCTTCCGGTTGAAAAAACGCTGCCAATAATTACACAACGGTTTATTATTTACCTGTATAGATGCCCCTTCTGCGTAGATCACAGTTATCTGTGGTCAATACGCTTGAGCTCCCTCCAGGAAAGCCCTGGAGCCGGCCCGGGAATTAAAGTTTCATACAAATGCGCGGGATTCAATAATTAAATAATTCATTAATTGTAGTTATTCATGAAGCACAAGGTAAATAATAAACCGTTGTGTAATAATTTACCTGTATAGATGCCTCTTCTGCCTAGACAGTATAATAAACCGTTGTGCAATAATTTACTGTTGTGCAATAATTTACCGTTCTGTAATAATTCACCCAATAATACTTCAACGATTGTTCAAGCTGCAAAAGTACCTATCAGCAAAATTCAAAACAGCTATCATTTTGGTTATTATTTTCAATAATGAACCATTGGAATCGAGCATGGAAAAAAAAAAATTCTTACCCCCTCTCAAAATTTGATGGTTTACGTTTCAAGGTATGTAGAATCCGAAAATGCAATAAAAATACACTGCCAAGGTGATGGCACAGGAGCTTCCTCGTCACAATCAGAGTGACCCATTATAAAATAGAACAGACTCGGAAGCAAAATAACATAACATAACATTACATTACATTACATTACATAACATTACATAACGTTAAATATACATATTACATAACATTACATTACATAACATTACATAAAATATACATATTATACATAACATGACTTCCATAATACATTACGTCCATTATACATAACTAGCCTGACCGCTCGCTTCGCTCGCTATCCGAGATTCGCTGTACGCAGTATCGTGGAACCAACAAACGACGGAAAAATCCCATAGCCTACCGGGTATTTGTGCCCAATTTTATCAAAATCCGTCAAGCCATTCAGGAGTTGACCATGGTCGACCATAGTTCCGCTATGGTCAGGGAATTAAAAATGCGACGTTGCACAACTTGGGATCCTACTGGATATTCGTGCCAAATTTGGTCGATATCCGTTGAGCAATTCGGGATTCGACCATGGAGGGGCCCATGGATGCGCTATGGTCGACCGCGGGGGTAGTCCGAAGGGTCGATCGTAGATAGAATTTCACGTAGATTACGAATACGCGATAAAAAATAGGGGTTACCATTTCAATTAACGAAGTTGACCATGGTCGACCATAGTTCCGCTATGGTCAGGGAATTAAAAATGCGACGTTGCACAACTTGGGAGCCTACTGGATATTCGTGCCAAATTTGGTCGATATCCATCAAGCCATTCAGGAGTTGACCATGGTCGACCATAGTTCCGCTATGGTCAGGGAATTGAAAATGCGACGTTGCACAACTTGGGAGCCTACTGGATATTCGTGCCAAATTTGGTCGATATCCGTCGAGCCGTTTGGCCGTGCATAGAAGGACAGACAGACAGACAGAGCGCATGCGCAGGGCGAACCGCTGGCTCTATCATGTTGAAATTTATATGGGACCTCAATGGGCCCTACCCGCTTAATCCCTGAGAATTACATTGAAATTGGGTGAAATCTTTGGTTACTACGGCTGTAACAAGGAAATTGAATCTATTTCACGCCAGCGCATGCGCAGAGCGCACCGAGGGTCCGATCATGCTGAAATTCATACTGGAACTCACTAGGCCTCGTCCAAACAACCCTTGAAAATTTGAGCGAAATTGAATCAAAATTGTGAAAGTTATGCGTGTTTGTTGAATTTAACGTTAGCGCATGCGCAGGGCGTACCGCTGGATCAATCATGTTGAAATTTGTATGGGACCTCAAGGGGCCTTATCCGCACCATCCCTCAAAATTTGAGCTGAATCAATTCAAAATCGTGGAAGTTATGGCTGTAACAAGGAAATGCGGACAGACTCACAGACTCACAGACTCAAGATTCACAGACTCACAGACTCACAGACTCACAGACCGACAGACACGGAACCAAATTTGTTCAGTAGGCTTTGAAACGCAAAATGCAAGTGGAAATTTTGATTTCTGAAGACAAAAATTTTTTGGCTCACGAAAGTGAACACAAGGCTTCCGCTGCTTCGCAGACTCGGAAGCAATATTTCTGTCTGTCCGCCGTACGCCGTACTGGCCACTTTTCTTAGTTACCATGAATAAAGATTGATTAAATTCGGGTTATAGGTTCCGTTCGAGGTCTAGTTGGTCCTCGAAGCTCGACGTTACTGTGAGTCATCTGTAAGGGGTTCAAAATAGGGGTTGAAATTTTCAACACGCCTATACCATTTTTTTACGTGAATATTTTTACGGTTTTAAATAGTTCTTGAACTTGCGAGTTTTTTAAGACCATCCGGAGCATCGTACGTCCAGCCGTTCGTTCACAGTAAGGCCCCCGAAGTTTGCACCGACAGGCATTTTCGACTCCAGTGTGAATGAAATTGTATACAATTCAAACCAAATCTCGTAACCAGAGACGCGCCCACAATAGGAAATTTGGCGGAGATGAATTCATTGCTAGGGATCACCTGATTATATTGGCGGAGTATGAAGTCAAGTTGGTTGTTCTGTGATATTATTTCATTTGAAAAATGATGGCTCTTTTGGAGTTTGTTGGTAGGTAGTGAAACTTGAACAAACGTTGAAGTATTATTGATGGGTAAATTATTACTACGGTAAATCATTACTCAACGGTAAATTATTACACAACGGTTCATTATACCATCTACGTAGAAGGGGCTGGAGTTTGTTGGTAGGTACCTACTTTTGCAACTTTTTTCACTCCTCATCAACAATTTCTTTTCAGAACTTCATTATGTGTGTTTCTTTTTGTTAGGTACTGTTTGTCATCGGCAGAATTATTTTAGCAACATTTAACTCGTGATTTAGGTAGGTACCTAGTAACGAGTACGGGGTTAGGTACTAACCTACGGAGGGTCTGCGATCTACATAATATGTATAAAATAGTAAATATCATATTATATAGACGGGTTATCTATACATAGAGCTGTGATCTGTAACGGAAGGGTATTCTATACAAAATAATAAACCGTTGTGCAGGGATTTGCAGCGTTTTTCCAATAACGGAGTACCTAGATCAATGTTTGTATGTCTGAGTTCTCGTTAATTCGATCAGACAATTCTAACTCTCAGAAACAGGAGTGTCGTGAGTCCCTCCCGGGAACACTCCACCAGCAACTTTAAGCTCTCACCAATATCCTCATGTAAAACTTACTTTCCGCTAATAAACATCTGAGTGGGGAGACAGGCAACAGAATCCAGGGAACACAACCTGGAGCCCCACTACCAACTCCCCACAGGGAGTTGGAGGGAGAGGCTTCCAAGTCCTATATAACCCTGGATCCTGGAGCTTTAGCTTCATTCGACACTTCCTCTAACCAGCTCTCCCTTCTCTCCTCTACCTTGCTCCTCCTCTCAGATGATCGGTGGATTACCGCCGCCTGAGAATTTACCTCCTACCTCTTGTCTAGATGATCGGTGGACTACCGCCGCCTAGACAAGCACCTCTCCTCACCTAGATGATCGGTGGATTACCGCCGCCTAGGTAAATTCCCTCACTTACCTCTATCTCCTACCAAAGTCGTAGATGATCGGTGGACTACCGCCGCCTGCGACTTTTCTCCTTCACGCCACCGTGATGAGAATTTAAATTCATCACAGTGGTGAACCCGACGTTCATCCAACCTTCTGCCCTCTCTTACCACCTCATGTGTCGCCCCCAGTCTAGTTCAGTTCGGTGTCCCCAATTTTAAATTCAAACTCCTACAGACGTCGGACATCTCTCCCGACGCCACGGCCGCATACGACGACCTCCGCAACCGCCTCGTCACGCTATACCAACCATCGAAGATCGCACGTGTCGCAGCGCTCTCCCAACCACAGCACCTCGGCGACCTGAAGCCCTCCCACCTCTCCCGCCGTCTGCGTCATCAGCTGCAAGACGTGATGACGGCCGACATCGCGCGGACCTTCTGGCTGCGAGCCCTACCCCACCCCATGCAGATGGCACTCGCCAGCCACCTCGACGGCCCGGACGAACCACTTTTACGTCTCGCCGACACGGTCCACGACCTCACCGCAGCCGCCGGCGTCACGGAAGTCGACACACCCCGCACCTCCACCCCGCGGCGGGACCGGACGCCGTCACGAGAGCGCCGCCGGCCCCCCTCCCTCCACCGGCGCCGCTCCCTCTCCACCGAGCGCCGGCCGACCCCCTCCATCGACCACCGACGCCAGCGCTCGCCCGAACGCCGCAACACTTCCCCCCCTCAGCAACGCAGGGGAAAGTCTCCAGCCGCAGCGACCCCCTCCACCTCCGTTCGCCCCACCAGGACCGCCTACCTCCCAGCGGACCCCCCCCACCGATGTTTCTATCATGTTAACTTCGGTGGGGAGGCCCGATAATGCCAGCCCCCCTGCTCCTTCACCTCCAAGCAGGGAAACGCGGACGCCCGCCGGTAAATCCGGCGGGCCCCCCTCCTCGCCAACACGGGGGGGACCACAACCAACCCCTCCCCGCACGCATTCACACCACCACCGCGAAGCCTCGTTACCCCTCCTACGCCGCCGCCACGGCTGCCAACCTCCCAGCCGCGCCTGCCGGCGCCGCCAAAACCCTCACCTCGCCATCAACCGTTCCCCCACCCCGGGACGGCCCCTCCAAGCCCGCCTCCAGGACAGCCACCCTTCCGGCCGCCACTCACGCCGCCTTGCCGTTCCCCCACCCCGGAACGGCCCCTCCACGCCCGACTCCAGGGCAGCCACCCTTCCGGCCGCCACTCACGCCGCCCCTACCGTTCCCCCTCCCCGGAACGGCACCAAAGGACCACCCCGCGTCTCCTTCGCAGGGGACCAACCGCCACCGACGCACCCGCCCATCACCTCGGACGGCCCAAGCCCCTCCCATCCGCCAGACCCCACCGCCTCCGCCATTTTACCGCACTCCACCCCAGCTCACCAGCGCCTCTTCCTAAAGTGCGCTAAGACAAACGTCCCGTTCCTCGTCGACACAGGGGCGGCGCTCTCCATTTTTCCGAACAACATTCTCAAGCGACAGGCGCGTTGTTACCGGCAACTCCTCTACGCCGCCAACGGTACCACCATCCCCTCGTACGGGACGTACCGCTCATCCATCCACATGAGCGGGCTCGCGTACGAGTGGGAATTTACCGTGGCGGACGTAGAGAAGGCAATCCTGGGGGCCGACTTCCTCGCTTATTTCGGCCTCCAGGTTGACGTCCGTAACGCGCGCCTGCTCGACCCCTCCACCCAGAAGCCAATCCCCGGTTTTATCCACACGGTCGATCGCCCCCCAACCCAATTCGAAAACCTCCTCCTCCACTACAAACCCCAGCGCCGCCCCTCAGCACACATCTCCCAGATTCAACACTTCATTGAAACCTCTGGTCCCCCAATTTCAGCCAAAGCCCGCCGCCTCCACCCCCTCCAACTGTCCCAAGCCCGGCGGCATTTTGATAAACTCATTGCGGATGGCATTATCCGCCCCTCCAAATCCCCGTGGGCTTCACCGCTACATATTGTACAGAAGCCCAACGGGGATATCCGCCCCTGCGGCGATTACCGCCGCCTTAACGCCAAGACCACACCAGACCTATATAACGTCCCCCACCTCCGAGACTTCTCCTCACACCTCCACAACACAACCATTTTCTCAACCCTCGACATCTCCAGAGCCTTCCACCACATAAATATCAACCCGCCCAACGTCCCTAAAACCGCCATCATAACGCCTTTCGGCCTTTTCGAGTACATAAAAATGGGTTTCGGCCTCCGGAACGCGGCCCAGACATGGCAGCGTTATATGGATAATATTCTGCGGGGACTACCGTTTGTATTTTGCTTCTTGGATGACATCTTGATCGCCTCCCGGGACCCACAAGAACATCTGACACACCTCAAGCAAGTCCTCGACATCTTCTCCACTGAGGGGCTCAACATAAACACTCAAAAATGCGTCCTCGCCCAGCCCTCCGTCCGCTGCCTCGGCCACCAAGTCTCATCCGACGGGATCAAGCCTCTCCCAGACAAAGTACACGCTCTCACAGATTTCCCCCAACCCCGCACCGTCTCAGAACTTCGCCGTTTCCTGGGTATGTTAAACTTTTATCGTAGACACATCAAACACGCAGCACAACACCAACAACCACTCATACACGCTATCCCGCAACCGGCCAAAAAGAACGATAACCGCCCCATTTCCTGGACCCCCGCCCTCACAACCGCCTTTCAAACTTGCAAAAAGGACCTAGTAGACGCCGCTCTATTAGCCCATCCCGATCCCCATGCTCCCCTCTCCATCACGACCGATGCGTCCGACTGGGCCATCGGGGCAGTACTCCACCAACACACCGGCGCCACCCCCCAACCCCTCGGTTTCTTCTCAAAAACTCTGTCCCCAACTCAAAAGAATTACTCCACTTTTGACAGAGAACTCCTCGCCATCCACGAAGCCATCAAGCACTTCCGTGACTTCGTGGAGGGCAGGCAGTTCTCTGTCATCACTGACCATAAACCCCTCACACATGCCCTCCTCCAAAATCGTAAATCCGCCTCCCCCCGTCGCCTCCGGCAACTCGAATTTATCGGACAATTTACGTCCGATATTCGTTATTTGCCGGGGGCCGACAACTGCGTAGCAGACGCGCTCTCCCGCCCCACCCCCGCGCCGGTGGCGGAGTTACTGCCTTTCCCTTCCCCACAAACCCTAAAATCACATCAACAACCCGATTCCGACCCAGCCCTCTCCAACCTCATCTCCGCCTCCAAACTCCAACAGCTGCCGCCCCTCGAGCTCTGGTGTGACGTAACGGCCGACTCACCGCGCCCTTACGTCCCACCCGACCTCAGGCGGCAACTCTTCCTCCACTACCATTCCCTCCACCACCCCGGCATCCGGGCAAGCCGAGACCTTATCAAAACACGGTACTTCTGGCCCCACATGAATACAGATATTCGTACCTGGGTTCTGGGGTGCCAGAAGTGCCAGCAATTTAAGGTCTCGGCTCACCCCCATGTACCTCCTCAACCCATTCCCGACTCCCTCCCGTGGGAACACGTTCACCTCGATCTGGTCGGACCTCTTCCCCCCTCTGAGGGGAAGAAATACTGCCTCACGATGATCGACCGTGCCACCAACTGGGTTGAGTGCATTCCTCTCGCCCACATCACCGCGGACACCGTCGCAACGGCTTTCCACACCCAATGGGTTAGCCGCTACGGTTGTCCGCGAACAATCACGGTCGATCAAGGGAGGCAGTTCGAGTCAGCCCACTTCTCAGATCTCCTCCGTTCCCTCGGGATCCAGAAAATCCGCACCACTCCTTATCACCCCCAATCCAACGGGAAAATAGAGCGGTGGCACTCGGTCCTTAAACAAGCCATCTCCACATCAGCCACATCCCCCTCATGGACCAAAACCCTCCCCTACGTATTACTCAGCCTTCGCACTTCCGCCCGTCCTTCAGACAACACAAGTCCCGCACAACACGCTTTTCGAGACCCTCTACGTTTACCGGCCGACATTTTCCCTCCACACAACACCCCGTCCATTAACAGGGAACCGCTCCACACCTCAACACCGACAAACGACACCACTTACCCCAAACGCTTTTACACTGCCACTCACATGTACTTGAAAGAGCCCGGCATGCATAAAACCTTTCAGCCCCTTTATGCCGGGCCCTTCCAAGTCATCCGCACAACACCGACCACCGCGACCCTGCAAATGGACGGGAAACCACACACCGTACCGTTACCCCGCTGCAAGCCCGCCCCTGTCCTCCCTCAACCAACATCAGCCATCAGTCTCCCGCCGTCCGTTTGCCATGCAACACTGCTCCCAACCTCACCTGTCACCCCCGTCGCCGTTTCCGGATTTCGATTCGGATCCGGAAATGGCGGCCATACTCCGGGACGTTCTCGTCCCGGACCCGCTATCCCCCCTACCCCCTTCGCCCGGGCCGACCTCATCGCTTCCGTTTGTCCCGCTAAGGATCTCCGGATTACCTCCCCGGCCCCGGCGGTGGAAGTACCCCCAGTGGCGTATACTGCGCGGATTTCGCGCAGCACAAGCCACCGGGGTACACCCTCCCTACACCCCCATCGACCCTCTCATGGCCCCACTCCTCCACGAATTTCGCCTCGCCCAACTCATGCCACCCCCACCGCCCCTTCCAAACATCAATCCCCCCATCTTAAACAAACCCCCGCCCTCCGAATTTCAACCCCCTCTTGCTGCCCCCCCATTTTCAATTTTCGACCCCCCAATTTCAAATTTCCAAACCCACAACAACCCCTCCCCCCCCAACACCGCCGGGGATATCCGCTATAGTTTCCGCCGGGACGAAACGGCCCGGGCGGCGAAACGGACGGAGGGAGCGTCCCCGCATTCCCCGCGTCCCGGCGGCCAAGTCCTCCGCCCCGCTCTGAGCAATCACGGCGGGGCCTTGAGATCTCGGGACAGTGCTTGTGTCTTATTTTCCCACACGCTCTGTACCGAATCTCACAGCCCCGCCGTGGCCGCCTCACCGCAGCAGCCAACACACCAAGCCACCCACACACTTCGCTACATTAACCCTGCATCATTACACCACACTCACTACATTTCACCATACACTATCCACACCCAGGGAACGGCGAACTTCAACACCACATGTTTGTACCCAACCCCGTTCCACTCTGTAAAAACTGTCCAAATGTGTACATACCAAACTTGTCAATACCAACCTTGTCAATACCAACCTTGTAAATACCAACCTTGTACATACCAACCTTGTAAATACCAACCTTGTAAATACCAACCTTGTAAATATCAGTCTACTATGCCATTGTAACTATTGTGATTATCATTCAACTACTCCACTACTGTACTTGTTCCCTACTTATGTTACTTATATCTTATATTACTTATCCTACTCATACTACTTACGTTACTGCTACCTATGTTACTACTTACTATGTTACTGCTACCTATGTTACTGCTACCTATGCTTACTATCTTACTACCACCTATATCACTGCCTCCTAGAATTAAGTCAGCCCTGTCACGTTTTTGCCTTCAGCACCACCGATTGTTTGCATCAGCCCTCAGCCTCTGTCACCTTGCGCCTTCAGCTCCACTTTTGTTTGCCGTGCCCTCAGCCTCTGTCTCCTTGCGCCTTCAGCTCCACTTTTGTTTGCCGCAGCCCTCAGCCTCTGTCACCTTGCGCCTTCAGCTCCTCAAACATTGGTTCGAACTGGGGGGACCTCTGTCGTGAGTCCCTCCCGGGAACACTCCACCAGCAACTTTAAGCTCTCACCAATATCCTCATGTAAAACTTACTTTCCGCTAATAAACATCTGAGTGGGGAGACAGGCAACAGAATCCAGGGAACACAACCTGGAGCCCCACTACCAACTCCCCACAGGGAGTTGGAGGGAGAGGCTTCCAAGTCCTATATAACCCTGGATCCTGGAGCTTTAGCTTCATTCGACACTTCCTCTAACCAGCTCTCTCTTCTCTCCTCTACCTTGCTCCTCCTCTCAGATGATCGGTGGATTACCGCCGCCTGAGAATTTACCTCCTACCTCTTGTCTAGATGATCGGTGGACTACCGCCGCCTAGACAAGCACCTCTCCTCACCTAGATGATCGGTGGATTACCGCCGCCTAGGTAAATTCCCTCACTTACCTCTATCTCCTACCAAAGTCGTAGATGATCGGTGGACTACCGCCGCCTGCGACTTTTCTCCTTCACGCCACCGTGATGAGAATTTAAATTCATCACAAGGAGCTTTATTGATGCGCTCGTGTTTTGGATAAAGACGAGTCGAGTGGACTAACCTACACATCCAAACTCATTCTAAAATATGATCATGTTTCCATCGTTCATAGACTATCTGTGGCCATCTGGGGCCATCTGTGGTTATAATCAGGTCTTCCTTAATAATCTTTCATCGATCATAGATTATCTGGTCAGAGAATCAATTTTCGGACTTGGGCACGAAAAGATTACTGGGCGTGAAATGTAAAACTCAGTTATCAAACCTGAGTTTATCAAACCTCAGTTATCACCTATCAAACATTATTATAGTCACGTTTGTTGATTTTGAATTTCGCCGTATAGAACCATTGTAGAGTTCAAGGAGTTTTACTACGTGAGGAATATTATGAAAATTCGCAAGTGTTGAAACTAGAGCTGCGTTTATCGAAATTCAACAACATCAAAGCAGTCGAGATCTCCCTTGGTGTATTATTTCGTTAGTTTTTTATTTATTAGGTGACTGAGTCAATATAAATGGGCGATCGGATTCTGCAATCTTCAGTACTTTCATCGACATCATGAGATCGCACTTTGTCTTTCTACTCGCCTGCATTTTTATGCCTTTCGTGGTCTCAGCGCAGGATTGGCGGCCGGTATGAATTCTCCTTTTTTCAACCAAGTATTCATTATGAGAGCAAAGCAGTTCATCAGTCACATGGTAGCCGACCGAATCAATCCCTCTGATATCGGCAAACCCAATTATTGTTCAGTCACCTGCGTAAAAATGATTCAAGTAAAACGTTTCATAAATAACTGTATTAGAAGGAAACCTAAGTAGGTATTTATTTACAGTTCTTGCTACAAAATTCAGTGTTGAGTATTTGAACCATTTTATGGTTGTGATCTGTTATGGTATGAACATTTTAGGACTATTTCTTCAAACTAAATCCCATTAAATCTAACGTCATGAATTTTATCAACATTATAGCATCGCAGTCAATAAACCAAGTCCTTACCACATGATTCCACTATGTTGTTCCTAATTAATAAACCGTTGTGCAATAATTTACCGTTGTGTAATAATTCACCCAATAATACTTCAACGATTGTTCAAGCTGCAAAAGTACCTATCAGCAAAATCCAAAACAGCTATCAATTTGGTTATTATTTTCAATAATGAACCATTGGAATCGAGCATGGAAAAAAAAAAAAATTCTTACCCCATCTCAAAATTTGATGGTTTACGTTTCAAGGTACGTAGAATCCGAAAATGCAACAAAAATATTTCTGTCTGTCCGCCGTATGCCGTACGGACCACTTTTCTTAGTTGCCATCAATAAAAATTGATGAAATTCCGGTTATAGGTTTCGTTCGGGGTCTAGTTGGTCCTCCAAGCTCGGCGTTACTGTCAGTCATCTCTAAGGGGTTCAAAATAGGGGTTGGAATTTTCAGAACGCCGTATCTCAAAAAGTTCCGATTGAAGGGTATGGTTTTTTTACGATATTAAATTTGTCTTGAGCTAAACAATTTTTTGAGACCACCCGGAGCACTGTACGCCCAGCAGTTCGTGTGCACCAAAAAGCTTCGTCAACACGATCGTGAATCAAACGGTATAAATCCGGCCGGGATATCATCTCTAAGGAGCACCTGATTATAATCAAGGATGGCTGTATGAAGTCGAGTTGTGCGATATGGATGGATGTGTGATGGACTATTGGATTTAGTTGGTAGGTACTTGTGAAACTTGAACAAACCTTGAAGTATTATTGATGGGTAAATTATTACACAACGGCAAATTATTACACAACGGTAAATTATTACATAACGGTAAATTATTACACAACGGTATTTTTTTCATGCTCGATTGCAAAGGTTCATTATTGAAAATAATAAACCAATAACATAGGTAGGTATTTGTTTGATGTATTAGAATTTAAATTGTTGTACTATAATTATCGCATAATATTCCTGTTGCCAGTAAGTGATCGACATGTATATGTTGTCATCAGAGTTGCAGCTGTACAAAAATCTTGCTTCCGGTATGCGGCTCAGATGGCAGAACTTACACCAACAAATGTATGATGAGATGTATGGCTCCGGAAGGTGAGAGACAATCAATATAATATTACTCCTGTCTAAAAATAGTAGACTACACACATTAATCTATGTTCACCGTCATCCCGTAGTTTTCAGCGTATTTTGCTCACCGAGGTTTTAATTTTATTTAGGTTTGATTTTTATCATCAACAGTTTCACCTTATCATTTTTTTAAAAGCGTTTACTGCACGCTTTATGAATGACTTACCTATTATTTTGTATCATATTTATTTTCCGTTCGTTTCTATTTCTATACTCACAGGAACAACGGTAGTACATGATGGGCCTTGTGAATAAGAAAGCAATAATAAGGAACGGCGAGGAAATGCAACATAATAAGAAATGGAGTACCTAACGAATGTCAGTAATTAATAATATACCTAAGTCAATGACGCAGTCCAACGTGCGTAAATTGTGAATCTGATGTCTTCTATTTTCTCTGATGTGGGAAGAAACCGAAATCACTTCTACACACTTACGTATTCCACTTCATTCCATTCATTTGTTCGCCTGATTGTGTCAATAAAGCATGTCGACGAGTTCTGTGTTGTCTATTACGAAATTAAGCAAACAGCGTAAGTTGTATTTGCATTATCAATACGACCCTACGATGACATTATACATAAAAAGATGGGTAAATAGATTCAGTTTCCGTTCAAATTTAGCTAGTAGCTTCACCATGATTAAATTCTTGTCAAGTTGACAAATGTATACATGAAGGTATCAAACCAAACCAATTCCTATGTCGTGGTATCCTCCCAGAACCACAACCTTACAATGTGAAATTAAGAACTCGCAATATAAACCTAGAAGTGGGGCGGAAGAAGCAGGAGAGCCGAGGGACAACCTGGGGATCCCCACCATCCTCCACTAGCTGGAGGGAGACGGCTTCCAGGCCTATAAAAACTCGCCTCCTTCGCCTTTCTTGCCATTCTACCCTCTCCTCTAGTCGCTGACTACTCTCTCTCTCCTAGTTCCTCATCTCTCTCCTTAACCTAAAAGATCCTGGGTATGGTGGTGGTCCGCCCATAACCAAAGCAGGCAACACCCCCGAAAAGATTCCGAGCATGGTGGTGGTCCGCCCATAACCAAACCGGGCACATCCTCCCTCACGCCTCTCGTGGTGGATGTGCGCAACATATATATACATCCATCACAAACTACAAATAATAATTAACTATTGAATTATTGAATCCCGCGCATAAACTTTAATTCCCGGCCGGCTCCAGTACTCCACTTAGGGCTTTCCTGGAGGGAGCTCGAGGGTACTGACCACAGAAAACAGTGATCTACGCAGAAGGGGCATCTATACAGGTAAATAATAAACGTTGTGTAATAATTTGCCGCGTTTTTATCCCGCTTTCGGATTCTACATACCTTGAAAAGGAAACCATCAAATTTTGAAGGGGGTTAACATTTTGATTTTCATGCTCGATTCTCAAGGTTCATTATTGAAAATATAAACAAAAACGCTGCAAATCCCTGCACAACGGTTTATTATTTTGTATAGAATACCCTTCTGTTACAGATCACAGCTCTATGTATAGATAACCCGTCTATATAATATATAATATGTACTATTCTATACATATTATGTAGATCGCAGACCCTCCTTAGGTTAGTACCTAACCCCGTACTCGTTACTAGGTACCTACCTAAATCACGAGTTGAATGTTGCTAAAATAATTCTGCCGATGACAAACAGTACCTAACAAAAAGAAACACACATAATGAAGTTCTGAAGAGAAATTGTTGATGAGGAGTGAAAAAAGTTGCAAAAGTACCTACCAACAAACTCCAGCCCCTTCTACGTAGATGGTATAATGAACCGTTGTGTAATAATTTACCGTTGAGTAATGATTTACCCATCAATAATACTTCAACGTTTGTTCAAGTTTCACTACCTATCAACAAACTCCAAAAGAGCCATCATTTTTCAAATTAAATAATATCACAGAACAACCAACTCGACTTCATACTCCGCCAATATAATCAGGTGATCCCTAGCAATGAATTCATCTCCGCCAAATTTCCTATTGTGGGCGCGTCTCTGGTTACGAGATTTGGTTTGAATTGTATACAATTTCATTCACACTGGAGTCGAAAATGCCTGTCGGTGCAAACTTCGGGGCCTTACTGTGAACGAACGGCTGGACGTACGATGCTCCGGATGGTCTTAAAAAACTCGCAAGTTCAAGAACTATTTAAAACCGTAAAAATATTTACGTAAAAAAATGGTATAGGCGTTTTGAAAATTTCAACCCCTATTTTGAACCCCTTAGAGATGACTCACAGTAACGTCGAGCTTCGAGGACCAACTAGACGCCGAACGGAACCTATAACCCGAATTTCATCAATTTTTTTTCATGGTAACTAAGAAAAGTGGCCAGTACGGCGTACGGCGTACAGCGGACAGACAGAAATATTTTTATTGCAGTTTTGGATTCTACATACCTTGAAACGTAAACCATAAAATTTTGAGGGGGGGTAAGAATTTTTTTTTCATGCTCGATTCCAATGGTTCATTATTGAAAATAATAAACCAAAATCTGCTCAATTCGCGTTTTAGAGACCTCTATTTTTCCTCTCTACTCATCGCTTCACTGTCGCAACACTGTTCCCTGTGTTTTGCATTCATTCGCCCCTGCTTATTCGATGATGTTCACAGGATCTGGATCGTGCGATACGATGAATGCGCTGCTTGCATCTGGTAACCGGAACCTTTCGCAACCGTCTCCCATTTCGATCCCAGTAGCGCATCATCGTTTTCGCGTGCAGATCGTGCAATGCACTTTGGTAGAAACGGCACCGATGCTCCCTACCGGTGTCACCGGCGCAATTCAATACTCACGCGACACCTCACGTGGGGATAAAAGGGTTTGTTTCGTATTTTTAAAATCATTTCTTCTTCTGTGAGTCGGGGGGGTCACGCAGGACGTTTCAGCAAACTTTGCTGACGCAGGTTCACTTCAGTTCAACGACTCTCGGCCGACTGATTAAACACGCAACTGCTTTACTTGCCTGGTTGTGGCTTTTGTAGACATCAAACGAATCCGTAAACTCTCAACTTACTTGACACAGATTGGGGTCTGTGCGGAGACAAAGGAGAGCAATATTAATCTGTATCCACAAAGATACTTTTGCGAGTTGAGATCAAAGGCGAAACATGAGTCGAGGGTGCTTGGGATCTGTCAGTGGTGCGTCCAACGGTTAGCAGTGAAGTGCACGACGCTGTAGGTAGGTAATATAAATCTAGTCTGGGGCGAACAAAATAATGTGGAACTGTCAAACTTATCCCTCTGTCTTATCATAGAGTTTGTCACTAGGTGGTTAGAAACAGGACGGCGACAGCTCGTTTCACCAGACACGGACCTTCCGTTCTTAAAAATCTTGATAAATCAACCAATATTTGTCCCCTGCATGTTTTCAAGGATGTGAAACAGGAACACGAAGTCAGAACAAAAGAATTCTTACTGAAAAAACTGAATTCAATAACTCTGTGTCATTCTAGATAATCTTTACCCCTAGGAATTGGTGTTTGGCAACAAAATGGTGCCAAAATGTCAATAATATCGAAAGAAATGACAAGTTTGGAGGCCAGAATTTGGGATTATTTCTAGGGGTCAAATTTTGTATTTATGTAGGGGGTTAGGAATCGCTTAAAAGATGCGGTTATTGAGGGTTTGAGTAAAACAAGCTGCAAATTATTACACAACGGTTTATTATTTCACTGTGCAGATGCCCCTTCTGCGTAGATCACTGTTTTCTGCGGTCAGTACCCTCGAGCTCCTTCCAGGAAAGCCCCAAATCGAGTACTGCGGCCAGCCCCAGATTTAAAGATTCATACAAATTCGCGGGATTCAATAATTCAATCATTAATTATTTGTAGTAATTCATGAAGTTTAAGGTAAACAATAAACCGTTGTGTAATAATTTACCTTTATAGATCCACTTCTACAAAGATAGTATAATAAACCGTTGTGTAATAATTTAACGCACCGCTGTGTAATAATTTACCGTTGTATAATAATTTACTCAACACCACTTCAGCGTTTGTTGAAGTTGCAAAAGTACCTATCAACAAAAACCAAAAGAGCCATGATTTTACAAATGAAATACTATTACGGACCAACCAACTCGGCTTCATACAGCCATCCTTGATTATAATCAGGTGCTCCCTAGCGATTATATCTGGGACGGAATTATACCGTTTGATTCACGATCATGTTGACGAAGCTTTATGGTGCACACGATCGGCTGGACGTACAATGCTCCGGGAGGTCTCAAAAAATTCTTTAGTTCAAGATCAATCTAAAAACAAAAACGCTGCAAATCCCTGCACAACGGTTTATTATTTTGTATAGAATACCCTTCTGTTACAGATCACAGCTCTATGTATAGATAACCCGTCTATATAATATGATATGTACTATTCTATACATATTATGTAGATCGCAGACCCTCCGTAGGTTAGTACCTAACCCCGTACTCGTTACTAGGTACCTACCTAAATCACGAGTTAAATGTTGCTAAAATAATTCTGCCGATGACAAACAGTACCTAACAAAAAGAAACACACATAATGAAGTTCTGAAAAGAAATTGTTGATGAGGAGTGAAAAAAGTTGCAAAAGTACCTACCAACAAACTCCAGCCCCTTCTACGTAGATGGTATAATGAACCGTTGTGTAATAATTTACCGTTGAGTAATGATTTACCGTAGTAATAATTTACCCATCGATAATACTTCAACGTTTGTTCAAGTTTCACTACCTACCAACAAACTCCAAAAGAGCCATCATTTTTCAAATTAAATAATATCACAGAACATCCAACTCGACTTCATACTCCGCCAATATAATCAGGTGATCCCTACCAATGATTGGCCGTATTCACAAATTCCTATTGTGGGCGTGGGCGCGTCTCTGGTTACGACATTTGGTTTGAATTGTATACAATTTCATTCACACTGGAGTCGAAAATGCCTGTCGGTGCAAACTTCGGGGCCTTACTGTGAACGAACGGCTGGACGTACGATGCTCCGGATGGTCTTAAAAAACTCGCAAGTTCAAGAACTATTTAAAACCGTAAAAATATTTACGTAAAAAAATGGTATAGGCGTTTTGAAAATTTCAACCCCTATTTTGAACCCCTTAGAGATGACTCACAGTAACGTCGAGCTTCGAGGACCAACTAGACGCCGAACGGAACCTATAACCCGAATTTCATCAATTTTTTTTCATGGTAACTAAGAAAAGTGGCCAGTACGGCGTACGGCGTACGGCGGACCGACAGAAATATTTTGGTTTATTATTTTCAATAATGAACCATTGGAATCGAGCATGAAAAAAAAATTTCTTACCCCCCCTCAAAATTTGATGGTTTACGTTTCAAGGTATGTAGAATCCAAAACTGCAATAAAAATATTTCTGTCTGTCCGCCGTACGCCGTACGCCGTACACCGTACGCCGTACGCCGTACGCCGTACGCCGTACGGGCCACTTTTCTTAGTTACCATGAAAAAAAATTGATGAAATTCGGGTTATAGGTTCCGTTCGGCGTCTAGTTGGTCCTCGAAGCTCGACGTTACTGTCAGTCATCTCTAAGGGGTTCAAAATAGGGGTTGAAATTTTCAAAACGCCTATACCATTTTTTTACGTAAATATTTTTACGGTTTTAAATAATTCTTGAACTCGCGAGTTTTTTAAGACCATCCGGAGCATCGTACGTCCAGCCGTTCGTTCACAGTAAGGCCCCGAAGTTTGCACCGACAGGCATTTTCGACTCCAGTGTGAATGAAATTGTATACAATTCAAACCAAATCTCGTAACCAGAGACGCGCCCACAATAGGAATTTGTGAATACGGCCATTCATTGGTAGGGATCACCTGATTATATTGGCGGAGTATGAAGTCGAGTTGGTTGTTCTGTGATATTATTTAATTTGAAAAATGATGGCTCTTGGAGTTTGTTGGTAGGTAGTGAAACTTGAACAAACGTTGAAGTATTATTGATGGGTAAATTATTACTACGGTAAATCATTACTCAACGGTAAATTATTACACAACGGTTCATTATACCATCTACGTAGAAGGGGCTGGAGTTTGTTGGTAGGTACTTTTGCAACTTTTTTCACTCCTCATCAACAATTTCTTTTCAGAACTTCATTATGTGTGTTTCTTTTTGTTACGTACTGTTTGTCATCGGCAGAATTATTTTAGCAACATTCAACTCGTGATTTAGGTAGGTACCTAGTAACGAGTACGGGGTTAGGTACTAACCTACGGAGGGTCTGCGATCTACATAATTATGCATAGAATAGTACATATTATATTATATAGACGGGTTATCTATACATAGAGCTGTGATCTGTAACAGAAGGGTATTCTATACAAAATAATAAACCGTTGTGCAGGGATTTGCAGCGTTTTTATTGCAGTTTTGGATTCTACATACCTTGAAACGTAAACCATCAAATTTTGAGGGGGGGTAAGAATTTTTTTTTTCATGCTCGATTCCAATGGTTCATTATTGAAATTAATAAACCAAAAACTCTACCCTTCAGTACGGCGCACAGACAGAAATTTCGATTTATTATTTCCAATACCTAATGAACCTTTGGAATTCAGCATTTAAAAAAAAAGTTTAACCTCCTTTCAAAATTTGATGGTTTACGTTTCAAGGTATGTAGAATCCGAAAATGAAATAAAAACGCTGGAAATCCCTGGACAACGGTTTATTATTTTGTACAGAATACTCTTCTGTTACAGATCACAGCTCTCTGTACAGATAACCCGTCTATATAATACAATATGTACTATTCTATACCTATTATGTAGATCGCAGACCCTCCGTAGATTGGTACCTAACCCCGTACTCGTTACTAGGTACCTACCTAAATCACGAGTTAAATGTTGCTAAAATAATTTTGTCGATGGCAAACAGTAACTAAAACGGCAAAAAGAAACGCAAATAATGAAGTTCTGAAGGAAAATTGTTGATGTGGAGTGAAATAGATGTCCCTTCTGCGTAGATCACTGTTTTCTGTGGTCAATACCTACCTTCGTGGTCATATATAATGAACCGTTGTCTAATAACTTGCCCATCAACAATACTTCAACGGATGGTCAAGTTGCAAAAGTACCGATCAATAAAATCCAGCCCCTTCTTGGTAGATGAACCGTTGTGTAATAATTTACCGTTCTGTAATAATTTACCGTTGTGTAATAATTTGCCCATAAATAATACTATAACGTTTGTTCAAGTTTCAGAAGTACCTACCAACAAAATCCAATAGTCCATCACTTGTCAAATGAAATAATATCGCAGAACAAAGAACTCGACTTCATACAGCCATCCTTGATTATAATCAGGTGCTCCTTAGTGATGATATTATGCGGGTCGGATTTATACCGTTTGATACACGATCGTGTTGACGAAGCTTTTTGATGCACACGAACGGCTGGACGTACGATGCTCCGGGTGGTCTCAAAAAATTGTTTAGCTCAAGACAAATTTAATAACGTAAAGAAAACCATACCCTTCTATCGGAAGTTTTCGAGCTACGGCGTTCTGAAAATTTCAACACCTATTTTGAACCCCAGACTGACAGTCGAGCTTCGAGGACCAACTAGACCCCGAACGGAACCTATAACCCGAATTTCATCAATTTTTATTCATTTAACCAAGAAAAGTGGCCAGTACGGCGTACGGCGGACAGACAGAAATATTTTTATTGCATTTTAGGATTCTACATACCTTGAAAAGTAAACCATCAAATTTGGGGGGGGGGGGGGGGGGGGGGGGGGGGGTAAGAATTTAGGTTTATTAATAATGAAACATTGGAATCGAGCATGAAAAAAAAATTCTTACCCTCCCTCAAAATTTGATTGTTTACGTTTCAAGGAATGTAGAATCCAAAACTGCAATAAAAATATTTCTGTCTGTCCGCCGTACGCCGTACTGGCCACTTTTCATGGTTAAATGAATAAAAATTGATGAAATTCGGGTTATAGGTTCCGTTCGGGGTCTAGTTGGTCCTCGAAGCTCGGCGTTACTGTCAGTCATCTCTGAGGGGTTCAAAATAGGGGTTGAAATTTTCAGAACGCCGTATCTCAAAAACTTTCTATTGAAGGGTATGGTTTTTTTTACGATATTAAATTTGTCTTGAGCTAAACAATTTTTTGAGACCACCCGGAGCACTGTACGTCCAGCCGTTCGTGTGCACCAAAAAGCTTCGTCAACACGATCGTGAATCAAACGGTATAAATCCGGCCCGCATAATATCATCACTAAGGAGCACCTGATTATAATCAAGGATGGCTGTATGAAGTCGAGTTGGTTGTTGTGCGATATTATTTCATTTGATAAGTGATGGACTATTGGATTTTGTTGGTAGGTACTTGTGAAACTTGAACAAACTTTGAAGTATTATTGATGGGTAAATTATTACACAACGGTAAATTATTACACAACGGTAAATTTTTACAGAACGGTAAATTGTTACACAACGGTTCATCTACCAAGAAGGGGCTGGATTTTGTTGATCTGTACCTTTGCAACTTGACCAACCGTTGAAGTATTATTGATGGTTAAGTTATTACACAACGGTTCATTATACTTGACCAGAGGGTAGGTACTGACCACAGAAAACAGTGATCTACGCAGAAGGGGCGTCTATTTCACTCCACATCAACAATTTTCCTTCAAAACTTCATTATTTGCGTTTCTTTTCGCCATTTTAGTTACTGTTTGTCATCGGCAGAATTATTTTAGCAACATTTAACTCGTGATTTAGGTAGGTACCTAGTAACGAGTAGGGTGTTAGGTACTAAACTATGGAGGATCTGCGATCCACATACTATGTATAGAATAGTGCATATTATAATTATATAGACGGGTTATCTATACAGAGAGCTGTGATCTGTAACAGAAGGGTATTCTGTACAAAATAATAAACCGTTGTGCAGGGATTTGCAGTTTTTTTTCATGCTCGATTCCAATGGTTCATTAGTGAAAATAATAAACCAAAATCTGTCCGCCGTGCGCCTGCACTTCGCACTTTTCTTAGTTACCTTGAACCGAAATTAATGAAATTTTGTTTTTAGGTCCCGTTTAGCTCGGCGTTACTGTCAGTCATCTCTAAGGGTGGAAAATAGGGGTTGAAATTTTCAACTTGCCGTGGCTCGAAAAGTTTCAATAGAAGGGTACCTATGGTTTTTTTACAGTTTTTGCACTGATCTTGAACTAAAGAATTTTTTGTGACCATCCGGAGCATTGCACAACCAGCCGTTCGTTTGCAATGAAAAGCTTCGTCAACATGGTCGTGAATAAAACGGTATAAATCCGGCCCAGATATAATCGCTAGGGAGCACCTAAGTATAACCATGGATGGCTGTATGAAGTTGAGTTGGTCGTTCATTGATATTGTTTCATTTGAAGGATGATGGATCATTTGGATTTTGTTGATAGGTACTTTTGCAACTTGAACAAACGTTGAAGTATTATTGGGTAAACTATTACACAGTGGTTTATTATACTATCTACGCAGAAGGGGCATCCACATACGGGCAAATTATTACACAGCGGTTTATTATTAACCTTATGCTTCATGAATAACTACAAATAATTGATGACTGAATTATTGAATCACGCGAATTTGTATGAAACTTCAATACCCGGCTCCAGTACCATTTGGGGCTTTCCTGGAGGGAGCTCGAGGGTATTGAGCACAGCAAACAGTGATCTAAGCAGAAGGGGCATCTATACAGGTATTTCAAAATGAATAATATCACGGAACAACCAACTCGACTTCATACAGCCATCCTTGATTATAATCAGGTGCTCCTTAGTGATGATATCCGAGCCGGATTTATACAGTTTGATTCAAGATCATGTTGACGAAGCTTTTTGGTGCACACGAACGGCTGGTCGTACAATGCTCTCTACAGTAAATAATAAACCGTTGTGTAATGATTTGCAGCGTTTTTTCAATTGCATTTTCGGATTTTTCATACCTTGAAGCGCAAAACCATCAAATTTGTGGAGCAAAACCAACGAATTTTTTTCCCCTATGGTTCATTACTGAAAATAATAAACCAGAAAACTAATCTAAAAGATGTTCATGTTTTCATCGTTCATAGATTATCTAGTCAGAGAATCAATTTTTGGACTTGGGCACGAAAAGATACTGGGCGTGAAATGTAATAGTTCCTAACAAACATTATTATAGTCACGCTTGGTGATTTCATTTATATCTGTGAAAATTCGTTTTCCTTTGTTTCGTTGCCGAATTTTGCCGTATAAAACCTTTGTAGAGTTCAACGAGTTTTACTACATGAGGAATATTTTGAACATTTAAGTGTCGAATCTAGAGCTGCGTATATCGAAATTCAACAACATCAAAGCAGTCGAGATCCTCCCTTGGTGTATTATTTCGTTAGTTTTTTATTTATCAGGTGACTGAGTCAATATAAATGGGCGATCGGATTCTGCAATCTTCAGTACTTTCATCGACATCATGAGATCGCACTTTGTCTTTCTACTCGCCTGCATTTTTATGGCTTTTGTGGTCTCAGCGCAGGATAGGACGGTATGAATTCTCGTTTTTTCAACCAAGTATTCATTATGAGAGCAAAGCAGTTCATCAGTCACATGGTAGCCGACCGAATCAATCCCTCTGATATCGGCAAACCCAATTATTGTTCAGTCACCTGCGTAAAAATGATTCAAGTAAAACGTTTCATAAATAACTATATTAGAAGGAAACCTAAGTAGGTATTTATTTACAGTTTTTGCTATAAAATTCAGTGCGATGATACTCAACTGGGAGCCCCCACATTAACATGAATCACTATCATCAAACATTATGTCCTCATGATATTTAATTATTTGAACCATTTTACGGTTGTGATCTGTTATGGTATGCACATTTTAGGACTATTTCTTCAAACTAAATCCCATTAAATCTAACGTCATGAATTTTATGTTCATGGTTCAAGTTCATGGTAACTGAGAAAAGTGCGAAGTACGGCGTACGGACAGACATTTTTTTATTGCATTTTCGGATTCTAAATATCTTGAAACGTAAACCATAACATTTTGAGGTGTGTGTGCGTGTGGGGGGGGGGGGTTAAATGGTTTTTTTCATGCTCGATTCCAAAGGTTCATTATTGAAAATAATAAACCAAAACCATAGGTAGATATTTGTTTGATGTATTAGAATTTAAATTATTGTACTATAATTATCGCATAATATTCCTGTTGCCAGTAAGTGATCGACATGTATATTTTGTCATAAGGGTTGCGGCTGTCCATTTATCTCGCGTCCGGTATGCAGCTCAAATGGCAAAACTTACACCAACATATGTTGGATAAGATGTATGGCTCCAGGTGAGAGACAATCAATATAATAATATTCCTCCTGTCTAAAAATAGCAGACTACACACATTAATCTATGTTCACCGTCATCCCGTAGTTTTCAGCGTATTTTGCTCACCGAGGTTTTAATTTTATTTAGGTTTGATTTTTATCATCAACAGTTTCACCTTATCATTTTTTTAAAGCGTTTACTGCACGCTTTATGAATGACTTACCTATTATTTTGTATTATATTTATTGTCCGTTCGTTTCTATTTCTATACTCACAGCAACAACGGTAGCACATGTTGGGCATTGTAAAAGAAAGCAATAATAAGGAACGGCGAGGAAATGCAACATAATAAGAAATGGAGTACCTAACGAATGTCAGAAATGAATAATATACCTAAGTCAATGACGCAGTCCAACGTGCGTAAATTGTGAATCTGATGTCTTCAATTTTCTCTGATGTGGGAAGAAACCGAAATCACTTCTTCACACTTACGTATTCCACTTCATTCCATTCATTTGTTCGCCTGATTGTGTCAATAAAGCATGTCGACGAGTTCTGTGTTGTCTATTACGAAATTAAGCAAACAGCGTAAGTTGTATTTGCATTATCAATACGACCCTACGATGACATTATACATACAAAGATGGGTAAATAGATTCAGTTTCCGTTCAAATTTAGCTAGTAGCTTCACCATGATTAAATTCTTGTCAAGTTGACAAAGGTATACATGTAGGTATCAAACCAAACCCGTTCCGCCCTCTTTCTTTCAACCCTCTTTGGCGAACTTGAAACTTCTTTCCCAAGCAAAAAGCTCCCGCCAAACAGCGTTGGAAGAAATTTCAAGCTCGACAAACAGGGCTGAAAGAAACAGGGAAAGTGGTGGAACGCGGGGGCTTGGGGGAGGAAGGAACAGGTTTCTGTAATATAGATATGCTTATGTATATTATGGACAACCAAGAGTGAGAAGCAAAGCATCGAGCATGCTACATTGGCGGGCAAAATGAATAGGTATCAATCCTTTTCGCGGATGAGTACGTGTTTTGGCGGATAAATTTTCGCAACAGGTTTGTTTCTGGAGGGGATACTATAACCAGGTTTGACTTCCGGTTCATTTAAACATTTCAGGAATAATTCAGAAAGTTCTGTATGCCCACAATCGGTGACGCCAGTTTTGTTTTCCGAGAGCTGAACCACCAGCGGTTCCGAACTATTGTAATTCTGAAAGGATCGCCCTTGCATCGTTAGTTACGGCAGTTTTCGTCGGGCTCCATTTCTAAATAACGAGTAGTTGACGTCAGGTGACTCTCACCGAGTAGTAGAGTAGAGGCTGTTGTTTCCTGAAAGGGAACGTCTTAGGGAAAGGATCGTTCGGATACGAACTGCATTCTTTCCGGCTTAATTCAATCACTTATTGCGACGACCGTGACTGCATAGCTGTAGATACCTACGAATTGGTGTAATAATGCACAACGCAGTAAAAGTCAGGGGCAGCGAGGCTATCGTAATTGTTAATAATACTGAGGTCTCAGTAGTGGAAAATTACGATACGAAGCCTTTTTGGAGCAATCCAGCAAACAAATGTGTTCCCAAATGGGTACCCAAACTGTGTGCGGAAGATAGACGATTTTAGACCAAAATTTAACGTAAATTTAAGGCTGAAACTCCGTTAGAACCTCAATTTTGTTCAGAATCGACCTCATATTCGGTCTACTCGTCATAAAAAAACATGGAAAACGACACTTCACAAACTCACGTTCATAAACAATAAAAACACCTAATTTTACACCCATTTTCCACCCGTAACACCCGATTCGATCCCAATCCGCCAAATAGGGGAAACGGATACCCAGTTTAGGATTTATCGCTCCAAGTCCTAAAATTCGATGCTTGCCCGCTAAACGTGACACGGGCTTTGACGCCATCAAAGAGGGAGAAAAAGGTTATTGTATTAGCTGGGCTAGGAGGCCAAAATGAGGCTTTTTCCGTTACATTATTTTTAAACGCGGAATTCTCCGGCTTACAGACCTACCCGCCCCCTTTCGACGTCTCACTCTCGTCGCATCGCTTCACACACGCTTGCGCCAGGCATATTTATATATTTCTCCCACCTGCCGTCTCTTAGGGCTCTTCGAACAAGGGCTGCTATGAATAGAAGGTATCTATGACCGGAGGCATCTATTCTCTCTATAATATTATAAGAGGGGAAAAAAGGAAAAACACAACTGCAGTCAAGGAAACTAAAAAGTTAACTGCAATTCCAATCACCCCGCAGGCGTCACGAACGTAACTGGCGTTCCTCTCAGGAGGGTCAGAATTTATTCCAATAATTTTGCTTACGGCTTTCCATTGCCTCACCGCCTTGGGTTAGAACGAGAGTCCTCTGGGATTCGAACGGACGACCTCAGCCGCCACTTCGATCACAGCCTAAGCACCGAAGCACCCGTCCGCCGAATCCTCGCACCACAGTACTTTGAGGTCTATACTCCCAAATTTCTGCCAAGCACATTTTACAAATTCATATGTAACCCTTTTTCCACATATTCTGGTTAGAGATCAAGCGACAATTCATAACTAAGAACTTAAATCCACAGGAGTTTCGGAATCGAAAGATCGATACATAAATGGCCTGACACACAAATCTATTTTTTCCTGCCTCCAACACAAAGCTACAAAAGCGTTTCTAGACGTCTCGTTTTGGCAGGAGCGGGTGGTATAACCTTAGTTTTCTATAAAAATACCCGCTGTGGATTATAAATTCCTGACCCCACTCCCCCATTCTGTTCCCTACACGTGGAGGTCAGACGGTCCGTAGGTCAGTGGATTATCTGAAGGACTAGGTACTTCGTTCTGTCCCGTTCCCAAAATATATATATTATAATATATATAATATTATACACTATACCTCATTCAAGTCTCAAAATATCATTACATCTTCCCTCTCTCACTACTTAGATAGATATTTAGCAAAATCCAGAACGAAACATGGGAAAATTACACAGTACGCCTTGGCATAACATCCAAGTTGGTTTCAGCTAAAAAGATACAAAATGTGTGCCCATACTCAACAAAATTATTTCGGTAATATGAGTTTACAATATTTCAGTAATCATTTTATAATATTTCTATTATTTAAAAAAATATATCATTTATTTGATTTCACAGTTCTTCGACCACCTACTCTATGTTACAATATATCAATAATTCCATTTTATAATATTCCAATTATTTTATTTCACAATATTTCTGTAACTTTATCATACAATATTTCAATTGTTCTCAATAACCAACCTCAATATACAATACATAAATATTAGATTCACTTCTGTGGTGGTGGGTACGTACAATGGTTCGGGATTCAGGCTTAGGTACATAATTTGTCATGCAGGGCAGTCGAATGAGTTCGGTCACTAGCACCTTCCTGTACGACCACGCTGCTCGACAGAAAGAAATCAAACCGGTGAAGTTGTCCCCGTTCAGCAGCTGGATTACCCCTGGATTTTTCAAGTGTGGCTTTCCCAAGAAGCGGCTCCTTAAGCCGTGTTTACACCAAAGTTGACAACTAAAAGTTGACAAAAGCTGTTTGTATAAAACTATAAGCAACAAATGGACGATTTTTTGTAGAAAACTAATAGTTGCTCTTCTCAAATTAGAGCAAGTGGAAGATTTTTGTAGAAAACTAATAGTTGCTCTTCTCAAATTTAGAGCAACAAGTAGAAAACTTGTTGGTAAAGAATTGGCGCGAAAGGATTAGGCGTCAAAGATGTCGGACGAAGAAGACGAAATTATTGCTGCGGCTGCCTCTGTCATCATAGCCAGCCACTGTACAAGAGGTCCCCGAAGATATTGGGTACTAGCCTGACCGCTCGCTTCGCTCGCTATCCGAGATTCGCTGTACGCAGTATCGTGGAACCAACCAACGACGGAAAAATCCCACAGCCTACCGGGTATTTGTGCCCAATTTTATCAAAATCCGTCAAGCCATTCAGGAGTTGACCATGGTCGACCATATTTCCGCTATGGTCAGGGAATTAAAAATGCGCCTACGTTCAACTTGGGAGGCTACCGGATATTGCTGCCAAATTTGGTCGATATCCGTTGAGCAATTCGGGATTCGACCATGGAGGGGCCCATGGATGCGCTAAGGTCGACCGCGGGGGTAGTCCGAAGGGTCGATCGTAGATAGAATTTCACGTAGATTACGAATACGCGATAAAAAATAGGGGTTACCATTTCAATTAACGAAGTTGACCATGGTCGACCATAGTTCCGCTATGGTCAGGGAATTAAAAATGCGACGTTGCATAACTTGGGAGCCTACTGGATATTCGTGCCAAATTTGGTCGATATCCGTCAAGCCATTCAGGAGTTGACCATGGTCGACCATAGTTCCGCTATGGTCAGGGAATTAAAAATGCGACGTTGCACAACTTGGGAGCCTACTGGATATTCGTGCCAAATTTGGTCGATATCCGTTGAGCAATTCGGGATTCGACCATGGAGGGGCCCATGGATGCGCTATGGTCGACCGCGGGGGTAGTCCGAAGGGTCGATCGTAGATAGAATTTCACGTAGATTACGAATACGCGATAAAAAATAGGGGTTACCATTTCAATTAACGAAGTTGACCATGGTCGACCATAGTTCCGCTATGGTGAGGGAAATAAAAATGCGACGTTGCACAACTTGGGAGCCTACTGGATATTCGTGCCAAATTTGGTCGATATCCGTCAAGCCATTCAGGAGTTGACCATGGTCGACCATATTTCCGCTATGGTCAGGGAATTAAAAATGCGCCTACGTTCAACTTGGGAGGCTACCGGATATTGGTGCCAAATTTGGTCGATATCCGTTGAGCAATTCGGGATTCGACCATGGAGGGGCCCATGGATGCGCTATGGTCGACCGCGGGGGTAGTCCGAAGGGTCGATCGTAGATAGAATTTCACGTAGATTACGAATACGCGATAAAAAATAGGGGTTACCATTTCAATTAACGAAGTTGACCATGGTCGACCTTAGTTCCGCTATGGTGAGGGAATTAAAAATGCGACGTTGCACAACTTGGGAGCCTACTGGATATTCGTGCCAAATTTGGTCGATATCCGTCGAGCCGTTTGGCCGTGCATAGAAAGACAGACACACTCACTCACTCACAGAGATCCGTTTTTATAATATAGTAGGGATTAGCTCGTTGAAGGCTACGGATAGGTACAGTGGCAGTGACATGATAGCTGATCTCCGAGAAGATGACGTCGATCCGTTGAGTGGTGAGCTGAGGTGCGACCGTAGTGTCAAAAACTTTCTGAGAATAACCAGTAGTGACTTTAAGTATTTGATTTTAAATGATCGGACGTAAAATCAAGAAACGTAACACAAACTACAGGAAAGCAGTACCTGCCCAAGAAAAGCTAGCAGTTACATTACGTTTTTGGCTACTGGTGATTCGTACACAAGTCTCGGTTATCTGTTTAAAATCTCCGTAAAAACGTCCGGGGCGCGTGGAGGGGGAACTGTTCTCCACTAGTTTCCTACAAGTAGCTTGCGCAAAGCGCGCAGCAACAAATCTTCCACTTTAAGTTATAAACTTTCTTTGACCTTTACCGACACTCCGCGGGAAACCAAAATTTATTGGAAGATTTGTCTCTCCACAAGTGGAAGACAGAAAAAGTTGCTATATTTTGTAGAAAAAGCAACAAATTGCCGCTACTTGTGGAAAACTTTGTGGAAGACTTTGGTGTAAACGCAGCTTTAAGTTGCGAAAAAGTGCACGGCTGCTTCGGGCTCATTACTTATTTCTCTTTTTAACCATAGACTATTCATCGGAAATGGAGAATGAATGTTTTTTATCCTTCCACATTGACAATTCTTCGATTTCCGGTACGATAATTTCCATTCCGAAACCTCCATCTTTTCATCAAATGCTGCATCAGTAGGTGAGTTATTTGACTAAACCACTAAACCAAAGGAGCGATATATGGATGGAAGCCATCGTTGATGAGCCTGCGAAGACCAGTCCCCAGTCGTAGACCAGTTCCCAACTGCTTTATCCAATTTTGGACATTTTGGAAGACCGTGAGAGTGTGAACCACATAAATCAAATGATGATTCTGTCGGGAGTCATGACCGTTATAGAAGACGATAACAGGTTTGTTCCAGCGCCGTGAATAGAACATGTTCTAGTTCAGCGCGAGAACCGAAGTGGTGGGGATGGTTTCATGAATTTTACGGTTTACGAACTGAACCGCTGGAACGCCTGAACTAGGAACCTTCCTAATAAACGAATATAACAAAATGCAAGCAACAATACATTTTATTCACGTGAGAAGACCAGATATATGAAACTTTTGGGGAGGTTATGCACATCAGCGAGGTTATGGTTATCTTCGAGTTTCCAATTCACAATCCTGCCCTCCGTTTGGAGCAAGAAGTACATGTACCGGTTGAAGAACGCGGGGCTGGTAAAACAGAACGTGAACTCAACCTCGCTGGAACGCTTCAGACCGCCGAGGCCTGCGCAGATCGACTGCACCGAATTATTTCATGACCTCAAGCGCGCTGGAACGAACTTAACAAAGTGGTGGGCCAGTCCAGGGTTCAGGCTGCATCCGACTGGGCCATTCGCTAGCTCAAACGGCCAGTGGAATGGCAGATACTGAACAAAATGATATTGGCTGAAGCAAGAACACGAAATGTTTGGCAGGCTGAAACACAGCAGGAGAATTTGATCAATTCGTAATGAGATCGTACGTCTAAATTACGAACTAAATTTCTGTAAAATGTATTGCTTCCGAGTCTGCGAAGCAGCGGAAGCCTTGTGTTCACTTTCGTGAGCCAAAAAATTTTTGTCCTCAGAAATCAAAATTTCCACTTGCATTTTGCGTTTCAAAGCCTACTGAACAAATTTGGTTCCGTGTCTGTCGGTCTGTGAGTCTGTCTGTCCGCATTTCCTTGTTACAGCCATAACTTCCACGATTTTGAATTGATTCAGCTCAAATTTTGAGGGATGGTGCGGATAAGGCCCCTTGAGGTCCCATACAAATTTCAACATGATTGATCCAGCGGTACGCCCTGCGCATGCGCTAACGGTAAATTCAACAAACACGCATAACTTTCACAATTTTGATTCAATTTCGCTCAAATTTTCAAGGGTTGTTTGGACAAGGCCTAGTGAGTTCCAGTATGAATTTCAGCATGATCGGACCCTCGGTGCGCTCTGCGCATGCGCTGGCGTGAAATAGATTCAATTTCCTTGTTACAGCCGTAGTAACCAAAGATTTCACCCAATTTCAATGTAATTCTCAGGGATTAAGCAGGTAGGGCCCATTGAGATCCCATATAAATTTCAACATGATAGAGCCAGCGGTTCGCCCTGCGCATGCGCTAACGTGAAATTCTTCAAACACGCATAACTTTCGCAATTATGTATAATGGACGTAATGTATTATGGACGTCATGTTATGTAATATGTATATTTCATGTAATGTTATGCAATGTTATGTTATGTAATGTAATGTTATGTAATATGTATATTTCACGTTATGTAATGTAATGTAATGTTATGGTATTTTGCTTCCGAGTCTGTTCTATTTTATAATGGGTCACTCTGATTGTGACGAGGAAGCTCCTGTGCCATCACCTTGGCAGAGTATTTTATAATGGGTCACTCTGATTGTGACGAGGAAGCTCCTGTGCCATCACCTTGGCAGTGTATTTTTGTGTAGAAATTGAAATTAATCAGAACACGACATTTCAAGTTTATTTTTCGCTTTAATTAGGTTATTCGATGACAACTGGTACCCTTATCCAATATTTTCACTGTCTGTCTGTATAGTTGTTCGCACATTACGGCTGCAGAACCATCCGTCCTGCATTTTGGCGGTATAATTAATAGGTATTTAATCGAGATTGATCCAACTTCTATTCTGCGAGTACCAACATCGCTATTTCAATAAAGAAGGGCGCTGCTGACAGTTAGAAACACCAGTACACTATGTTGAAGGTGGGATTTGACTTCAGAAAACGAATGGGACAGCGCCAATTTTGAAAATGTGGATCATGGGAACTCCGAAAATACGACACGGTTTGATGAAGGAATAAGACGGCTTGGGAGACGCAAGGGATTCTCGACGTGAGGCCATCCTCAATAATTACTCAATACCGAAGTTAATACGATTAGCATCCCAAGAACCCTTTCAAGACAGTTTCATTGATCCCGGAGCCCATTTTAATATATTCAGCGCCAACTCAAACACGCCTTCCATCTGAATGACTCTCATTTTCGTGGGACGACTCATTAACATTCGCCTCCTGCAGTTCTGGGAAAAGGAGGTGATGCCAATCTCAGATGATTACACACGAGGAAACAAACCTTGTTCGGAATCGTCTATTAGTTGTTAAGCGATTGCTTATTCCATCTTTTTTCTGAAATATATCAATCGGCACTTTGGCAGCTCTGAGGTTTCGTTAGAGTAACGCACTTGCGTCTACCTGAGTTGAAAATACCATGTGGAAACAGATTAAATGTCTATAATAAAAGTGAATAATTACATTTTTCGTAATTCCGTTAGTAAGTATTGGCGCACCCAAATTCACATCATCCAAACAAGTCCTGCACATTGCTGATTTTGCGAAAATGGAACAATTCATTTTGCCGTTGAATTTAATAATCGGAATCGCCAACGAGAGACAAAACTCGAGTATGTGCACTATGAAGGTATAGGTATATGGAACTGAACAGATGCATGCATAATGAACATGTACATTGGGCCTAAAAGTGGCCCAACCATGAGTAAGATATCTTTGCTCTATATCACTGATATTTTTCAAACGAAGAATGCGATTCAAGGAGTCAAGGACAATATTTCGACCAAGACTGAAAGATATGACTTTGTCCATTCAGAGAGAGCTCATAATTGCATAAATAGATTATGCCTCTACCTTCTTGTTCTTTAAATCGTCAAGTACAGCAGAGAGGGTGATGTATGTGCCTCGGCTGTGGTTTTGGGAGCAGATCTGCTATAGAGGGTTAAATCCGGATTTTAAAATCGATTTAAAAATCGATTTACTCAAGCATCTAGAGAGTGAATAAACCCACCTAACCCTGTTTACCACCCAAACCTCATGACTGGTTCGGCCACGATCCCACCAATTTGCCTTACAATACAATGCGGCATGTATGCTTGATGACAAATAGTAAGTTTATTTATTGTACTCGTGCATCGATGTTATTCATACCTGCTCAAAGCTCAGACCCACACTTATCTAAAATGGACAGGCACTCAGGCCCACTTTCACCAAAAATTTGAAACGAGTTTAACCTGGAAGAGGTTGCAAATTAACGGAGTTTACCGCTCACTCTCTTTCACCAGAGCTCTGTGCGAGCTTAAACTTCCACCGAGGGGACTCAAGTTTAAACGCCCGAAATCCGGCAAGTTAAAGTCGCTAATCTCCGTTATCCATGAGATCCCAATATGGCCGCCTAGCTCACAGCTGATTTTCGGTTCCGTTGTTATAGAGCTGTGAAATGAATTAACGCGAGTTGGCATTGTATTGGTATTTACTCTATGTGTTCCACAATGATATTATATGTACCTTACCTCGTGACTGGAGTTGTCGTAAATCAGAAATCACTTTGGCAATTTCCAGTTATTTTTACAGCGGAACAACGGAAGCGGGAATCGACATCTTCTTCTTCTTATTTTTCCTAGTTACGTGTCTTGGCCGCAGCCATGCCAGACATAGGTTGGGGAATCGACATCACCTGAGTGGTGGTTGTTGTTGTTTTGACGAGTTTATAGTCCCGGCGCGTCATATTGTCCAACTTTTGCTTGGACATTTTAAACTAAACTCCGTCAGGCAAACTCCATTATTTCAAACTGGGTTTAACCGACATTTGGGTTGGTGAAAGACGCCAGCTGCCTTTCCAGGTTTAAACCTCGACGTTAATTTTAACGGAGTTTGGCTAAACTCCGTTAAATAATTTTTCAGTCATCCAATAACCGGATTAAGGTATGCTAAACAAACAGCTCGATCCATGTTGTTCTTCGATTTAGGCGGAACAGAGATATGCTCAGCTACACGAACCTCAATAATCAGGCACGTAGGTACTCCAGGTAATCATTTAAGTACGCCGTCAGGGTTACCCACAGTACATATCAATTCAAATGTGCGTGACCCAGGTTATTATAACCCGTCACCAAGTATATAATAAATTAACGGTTGTGAAATAAAATTAGTTATTGATTCGTACTTGAACCACCGACTAATTCGCTAGAACCAAACTACACTAAACCGACACACAATTACCTAATAGGATAAACGCCTACATACACCATAAGATGGAATTATAACCCATGGAATAACGTCTGGTTAGCACACATGTAAATTTTCGACCACGATGAGTCCTCACTGGTGAATAATAACGAATAATGATTATTGAATACCATAAATCATTACGGTATCAAAGCCAGCAGCAGACGGACACCTAAAACTACAATAAACCCCTTTAACTTTCAAAATGAAGAAATAAAAAATTATGAACAAACAGGAAACAACCACCACTACCTTCCTTTTACTCGTACACTCCGTCCGTCATAAAATTAACAACCCCATAAAAACATTCCGTTCCTCCGGGAATATGGGACACGGAAAGAGGGTCGCATTTTCGTACGAAAAAAGTCGATGTCCCACGGTGAGGGCCGTTAAGCATTTCTTAAACTGCAGTTACCCCGTGCATTTAAAATTCCTTCAAGGATGGAAGAATGCATCTCAGTTCGGTCGCCATTCGCTTTGATGGGGTTTGAGGTGGTCTAGCTCGTAAGGCATTACCCAGACTAATTTAACGTGCGTCCGTTAATTTCTGGTAATTCTTTCCGTTTTATGGGGGCTTTTTACGCTTTCTCGTCTCGGAGGGCCTTTCCAGAGGTTCCTAGTGGTAATTCAACGTTTACCAACGTTAAATGGTAAGAAATTGTTTTCATTTTTTCCTTCCATCATCCTCTGCTGCCCATATTTCCCCAAAACTTATAGCGATTTTTATCAGATGAATGTATACATACTGGAACTTTATACAGGTTCTTAGTTTGAGATGGACGGTTGTCACCGTTTTTGTTTGTTCCTCGGAGAAAAAACTCACCTCAAAAACTCACCTTAGAACATCAAAACTTGTTATGGTTTATGGTGTCATGACGGCACCTAATGTGACGCCATAAAGTGCGATAAGTATTCAATTTCGGAGCGAAAGGTCAATTTGGTAGTACGTCAGAATATGCTGTTTAGTAGGTGTGCCACGACGGCGCCTATATTCGGCACCACCACTGTGCCAGTAAGCTGTCAACGTCTACGAGTATGGTACAGTTCTTATTTGATGTCAAAGGTATGTATTCCCACTACCCCCAAAATCTTACGTAAATGCTCATGCTCCACTTCTGAAGCTCCTTGCCAGTGGTTACTCAAGTTAAAGCGTCTAAACGGAATTATAAAAGGCAGACTTCCTTTTTCTGTGATGAGAGGGCAAACAAACATATAACCACCAAACACGTTCAGGGGGCCTATTCACTAAGCCAAAGAGACATCTCTTTCAGGTCCGACTCTCTCTTTTGGCAAAATAGATTTTTATAGTATCCATGACAGGGTTATTCAGTAACTTTTAAAAGAGAGAGTTGGCGGCCATCTTGGCATTGTCGATCTCTCTCAGAGAGACAGCTAATTAGGTGTCTTTCCTCGAAAGAGAGTAATTTTGATTGTGTATTTTTTTCATTTAATAAAGTTTTTCATTTCATAAAGATTAAATTTTTCATTTCAATTTTAATTAAAAATATATACATAATTATTGATTCATGAGTAAAAACGTCCAAATACGGGTTGAGGTAGGTACCTACCTACCTAAGAGTGGCCATCCATTAGGTGTAGATATAATACAAGCATGAAGCCCCCTAATTCGACTTTTTCTGTTTATAATTGAGACTTTTTTCAATTTCATTTAAAATTTTATCCGATTCGTGAGTAAAAACTTCCAAGTATGGATTAAGGTAGGTACCCATTGAATAGGTATTACTAAGAAATGCGTTCATTATTAAGGAATTGAACTCCCGGGGGCACAAACATCTCGCACTCATGGATACAATGGCATTTTCGTGTATTAGGATCCATATCTCTTTCTCAAGGTCTCTGGAGCTATTCAGTAAAATAGACGAACCCGGGAGACATTGGAAGAGACTGTCTTCCAGGGGAGACTATCTCCCGCAGGAGATTTTCAAAATAGATAATCTCTTTCCACTATCTATTTTAGTGAATAGGGTTCTTGTTTTTCTTTTTTTTTTTAATTGCTGCTACTCGACAAGACAAATAGCTCAGGTGATTTGGAAATGGAGTAGCACCAATTTAAAAAAGCAGCAAACTAGTACACAACGGTTTATTATTTACCTGTATAGCGCAGATCACTGTTTTCTGTGGTCAATATCTACCCTCGACAGGAAAGCCCTAAATCGTGTATTGCAGCCGGCCCGGGAATTACAGGTTCATAAAAATGCCCGGGATTCAATAATTCCGTCATTAATTATTTGTTGTTATTCATGAAGCATAAGGTAGATAATAATGCGTAGTGTAAGAAACCATTTAACGCTATAGATGCCCCTTCTGCGTAGATAACCACTTTCTGTGGTCAATATCTACCCTCCAGCTCCCCCCAGGAAAGCCCTAAATCGAGTACTGCAGCCGGCCCGGGAATTACAGTTTCATAAACTTTTTTCTCTCTCAATCTCAGTTTCTCTTATTTATTTAATATATTTATTTTGTTTATTCCCGATACTCACTGTGACCATGCACCTATGACTAAGTCCACAGGTTATTTCTGACTTGCAAATTGAGTTATTAAATAAGGCTCCCACATGGATCACAGAGCTATGCTCCACCCTTATTAACCTTTGGCATCATAACAGACCGCGAATTACTTATACCCAAGCATGCAAAAGCTACTCATTAAAATATTAATGAAAAAAAGAATTAGGTTCCCAACCGATGAGTTGTTTAAGGAATTTAAATTATTAAGAGTGAAAGACCTTGTTGAGAAATTAATTCTCATAAAAATTTATAAGAGAATCAACACAGGGGGAAATGCATTAATCGCGGATGGGATTACAAGGTCGAGTGGTCGGTGCTTGGTACAGCCTCCCTTCCGTCTCACAGCTTGTGGACAGAGGAGTTTTGATTATTGGGGGGTTAGGCTGTTCAACAGCCTACCACTTGGCATCAGATCGGCTGGTACCATTGCATCTTTTAAGAGCAGATTAGGGGAACATTTCATCCCAAAATGAAATTAGGTTATGAAATAACAAGGTGATTGGTATATATTTAGGGAAAGAAATGTTTTGTTTTTTCTTTTTAGTGAAGTAATGTTTTTTTTTTTTTTCTGCTATATTTCTGCCCTTTGGTTATAAAGAACGGGAAATAAATTGTTTTGAATAATTAATTATGTATCTGGAGTGAGTTTCCTAAATTTAGGTTGTCGGTTTCAGTTAAGTATTGTTGTCAAGTTAGGTTAAGTCTTGTTATGTAAAGTTAATAAGGAACTCCTCCCCTCAGCACAGGCTCGCCTACCGAGGGGAGAAGCATTTGTAAAAATTGTGTACATAACGGAATTGTAATTTTAAAATAAATGCATTAAAAAAAAAAATCAAAAAAAAAAAAATCATGAAGCGCTGTAGTGCTACAATGACCGCTAGTTTGTCACAAGTAGGTACGTATTGTAATAGGAATATTTTTGTATTGGTCGAACTCTTATAACCATCGACCCACTCATAACCTACAAAGAGCGAATCAGAGCGCAGCCCCTGAACCTAATTGTAGAATGAGGAAGAAAACCGTCGTGGGCACCAGACGAGTCTGTGACTGTCTGGAGAGCGGCCAACCCCTTTCAGTCCAAAGAGGACGGCGATAGTTCTATAAGTGGAACACGTGACCAGCCCTGTTCTCCTGGCATGGCGCAGTCGGCCATTCTTTAATTGGTGTTTTTATTGTCCACTTAAAAAGCCCAGTTCCACGAGAATTCCTTCCGAGAGGGACCTCAGCCTGAGCCAAGGGCTCAAAAGTTGGATTTTTACATATCCATATCCATTTACTTTTGACGTTGCAGTGAGTCGCGGCATCTGTGGAGTACCACTGCCAACATTCAATCCGTGACGACGCCTAAAGCCAAGAATTTCTTAACTGCGTAGCTGTCACGTTTGTCATTCAACGACGTTTGGTTCCTATAACTACGACGAACCGAAATGTGTGTTCGTTTCGAAAGGTCGAACTACCTATCAACTTGTGAGAAGGCAGAGCCTGGTGTCCGCAGACGGTGTATCATGCCATCGTATAAGTTCTCTGGTGTCGTATCGGTCATCTAGTAACGACGGGGAAAAGGGTCATGACTACAGGATGAACTTGTAAGATTCCATTTCCAAGTCTCAGTACCTAACAACATGCAGAATGGCATGTTCCTCGTGAGTGAAGATTTCAGTTCTCCTACAACCTTTAAGGCCACATTGCCGGGTGTCACTCAACTGATAAAACGCTTAGTAAGAAACTTAGTAAGTGGATAACTAGTCCTAACTAGTGCCTCAGTACCTAACAACTCTTAAAACGACCAGGTCCACTTGTTGCTGAAGGTCAGTGAGGGTCTTAATTCACTGCACAGTTTTTGGAGAGACGCCATGGCGCCGGAAGCGGTTCCGCAAGAGTAAAAAAAACCTGTAATAGTGGGATCTTACGACGTTAAATTTTCAAGATATACTGCCAAGTATCGCTATATAGGTTTTGGCACCGAGACGAAGCCAGTTAGTGGCGCCAAATATTCCAAAAACAGCTGATTTGTCGCTAACTGTAGCTAATTTTACGTTGCAAAATGATAGGTGAGGTCCCAAAAATGTAATCCGATATTCCTCTCCCTTTCTCTCTTTCAAAATATAGGTTGACGAAAAATCTAACTAGGTCAGAAAATACCTGTTTGGTCTAATCGGTTCGGAGCGGCCTTTACTGAGTTATGATTACCTCGTCCCCTGCCATACCACACTCCCTAGACAACCCACATCTCAATTGACGGGTTATTAGACTATCGAAACTTAACCGGTAGGTAAATAATTGTTAGCTTGCTCAGCTGGAACAAGTAATTTAATACAGTTGGCTAACTTGGTGACGGGTTAGCTACCTCTCAGCGAACACTGAAATGGTATGTGTAGGTACAAATTATTGAATTTCTACAAAGTTCTGTTTTGATAGCTAATTTGAATTCCTGGGCAATGCCGTGCAATTACCTACCTCATAATTGGGCAATGACCAGATTCATTGTAGGTAGGCGCCAAGAAACTTTTAGAACCCTAGCTCAACAGGAAGGGGTGAAGATATGGGTTTGACAGTTTCAGAAATTCTCAAACTGTTTATTGACACAGTTGTCCCTTTCATTTTAAGCTATTTGATGATTAAACATTTAATGATTAAAACATTCTCAATAATTTTTTACGTGATTGAATTTCTGCTCTTAACGATTACCTACCTACACCTACATAATTACTTGCCAAATTTCATGGAAGCTGAGTAATAAACCGTGGGTGTATAGTTCAATATATTTAAAAAAGTCATAAACCTTCTGAGACCTGAAATGGAGCAACAAGTGGTGTTACGAGCATAACGATGTGTATGCAAGAGATATAATCAGAGAGCGGAGACTTGAGGGAATATGATTCATGATTCATCGCTGACACCTGGCTCTAGAGTCGTAAATACTCGGTGCATCCGGTGTCACACCTTCCTTTCTCAGAAGTGCTAAAGATGCGCATGCTCTACTGCAAGACACCCACGGGACTACTACGGACGGTATTTTGTGACGAGGGCTTCAGGGTGGCATCGCAATCATGGAAGTGTACGCGTCACCATTTGATTGGTTTAAAATCCCCGTTGATTACGAATTGTGGCTACGATGAGTGAAAAACCAATTGGTTCACATGAACACAAAGGATGAGGACATTAATCAGGCACGCGACTGTGAGATAATACGTTTTGTTTATACTTACCTACATATTTTCCCTACTTCAGATACAACTAAAGAACAGGAGTTTTTTATGTCTGAGACACTTTACAACATTAAAAGAAGACGACGATACCTAAGAACATAACCCGAACTTGCACACTTCTTGATATTCGACGTTCTCTGAACATGAACAAATTTGCATAAATGAACCGATGCTGAAATTTTAAATGAGTAGGGAGGCACCCAAATCAGTAGTGAGCGAAGAGACTAATTTCTTGCCTATTCAACCTACTTTGCCTGAATGTTAAATGGAGTCCAAGGAGGACTGTAGGGTAAGATCCTCTTGGCCTCTCGACCAGCTGAGTGGCGTTTGCAAACAATAAACATCTAGGCTAATGGCAAGAAAAATAATACTTAAATATCACCGCTATTGGTTTATCATTTTCAATAATGAACCTTTCGAATCGAGCATGAAAAAATTTGAACCCACCCCTCCTCCTTAAAATTTAATGGTTTCCGTTTCAAGGCACGTAGAATCCGAAAATGGAATAAAACAATTTCTGTCCATCCGCCGTACTTCGCACTTTTCTTAATTACCATGAACCAAAATTAACGAAGTTTGGTTTGTAGGTCCCGTTTGTGGTGCAGTTGGTCCGCGAAGCTCGGCGTTACTTTCAGTGTTCTCTAAGGGGTGAAAAACAGGGGTTGAAATTTTCAGAACGCCGTAGCTCAAAAACTTTACATAGAAGGGAATAGTTTTTTGTAAACGTTTTTAAATTGAACTTGAACTAAAGAATTTTTTCAAACCTCCCCCGAGAATTGTACGTCCAGCAGTTTGTTTGCAAAGAAAAGCTTTGTCAACATGATCGTGAATGAAACGGTATAAATCCGACCCAGATATAATTGCTAGGGAACACCTGATTATAATCATGGATGGCGGTTTGAAGTCGAGTTTGTTGTTCTGTGATATCATTTCATTTGAAAAACGCTGCAAATCCCTGCAACACGGTTTATTATTTTGTACAGAATACCCTTCTGTTACAGATCACAGCACTCCGTATAGATAACCCGTCTATATAATATGATAATATGTACTATTCTATACATAGTATGTAGATCGCAGACCCTCCTTAGGTTAGTACCTAACCCCGTACTCGTTACTGGGTACCTACCTAAATCACGAGTTAAATGTTGCTAAAATAATTCTGCCGATGACAAACAGTACCTAAAATGGCAAAAAGAAACGCAATTAATAAAGTTCTGAAGTGAAATTGTTGATGTGGAGTGAAAAACGCTGCAAATCCCTGCACAACGGTTTATTATTTTGTATAGAATACCCTTCTGTTACAGATCACAGCTCTATGTATAGATAACCCGTCTATA
Organism: Leptopterna dolabrata; assembly: GCA_954871275.1. NCBI lineage: Eukaryota > Metazoa > Arthropoda > Insecta > Hemiptera > Miridae > Leptopterna > Leptopterna dolabrata. The sequence goes on along the minus strand of OX940984.1, from coordinate 9,179,002 downwards.
TAATATGATATGTACTATTCTATTATATGCATATTATGTAGATCGCAGACCCTCCGTAGGTTAGTACCTAACCCCGTACTCGTTACTAGGTACCTACCTAAATCACGAGTTAAATGTTGCTAAAATAATTCTGCCGATGACAAACAGTACCTAACAAAAAGAAACACACATATTGAAGTTCTGAAAAGAAATTGTTGATGAGGAGTGAAAAAAGTTGCAAAAGTAGCTACCAACAAACTCCAGCCCCTTCTACGTAGATGGTATAATGAACCGTTGTGTAATAATTTACCGTTGAGTAATGATTTACCGTAGTAATAATTTACCCATCAATAATACTTCAACGTTTGTTCAAGTTCACTACCTACCAACAAACTCCAATAGAGCCATCATTTTTCAAATTAAATAATATCACAGAACAACCAACTCGACTTCATACTCCGCCAATATAATCAGGTGATCCCTACCAATGATTGGCCGTATTCACAAATTCCTATTGTGGGCGCGTCTCTGGTTACGAGATTTGGTTTGGATTGTATACAATTTCATTCACACTGGAGTCGAAAATGCCTGTCGGTGCAAACTTCGGGGCCTTACTGTGAACGAACGGCTGGACGTACGATGCTCCGGATGGTCTTAAAAAACTCGCAAGTTCAAGAACTATTTAAAACCGTAAAAATATTTACGTATAAAAATGGTATAGGCGTTTTGAAAATTTCAACCCCTATTTTGAACCCCTTAGAGATGACTCACAGTAACGTCGAGCTTCGAGGACCAACTAGACGCCGAACGGAACCTATAACCCGAATTTCATCAATTTTTTTTCATGGTAACTAAGAAAAGTGGCCCGTACGGCGTACGGCGTACGGCGTACGGCGTACGGCGGACAGACAGAAATATTTTTATTGCAGTTTTGGATTCTACATACCTTGAAACGTAAACCATCAAATTTTGAGGGGGGGTAAGAATTTTTTTTTTCATGCTCGATTCCAATGGTTCATTATTGAAAATAATAAACCAAAAAGTTGCAAACGTACCTACCAACAAACTCCAGCCCCTTCTATGATTCTAAAATTTATCGTTGTGTAATAATTTACCCATCAATAATACTTCAACGTTTGTTCAAGTTTCACTACCTACCAACAAACTCCAAAACAGCCATCATTTTCCAAATGAAATAATATCACAGAACAACCAACTCGACTTCATACTCTGTGAATATAATCAGGTAATCCCTAACAATGATATTATCTCGGGCCTATTCCCGATTGTTAGCGCGTCCCTGGCGATGACATTTGGCTAAATGTATACAATTCATTCAACCTGCTGTCAAAATACTCGTTACTATGTACCTACGTAAATCACGAGTTAAATGTTGCTAAAATAATTCTGTCCCTGTCCAACAATAACTAAAATGGCGAAAAGAAACGCAAATAATGACGTTCTGAAGGAAAATTGTACCTACCAACAAACTCCAGCCCATTCTATGATTCTATAATGAACCGTTATGTACCTAATAATTTACCTTTGTGTAATAATTGCCGTTGTGTAATAATTTACCCATCAATAATACTTCAAAGTTTGTTCAAGTTTCACAAGTACCTACCAACAAAATCCAATAGTCCATCACTTATCAAATGAAATAATATCCCACAACAACCAACTCGACATCAAACAGCCATCCTTGATTATAATCAGGTGCTCCTTAGTGATGATATCCGAGCCGGATTTATACCGTTTGATTCACGATCGTGTTGACGAAGCTTTTTGGTGCACACGAACGGCTGGACGTACAATGCTCCGGGTGGTCTCAAAAAATTGTTTAGCTCAAGACAAATAATCTAATATATCGTTAAAAACCATACCCTTCAATCGAAAGTTTTCGAGATACGGCGTTCTGAAAATGTCAACCCCTATTTTGAACTCCTTAGAGATGACTGACAGTCCAACCAACTAGACCCCGAACGGAACCTATAACTGGAATTTCATCAATTTTTATTCATGGTAACTAAGAAAAGTGGCCCGTACGGCGTACAGCGGACAGACAGAAATATTTTTATTGCAGTTTTGGATTCTACATACCTTGAAACGTAAACCATCAAGTTTTGAGGGGGGGTTAGAATTTTTTTTTCATGCTCGATTCCAATGGTTCATTATTGAAAATAATAAACCAAAATGGCTCTTTTAGATTTTATTGATAGGTACTTTTTGCAACATTAACAACGTTACGCTTCATGAATTAAAAAAAATTAATGATTTAATTATTCAATCCCGCGCGATTTTACGAAACTGTAGTTCCCGGGCCGGCTCTAGTACTCGATTTAGGGCTTTCCTGGGGGCAGCTCGAGGGTGACCGTGATCCACGCAGAAGGGGCATCTGTACATGTAAATAATAAACCGTTGTGAAACAATTTGCAGCGTTTGTATCTCACCGACGCACCACTCTCACCACCATTTACGCTGTCCTTAATTAAACTGATAAATAAATTGCTCAAATTGCGGTCGAGTAAGTAAGCAAGTGCGATTGGATAAGTGCTTGATTCAGCTCTCAAGGCACTGGTCTTCATCGACTAGAAGAAGTTCAGAAATCTGTAACTTGTACCATGAGTTGAAAGTCTTGAATATGCTCGACACATTCTTGACCATAGTTTCCGTGAGGTAGGTACGGAAGATCTTCCATGTAATTCATTTTAATTTTATAACCACGGGACAACAGAAATAGGCATTGTCCTAACAACGTTAGGAAATGGCCCATCGGCAAGGACATGCCGATGCGGTGGCCTAACGGTGGCTTTTCACCTTGCGGGCAAAAAGGAACAGGTTTCTACCTACACATCCAAGAACGAGCTGCGAAGCAACGAGCACGCTACTTCGGCGGGCAAAATGGATATCAATCCTTTTTGCGGCTGAGAAGGTTTTGTTGACGAGTAAATTTTTACAAAAAGTTTGTTTGTGGGAGGGAGGGGGGGGTCATATCTTTCTGCACTGATGGAGTAAACATTTTTTCCCAGTAGATACTAAGTAGATAGTAATGTGTAGGTACAGAGAAGTTACTAAGTAGGCAGTACTACTTACTCAGTACTACCTACTTAGTAACTACTCAGTACCTACACAATACTATCTACTTAGTACCTCCTCATTACTACCTACTTATTACCTACTCAGTACTATAGTTAGTATCTAATAAGCAGTCATACTCAGTACCTACTCAACAGTGAGACTCAGTACCTATTTTGTACCGATCCGTTTTCTCCCAGTTCCTAAAAAAAGTCTCAGTACCTACTTACCTAAAAAATTTCAAAATGGGGGGAGGGGGGACAAAATGCACAAAAGGAACTTTTTTGGAGCATAACAAACATGTTGCAAAAATTTGAGCTCGATCAGTTGCCTGTGGGGCTGCAGTCTTATTTAAAAACGCTGCAAAGTCCTCGTCACATGGGGTTTATTATTCTACAGAAATGTTGGCTGTACCTACATTTATTGTTTGTTTCATGTGAAATAATTGAAATAGCTATTTCTGATGGTTTCCACCAATTTTGGCCCCCAAAACACAAATTAGGTAGGTACGATCTTTTTTTTTTTCAAATTATCCATGATCATTGGTAGTGCCACTTAATCGTCTTGATCTACGTGTTGAAACTTTTCCTAGTGCTATTCTACAAATTGATGGTGATTTCAGACGATTTCGCAGGTTTTTGCCTCATAAAAAATCAATTTTGGGAGCTGAACATCTGGTACAACCTCAATTTTCCACTCCTTGGCCAAAATCGACCTCATATTCGATCTTCTCGTCCCCAAAAACATGGAAAACGATACCTCAAAAGCTCATGTTACCAACATGTTGCTAAAACGCAAAAAGTACCTATTTTTACACACATTTTCACTCACAACACCCCTGGGTATATTCCGATCGGGCTGAAAAGTTTCGGGACACAACTAGGGCCCAAATAGAGCATGTGTGCGAAAGAACGACTTTTTTAGACCGAAAATGAAGCCTGTACACGTGATACGGCGGACGGCGTACGGCGGACGGCGTACGGCGTACGGCGGACGGCGGACGGCGGACGGACATTGCATTTTTTGAATCTACGCACCTTGAAACGGAAAAGAAAAAATTTTGAGGGGGTTATAAAAATTTTTTGCTGAGCGATTACATAGGTGTATTATTCAGAGAATAATAAACCAAAAATACATACTCAAAAATAACCCCCTCCCCCCCACCACAACAAATGTGGGGAAAATTGAACCAAAAGTACCTACTTCCTTGGAGCATAACGAATGTGTGTGCAAAATATCAGCTCGATCCGTTGTCTCTGAGGCTGTAGCCCTGTCAAAGAAGAAGAGTAAGAAGAAGAAGTAGAAGCGACCAGCACCTGATGGGGTTGAAATTTTGTACACGTCCTCAGGGGCCACTCGAGAATGGGTGTACGAAAAATCAACCCCGGAGACCTCCAGGGGCACAGCTACGGAGGGAGGGGGTAAAAAATACTACTTGTTCAGTCGTGTAACAGCGTTCTTGTCGCTTAGAGTTTTTCAAATTTCTTGGCGGGCGCTCCTGTCTCCCTGGACACAGCCTACTCTGTTTGCTAAATTTTGTAATAGACAGAACAAAACTCGTCTGCATGCTTTATTAACACAATCAGTCAAACAAATGAATGAAATGTTGCGGAACACGTAAACGTGAAGATGCGATTTCGGTTTCTTCTCACATAGAAAATTGAAGACATCTGCTTACAACAACACAGTGAACTGCGTCTTTGGCTTTCATTAAAATTATTTCTTCACAGTCGTTAGGTACTCCACTTCTATTCTCCTTCCGTGTTTCCTCATCCATCCATTATTCCTTTCTATCTTTCTTACAAGGCCCATAATGTGCGAGCTTTACTCCTGTGAGTATAGAAATAGAAACGATCGGACCATAAATATCAGTAAAAATTATATAGGTAAGTCCATGCATAAAACGTAAAAAAACTTACATTAAAAAAAAAAAGATAAAACTGTTGATTAAAAAAAAAATCAAATCGAAATAAAATGAAAATTAAGATGACCAGAATAAGCTGAACACTACGGGATGGCGGTGAACATAAATGTGTGTAGTCTACTATTCTTAGACACGAGGAATACTATATTGATTGCCTCTCACCTGTTGGAGCATCACAACTCATCTTGCACGTGTTTTCGTACGTTTTGCCATTTGAGCCGCATACCGGAGGGAATAAATCGGGACACGAGCAACCCTGATGACGAAATATACTTAAATCACTTAATTTTTGGTAACCAGTCAGAAAGCTGGATTAGAACGGGCGCTAGTGGAGCCCGACACAGCTAATCAGGAAGCCCGCCCCAGCAGTCCCGCAGAAGCTTCAGAGCTCACTCAGGTGATCAGGGCAGGGCCCCACTTGTCATTCTTACACGTCATCCCCACAAAACACTACAAAATCGTAGAAAACAAACAGTTCCGTCGCGAAGGAAAGCCTCGTATGTACTCGACGAAGGACGAAGTTTCGAAGATTTTCACACAGCCTATTGCACCCGCCGGTGTTTTCCGCATACTGAAGGGTAACGGACTTTTAGCTTGATGAAAAAATTGAAGAAATAATTTTTAAAGGAACCAATTTTCGAAGTACCTTGCACTCTGTTAGGCCAGCATATCGTTGCCGACGGGCCGTTTCCTAACGTTGGTAGGGCAACGCCAATATCCGTTATAAATACGAACAATGGATGAAATGGACACTGATTTCTGTACTAATCGAATTTCAAGACTCAAGCAGTGTGTTCTGTCAAACGACTCTAAGGGCCGTATTCACAAACACTCGCTAAGGGTATTCTTAGGACTCCCCTACCTTAGTTCAGCTTTCGGCCTAAGTTTCACTTAGAGAAAAAATGCTATTCACAAACCATAAAGTTCGGCTGAGACTAAGTGTAGCTGAAGTTCGACTATTCCCTTAGTGCGGTTCCAGCACTAAGTGCGGCACGCCTACTGACCTCCAGGCCAACCAATAAGAAGACGGCATTTTGGCGGCTTCGCTCGTGAAAAGCGTGCACTTGTCAATAAATTGTCGATTCCGTTCGCGTCTTTTGGTTCTCGCTGATACAAATAATTTGCAATTTTATCCGTTTTTGTTTTGGTCTTTTTGAAGTTGTGTTTTGTAGGTTGTTTTGTTTAGTTTGTCCGCCAAAATTCGAGCAGCAGGTCGATAAGATACGAGGTATTCTTCCAAAAAATGAATAAAAAAATTAGATACGATCCATTGATAAGGTGCCTTGGGAATTACCTACCACGAGATTCGTCATGAGGCCTCATTTATCACCTACCTACCTACCTATTTATTTTGGTTAAAAAATAATTTCCATTTAATTTTAATTGATTGAATTAATAATTTATATAATAATAAGCGTTGAAAAAACTGATTCTTAGATGAGCTGTCAACCGAAACAATCCGTCTCCTTCTTCTCGGCGCGTTCTGCCGTCTCCTGTCACGCAGATGTATCAAATAGTCGACGTAGTCGTCACCCATTATTAGATAAAATGGGATATAATATAAAATGAAAATGAATAGAAACTGAAAATGAACACGGAAATTGTGAAATACATCAGGCACTATGCGAACTAACTCAATGCTATGCGAAAATATTTCAGGCACCGGGCTGGAAGCTGCACTAAGAACGGCTTAAGTGTGGAGAGAGCCACACTTACAACAAAGTGTCACTTTACCAAAATTCCAACTTTGATTTAAGTGTAACTTTAGTTAAAGTGTGGTTCCTGAAAAGGATTTTTTCTTAAGTACGGCTCCGAGCTGCACTCACTAGCTGCACTTAGCTAAAGGTCACACTTAGTTCGGTTTGTGAATACGGCCCTAAGCGGCCTTTCCTTTCCTCTAGTTTCCTTTCCAACGTTCCAAGCAACGTTTTACTTGAACGATTTTCACGCAGGAGACCAAAGAATAATTTGGTTTTCCGACATGAAAGGATTGATTCGCACGGCTACCACGTGACTTATGAACTGCTTCGCTCTCATAATGAATACCTGGTTGAAGGAACGAGAATTCATACCTCTCCAGCAAACGCTGAGGCCATGAAAACTAGAAAAACGCAGGCAAGTAGAAAGGCAAACTGCGATATCATGACGTCGATGAAAATATTGAAGAGGGCAGAATGATTGAAACACTTGAAACACCAAGGGAGATTACTTCTATGTCGACTGCTGTTCAATTCGGTACAACATCCATCAAAGGAACTTAGGTAATAAATACAGTAACATCAATCAAATAACATCACCAGCTCAGAAAAAAAAAAAAAAAAATGGTATACTTCATACAGCTCTGCCTCAATCAGTCTAGCTTTTGTGTGGCCGGGAGTGTGCAAATAAACTTGAAACATCAAATCTTTTAATCGATTTTTCTCTCAAATAGGTTGTAAAATTCTAAAAAACTAAACGGATACGGCTGATACGGCCTTTGACAACGTAAAAAAATAACAAATAGGCTACACAAAAGAGTCGCCGTCAATTAATTATTTTTGAAACAGTTCTCTGCAGGTGAAGTTCAGAACTAACTAATTAAAGTTAAACCTTCACGTTCTTTTGCGTCTTAGTGAGCATTTTATATGTTTTGTGGATCATATAAAGTACTCTGGGTCCTTGCTTTGCTTGTTTCAAATCGTGAATGCTCCACGAAGCATTTAAAATGCTCACTACGAGTCTCCGCAGGAGAGATGTTAGCTTTGATGCAGCGTGCAAGAAACAGCAGGTTTGTTTTTCGCGCCAGAAATGCGTTAGATACCTACGGTCGGGGTTAAAATCGCGGATAGACCCCGAATGGGACCTACAAACCAAATTTCATCAATTTTGGTTCATGGTAACTGAGGAAAGTGCGAAGTACGGCGTACGACGGACAGACAGAAATTTTGGTTTATTATTTTCAATAATGAACCATTGGAATCGAGCATGAAAAAAAAAATTCTTACCCCCCCTCAAAATTTTATGGTTTACGTTTCAAGGTATGTAGAATCCAAAACTGCAATAAAAATATTTCTGTCTGTCCGCCGTACGCCGTACGCCGTACGGGCCACTTTTCTTAGTTACCATGAAAAAAGAATTGATGAAATTCGGGTTATAGGTTCCGTTCGGCGTCTAGTTGGTCCTCGAAGCTCGACGTTACTGTGAGTCATCTCTAAGGGGTTCAAAATAGGGGTTGAAATTTTCAAAACGCCTATACAATTTTTTTACGTAAACATTTTTACGGTTTTAAATAGTTCTTGAACTTGCGAGTTTTTTAAGACCATCCGGAGCATCGTACGTCCAGCCGTTCGTTCACAGTAAGGCCCCGAAGTTTGCACCGACAGGCATTTTCGACTCCAGTGTGAATGAAATTGTATACAATTCAAACCAAATCTCGTAACCAGAGACGCGCCCACAATAGGAAATTTGGCGGAGATGAAATCATTGGTAGGGATCACCTGATTCTATTGGCGGAGTATGAAGTCGAGTTGGTTGTTCTGTGATATTATTTAATTTGAAAAATGATGGCTCTTTTGGAGTTTGTTGGTAGGTAGTGAAACTTGAACAAACGTTGAAGTATTATTGATGGGTAAATTATTACTACGGTAAATCATTACTCAACGGTAAATTATTACAGAACGGTAAATTATACCATCTACGTAGAAGGGGCTGGAGTTTGTTGGTAGGTACTTTTGCAACTTTTTTCACTCCTCATCAACAATTTCTTTTCAGAACTTCATTACGTGTGTTTCTTTTTGCTAGGTACTGTTTGTCATCGGCAGAATTATTTTAGCAACATTTAACTCGTGATTTAGGTAGGTACCTAGTAACGAGTACGGGGTTAAGTACTAACCTACGGAGGGTCTGCGATCTACATAATATGTATTGTGATGAATTTAAAATTCTCATCACGGTGGCGTGGAAGGAAGGTGAGTGAGTGAATTTAGGTAAAGGAGAGAAAAGGAGGAAAAGTCGCAGGCGGCTGTAGTCAACCGAACATCTACGACTTTTGGAGGAGAGAGAGGTGGTGTGGAAGGAAGGTGAGGAAAAGTCGCAGGCGGCTGTAATCAACCGAGCATCTACGACTTTGGAGGAGAGAGAGGTGGATGAGGGAATTTCACCTAGGCGGCTGTAGTCAACCGTTCATCTAGGTGAAGGAGAGGAAAGGAGAGGTCCCTTGTCTAGGCGGCTGTATTCAACCGATCATCTAGACAAGGAGGAGGAGGAGAGAGGAGAGAGGAGGTGAAATTCCCAGGCGGCTGTATTCAACCGATCATCTGGGAGGTAAGGTAAGAGAGAGAAGAGAGAGCTGGTTAGAGGAAGTGTCGAATGAAGCTTGAGCGCCAGGATCCGGGGTTTTATAGTACTTGGGGGCCTCTCCCTCCAGCTCCTTGCTGGGAGCTGGTAGTGGGGCCCCAGGTTGAGTAACCCTGGGTTCTGTCGCCTGTCCCCACTCATATCTTTATTTACGGAGCTTTAGTTTGGCGTTTGGATATTGGTGAGAACTTAATATGATAGGAGTGTTCCCGGGAGGGACTCACGACAGAGGTCCCCCCAGTTTGAACCAATATTGGTGCTGAAGGCGCAAGATGACAGGAGCTGAGGGCAACGGCAAACAAGAGGTGGTCGCTGAAGGCGCAAAATGACAGGAGCTGAGGGCTACGGCAAACAAGAGGAGGAGCTGAAGGCGCAAAGTGACAGGGGCTGAGGGCCGAGGCAAACAGAGGTTGAGCTGAAGGCGGTCCTTAAAAACTAGTAGTAACATGGTAGATTATAAGTAGGTAGATGATAAGTAGGTAGGACATAAGATACGTAACATAACATAAGTAGGTAACATAGGAAGTAGAACATAAGTAGGTAACATAAGGTAGAAGAAATAGGATGAGATGGTGAGAGTATATACAGCAGTGGTCAGGATCCCTAAACATGTGGCATTTAGGGAAGTGATCGGCAAGGGCGAGATGAGGAGGATGAACAATATGTACAAGGTGAAAGTGAGCGGCAAGGGCGAGATGAGGAGGGTGAACAAGATTTACAATAATGATATTTACAATGTGAAAGCGAGCGGCAAGGGCGAGATGAGGCGGAAGAACAATATATACAAACATGATATTTACAATATGTACGATATTTACAACCTTCGTGCAAATTCGGGGAACAAGGCGTAACGGGGTGACGGGAATCCGCCGATTCCTGGGTGTGTGTTGGGTGTGTCGAGTGATAGTGTGTGCGTGAGTGTATTGTGTGGGGGCGGCGGTTGCTCCGAGCTCGTGGCGAGGCGGGCACGGCGGAGCTCCGAGTTCCGGTACAGTGCGAGTGGATGAAAAAAACACTTGCACTGTCCCGGAATCTCAAGGCCCCGCCGTGATTGCTCATAGCGGGGCGGGGGGTTTGGCCGCCGGGACGAGGGGAACATGGGGACGCTCCCTCCGTCCGTTTCGCCGCCCGGGCCGTTTCGTCCCGGCGGAGACTATCGTGGATATCCCCGGCGATGGAGGGGGGGGGAGGGGGTGTTGGAGGGGGTGAAGTTGATACGGGGGGGTCGAAAATCGAAAACGGGGGGGGCGGTAAATTTGGTGGGGTTACAATTTCGGGGGGGTTGGTGATTTGAACGGGGGGTGGGGGTTTGAAATTTATAGGGGGCAAGGAAATTTGAACGGGGGGCGGTGGGGGCATGAGTTCCGCGAGGTGGAACTCGCGAAGGATGGAGGACATTAGGGGATCTGTGGGGGAGTAGGGAGGGTGTACCCCCGTGGCCTGCGCTGTGCGAAATTCGCGCAGTATTTTCCACTGGGGGTACTTCCATCGCCGGGGCCGGGGAGGTAGTCCAGTGATCCGTGGCGGGACGAAAAGAAGCGGTGTAGTCGGCCCGGGCGAAGGGGGTAGGGGGGGAGAGCGGGTCCGGGACGAAAACGTCCCGGAGAATCGCCGCCATTTCCGGATCCGAATCGAAATCCGGAAACGGCGACGGAGGTGACTGGTGCGTTGGGAAGAGGTGCGACATCGCGAACGGACGGTGGGAGACTGATAGTGTTTGTGGGTTGGGTTAGCACAGGTGCGGGTTTACACCTGGCTAACGGGACTGTATGCGGTTTGCCGTCAATTAACAGGGTCGCGGTGGTATGTGTTGTGCGGATGACTTGAAAGGGCCCGGCGTAAAGTGGTTGGAAAGTTTTATGGATGCCGGGCTCTTTCAGGTACATGTGTGTTGTGGTGAAAAATCGTTTGGGATAAGTGGTGTCGTTTGTCGGTGTTGTTGAGTGTAGTGGTTCCCTGTTAATTGACGGTGTGTGGTGTGGAGTGAAAATGTCGGCCGGTAAACGTAGTGGGTCTTTAAAGGCGTTTTGTGCGGGGCTAGTTTGGTCTGAAGGACGGGCGGATGTTCGAAGGCTGAGTAAAATGTAGGGGAGGGATTTGGTCCAGGAAGGGGAATTTGTTGAAGTAGAAATGGCCTGTTTCAGGACCGAGTGCCACCGCTCTATTTTCCCGTTGGATTGGGGATGGTATGGGGTAGTGTGGATTTTGTGGATGCCGAGGGAACGTAGTAAATCGGAAAAGTGGGCGGACTCAAACTGCCTCCCTTGATCGACCGTGACTGTTCGCGGACAACCGTAACGGCTAACCCATTGAGAGAGGAAAGCCGTCGCGACGGTGTCCGCGGTGATGTTTGAGAGTGGAATGCATTCCACCCAGTTGGTGGCACGGTCGATCATCGTGAGGCAGTATTTTTTCCCCTCGGATGGGGGAAGGGGGCCCACTAAATCCAGATGAACGTGTTCCCACGGCAGGGAGTCGGGAATGGTTTGAGGCGGGACATGGGGGTGGGCCGAGACCTTAAACCGCTGGCACTTCTGGCACCCCAGAACCCAGTTACGAATATCTGTGTTCATGTGGGGCCAGAAGTACCGCGTCTTGATAAGGTCTCGGCTAGCCCGAATGCCAGGATGGTGAAGGGAGTGATAGTGGAGGAACAACTGCCGCCTCAGTTCCGGTGGGACGTAAGGGCGCGGTGTATCGGCCGTTACGTCACACCAGAGGTCGAGGGGCGGCAGCTGTTCCAATTTGGAGGCGGAAATGAGATTGGAGAGGGCGGGGTCGGAATGTGGAGTTTGTTTTGATTTTAGGATTTGTGGTGAAGGGAAAGGCAGTAACTCCGCCACCGGCGCGGGGGTAGGGGTGGGTCGGGATAGCGCGTCCGCCACGCAGTTGTCGGCCCCCGGCAAGTATCGTATATCGGACGTAAATTGCCCGATAAACTCGAGTTGCCGGAGGCGACGCGGGGAGGCGGATTTGCGATTCTGTAGGAGGGCGTGGGTCAGGGGCTTATGATCAGTGACGACAGAGAACTGCCTGCCCTCCACGAAGTCACGAAAGTGCTTGATGGCTTCGTGGATGGCGAGGAGTTCTCTGTCGAACGTGGAGTAATTTTTTTGGGTGGGGGATAGCGTTTTGGAGAAGAAGCCTAGGGGTTGGGGGGTGGCGCCGGTGTGCTGATGGAGCACTGCCCCGATGGCCCAGTCGGACGCATCGGTGGTGATGGATAGTGGGGCGTGAGGATTGGGATGGGCCAATAGAGCGGCGTCTACTAGGTCCTGTTTGCAAATTTTGAAGGAGGAGATGAGTTGGGGGGTCCAGGTAATGGGGCGGTTGTCATTTTTTTTGGAGGGTTGGGGAATGGCGTGTATGAGTGGTTGTTGATGTTGTGCTGCGTGTTTGATGTGTCTGCGGTAAAAGTTTAACATACCCAGGAAGCGGCGGAGTTCCGTCACGGTGCGGGGTTGCGGGAAGTCACTAATGGCGTGGACCTTGTCAGCGAGGGGTTTGATGCCCTCGGACGAAACGTGGTGGCCGAGGCAGCGGACGGAGGGTTGGCCGAGAACGCACTTGTCTGTGTTAACCAAGAGGCCTTCGGAGGAGAAGATGTCAAGGATCTGTTGGAGATGGCTGAGGTGTTCTTCCGGCGTCCTGGAGGCTACCAGGACGTCGTCGAGGAAGCAAAAGACGAACGGTAGGCCTCGCAGGATGCTGTCCATATAGCGCTGCCAAGTTTGTGCAGCGTTCCTTAACCCGAAGCCCATCTTAACATACTCGAAAAGTCCGAACGGGGTGATGATGGCGGTTTTCTGGACATCGGGGGGGTGAATGTTGATGTGGTGGAATGCCCGTGAAATGTCGAGGGTAGAGAATATATTAGCGCCATGGAGGTGCGACGAGAAGTCCCGTAGGTGGGGAACATTATAAAGGTCCGGCGTGGTTTTGGAATTGAGTCGCCGGTAGTCCCCGCAGGGGCGGATATCCCCATTGGGCTTCTGCACGATGTGGAGTGGAGAAGCCCAAGGGGATTTTGAGGGGCGGACGATACCGTCGGCTATGAGTTTATTAAAATGTTGTCGGGCTTTAGATAGTTGCAGGGGGTGGAGTCGTCGGGCTTTCGCTGTGATGGGGGGGCCGGAAGTCTCAATGTGGTGTTGAATGGTGGAGATGTGGGCAGAGGGGCGGCGCTGGGGGCGGTAGTTGAGGAGGAGGCGTTCAAATTGCGTAGGGGGGTGGTTGATGGCATGGATGAATCCGGGTATGGGTGTTTTTGTGGCGGGGTCGATCAGGCGCGCGTTCCGGACGTCGACCTGGAGACCGAAATATGCGAGAAAATCGGCCCCCAGGATCGCCTTCTCCACGTCCGCCACGGTAAACTCCCACTCGTACGCGAGCCCGCTCATATAAACAGAGGAGCGGTACGTCCCGTACGAGGGGATGGTGGTACCGTTGGCGGCGTAGAGAAGCTGCCGGTAGCAGCGCGCCTGACGACGGAGGATGTTGTTAGGAAATATCGATAGCGCCGCCCCTGTGTCCACCAAGAAAGGCACATTGGTTTTCCTGCAGCGCAGGAAAAGTCGCTGGTGGGTCGGGAGGGCGTTGGGCACAATTGCGGAGGTAGGTACGTTGGTCGGTGTTGGCTGGTCCGCCGCGAAGGAGACTCGAGGCGGTTTCTTGTCGTTCCGGAGGGGGGAAGCGGCGGAGTCTGCAGGGGGGCAGGCCAGTTTGGGAGGAGGGGGTTTCGCCTTGTTCCGGGGAGGGGGAACGGTAGTGGCGGGCTGTGTGGTGGCTGGAGGGGGTTGTGCCCTGGAGGCGGGCGTGGAGGTTCCGTTCCGTGGTGGGGGAACGGCCGCGGCGGCGTGAGTGGCGGCCGGGAGGTTGGCTGCCCTGTTGGCGGGCGTGGAGGGGCCGTTCCGGGGTGGGGGAACGGTAGCGGCGGCGTGAGTGGCGGCCGGAAGGTTGGTTGCCCTGGTGGCGGGCGGGGAGGGTTTTGGCGGCGCTGCAGGCGCGGCCGGGAGGTTGGTTGCCCTGGTGGCGGGCGGGGAGGGTTTTGGCGGCGCTGCAGGCGCGGCCGGGAGGTTGGCAGCCGTGGCGGCGGCGTAGGAGGGGTAGCGTGGCTTGGTGGTGGTGGCTGTGTGAATGCGGGCGGGGGGGGGTATGCGCATGGTCCCCCCCGTGTTGGCGAGGAGGGGGGCCCGCCGGATTTACCGGCGGGCGTCTGCGTTTCCCTGCTTAGGGGCGAAGGCGCAGGGGGGTTGGCACTTGCGGGCCTCCCCACCGAAGTTTACGTGATAGAAACAACGGTTGGGGTGGTCCGCAGGCAGGTAGGCGGAGTTGGTGGGGTGGGCTGAGTGTGATGCGCGCGCAGCTGCTGGGGATCGACCTCTGCGCTGGCGGGGAGGGGATGCGTTGCGGCGCTCGGGTGAGCGCTGGCGGCGGCGGTCGGCGGACGAGTCGCGTCGGCGATCCGCCGAAAGTGGTCGACGGCCGTCGAGGGAGGGTGCCCGGCCGCGGTCCCGGGATGTTGTGCGGTCCCGGAAAGGCGGGGGGTGGCGCGGCGTACGCACCTCACTGACGGCGGCCGCAGCGGCCAAGTCGTGCACGGTGTCCGCGAGGCGCAGGAGGGGCTCGTCGGGACCGTCGAGATGGCTGGCCAGGGCCATCTGGATGGGGTGGGGAAGGGCACGTAACCAGAACGTGCGTGCGATGTCGGCGGTCATGATCCCCTGCAGCTGGTGTCGCAGCCGTCGGTAGAGGTGGGAGGGCTTCTGGTCGCCGAGGTGTTGAGGTTGGGAGAGGGCGGCGACTCGGGCGATTTTCGACGGCTGGTAGGTGTTGATGAGGCGGCTGCGGAGGTCGTCGTACGCAGCGGCGGCGTCGGGGGAGATATCAGAGGTCTGCAGCAGGATCTCGTAGGGCAGTAGTGAAATGATCCGGGAATATCGGGTTTTCTGGCTGCGGATGTTGGCGGCCGAAAACGCTGCGTCCACTTGGAAAAACCAAAGCGCCAGGTCGTGCGTGTAGAAGGGGGGCAGCGACAGAGGGAACGCAGCGGACGCCGTCATGACGTTGGCGGCGGCTGCGGCCGTAGCGGCGGCGGCGGCGGCGGTGTCCGATGTCGCAGAGGTCGGCGGGGAGAGCGTGGAGAAAGGGTTGTCGGCCAATGCGTCGGATGTCGCAGCGGCGGGCGGCTGCAGGGTAGCTGGTCGCAGGAGCGGCGGCGTCGGTGAGTTCGGGTCCATTTCTGTAACTAAAATTCAAAAATTTGACGTGGTTTTGAATTTTGAAATTCGCAATCGGCGGGAGCGGTGGTGCGTTGAGTTGAGAGGTGAGTGTTGAGGGTTGGGCCAAGAATTGCGAATTTAGACTGACTGGTTAAAATTTTGAATTTAAAATTTGGGACACCGAACTACTTGACTGGGGCGACACATGAGGTGGGAAGGTGGGAAGGAAGAAGGTTGAGTGAACGTCGGGTTCACCACTGTGATGAATTTAAAATTCTCATCACGGTGGCGTGGAAGGAAGGTGAGTGAGTGAATTTAGGTAAAGGAGAGAAAAGGAGGAAAAGTCGCAGGCGGCTGTAGTCAACCGAACATCTACGACTTTTGGAGGAGAGAGAGGTGGTGTGGAAGGAAGGTGAGGAAAAGTCGCAGGCGGCTGTAATCAACCGAGCATCTACGACTTTGGAGGAGAGAGAGGTGGATGAGGGAATTTCACCTAGGCGGCTGTAGTCAACCGTTCATCTAGGTGAAGGAGAGGAAAGGAGAGGTCCCTTGTCTAGGCGGCTGTATTCAACCGATCATCTAGACAAGGAGGAGGAGGAGAGAGGAGAGAGGAGGTGAAATTC
Organism: Leptopterna dolabrata; assembly: GCA_954871275.1. NCBI lineage: Eukaryota > Metazoa > Arthropoda > Insecta > Hemiptera > Miridae > Leptopterna > Leptopterna dolabrata. The sequence continues at coordinate 9,162,845 of OX940984.1, read as the reverse complement.
CCAGGCGGCTGTATTCAACCGATCATCTGGGAGGTAAGGTAAGAGAGAGAAGAGAGAGCTGGTTAGAGGAAGTGTCGAATGAAGCTTGAGCGCCAGGATCCGGGGTTTTATAGTACTTGGGGGCCTCTCCCTCCAGCTCCTTGCTGGGAGCTGGTAGTGGGGCCCCAGGTTGAGTAACCCTGGGTTCTGTCGCCTGTCCCCACTCATATCTTTATTTACGGAGCTTTAGTTTGGCGTTTGGATATTGGTGAGAACTTAATATGATAGGAGTGTTCCCGGGAGGGACTCACGACATGTATGTATAGAATAGTACATATCATATTATATAGACGGGTTATCTATACATAGAGCTGTGATCTGTAACAGAAGGGTATTCTATACAAAATAATAAACCGTTGTGCAGGGATTTTTATTGCATTTTCGGATTCTTCATACCTTGAAACGGAAACCATCAAATTTTGAGGGGGAGGTTACAATTTTTTTTCATGCTCGATTCCAAAGGTTCATCATTGAAAATAACAAACCAAAAATCGAACTGAGTAAGAATGGAAAAAGGTTTAAAATTAAATGTACGCTCAGTTGGATGCTTCACTTCAAAGGGCAGCTGGTAAAAAACAAAAACACACAGACGACTTGGTTGCGGAGAGGCCGAAAACACGGTGACCTATTACAAATTGACGCAAAGAAAGGGCGGTTTCGATAAATTGGCTTCATGCTAAAATGATGAATGTGTCACATTCATTGTTACGGAAACGGATAGTTCTGCAATAAATTATGCCAAAATGATGAATGTGCAACTAGCACCACATTCATGGTTTTGGCATACCAAGGAAACGTACTAATCACATTCATGGATCGAGTTCCACGCAATTAAGCCTTGAAATGAACATCTAACCATTTCAAGGGATTTTTAATAAGTAGAGGCGGTCAGTACCTATCCTAGGTGATGCCAAACTCAAATTTCGATTTTTAGCACATTCATGGTTTTGGCATAAGGGGGACGATATTAGTATACCTAAAGATGTAAATTACTATTATATTCTACATGTAAATTACTATCTATTCTATACGTAAATTATCTTTTTATGATTACCTAATTACCTTATTTTATGTGACATTTTGTTACCACCTGTTGTCATAGCTGTAAAGTGCTCTGACGCATTCAGTACCATACTGATTTATTCAATATAGATTTTTCTATTTTATTCCATTCTCAAGATATACAACTATACAAACAAACTAATTTTGAGTTTTATTACATAAGGTTAATAGGTAACACTAATATGTACGTTCAAACTTATCGAGCCTGCATTAAAATTCACAACCCTCATCGTCTAAAAAGGCCGAAAAATCTGTCTCTCCCGTTGTTGGATAGTGTATAAGGCCGCCAACCAGAGTGTCACCCTGACACCTCGTCATGTGATCATAGGGGCCAAGAGGTTGTGAAGGTGTAAGTAATCCCGCCAATCCCCTTCCCCTCCTAGTTACCCGTCCCTCAAGGGCTGAAGTGTTAGATGTTACTATCTGCGTAACACGCCGAAGTTACACGATATGCCTATTTAAAATGAAAACCAATACGGATAGCGTTGGCAAAAGGACGCCTGTTTTTCTACAAAGGTTTTCGAGTCATGTAGCCGATTACTGGGAGGTGCCAAGGGTGACGCTACGGTGTGTATATCGACGGGTTTGTGGGAAGACCGCACTTTCTTGTCGGGAGAAGCCTTCGCTTCCATCCAGATATCGCTTACACGTTACGTAAACCGCTTGCAACCCTATTTCACGAATACAAAATGAACTGCGCGAATCATTACACGACGTTTCGTTAGATTGCAGTGGAGATTCGGCCTGTCTGACCCACAACATCTCCTCCAGTTTTCTACGGATTACAGGAACCAGCAACCACCTGTAGCAGTTTTTCTTTTAATGACTTTTAATAACAAACTAGTTTAGTCACAATCATCGAGTATTCCGTGAAAACTACACCAAACACGTCCATTAGGCAAAGTATACAACACTAGCAGCAGTTGAATGGCATTTTTAACTCTTGAAATCAAGTGAAGGCAAGACCAAAAACGCTGCAAAGTCCTTGTCACATGGGTTTATTATTCTATTGGACACACCTACAGAAATTTTGGCTGTTCATTTATTGTTTTCTTCATATGAAATAATTTAAATACCTAGCTATTTCTGATGGTTTCCACCGATTTTGGCCCCCAAAACACAAATTAGGTAGGTACGCTCCTTTTAATTTTTTTTTTTTTTTCAAATTATCTTTGATCATTGGTAGTGCCATTTAATCGTCTCGATCCACGTGTTGACACTTTTTCTAGTGTTATTATACAAATTGATAGTGATTTCAGACGATTTTCCAGGTTTTCGCCTCATAAAAAATCAATTTTGGCAGCTGAACCTTTGGTAGAACCCTAATTTTCCACTCTTTGGTCAAAATCGACTTCATATTCGGCCTTCTCGTCCCCAAAAACATGGAAAAAGATACCTCAAAAGCTCATGGTACTAACATGTTACTAAAACGCAAAAAGTACCTATTTTTACACACATTTTCACTCGTAACACCCCTGGGTGTATTCCGATCGGGCTGCAAAGTTTCGGGACACAACTAGGGCCCAAATGGAGCATGTGTGCGAATGAACGACTTTTTTAGACCGAAAATGAAGCCGGTACACGTGATGCGGCGGACGGCGACATTGCATTTTTGGAATCTACGCACCTTGAAACGGAAAAGAAAAAATTTTTGAGGGGGTGTTATAAAAATTTTTTGCTGACCGAATACATAGGTGTATTATTCACAGAATAGAAAACCAACACGTATCATCCTTACTCGGAACTGGGTACAGCGCCAGTGGTGGCACAAGTCATTAGGTATGTTCCAGCCACCAGAACTGGTTTTAAAGTTTCAAAACCAGTAATTTTCCAGAGTTTTCCTGAAGGGTGGGGAAGAGTTTTAGAACTGTTTCAGTACACCTTGGAAACGCAGCAAACAACTGTAGGGCCGAAAGACAGCTAAGTACAGAGACGAAAGATCCGTTTACAGTGAAGGGTGGAGGGAAATGAGAACTGTTCTGATGGAAAAACTCCATCCCCGATCGGGTGCGAAAATTATGAAACTCAAGAGAACTCAGTTCCCAGACCTGATGCGGTTGGAACACTTTATCTACAAAACCTAAAAAGTTAACAGTTTCAACATTTGATGCGGTTGGAACACAGTTTTTGTGCGCAGAACTCATTACAAAACTCGCGTCAGCTGGAACAAAGCTACTGTTGCATGCGTATTTTTGGCATAAAGTCACTACACCAAAAATAACCTGTTATGTAGGGGGCTCAAAATTCCAAGTCTGTATCCCGTAAAATAGGTGTTTTATCCATTTTACACAAGTATACACGTAATATTATAATTAGAACTTTAGTTATTTTTGATATTTTTCGAAGAAGAAATTGGCATTTACTTTGAACATAAATGTACAAGGGATACAATATTCTACATAAATACGCGCTCATCCCTCTTTAAGTTAAATACTTGTGCTGAGGAACGATAATTACTTAGCACCATGAAAAAAAAAAAAATCTTTTACACTTTTATACACCATAACCTTTTTAATTTACCTAATTTTAAACTACTTGACCTCTATCCTAGCTTACGTAACTTATTTAATAACCACTTCTTCTTAATTAATATTATTCTTCGATTTAATACTTTACTTCTATTTAGACAGCATTTCCGTTTCCTCATCTCTCTGTTGTGATTAAATTCTTTATTATTTTCTTCAATTTACCAAGTGATTTTATTTCCAGGACTGAGTCCGATAGGGTATTGTGCAATTTGCTACCCCTATAAACGAATGAGCTTTACCCACTTAGCCCACTTGTTGTTACTGACAAATTAATGCTTAATGACACTTCTATATAATTTTTGCCGCTATTCCTCGTGAGTCCTTCCAGAGAGCCTGAATTTTGCAGGGCATCGGATGGCGAACATTTTAATTTCGTTGGGCCTTCCGCAAGGAGTGAAACTGGAAGGCTGTCAAAACAGACATCCATGCACTAGTTGGACTCGGTGTCCACAAGAGGGCAAAACTGTGCCACAAGAATGTGCACCTAGCAGGACCTTTCAGAAGATTTCAGAGAATTTATTTAGTGGATTTCTCGAAGTCGATGCAAAGAAGGTTTCTGCCTGCAGATGTTGGTACTTACCTCATTCTGAGAAGTATATGGTTAGGTGTGGGCCGCTCCTGGTCCTCACTCAAGAATGACTCTGCTCCTCTTTCAACAATGGATCACTCCGCCCATGAGAAATCGCCTCGAGGGCATTCCAGGAACGCTCTTTATAGGATCACTCAGCTCGGCGGTGTCGAGGGTTCTGCGAGTCATTGTTTGGGTTTGGATGACAATTATTAGGTAAGAATCCGTTCTCGGAACGAGCTGTCGGCGCTGTAAATGAACAGGTAATGAACAGTTTTGCCCGTTAGGGTCTGTGAAGATAAATACGTGATGATCTCCTACAGACCCGTCTGGTTTGAAAATGGTTTTTATCTGTAACTGATTGAAGGATCAGCAGCTTCATATGTCCTTAAAACCCGAAAAAATGACGAATTTTATCTTACATTCACTTTATTTGGCTGGAAATTTACAATCATGCAGAATAGAAAACGAGCTTGCGTATGAATTGAATGCCACAATATTTTCACATAGTACATAAATTATTTAAATTATTCCAATACAACCTTTTTCTATTATTTAAATTATTCCAGTACAACCTTTTCCCATTAAACACTTTAATCTCATTCAATCCTGATGAAGACACTATCGGGTAACCTTGGACGTTGTGAGTGAGACGGAAAGATTTCGACTAAAAACACGAGTAGGTATGAATCCCACTAACAATACTGCTGCCACAGTTATTGGGATTTACTACTGACTTTCGGTTTATTATTTGCAATAAAGTACGTTTGGAACAGAGTATGAAAAATACATTTTATCCCCCCCCCCCCTCCCCCTCACCATTAAAAATTTGATGGTTGCGTTTCAAGGTTAATATGTAGAATCCGAAAATGGAACCAACAAATAACTTTTCTTAGTTGCCATGAACCAAAATTAACAAAATTTGGTTTTTAGGTCCCATTTGGGGTCTAGCTGGTCCGCGCAGCTCGGCGTTACGGTCAGTCATCTCTAAGGGTGGAAAATAGGGGTTGGCATTTTCAGAACGCCGTCGTAGCTCGAAAACTTTCAATGGAGGGGTTTTTTTAAACGTTTTAAAAACTGATCACAAACTTGAGAATTTGTTGAGACCACCCGGAGCATTGGACGTCCAGACGTTCGTTCACAGTAAGGCCTTGAATTTCCGAACCGAAAAGCTTCAAAATGAGTGTGAATCACACAGTACATACCTGCAGCCCCGTATCATAACGTTTTTGGATGCCGAACTGCACAATATTCTATCGGACGAGCAGAAGAGTTCATTCTTTCTCCAAGATAGATAGATCAAGTGTATATATTTGAAAATTCAAAACAACATCAAATTCAGTACACGTAATACGCCAAGACATATTAGCCGTTTGACGGAGGACGGCCGTGTTGCAACTACACAAAGACAAAAAAATTCGTTACTATGTTATTCAGTTCAGATTGTTACACAAGTCATTCCAATTCAGTTCAACCCAATTTTATTTATTTCAGTGTTTTTTTTGTGTTTTTTTAATCCCTAAGTTTTCCCGTTATTTCTTGTTATTGCAAGATTCCACTTGACATTTCAGCCATTACCATGGTCCCCACTTCACATCACATCCATCACTACATACCCAAATTTATATTCGGCCACCAACAGCCTCCTGTACGACCAAGCTGCTCTGAAAAGCGGGTCAGGTCAGCGTAGTGGTCCCCATTTAGCAGCTCTATGACCTCTTGTTTGGTTGGCTGTCGCTTTCCCAAGAAGCGGCTCCTCACACTGCGGAGTGTGGCACACCCGCTCAAAAAGTGCTCCGTAGTCTCGGGCTCTCCAAGATTGCACAATGAGCAGAGCTGCACAGCGTTCCGGTCCCACGGTTGACTGTTCAGCGGCAGGAGTTCCCATCGCAGCCTCATGATTATTTTCATGTCGGTAAAACTGAGCTCCGAATGGATAATTTGGCGTTGCTGTCCAACCGCTTGTAGAGCAAGTGGAAGTGTGCTTGATTCATGTTCTCCATCATGATTTGACGAATATCAAGCTTGACCTTCTCACCAATTCTTGAGGCTTGAGTCAAAGGGGACATCACGCTTTTCAGCCAATTTCCGCCATTCAGTCGCCCACACAACATTCTCTCTCAAACAGAGCTCAGCTGTCACTCGCGTCCACCTGCTCTCAGTCGCAGCCTAAGCCGCAACGATGTACCGGGCATTAATTGCCAAAGTGTGTGGAAAAATATGCTCGTCTCCAGTCTCAGGAAATAGGACGTAATCTGGAGTGTTCTTGGGAAGAAGTTTTTTAAGGAAAAACCTCTGGATTTTTTCCAATTCGTCTAAAACTGAACAGCCCCATATCTGCGCAGAATATCATATGGAGGTTCTGAGCACAATCTCAGAACTTCACCGGAAGAGAGATGTGGAGGATGCAATGAGGCTATGCCATACCAAAGTGATAGATAGCTACTTTAAACTTTTACTTAAAGTGTGCTTTCAGAAAGAGGTTGGAAGTGAGCGTTACTCCCAGGTACTTATACTCATCTGTTGTAGTGACCTCATTCCCATCAAGCGTCCAATTTTCCCATCAAGTCTTTCAATTTTAGCTAGTTTGCCTCCTCTTGGACGAAATACCATAAACTGGATTTTTCCAAGTTGACACACAAATTTCAGAGTTTGACACACCGGCTCATATCAGCAATCATCATTTGCAGCTCTTGTGCAGAATCCGCCGAAAGGACCAAGTCGTCTGCAAAGAGAAAAATTTTGACTTTCAAATTTCTGATACGGACGCCCCTGTTAGTTCGCCATCTAGGACGTTCACGCATATGGAAAAACAAGGTCGGGCTAAGAGAACATTCCTATTTCACGCCCATGGAGGTCTCGAAGAAGCCTGGCAACGGCTCGCCCATCCCCACACAGTCCGTGTCTTCCCATACTTGAGTATACTCTACAGATGAGTTTCAGTATCCGTTCAAATTCAGTTAGTAGCTTCATCACAATTAATTTTTGTCAAATGTAGGTAGGTATGACCAAAGTCCGTTCCGTCCCTCTCTCCTTCAACCCTCTTTGGCGAGCTCGAAATTTCTTTGTACTCCCCAAGCAAACAGTTCCCGCCAAACAGCGTTGAAAGAAATTTCAAGCTCGCCAAAGATAGTAGAAAGAAAAAGGGGCGGCATGGGGTTTAGACTGATACCGACACAAATTTAACTGTGGAGAAGCTACCACCTGAATTGGAACGGATGCTGAAACTATTTAACCATCGTTTTGTCTACAATACCATTGTAGGATCGTAGCAAATATCCAAATGCACCTTACTCTGTACGCTCAATTTCGTAACAGACAACACAAAACTCGTATACATGCTTTATTGACACAATCAGACATACAAATGAATGAAATGATGTGGGATACGTAAATCTGAAGAAGTGATTTCGATTTCTTCTCACACAGGAGACTGAAGACTCCTGCGTTTCAATTCACAACACTGCGGACTGCGTCTTCGGCTTACATTAAAACAATTTCTCCACAGTCGTTAGTCATTTCTTTTTGTCTCTTCATTTTTCCCATCCATCTATTCTTCCTTCACGTAGGTTTCTTACAAGGCCCAAAACGTGCGACCACTACTTCTGTGAGTACAGAAATAAAAACCAACGGACAATAAATATCACGAAAAATTATTGTAAAAAGGTAAATCTTTATAGTAAACGCTTTAAACAAATAATAAGATGAAACTACTTATTGATGACAAAAATCTAATCTAAATAAAATGTAAACCAATATCACCAGAATAAGCTGAAAACTACGGGATGATGATTAACATAAATGTATGTAGTCTACTATTCTTAGAGAGTTGGAATATTATACTGATTGTCTCTCACTTTCTGCAGCCGCACAATGCAATTCACATTTGTTGTCATACGTTAGCCCATCTGTGCCGCATACCGGGATATATTTATGGGGACAACCGCACTTCTGATGACAAATTATTATGTCAATTACTTACTGGTAATATGAATATTATACAATAATTTATTATAGTAGAACAATTGAAATTATATTTTTTTTAAATATTGAATATTTATACGTAAAGTGTTTTTTTCTAACTGGAAGAAACAACATGGTAAGGAATTGGTTTACTGACAACAACGCTATAATGTTAATAAAATTCGTGACTGCAGTGAATGGTATGTAGCGTTCATTCACTACTAGCCGTGTGAGGTTGTGCCCAGCCTGGTTCCAACACTGGAGGATGTCACCATTATATGGGATCTTTTAGGATGTGCGGTTGTGCCCGGCTGGTTCCAACACTGGAGGCTGTCACCAATTCCGGGATCTTTTCGAGTGTGTTTGCCTGGTAGGTTCCAACACTCAAGGCTGTCACCTAATCCAGGATCTTTTAGGTTAGGAGAGAGAGAGAGAGGAGGAGCGAGGTGAGACTAGAGGAGAGAGTAGAATGGCTAGAAAGGCGAAGAAGGCGAGTTTTTATAGCCCCGAGGGCTATCTCCCTCCATCCTCCACTAGTGGAGGATGGTGGGGATCCCCACTAGGTTCCTCGGTGCTCCTGCGTCTTTCGTCCCCACTTCTAAGTTTATTTGCAAGATCTAATGTTTACAGGGAGTGGTTCTGGGAGGACACCACGACAGTGACGTTAGATTTATTGTAACTTAGTTTGAAGAAATAGCCGTAAAATGTGCACACATATTAGAACACAACTGTAAAATGGTTCAAATGAATGAATATAATGAGAATATAATGTTTGACGATAGTGATTCATGTTATAATGAATTTTACTGTGGGGGCCATTGAGTCGCGTCGGACTGAATTTTATAGAAAAGTGTAAATAACTATGTATAGCAGAGTAAACATCAATTTCTGTAGCAACTAATCTAATTTCAATCTAAGACTCAAGAAGTGTGTTCTGTCAAACGCGATCTTTTAGGTTTCCTTATTTCTGCAACGTTTTACTTGAATGATTTTTACGCGGGTGGTTTACGCAGGCGATTGAACAATAATAATTTGGTTCGCCGATATCAAAAGGATTAATTTGCTCGGCTACCATTTGAATTATGAACTGCTTTGCTCTCGTAAACAATACCTAGTCGAAGAAACAAGAATTCATACCAATGGGGGGAGTGCCGCTGAGGCCATGAAGGATAGAAAAATACAGGCAAGTAGAAAGGCAAAGTACAACCTCATGATGCCGATGAAAATACTGAAGAAGACAGAATCCGATCGCCCATTTATACTGACTAGAATATTATTGACTAAAAAAATATTATTTTTAGTCACCTAAACCAATATTATTGAAATATTGCACCAAGGGAGATCGTTACGTTGATCTCGACCGCAGCAATCAAACGTCAAAATTTTTTTCATTGTTGCAACCAATTTGGTATAACACTCATCAAAGGAACCTAGCTAATAAAATACACTAATGAAAAAAAATGGAATAATAAAAAATATCAAGTAAAACCATTGATCAAGAGAAAAAAACGCTGCAAATCCCTGCACAACGGTTTATTATTTTGTACAGAATATTCTTCTGTTACAGATCACAGCTCTCTGTATAGATAACCCGTCTATATAATATAATATGTACTATTCTATACATAGTATTATGTAGATCACAGAACCTCCGTAGGTTAGTACCTAACCTCATACTCGTTACTAGGTGCCTAACTAAATCACGAATTAAATGTTGCAAAAATAATTCTGTAGATGAGAAACAGTAGGTAACTAAAATGGCAAAAAGAAACGCAAATAATTAAGTTTTGAAGGAAAATTGTTGATGTGGAGTGAAATAGACGCCCCTTCTGCGTAGATCACTGTTTTCTGTGGTCAATACCTACCCTCGTGGTCAAGTATAATGAACCGTTGTGTAACAACTTGCCCATCAATAGTACTCAACGGTTTTTCAAGTTGCAAAAGTACCGATCAACAAAATCCAGCCCCTTCTAGGTAGATGAACCGTTGTGCAATAATTTACCGTTGTGTAATAATTTACCGATGTGTAATAATTTACCCATCAATAATATTTCAACGTTTGTTCAAGTTTCACAAGTACCTACCAACAAATCCAGTAGTCCATCACTTATCAAATGAAATTATATTGCAGAACAACCAACTCGACTTCAAACAGCCATCCTTGATTATAATCAGGTGCTCCCTAGTGATGATATCCGGGCCGAATTTATACCGTTTGATTCACGATCGTGTTGACGAAGCTTTTTGGTGCACACGAACGGCTGGACGTACAATGCTGCGGGTGGTCTCAAAAAATTGTTTAGCTCAAGACAAATTTCGTTTAAAAAAAATCGTTAAAAAAACCATACCCTTCTATTGGAAGTTTTCGAGCTACGGCGTTCTGAAAATTTCAACCCCTATTTTGAACCCCATAGAGATGACTGACAGTAACGCCGAGCTTCGAGGACCAACTAGACCCCGAAAGGAACCTGTAACCCGAATTTCATCAATTTTTTTTTTCATGGTAACTAAGAAAAGTGGCGTACAGCAGACAGACAGAAATATTTTTATTGCATTTTCGGATTCTACATACCTTGAAACGTAAACCATCAAATTTTGAAGGGGGGTTAGAATTTTTTTTTTTTTTTTCATGTTCGATTCCAATGGTTCTCTATTGAAAATAATGTTTTGTTTTGTTATTGTTAATGTTGTTTACGTTTCAAGGTATGCAGAATCCGAAAATGCAATAAAAATATTTCTGTCCGCCGTACTGGCCACTTTTCTTAGTTACCATGAAAAAAAATTGATGAAATTCGGGTTATAGGTTCCGTTCGGGGTCTAGTTGGTCCTCGAAGCTCGACGTTACTGTCAGTCATCTCTGAGGGGTTCAAAATAGGGGTTGAAATTTTCAGGACGCCGTATCTCGAAAACTTCCGATAGAAGGGTATGGTTTTTTTAACGATTTTTTTAAAACGAAATTTGTCTTGAGCTAAACAATTTTTTGAGACCACCCCGAACATTGTACGTCCAGCCGTTCGTGTGCACCAAAAAGCTTCGTCAACACGATCGTGAATCAAACGGTATAAATGCCCGGATATCATCACTATGGAGCACCTGATTATAATCAAGGATGGCTGTATGAAGTCGAGTTGGTTGTTCTGCGATATTATTTCATTTGATAAGTGATGGACTATTGGATTGTGTTGGTAGTTACTTGTGAAACTCGAACAAACGTTGAAGTATTATTGGTGGGTAAATTATTACACAATGGTAAATTATTACACAACGACCAATTATTACGCAACGGTAAATTATTACATAACGGTAAATTATTACACAACGGTAAATTACTACACAACGGCAATTTATTACACAACGGTTCATCTACCAAAAAGGGGCTGGATTTTGTTGATCGGTACTTTTGCAACTTGAACAACCGTTTAAGTATTATTGATGGGAAAGTTATTACACAACGGTTCACTATATGTATTGACCACAGAAAACAGTGACCTACGCAGAAGGGGTATCTATTTCACCTCACATCAACAATTTTCCTTTAGAACTTCATTATTTGCGTTTCTTTTTGCTGTTTTAGTTACGGTTTGTCATCGGCTGTATTATTTTAGCAACATTCAACTCGTGATTTAGGTAGGTACCTAGTAACGAGTACGGGGTTAGGTACTAACAGAGGATCTGCGATCCACATATAATATGTACAGAGTAGTACATATTATATAGACGGGTTATCTATACAGAGAGCTGTGATCTGTAACAGAAGGGTATTCTGTAAAAAATAATAAACCGTTGTGCAGTGATTTGCAGCGTTTTTTATTGCATTTTCGGATTCTACATACCTTGAATCGTAAGCCATCAAATTTTGAGGGGGGGTTAGAATTTTTTTTTTTCTTGCTCGATTCCAATGGTTCATTATTGAAAATAATAAACCAAAATCAACGCACAGATCCAAAAAAAAAATTGGATACTTTGTACAGCTCTTCCTCAATCAGTGTAGCTTTTACGCGGCCGGTAGTGTGCAAATAAACTTGAAATACCTCAATCTTTTAATAGATTTTTTCTCAAATAGGTAGTAAAATTCTAATAAACTGAATTGATATTCCGCCTGATACGACCTTTGATGGTGTAAATAATAAGCTACACGAATGTCCCCGTCAATTAATTATTTTTGAAACCTGTCTAAGCAGCTGAAGTTCAGAAATACCTAATTAAAGTGAAACCTTCACGTTCTTTTGCGTCTTATGACATTTCGAATAATAATATTCAGTAATAACGTATAGTTTCTGAATAGGTTGCTGAACCACTGGCTTTCAGTTTCAAATTGGTTTTTGCGACTGGTGCCCATCCGTAGAAATTTAAAACAATCACTGTGATTCATTCCACTGTTTCAGATCGGTTATGAAACTCACTTCATATAGAAGGTTAGCAACATTACAACAGTCGAGATAAAAGTAGCGATCTCCCTTGGTGTATTATCATTTCAATAATTTCGGTTTATTATTCACAATAATGAACCTTTGGAATCGAGCAAAACAAATTTTTAACCCTCCTCAAAATTGGATGGTTTCAAACGGGACCCACAAACCAAATTCCTGTAATTCTGGATCATGGTAACTAAGGAAAGTGCGAAGTACGGTGTACGGCGGACGGACAGAAATTTTCGTATTCCATTTTTGGATTCTACGTACCTTGAAACGGAAACCATCAAATTTTGAGGGAGGGTTGGGCAATTTTTTTTTTTTTTTTTTTTTCATGCTCGAGTCCCAAGGTTTGTTATTGAAAATATTAAACCAAAATTTCCTGTCCGTCCGCCGTACGCCGTACTTTTCTTAGTTACGATAAACCAAAATTAAGGAAATCTGGTTTGTATGTCCCCAGTTGGGGTCTAGTTGGTCCGCGAAGCTCTGCGTTACTGTCAGTCATATCTAAGGGGTGAAAATAGGCGTTGAAATTTTCAGAACGCGGGAGCTCCAAAACTTTGAATAGAAGGGTATGGTTTTTTAATGCTTTTAAGTTGATCTCGAACTAAACATTTTTTTGAGACCACCCGGAGCATTCCAAGTCCAGCCGTTCATTTCCCCCGAAAAGCATCGTCAACATGATCGTGAATGAAACTGTATAAATCCTGCCCAGATATCATTAGATAGAGATTACAAATCAATGGCTGTATGAAATCAAGGTGGTTGTTCTGTGATATTATTTCATTTGAAGAATCTCTTTTGAATTTTGTTGATAGGTACTTTTATCACTTCAACGAACGTTATGCATTCATAACAACAAATAATTTATTAATGATGGAATTCTAGAAGCCACCGCATATTTATGAAACTGTACTATTGCCCGGCTGGTTCCAGTACTAGATTTACGACTTTCCTGGGAGGAGCACGAGGGTAGGCATTGACCACAGAAAACAGTGATCTACGCAGAAGGGGCATCTATACAGGTAAATAATAAACCGTTGTGTAATTATTCGCATTTTTTTTCTCGACACCATGAGATAGCACTTTGCCTTTATACTTGCGTTCATGTTTCTACCTTTCATGCCTCAGCGTTTAGGTCACCTCCAAGGGTTTGAGTATTCTCGTACCTTCAACACTGCATTTATTATGCGAGCAAAGCAGTTCATAAGACATGTGGTAGCCGAGCGAATCAATCCTTTTGATATCGGCAAACAAATTATTGTTCAGTTACCCGCGTAAAAATCATTCAAATAAATGTTTCCTGAAATAACGATTTTGAAAGGATACCTAATATGCATTTATTAACACTTTTTTCTATACAATTCAGTACGATGACACTCAATAGGCAGCCCCCACATTACAAATCATTATTCATGAATAACTATCATCAAACTTTATGTTCATGATGATATTCAATGATTTGAACCATTTTACGGTTGTGATCTGAAATATGGTATGCACATTTTAGGGCTATTTCTTCAAACTAAATCTAACTTAACGAACGTTATCAACCTTACAGCTTAGTAGTCAATGAACCAAGTCCTTTCCACATGGTTCCACAATGTTATTTTTCTTCCGGTTGACAAAAAAACTACATATTTATTTGTTGTATGTAACAGAATTCAAATTTCTTTTGAAAATTCGTTTTGATCTCTTTTTAAAAAGCGCTACAGAAAAGTTTAATATTTTAAAGTTACAGCGTTCCAAACGTGATGTCGTCAATTAGGTTATTTGATCATAATTGCATCAAATGTTGAGGGGGGGGGGGGGGGGTGTGAAAAGGCACTTCCTTGTAGTATAAAGAATGTGTATGCGAAATTTCAGCTTGATCCTTTGTGTCTGCGAGGGCGTAGTTCTGTCAAAGAAGAACAAATGAAACAATTGAAAAGAACAACTAGAAAAACTTGAAAAATAGCGATTTAACTTCTACAACGCCGGCATCGATGGTCCTGAGAGTTGAAATTTGGTACACATCCTCAGGTTCCCTTCGAGAATGGATGTAAGAAAAATCAACACCGGTGTCCCCCGGGAGGCCGAGTTATGAGGGATAAAAAGATAATCCTACTTCTGTTCTGTCATGTAAACAGTGTCTTGATTATGATAATATAAATATTCTGCATTAGTTATTATATAAATATTATTATTGGCATAATAATTCAAAGACTGTAAAATTGGATCCAAACTCACAGCAGAAACTTTGAATTCGCCGGTGCCTTATTAATGAATTAGCCTCAAGCAGAGAAACACTTCACATAGATTCTGAAGTTGAGAACCTCTGCTTTAAATTTATTTACGGTAAATTTTAAGAGAGGAATGTCTTGATGATGAGAATACTGTAACTCGTGTTCTGTATAATGTAATGGATGAATAACCCGGAACATGGTAGGAATTCCCATGAATCCCCCCCGCTGAGCCAGTGTGCAACTAAACCCCAGATTTGGTCGATGACTATATTTTTCAGAACTTTGTTTTTCGTCTGCGCATATAAATCGTACAGTCGAACAGACGAATTTTTGTGCCATCAACTACCATGTATCCTCACTATTAATTTCAGCTCATTATAAAACACCTCTCATGACTCATTCGTGTATATTGTAATGTCCAATGTGTATACTGTAATGTGCGATGTAATTCCTGTAAGTTTTTCTCCATTACTGCGTTCATTTCTTTAACACCTTGGTTCCTCTCCTACTCACCCCCTTTCCATCCTACTTTCCTTTCACTTTTTGGCATTCACTTCCAGGGCCAATCAGAATCGACCCCCTTCACATCGTTCCCTTCACCATTCACCTTCACAACCAAACCCAATCGACCGCCTTTCACTTTTGGGACTATTTAGAAGGTCACCTCTCTCCAGTGTGCCTTCAGCTGTTGTTTGTTTGTTTGCTGCTGACGACGGTTTGATCACCAAAGATGGTATAACAGTGTATTTTTCGTGTCTAGCGGAATATACTTTCAATAATTCCGTTTTTCTTTGGCCTTTCGGTCCCGTTGAAACTGGGACGGCAGGCGAGCTTACAATATCTATTAGATGTCGCTAGACTCTCATTTCGACCGTATTTTCCCATATCATGTGCTAATGCTGCATTTTCGCATGCGAAATACCATACCACCGATGTTAAATCCCCGCTCAAAACACTAATAAACGCCGCAAGCTGTAAGCAGTTACAAAACTACGAAGTGGATGCCAGACGGGTTAACTTCCCCCTCGAATGCAAATAAACGAGTAGAAGCCGTAAAAGGCCAAATGGGATTTCGCCCGACCTCGAAAAACGCATCAAACGGACCACTATTAACTGCGATAATATCCGTTTGTCTAGTGAGTGGGATAATATTGCATTATGCGAATTCCACCTCCTACACGAGGTTCTTTCAATTGCATCAAGAACTATGCGTCACCTTGATTGCTTATGCCGTTGGGTTTCACGCGTGTGCGCCGTTACATTTTAATGCAGATCGTAGAATGAATAACGTCGGATATAGGTCGCCATATGTTTGTAAATAAGTAGTCATATCAAAAACATCGCAGTTACTGTATTTAACGTTGAACTCTTGGCTCCTGAGGCTAGACAATGAAGAAATGAAGAGCCAGGTACGTTCTGGTGATCCTGAAATGTTGTAAGATTCTTACGAACCACGTCGCATGTTGTGCTACCATCCCGCTTGATATGATTTATCTCAAAGTTTCTCTGAATGCCCGTCTGGGTGTCAGTTAATCTGCATGTAACCGCTGAACCATCCGAATTAGGTGAAAGTTGAGGTTTACTATGTCTGAAGCATAGTAAGTGTGGCGACAGAGTGGGTCGTTGTGGAAGAGGGGATGGGGATGGGGAAAACGTCAAATTGGACATTTTGAATTTACAGCGTTTTTGAAACATCTCAGTTGTATTCAATTCTTAAAAAATCTGGACATACTAATTTTTTTGGAGGTGCCCTTTTTTAGAACTTTGAAGCTGAATTATTTTTTAAAAAATCAAAATTTTAAAAAACTGAAAAGCATGCATGTCGTGGATTCCTCCCAGAACCACAACTCTTGTACATTGTAAACATAAGTTCTCGCCAAATAAACTTGCAGGAGTGGGGACGGAAGTCACAGGGGAGTCGAAGCACAACCTGGGTCCCCACCATCCTCTACCAGGTAGAGGATGGAGGGAGACGGCTCCCAGGCCTATATAAACTCGCCTCCTGCGCCTTTCCAGCCATTCTACGCTCTCCTTAAGTCGCTGACTTATCTCTCTCTCTCCTAACCTCATCTCTCTCTCCTATCCCAAAAGATGCTGTGAATGGTGGTGGTCCGCCCATAACCAACAGCCAACACTCCTAAAAGATCTCGGGCATGGTGGTGGTCCGCCCATAACCAAACCGAGCAAAACATCCAAAAACATCCTGGGCATGGTGGTGGTCCGCCCATAACCAAACCAGGCAACAAACCTAAAAGATCCCGGATCATGGTGGTGATTCGCTCATAAACAAATTCCGGGCACATCCTCCCTCACACCGCTCATGATGAATGCGCCAATTTAAATTCATCACAATGCACATAGCCCATTTTGACGTTTTCCCCATCCCCTCTTCTACAATGACCCACTCTGTCGCCGATACCGGAGCCCTTCCGGTGCTTCAGCATGCTTTTCACTTTTTTTATTTTAGTTTTTCAAATAGTTCAGCTTCAAAGTTCTAAAAAAGGGCACCTCCAAAAAAATTAGCACGCCCAGATTTTTTAAGAAATAAATAAAATTGAGATGTTTCAAAAACGCTGTAAATTCCTTGTCACATGGGTTTATTATTCTGAATATACCATGAATGTTGAATTTTGATAGTTAAAACTTCGTCAGAACCTCACTCCTTCACTCAGTGGTCAAAATCAACTTCACGTTAAATTTGGTCTCCTAACCCTAAAAAACATGGAAAACAATACCTCACAATTAAAACCTCAAAAATAGGTCATTTTGAACCCATTTTTCACCCACGACACCTCTGGCGTGTTTCCCGATCGGGCTGCCGAGGGGAACAACACAAGGGCCCGAATGGAGCCTGTGTAAGAAAGAACGATTTTTCTAGAACGAAAATTACGGTAGATATCGATGACACAGCGGACGGCTTACGGACGTTGCATTTTTGGAATACACGCACCTTGAAGCGTTAAAAAAAGCATTTTGAGGGGGGGGGGTTCAAACAAAAAAATATTTCCGAACCGAATTCAGAGAATAAACCAAAAGGCGCATTAGGTCGTACGAATTGCTAAAAGCTTCCGATTCGTCGGCTCGTCGGCTTCATACGGCAATAACTGGCCGTACCGAAACGAGCTGAGGAAGCGAAAACAGAGAAAAGGCGCACAAAAAACGGAAGCGGTTATTTTACTGACCTCTCCACTCACGTGAAAGTCACTGTTAATTCTAGCACTCACGTGAAAGTCACTGTTAATTCTAGAATTCCCCAGATGTCCGGTCAGCTGATGGCGGAACGTACTCCTAGGGTATGAAATGCGATAAAATACCACCTACCTACTTTCTTCGAATGGGGAATTTTCGTCGAATTTTTTTCTTTAAATAAAATTATTCAGAATTCTTGGAAGAATAGTAGTTAGAACCTCGTCGCAAAAATAAGCATTGTTTTTAAAATGAGGGTGATCCAATCAGATTGGCTGATGACACAAGCAGGCGGAGCGAAGCCTCGGAGGCGAAGGTTCTCAATGTTTCCAACAACGCAACATTAGAAATGGCAAACTTTCGTGGGAACCTTCAAGTACCTTTAACGTGACCTTCCCTTCGGTTTTTGGTTTATTATTCTGTGAATAGTACAGCTATGTATTCGGCCAGCAAAGAATTTTTATAACACCCCCTCAAAATTTTTTCTTTTCCGTGTCAAGGTGCGTAGATTCCAAAAATGCGATGTCCGTCCGCCGTCCGCCGTATCACGTGTACAGTAGAGTGGTCACAAAAAGTCAACTTTCGAAATTCAATCGTGGCAACCCCCTAAAAGGTGCCATTTGACTAGAAAATGAGATTCCCAAAGTTTTAGGTCGATCGGATAACATTAACCCGTGCCACATCGAGGTTGAAGTTTAGAAAAACTCACTTTTTTTCATAAAAATATTATTTCTTTCCTCATAACATAGTAACCATTTTGTCCTAGAGACTTGAAATTGGTCTTATTTTATTTGAAATGTTATCTTCTTCAACTTTTACTTCAATAATTTTTTCGCTAGATCCTATAGATTTTATGTTATTCAGCTTTTCCCATCTCAAAACGTGGTCCGTTTCAGCAAATGTGCCTTTTTACGCATACCCCTAAAAACCACACTCCAGTCAATGAAATCGACCTCTAGGCAATTTGATACTTCTTTATCACTCTGGTATATTGAAAATTGATACATTTGAATCTAATATATAATATATGGAGGGGGTAGGGGGGAGATGGGTGGGTGGTGGGTGCTATGAAATGCACAAAAAACAATAAAAATTATGTAAAAAGTGTTTTAATAATACAAATTGAAAGTTTGTTGTATAGAAAATAATAGCCTGGAACTTATTTTACAACACAATATATCTATTCCAACACCACTGAATTTAGAACTACATTAATGGCTTAGATAGTGAGGCTTTATCGACATCAGGGTAAATTTTCCTACATTCTGACACAACTTGTAATAAAAATTGGCGCTGTTCTTCGTCTTTTGTCAAGCAAGAGTTGAAGTCTTGTATCAATTTCTCTCCTCTTTCAGCAGTGTCGTTGACTACCCTTAAACCGTTCACTATGTTTTTAGCATGCAAATAATGAGGATTTTTGTTCCATAAGCGTGTATCGGTGTTTAAAAAATCTGTCTCTATGGAAAACCGCTTGAAAAAATTCAAGGTTTGAGAGGTGACAAAAAAATCAAGTTGCTTAGGTAACCAAAATTTGCTCTACATGTGCAAAATCTAAAATCGCTTTTCTATCCCTACCATCAATTTCACTATCGGGTTCACCTAGGGAAAATAATTTCATGGCCATACTTTTTTAATGTTGTCGTCTAAAGTGTGGTCGAAAAACGAGAACGCTATTTTCTCTGAGCTGAGGTACCACACATGGTTTACAAATTTTGACAAAGCCTTATCTGCTATTTCTGTGTCAATTTTCCTATACTCTACTAATGCTTTCAACATTTCCAGATCTTGTTTAGGGGCCAAAGCAGGTTTGGGGGCATTGAACCATGCCTTGGCGTAAATGTTTATTATAAAAAAACCACAGTCATGCAGCATGGCTATAAGAGCGAATTTTCGAAGTTTTCGGCATCTTCCTCCTCCGCCTAAAATTTTCTGAAAATTAATTTTCGGCCAATGTTTTCCCAACTTGATACCATACAAAATTAAAACAGGAGTAGTTTTACGCAAAGTAAAATTTGGGGTGGAAGGAGGGGGAGGGGGAAATCAAAAATGTTTTGAATACCAGAAGAGTAGGTATTGGATACGTAACAAATTTTTTGTTCCATTTTTTGCCGAGTAACACCTCGGTTTGTAGATTTTCCAACGCTGAACACGATGGTGAAGTCAGAATTGCGATATCCCATTCCGTTATCAGATTAGAGCAGACGAACCAGGAAGAACATCTCAAGAAATAACCACGTTCCTTCATCTTCAAAGTGCTCCAGTTTGAGAATGGAATGAGATATCGCAATTCTGATTTCACCATCGTGTTCAGCGTACAAAAACCTTTAAAATGAGGTGTCACTTGTCAGACTTTTTCATTTTGGGAATTTATGGGTAATTTCCCCCCCCCCCCTAAAATTCCCCAAAACTCCCCCTTATAGTGACCCGATTCTGCCCATCTTCGAACTTAGCCTGTCGATTGCCAAGACAGATTTTTCGTGCAAATTTGAACTTTTTATCTCAATTCTTTCGAGAGTTATCGTCTGGAATGACACATACATATATAAATATATAAATATATATATAAATATATAAATATATATATATATATACATATAATTTTTGGTGTCTTTCGGCAGTGAATTCAGGATGGTCTGAAACGGATTTTGGTATAAAAATCTTTCGGAAATTCGAGTTTTAAAAATTTTGGACCGAGAACAATAGCTTCCTTTTCTTCGAAAATTCGCTAAAACACAAAGTTAATAACAATTGATCTCTAAAAAGATAAATTTTGTTCCATATAGCGGATGTAGGATGTAGCGAAAAAATTATGGAAGTAAAAGTTGAAGAAGATAACATTTTAAATAAAATGAGACCAATTTCAAGTCTCTAGGACAAATGGTTACTATGTTATGAGGAAAAGAAGAGTATTTTTATGAAACAAAGTGAGTTTTTCTGATCTTCAACCTCAATGCGGCACGGGTTAACGTTATCCGATCGACCTAAAACTTTGCGAATCTCATTTTCTAGTCAAATGGCACCTTTTAGGGGGTTGCCAGAAGTGATTTTCTCAAAAAAAATTTTGCCTATTGCCTTGTGACCACCCTAGTGTACAGGCTTCATTTTCGGTCTAAAAAAGTCGTTCTTTCGCACACATGCTCCATTTGGGCCCTAGTTGTGTCCCGAAACTTTTCAGCCCGATCGGAATATACCCAGGGGTGTTATGAGTGAAAATGTGGTTAAAAATAGGTACTTTTTGTGTTTTAGTAACATGTTGGTAACATGAGCTTTTGAGGTATTTTTCCATGTTTTTGGGGACGAGAAGACCGAATATGAAGTCGATTTTGACCAAAGAGTGGAAAATCGAGGTTCTACCAAAGATTCAGCTGCCAAAATTGATTTTTTATGAGGCAAAAATCTGGAAAATCGTCTGAAATCACATCAATTTGTATAGCACTAGAAAAAGTGTCAACACGTGGATCAAGACGATTAAATGGCACTACCAATGATCAAAGATGATTTGAAAAAAAAAAAAAAAAAAAAAAGAGCGTACCTAATTTGTGTTTTGGGGGCCAAAATTGGTGGAAACCATCAGAAATAGCTATTTGAATTATTTTACATGAAAGAAACAATAAATAAACAGCCAACATTTCTGTAGGTATGTCCAATAGAATAATAAACCCATGTGACAAGGACTTTGCAGCGTTTTTGTTCAAAGTGACGCACTAGCGCAAAGCGGGATTTGAGAGCTGAACTAATCGGCAATTTACCTGGTACGTAATTTCTAGGGGGAATTCAGAAATTCTGATTTCACACTTGTTTTGTGCCTAGAATTTTCGACATAAACCCCTCACTGTGTGGTAAATAAGGGTTAATTTCAGTTATTGAACACAATTAGGCAAAAAAATATATAATTTTTAACACAAGAAAATGGCCTATTGTGAATTTAATTCGACCGCTGCACGGAATCATAATATGATCCGCATATTATGCGCCAAAAATAAATACGTCACCCTCTGGCATCGCAGCAGTTTCTCAAGATATTCGACGACAAACTTGGCTATTTTTTTTTCTAACCTTTAGCGTTGTTAATTATTTCCATCGTAACTCTCGGATTAAGAGGTCGTTCACATCTATAGGGGCATAGGGCTCTAATGAAGACGTAATCCCAGCCGTATCTCAGGATTAGGGACGTCTCAGCGACTCCTGCAGCCCGTTTCACGAATTCCAAACATGTACACAGGGCTACGGGCGGATATTGGCAGTTGACACGGTACAGCGGTTGTTTTCAGTTGGGAATCCGCCCAAGGGGGCTTCTCGCATCCTGGAGGGAACTTTCCTTCTTGGAACTGATAGCGTATGCCGACACCGCTCCCAGACCAGACCGCTTGTCAGTGTCAAGCTCACCCACGTTATCGCTGTTAGCGCTGAGTCCTTATCGCTGCACGGCGTTTCTGATTTTATCCAAGAAAAGGAGGTGTGAAGATGCTGAACTATCAGGGCAGTTCCATAACCAAAGAACAAGTTACTCGGCCCTTCCCATAAAGACTCAACGATTGTTCGGTCTTCTAGTGTTGGCATCACCGCCATCGTGAATTTATAAACACTGCTTGACTGATCAAGATGAGGACTAACCAATTACGAAGATCCAGACAGATAATTATTATAAAACAACTACAGGTAAACAGGGTTGTATCATGATTTAAATCACGATTTAAATCAGCCAATAAAAATCGTGATTTAAATCAACGCGCTAAGCTTCAAGAATCTGAGAAGGACGAAGCGCTTGCATATGGCGAATCAGCCTACGGCTCAAATTTTTTTGTCCACGTCATCAAATTCAAAGCAAAGAGCTTCATGCTACAAAATGACGTGGTGGAAAACGTCGATGCCATAGACTGGTGGAAGGCACAGCTGGAGAACACACCAGCGAACGCCGCAATTGTTGAAGCACTTGAGCAGCTTTTCGGCGCTATGGGCTCTTCAGCTGCGGTGGAAAGAGTGTTTTCCACTTTTAAACTTGTCCAGAGCGATTTGAGAAATCGGTTGGGGAATGGAAAGGCAGCGAAATTGGTGTTTATGTATAAAATTTTGAATCCTAAATAATGTAGAGTATCTTCATCACCTTAATATTCTGTTTTAATATTTCAAAATTTAATAAATTTCGTTTTTTTGAAAGCGTGTTTATTTCTTTATTCTGCTCCTTCACTATCTCTTTGCTCCGTTCATCAGTAGATTATTCCTTATAAATTTCCATATTTCTAAGATGCTTCTTATGCCATCTCCTCAATGAACAACATCGCTTACTTTAAGGGATATATTTAACTGCACGGCAAAAAAAGGTATTTTCCCTTCTGCGAATCTCCATCTAAAAAGATTATCTTCACTTCAGAAAAAGTAAAACTCCCAGCATAAAGTAAACGTCAATATTGACTCCAATCACGGCTAAATAGGTGATCAATACCAGCGTATTATTCAATCACACATCAGAAAAGGGGTTGGCACAGCAAAAAAGGGGTTTGCACAGCAAAAAAGGGGTTTTGCACAGCTATTTCAAGTTGAGAAGCTATTTCTACTGTGAGAATCCTTCTTCTGCCGTTATAATCAATTTCTGGAAGGGCAATAACAAATTTGAACGTTGAATCACCTTATTAGACGTGCGTCTCTCAAATTAGCCGTGCGACTCCCAAATTAGCCGTGCGATTCCCTTTTTTGATGTGCGAAGTATTTTTTGGACGTGTGTTTGAATTAAAAGCTGTTATGCGCGCCTTTTATGTAGGGAGTAACCTCTATTTTGCCGGGCCGATAAATCACACCCTTACTTTAATGTTACAATAAGTAAAACTTTTGCAAAAAAATGAAAATTTTGTATTTAAATTAAAAAAAATCCGATTTAAAAAAAATCCGATTTAAATAAAAAAATCCGATTAATTTGATTTTTTTTTTAAATCGTGATTTTTTTCAACCCTGCAGGTAAAGGTATAGGACCCAAAACCATCAGAATAATCCTGATTTTTGCCATGTAGCATCCGGGATATTTGAACATGATCAAGATCAGTTGTTTGTGGGAGTTGAGAAATCCACTGAATAAACAGGTGGTGGGGAGAGGGGAGGAGGTTATTGTATTGTTCCACCTTTTCTTAATTGGGGGGAGGGGGGAGTATATTGTGTTGGTAATACGTTATATTATGAATGTTCGAGGAATGGCTTGGTTAGCGTGGAGAGGGTGGTGTAATTGGATCCTGATCCAAAATTACGAGAATGTTCAATAAAACCCTGTGTTTGCGTATGCTACCTAATCATGTATAAACCGCTTGACAGATTTTAATGAGGTCTCAACGTGATCAGCGAGCTCATGAGGTGGACGTTGGCTGTGGTAAAATCGCCGAAACCTCCTCTGTCGACGTGAACGGGGCTTTCCTTCACGATCCGATCGTTCGGTTTCTACGAAACGCCGAGTAACGTGAATTTGAACGGACCACTTTTGACGCCAGCCTCACTGACAAATATAATTTGAGCGGGCCACTTCTGACGCCAGCCTCACTGACAAATACTATCACCAGGGCGTGGCCGGCTATAAATGCTACTGTATTATATCACTACAAGATTATTATGGACCCACAGATCACTATACCCCTGTCCGATGCGCGCCTGCTCACAAAAACAACAACTTTCCAGTGGCAGTACCAGTATGATAAGATCTCACTAGATAAAGGCTACTACCACTGTACAATCCAGCCCACCATTCAGTCCAAACCGTGGTTTGCCACCCTTCCTATAAACAGAAAAATAACAGCACTGTCCAACTATTATAGTCCGCATCACGAAAATGCGAGCACAGCTGAGCTGTATTGAAACGCATTACACGGCAATGCGTGTTGAGCATTCACGATGCAGCAGGCGCTGCGCTCCAACCACCAACCTCCCTCATAATATGAATGAAATCGGAAGAATCGCTTAAAATTTTACAGGAGGCTTCATCAATTGACTCATCAGAAAACTACATACGTGATTTTTCACGTTTACTATCGATACGAAGGGATACTGCCGGGACCTGTCACATTCCACGCCTACCGATGCCCACCCAATGGGTTCTTGATTGTAAGGAAATGAAGGATGGAAGTCAATACAAGATGCAAAAAAAGACGTCAAGGATGAGGGATAAGAACGGATCCGCAGACAGTAAATGGACCTTCGAAGGCATACGGGGCCATAATGAATACAAGGTAAAGGAAGAGAGGGATTTCTACAGATAACTTATCTTCCCGAGGAAGATGGTGCTAAGCCCGTAGCCCTCGTGATTTTTCGTTCACCGGACCCTCCTTTTCCACTATCTTATCTTTTTCCTTGGAAGGCGATATTTTTTTCGAAAGGGCGAACGCGAGGAATGAGTTATGGCGTTAATTAGGGTGCGGAAATAGGAAAAGGGGTTTTTTCCCCCCGCTGGAAGAGCTATGAGCTACCCTGGAGGCTGAAAGAATTTCGCGTGGGGTTGTACCTCTCCTTTGGGCCTCTCAACGCACAATATAATAGATTACCACCAAAATTCAGTCAGTTCCACTGACATCCAACATGCAAATTAAACGCAACGGTTCAGGATGTCTTACTGATGATAGTCGTCCTGATCCTGATTAGACGCTAATGGGACCGCTGGACACGGGCCTCACGTGGGATTTTGGTGTAGGCCAACTTGAAGCTTCTAGAAAATTATCACCACTCTTCATCATAGGTTATACGACTGTACATTTTTACGTAATTATAGAAAGTTGTAGACACTCAAATTCTGCGCCCAGTGATTCGTCCTTAGAATAAGAACCATACAGGTAGGAGTTCACTAAACTAAAAAGTATTTACATAGCTTTCTCCAAAGTGTTTCTTAAATAGTTTCTACTTATAGTTTTACGTACCTGTTTCCCAACAGCTTCACGGTAACAACAGTAAACCGAAAGTTGTCAACCATTCGAAGATAATTTCCGTCACTGCTGAGTAACTAATTAAGCCCATACCCTTGTTGATTTTGGTTTATTATTTTCTATGATGAACCTTTAGAATTGCGCATGATGGTAAAAAAAAAGTCCACCAAAATTTGGTGGTTTTCGTTTCAAGGTACTTACTACCTACGTAGTATCCAAAAATGGAACGAAAAAATTTCTGCCCGTCCGCCGTATTTCGCACTTTCCTTACCAAGAACCAAAATTAGTCAAATTTAGTTTGTGGGTCCCAATTGGGGTCTAGTTGGTCCACGAAGCTCGGCGTTACTGTCAGTCACCTCTAAGGGATGAAAAATAAAGATTGAAATTTCCAAGACTCCGTTACCTTGAATTTGTCTACATTTTCGTAATCTCGAACTTGAGAATTTGTTTCAGACACCCGCCGGAGTATTGTACGTCCAGCAGTTCGTTCACAGTAAGGACATGAAGTTTGCACCGACAAGCTTTGTCAACATGATCGTGAATGAAACGGGCACGGTGGTGGGCACACATCCATCCAAGATATCATTGCTAGGGAACATTGATTGAGGGAACAAGCATGTCTGTATGAAATCGAGTTGGTTGTTCCGAAAGATTATGTCACTTGAAGAACTATTGTTATTTTGGATTGTGCTGATAGGCTCTTCTGTAACTTGAACAAGCGTTATGCTTCATGGATAACAACAAATAATAATAATGATAGCATTTTGGAATCCATCGCATATTTACGAAACTGTAATTGCCCAGCCGGCTCCAGTACTTGATTTAGAGCTTAGCTGGGGTGAGCACAAGGGTGGGTATTACCTACCTTACCCCTTACTCCTTGGCGCTACAGCCCATGGAGGGCCATGGCTTCCCGAATAACACCCTTACATTCAGTCCTATCCTGAGCTTTCCTTCTCCAATTTCTGACTCCAATCTTCGTCAAGTCTTCCTTCAGGTCGTCCTGCCATCTTTTCCTTGGTCTTCCTTTCCTTCTTCTTCCCCAGGGATTACTAATGAACACCTTCTTACAGACCCGTTCATCAGCCATCATCACCAAATGCCCTGCCCACCGAATCCTCTGCGTCCTGATGTCTACGACGATATCATCAATGTCACTGAGCTGGTAAAGTTAAAGATTTGTCCTGATTCGCCACTGTCCTCCCTCACAAACAGGTCCATAAGTTTTTCTGAGGATTTTCCTTTACCATATCGACAACATCTTCTCGTTGGACTTGGTCAACACCCATGTCTCCGATTCGAATGTTACCACTGGCTTTATCATCGTCCTGTATATTTTCTGGACACCGGAGAGGATTTAAGCATGGGCAGTGCGGCATAATAGGCCTTATTTCCAGAGGCCATTCTTCGCTTTATCTCTGTGGATACACTGCTGTCTGTGATTGTTGATCCCAGGTACTTAAACTCACTATCTCTACAGGGCATCTATAAAGGTAAATTATTACACAATTATTGAATCCCGCGCATTTTTATGAAACTGCAATTCCCAGGCCGGCTCCACTACTCGATTTAGGGCTTTCCTGGGGGCAGCTCGACTGTAGGTATTGCCCAAAGAAAACAGTGATCTACGCAGTAGGGGTATACTGGTAAATGAACCGTTGTGTAATAATTTGCAGCGTTTTCATATTAAGTTGCACTTTCTCATATTATGTTTCAGGATATTCATGAGCACCGCAACATATTTCGACACAATGAACTTGGTCTTCCGTCAACCATAATATCTTCAGTAGGTTGGTACTCAATGCAAATTTGTCCAGATATTATTTACATTTTCCAGTCCCATTACTCGTGTGTCCAACCCACACGTGAAATAACCTTCAATAAATCATGATAGCGCTGATAGGGTTAAAGTCACAGACAGAATAGAACTCTTGTATTTGAAGTCGCTCATATCCTAACAGTAAACGCTTTCAAAGGTTTTAAAGGTCGCGTGTTCTAATATTACCATCATAGCTATGAACTATAGCTCGTACCAGCGACGGTATCGAAGATAAATCAGCAGCCAATGTTGTACAGCTCGTAAACTTTGAGCAACGTGTCCAGAGTGTGAAGAACCTTGAATGGACTATCACAAACAGCATCGTGCGATGCTCAGCGATGACCTCCCGGGCGAAAAAGGGCAAAGGGCATGAAAGTTTGCTACCACAGTCAAACTCAATAAACTAAAAAATAAATGCATACATAAATGTTAGAACTGTAGTCATACCTCCTCATGCCGACCATGTAAGCGAACGTCCGAAGTTCCATACTATAACATTTTTGGTGAATTTTTTTATCAATAATAAAAGTACCTACCACAAGAAACTGAAATAGTCGTGTTCTGTTTACTCACCATTCTATAACCAATTTTTGTTCTAGGTACCTGTAGGTACCTATAAATTTTTGGTGATTCTGGGCATTTTATCGATTTATGACCCTCAAAAATGTTCATTTTACCAACTGTTCACCATTCCACTGGAGGTGGTTCATTGCCACTTTAATTAATTTTTGGCAACAACTTACCCACAAAAACTCAAAAAATGTGATTCACTTTTTGGTTCATTACTTTCAATAATGAACCTTTGGAATCGAGCATGAAATTTTTTTAACCACACTGCCCCCCGTTTCAAGGTATGTAGAATCCGAAAGTGCAATACAAAAATTTCTGTCTGTCCGTCGTACTTAGCACTTTTCTTAGTTCCCGTGAACCAAAATTAATGAAATTGGGATTGTAGGTCCCATTTGGGGTCTAGCTGTCCTCGAAGCTCGGCGTTACTGTCAGTCATCTCTAAGGGTGAAAAATAGGGGCTGCAATTTTCAGAACGCCGTATCTCGAAAACTTTCGATAAAAGGGTATGGTTTTTTTTAAATGTTTTTAATTTTATCTTGAATTAAAGAATTTTTTGAGACCACCCGGAGCATTGCACGACCAGCCGTTCGTTTGCACCGAAAAGCTTCGTCAACATGATCGTGAATGCAACTGTATAAATCCGGCCGGGATATCATCACTAGGGAGCACCTGATTATAGTCAAGGATGGCTGTATGAAGTCGAGTTGGTTGTTCTGAGATATTATTTCATTTGAAAAAGGATGGATCTTTTGGATTTTGTTGATAGGTAATTTTGCAACTTGAACAAACGTTGAAGTAGTATTATTGGGTAAATTAATACACAACGGTAAATTATTATTACACAACGGTAAATTAATACACAACGGTAAATTATTACACAACGATAATTATTACACAACGGTTTATTATACTATCTACGAAGAAGGGGCACCTAATACAGGTAAATTATTACACAACGACTTACTATTTGCCTTATGCTTCATGAATAACTACAATGACTGAATTATTGAATCCCGCGCATTTGTATGAAAGTTTAACTCCGAGGCTCCAGCTCTCGATTTAGGGCTTTCCTGGCGGGAGCTCGAGGGTACTGACCACAGAAAAGAGTGATCTATAAGACGCTGAACGGGCATCCATACAAGTAAATAATAAACCTTTGTCTAATAATTTGCAGCGTTTTATATACGATAATCGCTCACCTCGGAACTCAACATGTCGACTGCCTGTGTGAACCTTTTGGCGGAACTTTGAATTTTTTACCATCTTTAACCCGTCTAGTGACACACAGATAAAATACTATATAAATGAGGGAATTTTAAAATAAATTAAGGGGACGATTCGGAATCCTCTGAAACGGAAAAGAAACTAAGTACCTATTTTCAGTAATGACTTGGAATCGAGCTCGAGAAAAATAAATTTAAATATTCCCTCCCCACCCTCAGAATTTAATAGTTTGGTCTCAAGGTACATACCTACGCAGAATCCGAAAGTGGAATAAAAAAAATTCCTGTCCGAACACCGTACTTGGCATTTTCCTTATTTACATGAACCACAATTAATTAAATTTAGTTTGCAGGTCTCATTTGGGGTCTAGTTTGTCCGCGAAGCTCGGGTTACTAAGTCACCTCTAAGGGGTGAAAATAGAGGTTGCAATGTTCAAAACGCCGTAGCTCGAAAACGTTCAATAGCTAGATATAGAATATCATTAATTTAGTGATTCAAACTTACCACATAATTCAAGTTCAGATAAGAACTACTTAATAGGTACTATATTTAACTTTAGTACAGCTTAGTTATGTACGTAACTAATAATATTATACATAATTATGGATAAATATGTTTTACCTAGGCTGAAGAAGATCTCATAGCAGATCGAAACGTACCTACAACAAAACAAAAACAAAAATTATTTATAAAAATTGCCTTAAACCTTAATTCTACACAGATAATACCCCCCCTCGCCACTCACGCATCAATTATGGGGTTGGATGCTGGGGTTGAATTCAGAATGAATCTGCAGATTCACTCTACCAGTACAATGCGATAAGTTTATATTTTTATGAATTATTAAAATTTTCAAATTAGCCAGCTGGTGTCAGAGTGGCACCTGAGACTGTTTCGACGATAACCTTGATGGAGGGGGAAAACTGAAAGAGATTCCTAGATATGAAAAATAGAAAATCCCATTCTGACAAGTCAATATTACAAGGTTGTTCAAAGCGAGATCGAGAAGTGGGAGAAAAAGTGAAGAAAAAAAAAATTATCAAGCCGCCAGACAAACAATAACGACATAAAGACATGACGAACGACCTGCAGACGGGCAGGGAGCGAGAGTATGAGAAATACGATAGGAAAAATGGTCGTATTTGAGAGTGGGGGAGGTTAGAGGAAAAACAGAGTTGTAAAACAATGACTTCGAATTAAAAATATGCTCTTCTTCCCCCTCATAACTGAAACTGAAGTCCTTCTCAAGGAAAAAATAATAATATATGAATAAATGCGGGGTTGAGAGGCCATTAAATGACTCACGAAGGAGTAAAGTGCATAAAGCTGTAATTCATAGCGGTTGCCATGTTACTCTCCATGTACAACCCCCTTCTCACCAGTATTTCTTTTCCTTCGCGTCTGTTTAAAAGGAAATAGCCAGTAATAATTCTCTTCTCGAAAAAGGCACAGCGGAGAAAGAGATAAGCCCATCAAAATTTATAAGTCGGTCTTGGCAAGCTGGAGAGGCATAGCGATTGGGTTGCATTTCTTACGACCTATCGATTATGAGGCGATAGGTTCTTTTTCTTTCTTTTTTTTCAACTTATACGTTTATTTAGATTTTGTACTGCGAAACCTGCGTCTGCATTGCGCATTTTAAGATTGGAAGGCTGGATGGTCGCAACTGGCCTCGCTCCACCAGTAAAACCACTGCCAGTAGGCGGAAAACAACATCACGGAGGTAGAAATGGAGAAGTCCCCCTTCCTACATCCATGACGTGTCTACATACTCTCATCTTTGTCTACAATGACCGTTGCCGACACAACTACAAAGAAATGTGAAAAACGCTGCCAAGTCCTCGTCACATGGGTTTATTATTCTATTGGACACACCTACAGAAACATTGGCTGTTCATTTATTGTTTCTTTCATGTGTAATTATTGAAATGACTATTTTTGATGGTTTCCACAAATTTTGGCCCCCAAAAACACGAATAAGCCTCGGCTTTTTTTAAATAGATTATTTTTGATCATTGATAGTACCATTTAATTGTCTTGATTCACCTGTTGATAGTGATTTTAGACAATTTCCCATGTTTTTGACTAATAAAAAATGAATTTCGGGGGCTTAACCTTCGTTACAACTTCAATTCTTCACTCTTCGGTCAAAATCAACACACTCACATTCGGTTTTCTCGCCCTAAAAAACATGAAAAACGATACCTCACAAGCACATGTTCAGTAAAACCTCAAAAATCCCTCGAAAAACCCTATTTTCACACCCACCTTTATCCCATAACACCCCTGGGTGTATGCCGATCGGGCTGCTGTGTTTCGGAGCACAACTAGGACCCAAATGTGTTCCCAAATGGGGACCCGAACTGTGTGCGGAAAACCGACGATTTTAGACCAAAATTTAACGTAAATTTAAGGCTGAAAGTTCCTTAGAACCTCAATTTTCCACTCTTTGGTCAAAATCGACATCATATTCGGTCTTCTCGTCCCAAAAACATGGAAAACAATACCTCAAAAGCTCATGTTACTAACATGTTGCTAAAACAAAAAAATTACCTATTTTTATACACTCAAAACACCTCTGGGTATATTCCGATCGGGCTGCAAAGTTTCGGGACACAACTAGGGCCCAAATGGAGCCTGTGTGCAAAAGAACGAATTTTTTAGACCGAAAATGAAGCCGGTACACGTGATACGGCAGACGGACGTTGCATTTTCTGAATCTACTCAACTTGAAACGTAAAAGAAAAAATTTTAAGGGGTCGTTATAAAAATTTTTGCTGAGCGAATACATAGGTGTATTATTCACATAGTAATAAACCAAAAGGAGCTTTGCGATGAGATCGATGATCAACCATCGCATCTGTTTGAATTTTTAAATCCACCGCATATTTATGACTGTAATTACTCGGCCGGCTCCAGTAATCGATTTAGGGCTCCCTGAGGCGAGCATAAGGGCAGGTACTGACCCCAGAAAACAGTGATCTACTCAGAAGGGGCATCTATTCAGGTCAATAATAAACCGTTGTGTAATAATTTGCCGGGTTTTTGTCTCCCCTGAGAAGTTAGAAAAATTGAGCAATTACCTACTCATTATCTGTTATTATTATTATTATTGTACTCAAGCAGTTGATTTCTTTCAGCTCGATGTAACAGATCGTGCGTGAGTCGTTGTGTGTAGAGGAAGACGCTGATTGGCAGGTGACGATGGGCGAGCGATCCGAACGATAGGTTATGGGCCACTAAATCGGTGGCCAGTTAGTTCAATCTGGGTGATTTACGGTCGAGGATTGGCGTCCGTGAATCACTTCCGCCCACGTTTCAAACCAAAATCGCCCTCGAGCGGGGGTTGCCATCAGTGAAACCTGCACCCTCACCGCTGCCGATCGATATATCACGATCTAGAAAAAGAAAAGAAATCAGCTAAAGCTGGCAGTTCCCACCCACTCGCAAGTCGGAAGTTCAACGTGAAAACACAACGCTAGAAAATACTTCTTTTGGTTTATTATTTTCAATAATGAACCATTGGAATCGAGCATGAAAAAAAAAATTCTTACCCCCCCTCAAAATTTGATGGTTTACGTTTCAAGGTATGTAGAATCCAAA
This sequence comes from Leptopterna dolabrata, assembly GCA_954871275.1. Lineage (NCBI taxonomy): Eukaryota > Metazoa > Arthropoda > Insecta > Hemiptera > Miridae > Leptopterna > Leptopterna dolabrata. Next base: position 9,129,754 of record OX940984.1, on the reverse strand, counting down.
ACTGCAATAAAAATATTTCTGTCTGTCCGCCGTACGCCGTACGCCGTACGCCGTACGGGCCACTTTTCTTAGTTACCATGAAAAAAAATTGATGAAATTCGGGTTATAGGTTCCGTTCGGCGTCTAGTTGGTCCTCGAAGCTCGACGTTACTGTGAGTCATCTCTAAGGGGTTCAAAATAGGGGTTGAAATTTTCAAAACGCCTATACTATTTTTTTACGTAAATATTTTTACGGTTTTAAATAGTTCTTGAACTTGCGAGTTTTTTAAGACCATCCGGAGCATCGTACGTCCAACCGTTCGTTCACAGTAAGGCCCCGAAGTTTGCACCGACAGGCATTTTCGACTCCAGTGTGAATGAAATTGTATACAATTCAAACCAAATCTCGTAACCAGAGACGCGCCCACAATAGGAATTTGTGAATACGGCCAATCATTGGTAGGGATCACCTGATTATATTGGCGGAGTATGAAGTCGAGTTGGTTGTTCTGTGATATTATTTCGCTTGAAAAATGATGGCTCTTTTGGAGTTTGTTGGTAGGTAGTGAAACTTGAACAAACGTTGAAGTATTATTGATGGGTAAATTATTACTACGGTAAATCATTACTCAACGGTAAATTATTACACAACGGTTCAGTATACCATCTACGTAGAAGGGGCTGGAGTTTGTTGGTAGGTACTTTTGCAACTTTTTTCACTCCTCATCAACAATTTCTTTTCAGAACTTCATTATGTGCGTTTCTTTTTGTTAGGTACTGTTTGTCATCGGCAGAATTATTTTAGCAACATTTAACTCGTGATTTAGGTAGGTACCTAGTAACGAGTACGGGGTTAGGTACTAACCTACGGAGGGTCTGCGATCTACATAATATGTATATAATAGAATAGTACATATCATATTATATAGAAGGGTTATCTATACATAGAGCTGTGATCTGTAACAGGAGGGTATTCTATACAAAATAATAAACCGTTGTGCAGGGATTTGCAGCGTTTTTTTTTTTTTTTAATAATAATTTTCTGTTCTTTAGTCTTCCGTGTGTGAAATGTTTCATAATTAACCAATTAATGTATGTTTTAGGGATTGATTCATGTATTGCCATCGAAGATAACTGATCGTGCAAATTTTCAGCTCAATTGGACATCGGGGAGGAGGCGAAAAATCTACTACAAGATTTCTACTGCATAGGCAAGAAAGTGAGTCAAGTAATTATATATCGTTTTAAAATAGTAAAATGTGTTGTACAAATAAATAAACCACAACTGATTTTAATAATTTTCCTCCGTTCCAACAAACTCTTGCATACAAAAAACCGTTGTAAATTATTACACAACGGTTTATTATTTACCTGTATAGATGCCCCTTCCGCGTAGATCACTGTTTTCTTAGGTCAATACCCTCGAGCCCTAAATATAGTACCGAAGTCGGCCCCAGAATTAATGTTTTATACAAATGCGCCGGATTCAATAATTCAATCATTAATCATTCGTAGTTATTCATGAAGCATAAGGTAAATAATACACCGCTGAGTAATAATTTACCTGTATTGCATGAATCAGCTACGTTGTACAGTTTTTCAAAACAAGAATAGAAAACGCTGCAAATTATTACACAACGGTTTATTATTTACCATACCAGTATAGTGCCCCTTCTGCGTAGATCACTGTTTTCTGTGGTCAATACCTACCCTCAAGCTCCCCACAGGAAAGCCAGGAATTGAGTTTATTTAATGTTTATTTCTGATTAACGATCAGGCTTGCTGTTCTTTTCGTAATAATTAAGTTTTTTCACTGGAGTGCTGTTACAGTATAAAAGTGATTTTGTACTGCTTTTATTTATGTTTTATTACTCTGATGTTTTCTACTTCTGATCATATCAGTGATTCGTTTGCTTTTTGAACTTCGCCCCTCAGCACGAGCTTGTTGCTCAAATATTATATATCTATTATATATTATGTTTGTGATACATGAAGTGGGCGGTGTACATCTTCAAGTTTGAATAAATTATTGTAACCAAACTCTTCGAGAGTAGAAACGGAACTAACCATGAGAACTCACTATATTATTCAATATGAAACTATGTAGCCAAGGGGAAATTAATCTGGACAAAACAATAAAAAATTTAATAATATTGTATTTGCCACCACATATAAATAGAAAATATATAGAAAATAATATATTATATTTTATAGAAAATAATATATCATTTTCTATATATTTTCTATTTAGGTATATGTTGTGGCAACTACAATATTACCTTATAATTACATTTTTAACAATTTACATTTATTACATTTACTACATCTATTATATTTACATTTTACATATAATTACATCTATTAATAATACAATTACATATTATGTAGGTTGAAAACTATGGAAAGTGAGTAGGAATGAAGTGAAGTCGACAAATTCGTCTTGAAAACCCCGAAAAGAGATTTTATTATGATATTCATCGATATTCCACTTGTGGGCTTCCCTAACTCCCCAACTGTCGAATCGAGCCAATTCGTCATCGTTTTGGCCCGTTTCGACAAACATCTCAATATTTCCCGTAGAAAACCCACACTTTTTTATTTATATTTATTTTAAATAATATATAAGTTTCTACGCCCGAGGCGAGGACAACCTCCTTCCTAATGTGCACATTCGATGTTCTACAAATAAAATTTAAAAAAAAAAACCGGTTCCGACCCAAAAAAGCGCGACCCGGCAGAACGTTAAAAAAACCGTCTGATCTCCCGACATCCATATTTCACGGCTCCCCGAAACATATTTATGTTACCTAACGTCTTGTTGTACCTTTCGATCTGACGTTCCGAATAGTTTTCTTCAAGGTTCCGCCGTTTTATTTTCGTATTCTAAATATTTACATCATCTAATAGGTATATGCCGCATATATTTCAGTCTGAGCTTAGCCTCTTAATTGAATTTATCGGGGACGCCGACTATTCGTGGTGTTAGTGGTATTTAGGATCAGGGTTCCAGTTTGATTCATAAGTCCAAAAGTGGACCCTACCTACTGAACTCGTCTCTTAAATTTGGTCAAACAGCGAAAAAACGTCGGTTTTCATCGAAACCTGCAAACGTTCCGGACGATTTCGTCAGCCACAAAACCGCAATGAAACTTGGCTGCAAATTATTCCATAACGGTGTGGTATCCCTTCTGCTTAGATTACTGTACTGAGTGTGACACTTCCGCTATCAGCAACGCTAGAATGGTTAAAATACGCCGAAATGGGATCCCGAATGGTCCCATATCAATTTCTATTAACCCGACAGTAGGTAAGTTTCAACCGTTTTTCATGAAATACCATCTAACTGACTTCATCCGAAAGTTGAATACGTTCAGAAGACTCATCTTGAATCTTTATAAATTCTCACTCTACCGTCAGAACTTGCAATATATAAGTTTCGGTGCCCCACAGACTTCTAGGAGCGGCGCCACCGATATATTGCGATATATTATATATATTATATTCCCAAAAATTGCCAAAAATAGGAAAGAGGTCATTTTAGGTCTCAAACCGGAAACTTGAGTTCTTTTGAATTTTCCGTCGGAGTTTCTACAACCGTTTTGGTGCTACGACGATGCTTCAATGACGCTACAAAATACTAACAACAGCTATTTTTGGGTTTTATGACGGGAAATCGGGATATTCTATGGACTTCACAAACACAATGCTTAGCAATGGCACTGGTGCCGTTGTGGCGCCAGCGGACGCGTCAGTAGAAAATAATTATGTAGTACTGTTTACTACCGATTTTGACAAGCTGTTTCGATTAGTGAGAAATGTCCGTTCACTTCTGGTTCCTACTAGTTACATTCTTACTTGGTGGGGCCTCTGAGATACAGAAGAAGCTGGAAACAGTAGAAATATAGCAGTGGGTACAGTAGAAATATCCAGGAAAACCCAATCACATTATGATTTCGCACCGTTTGGGTCACAATTTATAACTAAAATCCCTAAGGACGTACACCAAGAGAAAATTCAAACTATGGATAAAGGCACAAGACCGCGAGTGAACTCCCTTGTGGAGGTCCCTATTCCTAAAACTTCGCAAGGCCACTCGTCTTACGACTACAGAGGAGCCAAATTATTTAATATGCTACCGATTGGATTAGGATAAATAGACAAATTAAAAGATTAAGAAATAATTAAAGTAATGGTTGTTGCATCATTACTAACTATTCGATTTAAATCGATGATAATAATTAATTATTTGGCCTGCTTGCGGCTATGTTATTCTTGTATCCAAAAATTTTTTGTTTTCTTTCTTTTTTCTCAACTGTTATTCACACAGTACTATTAACGAGGAAGTGTACTCTTACGTATATATATATATATCTCTATTTATAACAATGTTCAAAAAGTGCATTAAGAGAGTCAATTTTTTTTTTTTTTTTTCCTCCTCACAGTAAATGATTGAGGAGAAGCATTTTAAGTAACCTATATTATGTTTCTGCAACACAAAGATCCCACCTCGAATTTAAAGCAAGCTATATAATTATGTATTATTCTTCTTTTGTAATCTTACGGAAATAAAAGCACACATGATGAAAAAAATTAAAAAGCAGCCGATAAAAGCTCAATAAAATATCAACATTTTGACGGTATTCTCAACTGTCAAGAAAGATGAGATCGACGATGTGATGTTACATATATAAGTATCAGGTACCTGTGTAATAAGGTTATCTATAATTGAAGAGCTGTTTTTGAAGCTCGTAAAATTCCGCATAAATATTTTGTTATATTTCAACAGTTCAAGTTACACGTACTGTTCTACAATATTCGGTAATGACCAGCAAGATGCAATATACCAAAAATAATATTGAAATGGGTAAAATAACGACGTACCTAAGTACGTTGTTGAAGCGAAGTCCTATAGAAGAAAATTTGTGGCAAATTTAACTGACTTTTTTAGCTTATTCAGATTGATCTGTCATCCAAACATTCTTTAATTCTTTGAAAAGTTGGATGGGTGAGTTTTCATTGTTGTTTGAGACCACTTGTCTATGTAATTGTCTAGCAGATTCATTTGAGGTAAGACCACTTATCTAACCTACAATACTCCCACTTAACGGATTCTCTGAAAGGATTAGGACAGAAAGTTTTCCTGCTAGCCAGTCAACACGAAAGGGATAAAATATTCGTAGTATATAGGTAAGGTACTAACGATCGCAGCAAAGAAATTTCCCTTCTTCCTTTATCACCGCTAGCCGATCGCTAAAAATCCCTCAAGGATTTGCTGAATGTAAATTAAGAAGAACCGATAAGTTCTTACATAATAGTTTATTCGATTTATTTATTTATTTTTTGTTGTCATTTAAAAAACGCTACAAATTATTACACAAAGGTTTATTATTTACCTGTATTCTGCGTAGATCACTGTTTTCTGTGGTCAATAACCTCGAGCCCCCCCCCCCCCCCCCCCAGCCCACCACCAGGAAAGCCCTAAATCGAGTACTGGAGCCGGCCCCGGAATTAAAGTTTCCTACAAATGCGCGGGATTCAATATTTCAATCATTAATTATTTTGTAGTTATTCATGAAGCCTAAGGAAAATAATAAGCCGCTGTGTAATCATTTACCTGTACAGGTGCCCCTTCTCCGTAGATAGTATAATGAACCGTTGTGCAATAATTTAGATTTGAGTAATAGTTTATCGTTGTGTAATAATTTGCCCATCAATAATACTTCAACGGTTCTTCAAGTTGCAAAAGTAACTAAACTCCAGCCCCTTCTACGTAGATGGTCTAATGAACCGTCTTGTAATAATTTACCGTTGTGTAATAATACTTCAACGTTTGTTCACGTTTCAAAAGTATTTACCAACAAAATCCAAAAGAGCCATCATTTTTCAAATGGAATAATATCACAGAGCAACCAACTCGACTTCATACAGCCATCGGTGATTATAATCAGGTGCTCCCTAGCAATGATGATCTCGGGCCCATTCCCGATTGTTAGCGCGTCCCTAGTGATGATATTTGGGCTGAATGTATACAATTTCATTCACCCTGCTGTTGAAAATGCCTGTCAGTGCAAACTTCAGGGCCTTACTGTGAACGAACGGCTGGAGGTACACTGCTCCGGGTGTTCTTAAAAAACTCCCAAGTTCGAGAATTATTTAAAACCGTAAAAAAAATCGAGATAACGGCGTCCTGGAGATTTCAACCCCTATTTTTCACCCTTTAGGGATGACTGACAGTAACGCCGAGCTTCGAGGACCAACTTGTGACGGTATATAGGAATCCCGTCCATATTGGATCCCGGGGTCTTCCCGATCTTTTTGACAAGCGGCTGAAGGGGCGGTCGATTCGCTAAACGAATCGTCAACTCCTGCAGGCATTGCGTTATAAACAAAACAGTGTCTCCCGGGGCAGCTGTCACACTGCCTCCCTACCTTTCTTGAGAAGGGAGAGGGGGAAACTACGCTGTATAGGTGGCGAAGTTAAACCCCTCATCCATTACAAACTAGACCCCAAACGGGACACACACCAAATTTCGTTAATTTTGGTTCATGTTAACTAAGAGAAGTACAGAAATTTTTTTATTGCATTTTCGAATTCTACATACCTTGAAACGGAAACCATCAAATTTTGAGAGGGTTAAAAAATTTTTTTTTTTTTTCATGCTCGATTCCAATGGTTCATTATTGAAAATAATGAACCAAAATAAAGTCATGTGGTTACAGGAAAATCTGTAAAGTTTAAATGGCTAAATCAACTACAACTTCAAATTACATGTAATAATGAAACTGAATAGATCTTTAAACTGGGTTTTAACAGTCATTTAATTGAATGGAGCAGATAACTTTAATACAGGAGATCAAAAAACAGGTACCTACCAACGAGGAAGTTAATTATTATCAAAAATTTTAAATCGAATTTCGGAAACCGTTGTGGATAATCAGGATTTGAGTGTGCGTAAGAAGAAATGTGCGCTTCAGTGTTTTAGTGGTGAGCCCTGAAGTTGTGTACTTGTTGACCATATGGGTATACCTACCAAATATAATTTCAAAATACACTGCCAAGGACGTGGCACAGAAGCTTCCTCGTGGCCTTCACAGTATGCCACCATTAAATTTTCAGAAAACTAGAAATGACCGGTTCGCCATGCTCATGACGATAGAATGCTGGGCAACCAAAAATTAAAAAATCGTTATTTTTGGGCAATACAAAGCAGGGAGGCAAAAAGATTTAAACGTTATTATGGAATCCCGTAGCCATAGAGAGCCATAGATATGGTGGACAGGAATGCTCGACGTTTGGAATGTACGTGGCGCCAGTGCCACGTGCCACTGCCACCGCTGATTCAATCATGATTAATGTCGTATGGGACCTCAAGGAACCTTGACCGCATCATCCCTGAAAATCTGTACAAAATCCGTTCAAAACTGATGGAGTTATGACCGTAACAAGAAAATCTCGTTAGCGCCTGGGCAGTGGCTACCGTTGATTCGATCATGATGAAACTGATGGGGGACCATCTAGCGCTAAACCCACACAATTCCAGAAAATTTGATTGAAATCGGATCAAGATTTTGGAAGTTATGGCTGTGGCAAGGAAATGTGGACAGACAGACGGACAGACAGACACGAAACCAAATTTGTTCATGAGGCCCTGAAACGCAAAATGCAAGTGGAAATTTTGATTTTGGAGCACACAGTTACAATTACGGATATATACGGCCGGCGTTGCGGGGCATGAAGCAACTCACAATCTATCATCGATGGTGTTTTTCAAGTGCCACTCAATGTAAATCAATAAACAGTGTAATGAATGACTCACGGGCCCGGGCGGACTTCTCACGGCGCATTGTGTACCTCCGCAGTTCAACGACCTAATGAACCAAATATCACTTACTACGTTAGGTGCGACGAAGGAGGGGAATCACGAGCCCATTAATCATTGAAGGTCGATATACGCCCCTGGTGATTCCCGTTGTGATTATCACGTGGATGGGCGGTCTGGAAAGGACATCCCACATGCCGATCAGCCTTTCGTATCCTAAGGGTTATACAGGGTTCAGGCCTGCGTCACAAAACTCTCGGATATTCTAGAACTTTCGAGACTGGTATGAAACGGTAGGCTTCGATGGTAAACGTAACAGTATCGCAAGACGAATCAACGAGCGAAGCTCTCCAATGCGAAATACTTACAGGTGATCTTTAGTGTTCTACCTCTTTGTGGGTATTGCCCGAGTCCACCAAGATATCGGAAACTCTATTGGTTTATTATTCTGTGAATAATACACCTATGTATTCGCTCAGCAAAAAATTTTTATAACACCCCCTCACAATTTTTGGTTTATTATTCTGTGAATAATACACCTATGTATTCGCTCAGCAAAAAATTTTTATAACACCCCCTCACAATTTTCGGTTTATTATTCTGTGAATAATACACCTATGTATTCGCTCAGCAAAAAAATTGTATAACACCCCCTCAAAATGTTTTGTTTTCCGTTTCAAGGTGCGTAGATTCCAAAAATGCAATGTCCGTCCGCCGTACGCCGTATCACGTGTACCGGCTTCATTTTCGGTCTAAAAAAGTCGTTCGTTCGCACACATGCTCCATTTGGGCCCTAGTTGTGTCCCGAAACTTTGCAGCCCGATTGGAATACACCCAGGGGTGTTATGAGTGAAAATGTGAGTAAAAAAAGGTACTTTTTGCGTTTTAGTAACATGTTAGTAACATGAGCTTTTGAGGTATCTTTTTCCATGTTTTTGGGGACGAGAAGGACCAAAGAGTGGAAAATTAGGGTTCTACCAAATGTTCAGCTCCCAAAATTGATTTTTTATGAGTTAAAAACCAGGGAAATCGTCTGAAATCACCATCAATTTGTATAATGATACTAGAAAAACGTGTTAACGCGTGGATCAAGACGATTAATTGGCACTATCAATGGTCAAAGATACTTCGAAGAAAAGAAAAAAAACGCTGCAAATCCCTCCACAACGGTTTATTATCTAGTACAGAATACCCTCCTGTTACAGATCACAGGTCTCCGTTTAGATAACCCTTCTATATAACATATGTACTATTCTACACATATTATGTAGATCGCGGACCTCCGTAGGTTAGTACCTAACCCCGTACTCGTTACTAGGTACCTCCCTAAACCGTTGTGTAATAATTTGCCCATCAATAATACTTCAACGGTTGTTCAAGTTGCAAAAGTACATATCAACAAAATCCAGCCCCTTCTTGGTAGAAGAGCCGTTGTGTAATAATTTACCGTTGTGTAATAATTTACCGTGGTGTAATAATTTACCGTTGTGTAATAATTTACCGTTGTGTAATAATTTGCTGTTGTGTAATAATTTACCCATCAATAATACTTCAACGGTTGTTCAAGTTGCAAAAGTACCTATCAACAAAATCCAGCCCCTTCTGGGTAGATGAGCCGTTGTGTAATAATGTACCGTGCTGTAATAATTTACCGTTGTGTAATTATTTGCCGCTGTGTAATAATTTGCCATTGTGTAATAATTTACCCATCAATAATACTTCAACGTTTGTTCAAGATTCAGAAGTACCCACCAGCAAAATCCAATAGTCCATCACTTGTCAAATTAAATAATATCGCAGAACAAACAACTCGACTTCATACAGCCATCCTTGATTATAATCAGATGCTCCGTAGTTCTTAAATATTATGATATCCTCGCCGGATTTATACCGTTTGATTCACGATCGTGTTGACGAACCTTTTTGGTGCTCACGAACGGCGGGACGCGTACAGTGCTCCGGGTGGTCTCAAAAAATTGTTTAGCTCAAGACAAATTTAATATCGTTAAAAAAACCATACCCTTCTATCGGAAGTTTTCGAGCTATGTAGTTCTGAAAATTGCAACCCCTTAGAGATGACTGACAGTAACGTCGAGCTTCGAGGACCAACTAGACCCCGAACGGAACCTATAACCCGAATTTCATCAATTTTTTTTCATGGTGACTAAGAAAACGGCGTACGGCGGACAGACAGAAATATTTTTATTGCAGTTTTGGATTCTACATACCTTGAAACGGAAACCATCAAATTTTGAGGGGAGGTTAAAAAAATTTTTTTTTCTTGCTCGATTCCAATGGTTCATTATTGAAAATAATAAACCAAAAGGAGCATACCTAATTCGTGTTTTAGGGGCCAAAATTGTTGGAAAACATCAGAAATAGCTATTTAAATTATTTCACATGAAAGAAACGAAAATGCCAACATTTCTGTAGGTATGTCCAATAGAATAATAAACCCATGTGACAAGGACTTTGCAGAGTTTTGTGTGTGTTTTTTTTTTTTTTGTGTTTTAGTAACATGAGCTTGTGATGTATCGTTTTCCATGTTTTTTGGGACGAGAAGACCGAATATGAAGTTGATTTTGACCAAAGGGTGGAAAATTGAGGTTCTAACGAAGTTTCAGCCTTAAATTTACGTTAAATTTTGGTCCAAAATCGTCGCTCTTCCGCACATAGTTCGGGTCCCCATTTGGGAACACATTTGAGTCCTAGTTGTGCCCCAAAGCTCGGCAGCCCGATCGGAATACACCCAGGGGCGTTATGGGAGAGAAATGGGTATACAAATTAGGGTTTTCGAGGTTTTTTGAGGTTTTAGTGAACACGAGCTTGTGATTATCGTTTTCCATGATTTTCAGGGCGAGAAGACCGAATATTGGGTTGATTTTGACCAAAGAGTGAAGAATTGAGGTTGTAACGAAGGTTGAGCTCCCGAAATTCATTTTTTATGATTCAGAAACCTGGGAAATTGTCTGAAATCACCATAAATATGTATAATAACACTGGAATTAGTATGAGTAAGTGAATCAATACAATTAAATGGCACTATCAATGATCAAAGATAATCTGTAAAAAAAAAAAAAAGGAAAAAAAGGAGTCGAGGTTGTGTTTTTAGGGGCCAAAATTGGTGGAAACCATCTATAATAAATATTTCAATTAAGACGGATGAAATAAACAATAAATGAACAGCAATATTTCTGTCGGTACGTCCGGTAGAATAATAAACCCACGTGACAAGGACTTTGCAGGTTTTAGCATGGAACATGCTTTAGCCTTGGACTAACTAGCCGAAAAATGTCACGCGGGATGGGTGACGCGGGATGGGTAACGCGGAAGTGTCACGAAATTTTAACGATGATTTTCACGTACAACCGAGTATTTGCTAGAGAAATGAAACTTCTTTCATTTTCATCGGACAAAAATCGTTTTCCATTCGTTGGAAAGCTCTTGATTTATCACGAATTTATTTCGTATTTGTTCTTGGTATTTATTTCGTAGTTTCATACTATAACTATATAAATGGATGTTATAAATGGATAATAAACAATGACGCTTGTTTGGTTGTCACTTGGTTGTATCCTGGTGACGAAGTGAAATCATAACAGTGCGGCTACAGAAGCATGTTTTTAAGACAAGTTTCGACAATCAATCGATGGTCAAACGACAATAGCGTTTATGGAACAGTCCCGGATGTTTGGACTATCAGAATTTGAACATTCTGAATTGCAGCGTGCGGAAAATCGGCAAGTTGACAATCAGGCCAATAAAGAGCAATCTGACAACAGCAGAGCAAATTCAGTAAAAGTAAACTACAAACCGAATAAAAAGCGCGGCTAAAGCATGTTCCATTGTGATGAATTTAAAATTCTCATCACGGTGGCGTGGAAGGAAGGCGAGTGAGTGAATTTACCTAGGCGGCTGTAGTCAACCGTTCATCTAGGTAAAGGAGAGGAAAGGAGGAAAAGTCGCAGGCGGCTGTAATCAACCGAACATCTACGACTTGGGAGGAGAGAGAGGTGGGTGAGGGAATTTTACCTAGGCGGCTGTAGTCAACCGTTCATCTAGGTAAAGGAGAGGAAAGGAGAGGTCCCTTGTCTAGGCGGCTGTATTCAACCGATCATCTAGACAAGGAGGAGGAGAGAGGAGGTGAAATTCTCAGGCGGCTGTAGTCAACCGATCATCTGAGAGGGAAGGTAAGAGAGAGAAGAGAGAGCTGGTTAGAGGAAGTGTCGAATGAAGCTTGAGCTCCAGGATCCAGGGTTTTATAGGACTTGGGGGCCTCTCCCTCCAGCTCCTTGCAGGGAGCTGGTAGTGGGGCCCCAGGTTGAGTAACCCTGGGTTCTGTCGCCTGTCCCCACTCATATCTTTATTTACGGAGCTTTAGTTTGGCGTTTGGATATTGGTGAGAACTTAATATAATAGGAGTGTTCCCGGGAGGGACTCACGACAGAGGTCCCCCCAGTTTGAACCAATATTGGTGCTGAAGGCGCAAGATGACAGGAGCTGAGGGCTACGGCAAACAAGAGGTGGTCGCTGAAGGCGCAAGGTGACAGGAGCTGAGGGCTACGGCAAACAAGAGGTGGAGCTGAGGGCGCAAGGTGACAGGGGCTGAGGGCCGAGGCAAACAAGGGGTTGAGCTGAAGGCGTGTCTTAAATCTAGGAGTAATATGGTATAGGCAGCATAGGTAGTATTTACATGGTATAGTAAGCGTAAGTAGTAGTGACATAGGAAGTATAGTAGTGAGCATAGCAACTAAGTAGTAGTAAGAACATGGAATAACAAGCGTAGGTAGATTAGAAGTAAACATAGTAGGTATAGGAAATAAGTAGGACGAGTTGATGAATATGTACAAGGTTGGCATGACAAGGGTGGTGAGAGTATTTACAGGATGATGAGAGTATTGGTCAGTATTCATAAACATTTGGCATTTATGAAAGTGATCGGCATGGGCGAGATGAAGGAGAATTGACAATATTTACAGCACTTACAATATTTACAATATTTACAATATTTACAATACCCGCGCAAATGTGGGGGACATATTGGAACGGGGTGTTGGAAAACCGCCGATTCCTGGGTGTGTGTTGGGTGTGGTGAGTGACAGTGAGTGTGTGAGTGAAGTGTGCGGGGGTGGTGGGTGCTCGTAGCTCGTGGCGAGGCGGGCACGGCGGGGCTCCGAGTTCCGGCACAGTGCGAGCGGATTAAGAAGACACCAGCACTGTTCCGGAATCTCAAGGCCCCGCCGTGATTGCTCAGAGCGGGGCGGGGAATTCGGCCGCCGGGACGCGGGGAATGCGGGGACGCTCCCTCCGTCCGTTTCGCCGCCCGGGCCGTTTTGTCCCGGCGGAAACTATTAGGGATATCCCCAGCGATGGAGGGGGGGGAGGGGGTGTTTGAAGGGGAGAAGTTGACATGGGGGGGTCGAAAATTGAAAATGGTGGGGGCGTTGAAATTGGGGGGTCGGAACTTTCTGGGGGATTTGTGATTTGAACGGGGGGTGGGGGGTCGAAATTTACTGGGGGAATGATGATTTGAACGAGGGGTGGGGGGGGCATGAGTTCCGCGAGGCGGAACTCGCGAAGAATGGCGGACATCAACGGGTCCGTGGGGGAGTAGGGAGGGTGTACCCCCGTGGCTTGGGCTGTGCGAAATTCGCGCAGAATTTTCCACTGGGGGTACTTCCATCGCCGGGGCCGGGGAGGTAGTCCGGAGATCCATGGCGGGACGAAAACAAGCGGTGATGTCGGCCCGGGCGAAGGGGGTAGGGGGGAGAGCGGGTCCGGGACGAAAACGTCCCGGAGAATCGCCGCCATTTCCGGATCCGAATCGAAATCCGGAAACGGCGACGGAGGTGACGGGTGCATCGGGAAGAGGTGCGACATTGCGAACGGACGGCGGGAGACTGATAGCGTTAGGGGGTTGGGTTAGCACAGGTGCAGGTTTACACCTGGCTAACGGGACTGTATGTGGTTTGCCGTCAATTAACAGGGTTGCGGTGGTGTGTGTTGTGCGGATGACTTGAAAGGGCCCGGCATAAAGTGGTTGGAAAGTTTTATGGATGCCGGGCTCTTTCAGGTACATGTGTGTGGTGGTGAAAAAGCGTTTGGGATAAGTGGTGTCGTTTGTCGGTGTTGTTGAGTGTAGCGGCTCCCTGTTAATTGACGGTGTGTGATTTGGGGTGAAAATGTTGGCCGGTAGACGTAGTGGGTCTTTAAAGGCATTTTGTGCGGGGCTGGTTTGGTCTGAAGGACGGGCTGATGTGCGTAGGCTGAGCAAAATTTAGGGAAGGGATTTTGTCCAGGAAGGGGAATTGGTTGATGTAGAAATGGCCTGTTTGAGGACCGAGTGCCACCGCTCTATTTTCCCGTTGGATTGGGGATGGTACGGGGTAGTGTGGATTTTTTGGATGCCGAGGGAACGTAGTAAATCGGAAAAGTGGGCGGATTCGAACTGCCTCCCTTGATCGACCGTGACTGTTCGCGGACAACCGTAACGGCTAACCCATTGAGTGAGGAAAGCCGTCGCGACGGCGTCCGCGGTGATGTGGGCGAGCGGGATGCACTCTACCCAGTTGGTGGCACGATCGATCATCGTGAGGCAGTATTTCTTCCCCTCGGATGGGGGAAGGGGGCCCACTAAGTCCAGATGTACATGTTCCCACGGGAGGGAGTCGGGGATGGTTTGAGGGGGAACATGGGGGTGGGCCGAGACCTTAAATCGCTGGCACTTCTGGCACCCCAGAACCCAGTTACGAATATCTGTGTTCATGTGGGGCCAGAAGTACCGCGTTTTGATAAGGTCCCGGCTAGCCCGAATGCCAGGATGGTGGAGGGAATGGTAATGGAGGAACAACTGCCGCCTCTGTTCCGGTGGGACGTAAGGGCGCGGTGAATCGGCCGTTACGTCGCACCAGAGGTTGAGGGGCGGCAGTTGTTCCAACTTGGAGGCGGAAATGAGGTTGGAGAGGGCTGGGTCAGTGGAAGGGTTCTGTTTGTTTCTGAGGGATTGGGGGGAGGGGAACGGCAGTAACTCCGCCACCGGCGCGGGGGTAGGGGTGGGTCGGGAGAGTGCGTCCGCCACGCAGTTGTCAGCCCCCGGCAAGTATCGGATATCGGACGTAAATTGTCCGATAAACTCGAGTTGCCGGAGGCGACGCGGGGAGGCGGATTTGCGGTTTTGGAGGAGGGCGTGGGTCAGGGGCTTGTGATCGGTGACGACAGAGAACTGCCTGCCCTCCACGAAGTCACGAAAGTGCTTGATGGCTTCGTGGATGGCGAGGAGTTCTCTGTCGAACGTGGAGTAATTTTTCTGGGTGGGGGACAATGTTTTCGAAAAGAAGCCTAGGGGCTGGGGGGTGGCGCCGGTGTGCTGGTGGAGCACTGCCCCGATGGCCCAGTCGGACGCATCGGTAGTGATGGAAAGGGGAGCATGGGGATCGGGATGGGCTAATAGAGCGGCGTCTACTAGGTCCTGTTTGCAAATTTTGAAGGAGGAGGTGAGTTGGGGGGTCCAGGTGATGGGACGGTTGTCATTTTTTTTGGAGGGCTGGGGGATGGCGTGTATGAGTGGCTGTTGATGTTGTGCTGCATGTTTTATGTGTCTGCGGTAAAAATTTAACATACCCAGGAAGCGGCGGAGTTCCGTCACAGTGCGGGGTTGTGGAAAATCACTGATGGCGTGGACCTTGTCCGAGAGGGGCTTGATGCCTTCGGACGAGACTTGGTGGCCGAGGCAGCGGACGGAGGGTTGGCCGAGAACGCATTTTTCAGTGTTAACGAGGAGGCCCTCGGCGGAGAAGATGTCGAGGATCTGTTGGAGATGGTTGAGGTGTTCTTCTGGCGTTCTGGAGGCTACTAGGACGTCGTCGAGGAAGCAAAAGACGAACGGCAGGCCTCGCAGGATGCTGTCCATATAGCGCTGCCATGTCTGTGCTGCGTTCCTCTACCCGAAGCCCATTTTCACGTATTCGAATAAACCGAATGGGGTAATGATGGCGGTTTTTTGGACGTCGGGGGGGTGGATGTTAATATGATGGAACGCTCTTGAAATGTCGAGGGTAGAGAAGATAGTAGTACCATGTAGATGTGACGAGAAATCCCGTAGGTGGGGAACGTTATAGAGATCCGGTGTGGTTTTAGTGTTGAGGCGCCGGTAGTCCCCGCAGGGGCGGATATCCCCATTGGGCTTCTGCACGATGTGGAGTGGAGAAGCCCAAGGGGATTTCGATGGGCGGACGATACCGTCGGCTATTAGTTTGTTAAAGTGTTGACGAGCTTTTGATAGTTGAAGGGGGTGGAGTCGTCGGGCCTTTGCTGTGATGGGGGGGCCGGAAGTCTCGATGTGATGTTGGACGGTGGAGATGTGGGCAGAGGGGCGGCGCTGGGGGCGGTAGTTGAGGAGGAGGCGTTCAAATTGTGTGGGGGGGTGGTTGATGGCATGTATAAACCCAGGTATGGGTTTATTTGTGGCGGGGTCTATCAGGCGCGCATTCCGGACGTCGACCTGGAGACCGAAATACGCTAGGAAATCGGCCCCCAGGATCGCCTTCTCCACATCCGCCACGGTAAAGTCCCACTCGTACGCGAGTCCGCTCATGTAAACGGAGGAGCGGTACGTCCCGTACGAGGGGATGGTGGTACCGTTGGCGGCGTAGAGAAGTTGCCGGTAGCAGCGCGCCTGACGACGGAGGATATTATTGGGGAATATGGATAGCGCCGCCCCCGTGTCCACCAGGAAAGGTACGTTGGTTTTCTTGCAGCGCAAGAAAAGTCGCTGGTGGGTAGGCAGGGCGTTTTGCAGGATTGCGGAGGTGGGTAGTTGTGCTGGCGGTGGGCGGTCCTCTTCGAATGAGACGCGGGGCGGTTTGTTGCCGTTCCGGAGGGGGGGAACGGTGGTATTGGTAGGGAGGCTGGTCTGCTTCGTAGGAGGTTGGTTGGTCCCGCCCCGGGGGGGGGGGGGGGGGGGGGGGGGGGGAATGGTAGTGGCGGCATGAGTGGTGGCCGGAGGGGGTTTCGTCCTGGGGGCGGGTGTGTAGGGGTCGTTCCGTGGTGGGGGAACGGTAGCGGCGGCGTGAGTTGCGGCCGGAAGGGTGGCTGCCCTGGAAGCGGGCGTGGAGGGGCCGTTCCGTGGTGGGGGAACGGTGGCGGCGGCGTGAGTTGCGGCCGGAAGGGTGGCTGCCCTGGAGGCGGGCGTGGAGGGGCCGTTCCGAGGCGGGTGAACGGTAGATGGTGGGGTGAGGGGTTCGGCGGCGCTGGCAGGCGCGGCCGGGAGGTTGGCGGCCGTGGCGGCGGCGTAGGAGGGGTAACGGGGCCTCGTGGTGGTGGTATGAATGCGGGCGGGGGGGGGGTTGGTCATGGTCCCCCCCGTGTTGGCGAGGAGGGGGGCCCGCCGGGTCTACCGGCGGGCGTCTGCGTTTCCCTGCTTAGGGGCGAAGGAGCAGGGGGGTTGGCATTTGCGGGCCTCCCCACCGAAGTTGACATGATAGAAACAACGGTGGGGGGGGGGGGGGGGGGTCCGCAGGGAGGTAGGTGGTGTTGGTGGGGCGGTTTGAGGTGGAGGGGCGTGCAGCGGCCGGGGACCGCCCTCTGCGTTGGTGAGGAGGGGATGCGTTGCGGCGCTCGGGTGAGCGCCGGCGGCGGCGGTCGTCGGAGGGGTCGCGTCGGCGATCCGTCGAAGTGGGGCGACTGCTGTCGAGGGAGGAGGGCCGGGTGCGGTCTCGGGACTTGGTGCGGTCCCGTAGAGGCGGGGGGTGACGTGGCGTGCGTACTTCGCCGACGGCGGCCGCTGCGGCTAAGTCGTGAACGGTGTCTGCGAGTCGCAGGAGGGGCTCGTCGGGACCGTCGAGATGGCTGGCCAGGGCCATCTGGATGGGGTGGGGGAGGGCACGTAACCAGAATGTGCGTGCGATGTCAGCGGTCATAATGCCCTGCAGCTGGTGTCGCAGCCGTCGGTAGAGGTGGGAGGGCTTGAGGTCGCCGAGGTGTTGAGGTTGGGAGAGGGCGGCGACTCGGGCGATCTTTGACGGCTGGTAGGTGTTGATGAGGCGGCTGCGGAGGTCGTCGTACGCAGCGGCGGCGTCGGGGGAGATATCTGAAGTCTGGAGTAGGATCTCGTATGGCAGTAACGAAATGATCCGGGAATATCGAGTTTTCTGGCTGCGGATGTTGGCGGCCGAAAATGCAGCGTCCACTTGGAAAAACCATAGTGCGGGGTCGTGCGTGTAGAAGGGGGGCAGCGACAGAGGGAAAGCTGCGGACGCCGTCATGACGTCGGCGGCGGCCGCGGCCGCAGCGGCGGTGGTGGCTGCGGTGGACGTTGCGGATGCGGAGGAGCCGGGTGGTGAGAGGCTGGTGAAGGGGTTGTCGGCGGCGTCAGTCGTCGCAGCGGTCGGCGGCTGCAGCAGGGACGGCCGGAGGAGCGGCGGCGTCGGTGAGTTCGGGTCCATGTCTGTAACTAAAATTCAAAAATTTGAGGTGGTTTTGAATTTTGAAATTCGCAATCGGCGGGAGCGGAGGTGCGTTGAGTTGAGAGTTGAGTGGTGAGGTTGGGCCAAGAATTGCGAATTTACACTGACTGTTGAAATTTGAATTTAAAATTTGGGACACCGAACTAGACTGGGGCGACACATGAGGTGGGAAGGTGGGAAGGAAGAAGGTTGAGTGAACGTCGGGTTCACCACTGTGATGAATTTAAAATTCTCATCACGGTGGCGTGGAAGGAAGGCGAGTGAGTGAATTTACCTAGGCGGCTGTAGTCAACCGTTCATCTAGGTAAAGGAGAGGAAAGGAGGAAAAGTCGCAGGCGGCTGTAATCAACCGAACATCTACGACTTGGGAGGAGAGAGAGGTGGGTGAGGGAATTTTACCTAGGCGGCTGTAGTCAACCGTTCATCTAGGTAAAGGAGAGGAAAGGAGAGGTCCCTTGTCTAGGCGGCTGTATTCAACCGATCATCTAGACAAGGAGGAGGAGAGAGGAGGTGAAATTCTCAGGCGGCTGTAGTCAACCGATCATCTGAGAGGGAAGGTAAGAGAGAGAAGAGAGAGCTGGTTAGAGGAAGTGTCGAATGAAGCTTGAGCTCCAGGATCCAGGGTTTTATAGGACTTGGGGGCCTCTCCCTCCAGCTCCTTGCAGGGAGCTGGTAGTGGGGCCCCAGGTTGAGTAACCCTGGGTTCTGTCGCCTGTCCCCACTCATATCTTTATTTACGGAGCTTTAGTTTGGCGTTTGGATATTGGTGAGAACTTAATATAATAGGAGTGTTCCCGGGAGGGACTCACGACATCCATGTTTCTTGAATTTTAGCCGTAGGCTCTAAGCAGTAAGCATCCGGGGGTCCAGGGGGCTTGCCCCCTGGCGAGGCGCGCAGCGCCGAGTTTTTTTAAATATTTTTAGGTAAACCACTCCATGCCTTGAATTGATCAGTTTATGTTCTTGTCAATAGCATTTAGTATTCTAGGAGAGTAATACGCTCAACCCGTTTTGCTGTTCGTGATGTTCATTTCTGGGGCTACGTGATCTCCACGTGCATCCGCTCTGGATGCACTCCCATGTTGTAACATTTGCTGATATGATTGGCGAGCATGTGCAAATATGAGTTGCAAGCGAACACGTAGTCTAAACAATATTTCTGAACAGCCAAAATTTCTGTAGGTATGTCCGGTAGAATAATAAACCCAAGTGACAAGGACTTTGCAGCGTTTTTTTTTTTTTTTTAAGCTGGGTGGACCAACTGGTATTTTTAAGAAGTCCGACAAAGACGATGACGAAAACAAAGCTGGATTTACTGGCACGATTTCATTCATACAGGGAGCACAAAGGCCGCGTCCACGACATGAGTCAGTCCTGGAATGTCTTCCCTAAACGAGGCTTATTGACAAAACTCGACTTTCGTGTGAAAATGAGTGGACCCCCCCGAAACCAGATGAAGGCCTATTAATACACTGGCTGTGGGTCAACGAAGCTACTTGCGTCTAGACGAGTTAATCATCCGACCGTGAACGTCTGGGGGCAGCAGCGCGGGCGCTAAAGAAAACGAGGACGAGCGTGGGAGTTCGCTCGCCAAGGCGAGCCTTTCCCGCAGCCTGCCGAGTGAATGTCTCCATTATATTTTCTTGTTTTTTTTTCCCCCCGTCTTCGTTTTGGTAACGATCCAATTTCCGGCTTCTCCGCGTTCCCGCGAATGAAAATGCAACTTGGCTTGGAGTTTATTGAAACCGCAGTGCTCCCGAAATAAGAGCCGATCCCTCGGCAGGTATCGATCGTACGTAGCTCACGGACCCAAACGGATTTCCCACTTTGAATACATTCCGACGATCCCCACCCAAGAAGGAAGCGATTGCCAAGTGGGTGCGCGGACTCACTGAAACCTGCACAACGACGTATTCAGAATACCGCGATTTATACGTAGACGTACCCGATACGTACCATAGACCTTCCTGCATATACAGGGTGTCCCAGTTCCTTTTGGAGAAACTCGGGGAATCGATTCTACTCTTCATTTGGAACAAAAAATTCTCAGTAGAAATTTTTCAAAAAGTTCTTCGTTTTAAAGATATCCGACAATTTGTGTTTTTCCAACTTTTCATTACAACATAAAAACGCTAATAAATTCGAAAATATTGAGACTACAACAAATCCAATTACGCCGCTTGAAAGAACGTTACTGTGATGAATGCGTTTGAGCGTACATCCACCACGAGCGGCGTGAGGGAGGATGTGCCCGGTTTGGTTATGGGCGGACCACCACCATGCCCGAGATCTTTTAGGGCGAATTTGCTTGGTTTGGTTATGAGCGAATCACCACCATGCCCAAGATCTTTAGGTAAGGTGAGAGACGAGGTAAGGAGGAGAGAGAGTAGTCAGCGACTAGAGGAGAGCGTAGAATGGTTAAAAAGGCGAAGGATGCGAGTATATATAGTCCTGGGAGCTGTCTCCCTCCATCCTCCAGCTAGTGGAGGATGGTGGGGATCTCCAGGCTGGCCCTCGGCTCTCCTGAGTCTTCCGTCCCCACTTCTAAGTTTATTTGGCGAGATCTTATTTCTACATACTGAAGTTGTGGTTCTGGGAGGATACCACGACAGTTATATTCCATGTAAGATTCTTCTGCTTTCAATGGTCGGACTTAATTAAAATGTTGGCCAATATCAGTTGGAACATTTGAAAATTACAAAATTTAAAATTGTGAAAAAGATTGTATACCTATGTTTTACTGAGTGTTGTGATCGGGTGCTCCTCCACAACTCATGTATTGTGCCAACATGAAGTACCTCAGAGTGGGGACCCCCCGACCCCCCTCTGATCATGTCAGGGGAATATAAAAGAGCCAGGGGCCACTAAATATACAACCATTCTCAATCAATCTTCCGGCCTCGTCTGTTGCTTCCTACATCACTACACTGAGGTTACAAAAAAACACCTACAACTTGTCAAATTTCAAAAAAACTTCTTCATCTAATAGGCTTTGCATTGATACTTACATTCAAAAATAACGTTGTAGTAGACTTAATAAATGATAAGTGAACGTTTGAAAACATGAGCAGAGGTGAATTTTTTTGGAGGGGCCCGGATTAATTAGACCTCGTAAAATAAAACTAACGCTTCCTTGACTGGTTGTATAAAACTAATGCTGGAATATGAAGGGGACATATCGAAGTTCAAACACAACGCGAATGATTAGTTCCAACATTCAACGAGAATGGACGGAGGCGTCACTAGAACGTGATTTTGCTTGCACAAGTATTGCACAAGTAATAAATTATGAACCTCAGGTAATCATCTTATCAAACTGCAACAGAACGCTACCTTCCACCAGTTCAATTTAATGTGTCTCGTGGAAAGGTAATTGTTATGCCGCTTTATTTTTCAAATCAGGAGTGCCGAGATGGATATTGTAACTGCAGCAATACAATACTTGTAAAGCCTATTAGATGAAGAAGTTTTTGTGAAATTTGACAAGTTGTAGGTATTTTTTGTAAGTTCAGTAGAACGTACGATCTTTTTCACAAATTTAAATTTTGAAATTTTCAAATGTTCCAACCGATATTGTCCAATTTTAAGTAACTCTGACCATTGAAAACAGAAGAATCTTATAGGAAATTTAACGTTATTTCAAACGGTGTAATTGGATTTGTTGTAGTCTCAATACTTTCGAATTTATTAGCGTTTTTATGTGGTAAGGTAATGAAAAGTTGGAAAAACACAAATTGTCAGATATCTTTAAAACGAAGAACTTTTCGAAAAATTTCTGCCGAGCATTTCTTGTTCCAAATGAAGAGGAGAATCGATTCCCTGAGTTTCTCCAGAAGGAACTGAGACACCGTATATACTGCCGTAAAAAGGAAGAACGCCTCATCTCGAAAATGGGGTTTTCACAAACCCCCCCCCCTTAATTTTTGGACGCTCTTTCCAATGGGGAAGTCAAAAATTAAAAATTAAATTCGGAAAATGGTCAAATTTCAATTCAAAAATTTGAAAAAATGTGGCGATAAAAGGTAAACCGCATTTTTTTTAAACTACTTCAAGGTAAAACGCCTCAAATCGGCATCAAAAACGCATCAACTCGTCAATTCGTACTTTAGATTCAAAGTTAAAACGCCTCATCTCAATGAAAATCAACACAAGGCGTTTTACCTCTTACGCGCTGGCTTCATTTCCGAAGTTGAGGCGTTGTCGATCTGATGTGCAAGGCGTTCTTCTTCAGATTTTTATAACAGGTGAGCACACATGACACGTTTTTAAGCAACTGTTCTGTTCGTGGTTCGTACCATTCGGCCATTCCATCATCCATCGTCACCACGTGCCAAGATCCAAGTGCAAGCCCTGAGGCGTTTCAACTCAATATTAGTCTAGCTACTTTTTTGGATTTGTTCAAAGGAAAAACACCTCAAGGCGTTCTACCTTTAATTTCTGAACAGAAAACTCGATGGAAATAAAATAAAACGGCTTAAGAGCATTTTCGGCCTATTAGAATCGATTATTTTGGCGATTATGTTATCTCGTTGTAAAAATATGCCCTCGAAATGGGCAAAATATGCACCCCCAGCAAAATTACCTACGTTAAAAAAAATTTAAAATATTTCTAAATTGAACTAAATTTTGCTGTGAGACGTATAGGTAGTCTATACATTATTTTCCAGTTATTATCGCGTCCTTAAAAAATTATAGAAAAGGCTCACGGAAGAAAATGGAATGAAAATGTGCACACCTTTTTTTCTCAACTATAACAGTATATTTACATTTATACCAAAAAAGTCACTCGCTGTCACAATTATAGCACTGGATCACAATTGATTTTTCCAAATTGCGCGCCTAGGCCTAAGCACTACCAGGTACACGGATTAAAACGTGAATGGCCTAAGAATATCCGTGACCCCATTTCAGAAACACATATCCCGGAGGATTTGACGATCGGAATGTCGAAAAATAGGGACATTCCCCAATTATTATTAAAAATGCAGAAATATGCACAAAACGGCCAAAATATGCAAAAAATCTCCGAAATCGAACAAAATATGCTATTTAAATTTCAATGAACACACGCTAAAAGCTTCAGATACACTCAAAACGGAAAAGTAGAACGATATACACGATAAAAAATACATAATTATGCAAAATACGCAAATTCCAGTCCCTAGTCATTACTAAAGCCAAACGGACGAGCTCATTGAGGAATCATAACTATTCATCTGATTTTAGAAAAATGTTCGATCGAAGCAGATATTTCTGGATTGCTCAACCCAGAATTTGGAAACTAGGCAGTTACAAAAGAACGACTTCGTCACCAGAAACGAGCCGATAGGAATCTTATGATGTCACCTCCACAGACGACGGAAATCCAGTTTTGCTCAACACGTATGCCCTTTTCGGCGTGTCGTTAGAGCTCGGGCGAACTGGATATCTTGGGAAAGAATCGCCCTTCAGGACGGGGGTGGACCGGGGGCTTTCTAAAACTTTCTCGGGGTGTACCGTTGAGAATGCGGTGAAGCAGATGAGATGGAATTTCCAAATCAGGATGATATTGACATCAACATCTTTTTGTCTGCGGGAATCTGGCTGTACCGCGAACAGCAGTTTTACCTGTTAACCTATGTTGTTTTTAGCGAATTTTCAAAGAAAATTTATGAGCTATATTCGTTTCAAAATTTAAGAGATGCTCCAAAATCCGTTTTATGCATCGGATAGATTTTCAAATTTTCGTATACAATATATTCATGCGTCAGTCCGCACGATAAGTCTCATAACTACCAAAGCAGTGGTCCAAATTAACAAATTTTTTGTCTAAAAATTCAAAAAGAATTTCAGCAACATAGGCATGTGTGGGGTGTTGTCCAACAGGTTTTTGGGGCACTGATCAATTGCAACTAGTCGCAGTCCAATTAAATCCCAACGTACCAAATTTAAGCAATTATAATCCGAAATCCAAAAGAAGTGCATCCTTATTTATGTAGGAATTTGGGGTGCCGTTTGCCACATTTTTTTCTTCTTTTTTTGTGTTTTTTTTTCGGCCGCTGAATCGATTGTGAGTAGTTTTAGCACGTTCAGACCACACCAAGTGATCAAAATCGCCGATTTATGGTTCACAACACCCAAAAATGATTTTTGACATAATTTTTCCGCACGACGTGCCACTCTGATCTCAACATGTGCCCAGTCAAGCCATATTGGGCCACAGCCGCCCATAAATAGCCATGCTCATTTAGGTTACTTTGAATGACCATTAGTTTCAATTATTAATTTCCCTAACTATTTTTTTGAAAATCTGCTCATTACGCAATGCTGCATGACGGGAATTTTTTATTTTATTTATTTACTTATAATACTTCCCTCAACTCCTGGATCATATAAAAAACGCTATAAATTATTACACAACGGTTTATTATTTACCTGTATACATGCCCCTTCTGCGTAGATCACTGTTTTCTGTGGTCAATACCTACCCTCAAGCTCCCCCCAGGAATGCCAGGAATTGAGTACTGGACCCAGCCCGGGAATTACAGTTCCATAAAAATGGAATGGATTCATTAATATCATTCGTTGTTATCATGAAGCATAACGTTTGTTCATGTTACAGTACCTATCAACAAAATCCAGAAGAGCCATCATCCTTCAAATAAAATAATATCGCGGAACAACCAACTCGACTTCATACAGCCATCCGTGATTATAATCAGGTGCTCCCTAGTGATGATATCCGAGCCGGATTTATACCGTTTGAGTCACGATCATGTTGACGAAGCTTTAGGTGCAACGATCGGCTGGACGTACAGTGCTCCGGGTGGTCTCAAAAAATTGTTTAGTTCGAGATCAATTTAAAAACGTGTTTTCGAGCTACGACGTTCTGAAAATTTCAACCCCTATTTTTCACCCCTTAGAGATGACTGACAGCAACGAGGGGAAAGGGGGGCAACATGCACAAAAGGCAATTCCTCGGAGCATAAAAAATATGTGTGCTACAATTCAACTTGTTCCGTTATGTCTGTGACGCTCTATACCCGTAAAAAGTAAAAAAATTCTCATTACCTGCTTTGTACCTAAAATATATGGTTGAAGGACCGATTGTCCAGAATTTTATAGGTGTATATATCTATGTATATTTTAAAATAATTCTTGTATTTGCAAACTTTAATTCTTGTATTTGTAATTGGGACATCTATCCCGTATTCGCTAATAAATAAATAAACTTTTAAAAAATCCGTTAGTTATGTCTGTGAGGCGATAGCCCTGTCAAAGAACAATGACAAGAAGAAGAAGAAGTAGTTGAAAAACGTGAAAAATAGCGATTTTCAAACTTCCATAACTCCGGCAACTAATGGTCCCCGAGGGTTGAAATTTGGTACATTTGGTACGCGTCTTTAGGTTCCCCTCGAGAACGGGTGTATGTCTTGGTCGCTGTAGGCAGATATGGAGGTTTTCGGTTTTCTTGGCGATCGGCGCGCTCCCGCGTCCCTAGTTCTGATGAAAATCGCGACTTGACTTGTTCACCCCCCAGCCACTCCGCCTCAGTCTGAAAATGGCAGAGGTCCAACAGCGTCTTAAATTCAAAAATCAACGAATAACGAGGGATAATTGGAATTTCACCGGGGTTCTTAAGATGTACTACCTACCTACTTATTTAATTATTTCGTATTTCACAGTCCTCCCACTTCGCGCATACAACAAATCTTTCGTTTCAAAATGTTCAAATAGGTAATGGAGTGGGTTTCTGTTAGTACGTTTGATCTCTCGTTAATTCTGTCAGTCAACTATTCCAACTCTCATAAATCGGAAACTGAGACCCTCGTGTTTTGGATAATCAAGAGTCGACTGTACTAACTCATTCACACTGTACACCAAAACTCATTCTGAAAGGTGTTCATTGTTTTCATCGTTCACAGTCATATTACCTGAAGTTGGCACGAAAATATCAATAGCCATGCACCTACTGGGCATAAGGAATATTACTGACATTAAAATGTTGAAATTAGAGCTGAGTATAAACATCTTACTGACATTAAAATGCTGAAGTTAGAGCTGAGTATAAATATCTTACCTGGACCAACGACATTACAGCAGTCGTGATAAAAGTAACGATCTCCCTTGGTGTATTATTTCAATAATTCTGGACTCTGAAATCACCATTTAAATAATTTTATTCTAGGTGACTATAAGTCAATATAAATGGGCGATCGGATTCTGCAATCTTCAGTACTTTCATCGACATCATGAGATCGCACTTTGCCTTTGTACTTGCCTGCATTTTTCTACATTTCATGGCCACAGCGTATACTAGAAGGAGGGTATGAATTCTCGTGTCTTCAACTGCCAGTACTAGGTATTCGTTATGAGAGCAAAGCAGTTCATGAGTCATAAAATATGGTAGCCGAGGAAAAAACAATAATTTCGACATCGGCAAATTATTGATGTTCAATCTCCTGCGTACACACCTGCGTGAAAATCATTCAAGTAAAACGGTGCAGAAATAACGATTTCAGAAGGAAACCTAAAAGATCTCGTAGAGTCCTTTGATAGTACACAGGTCTTGAGTCTTGGATTGAAATTCGAATAGTTGCTACAGAAGTCAGTATCCATTTCCTAAAATATCCGTATTTATTTAAAGTGTTTTCTACAAACTTCAGTATGATGCGACTCAATAAAGAGCCCCCACATTACAAGTCATAACATGAACCACATCATCAACCATTATGTTCTCATAATATTCAACCATCTGAACCATCTTACGGTTGTGATCTAATATGGTATGAACATTACGGGGCTATTTCTTCAAACTAAATTAGAATAAATCGAACGCCACGAAATTTATCAACATTATAGCAAGTGGTAAATAAACCAAGTACCTTACACGGTTCTACAAAGTTTGTTCAACCGGCTAAAAAACTGTAGTACATAATTTATTTTGGCTTATTATTTTATATAATGAACCTTTGGAAACGATCATGACAAAAATATTTTAACCCCCCCCTCAAAATTTGATGGTTTACTTTCAAGGTACGTAGAATGCGAAAATGCAAAAGCTGCTAATTATTATATAACGGTTTATTATTTACCTTACAGATGCCCTTTCTGCGTAGATCACTGTTTTCTGTGGTCAATACCCTCGAGCTCCCTCCAGGAAAGCCCTAAACGGGGTACTGGAGCCGACCCGGCAATTAAAGTGTCATACAAATGCGCGAAATTCAATAATTCTAAATTATTTGCAGTTATTCGTGAAGCATAAGGTAGATAATAAACCGTTGTGCAATAATTTACCCAATAATACTTCAAAGTTTGTTCAAGTTGCAAAAGTACCTGTCAACAAAATCCAAAAGAGCCATCATTTTTCAAACGAAGTAATATCACATAACAACCAACTCTACGTCATACAGCCACCCTTGATAATAATCAGGTGCTCCCGAGCAATGATGACATCTGGGCTGAATGCATACAATTTGATTCACCCTCCTGTTGACGAAGCCTGTCGGTGCAAACTTCTGGGCCTTACTGTGAACGAACGGCTGGACGTACAATGCTCCGGGCGACCTCAAAAACCTCCCAAGTTCAAGAAATATTTAAAAACGTGAAAAAAATTCGAGATAACGGCGTCCTGAAGATTTCAACCCCTATTTTTCACCCCTTAGAGATGACTGACGTTAATGCCGAGCTTCGAGGACCAACTAGACCCCGAATGGGGCCTACAAACCAAAAACTTGGTTCATGGTAACTAAGAAATGTGCGAAGTACGGCGTACGACGGACAGACAGACAATGTTGGTTTATTATTTTCAATAATGAACCTTTGAAATTGAACATGAAAAAAAACAAATTTTTAACCTCCCCTCAAAATTTGATTGTTTCCGTTTCAAGGTACGTAGAATCCGAAAATGCATTAAAAAAATTTCTGTCTGTCCGCCGTAGGCCGTACTTCGCTCTTTCCTTAGTTACCATGAACCAAAATTGATGAAATTTGTTTGTAGGTCCCGTTTGGGATCTAATTGGTCCGCGAAGCTCGGCGTTAATGACAGTCAGTCATCTCCAAGGGGTGACAAATAGGGGTTGAAATTTTCAGAACTCCGTAGCTCGAAAACTTTCAATGGAAAGGTATGGTTTTTTTACGTTTTTAAATTGATCTTGAACTAAAGAACTTTTTGAGACCACCCAGAGCATTGTACGTCCAGCCGTTCGTTTGCACCAAAAAGCTTCATCAACATGATCGTGAATCAAACGGAATAAATCCGGCCCAGATATCATCGCTGGGGTGCACCTGGTTATAGTCACGGATGGCTGTATGAAGTCGAGTTAGTTGTTCTGTGATATTATTCCATTTCGAAAAATGAAGGCCATTTGGATTTTTTTATAGGTACTTTTGCAACTTGAAAAAACTTTGAAGTATATTGGGTAAATTATTACCCAATACTTTAAACCCAATAAGGTTTATTATACTATATACGCAGAAGGGGTATCTATACAGGGAAATTATTACACAACGGTTTATCATTTACCTTATGCTTCATGAATAACTACAAATAACTGATGATCGACTTATTGAATCCCGCGAATTTGTAAGGAACTTTAATTCCCGGGCCGGCTCCAGTACTCGATTTAGGGCTTTCCTGGAAGGAGGGTACTGACCACAGAAAACAGTCATCTACGTCAATACAGGTAACTAAACAGGTAAATAATAAACCGTTGTGCAATAATTTGCAGCGTTTTTAAAATTTAATTCAATATTTGTCTACCTTAGTTATTCTACCTTATATGATTCTTCAACTATAATTGTTCTACTATGTAATTATTATTGTTCAACCAGTTGAAAAAACTGTTGTACATGTCATTTATTTGTTATAAATTGAATTTATACTGCTGTACTAAAATTATTCTATAATACTCATATTAACAATAAGTGATTGATATATTATATTTTGTCATCAGCGTTGCGAGTGTTCCAAAATATACTTTCCGGTATGCGGCTCAGATGACCTAACGTACGCCAACGAATGTGTATTGAACTGCTTTGGTCCAAAAGGTGAGCGCCACTCAATATAATATTCCTCCTTTCTAAGGACAGCAGACTAGTGAAATATATGTTCACCGTCATCCCGTAACTTTCCCCTTATTCTATTCTGGTCATCATTTTCAATAATAAGCCATTGGAATCGAGCATGAAGAAAACAATTTTAAAGCCCCCACAAAATTAGATGTCAAAATAGGTATACGTAGAATCCGAAAATGGAATAAACAATGCAAATTATTACACAACGGTTCATTATTTACCTGTATAGATGCCCCTTCTGCGTAGATCACAGTTTTCTGTGGTCAATACCCTCGTGCTCCTCTCCAAGAAAGCCCCAAACCGAGTACTGGAGCTGACCCGGAAATTAGTTTAATAAAAAGGCGCGGGATCCAATAATAAATTCAATCATCAATAATTATTTGTAGTTATTCATGAAGCATGACGTTCGTTCAAGATATAAAAGTATCTATCAACAAATTCCAGAAGAGCTATCATTCTTCAAACGAAATGATACCGAGCAACCAACTCGACTTCATACAGCCATCCGTGATTTATCAGATGCTCCCTAGCGATGATATCTGGGCCGGATTTATACAGTTTGATTCACGATCATGTTGACGAAGCTTTTCGGTGCAAACGAACGGTTGGACGTACCGGGTGGTCTCAAAAAATTCTCTAGTTCGAGATCAATTTAAAAACGTACCTATTAAAAAAAACCATACCCTTCAATTGAGCACTGTAGGCAGCCGCTCGTTCACGATGATGCCCTGAAGTTGCGCCGAATAGCTTCGTCAACATGATCGTGTATGAAACGGTATACATCCAGCCCAGATATCATCCTTATTATAATCACGAATGGCTGTATGAAATCGAGTTGGTTGTTCCATGATATTCTTTCATTTGAAGAGAAATGGTTATTTTTATTGATGTGTAAGATGCGTTCAATTCCAGGAGTTAACTCCCACAGTTCACTCACTTCTGGGATGCGCTCTTTGGGACACGTTCATCAGTTCAACCGAGTCCATCTAATTAACACGCTCTAAAAACAATCAAAACGGGGTGTCATAAGTCTTAAGATAGGATAGGTTTGGGTAGGGGGAAGGACAGGAAGGATGTGCTCCATAGAAGTCTTCGGATCGCTAACGCCCCGCGGTTATCACCACAGCAGGCGTTAGTGGAAGAGGAGGCTAGCACCCCGCGTTTATCATCACAGCGAGTGCTAGAGTGGAGAAAGGCGTCCCGCGATTACAACCACAACAGCCACCAGGAAGAAGGATGCTAGCACCCCGCGGCTATCACCACCAAGGAGTGCTAGAAGAGACAGGCGTCCCGCGGTTATCACCACAGCAGGCGTTAGTGGAAGAAGGAGGCTATCACCACAGCGAGTACTATAGGGAGAAGCGTCAAACGGTTATCACCACAGCAGAGCCAGGACGATCATCACCACAGCGAGTATTAGAGGACAGGAAGCACCCCGCGGTTACCACCACAGCAGATGCGAGGAAGGGTAGGAGAGAGAGAGTAGTTGTAAAGCGAGTGAGAGAGAGAAGTCGTAGGTAAGAGCGAGACCGGTCGAACGAAGAGCTGGGCGAGCCGGGTGGTATATAAAGGTGCCTCCACTTCGTCCCTCGTCCACCAACGGCCGTTGAGGAGCGTTGGGAGTTCGATGGCTTCAACCGCAGCGTCGCACAGCTCGTCTTCGTCGCACAGCTCGTCTTTCTCCTCGTTTATTTGGTTAAATCTTATACATTACATAGGTGTGGTAAATGTAGAACTTGAGGGGTACCACGACAAGGGGTTCATAGGGTTGATTAAATAATAATATACCAAATAATTATACCGACAGATACTTGGCTCAATAAACATTTTTTCATTTTGGAACTATTTTAGGTAGTAAGGTACCTATAACACATGTCGTATTTTGTAGATTCTCTAGAACGAAAACACGAAAAAGTCTTGGAGTTTTTAACGGTAATTTCAACTCCACAATATCGGTATTTTTCCGTGGCTCGTCCATCTACAACATTAAAATGAAAACCCCACTGCTCTTTTTTCGAACGATTTATGGTGGAAAAGAACGGGGTGAAATGAGAACTTATACCTACATAGTATGTTGTACTATGTGAACTAACGAGCAAGCGGGGAAGGGGAGAACGTTGGGAACGGTAGGAGTGGAAGGGAAGGAAGATTAATACGAACGTAGAGGGGCGAAGGGAGTAGTTGATGAACGGATGAACTGGTGGGACCACAGAACACATAATAATCCTTTATGTGTTCTGTGGGTGGGGCTGAGGAGTTGTGAAAATGGAGTGAGGTTCGGATCGCCCGTTCAGTGGGAACGTCAACTCTGGTCATCCGTTCAGTTCTCGCCACATCCCTAGTTATTTTGAAATCAGTTGATGGGTGTTTTATCATTTTGAACAAACGTTATGATTCATGAATAACAACAAAAATAATCGATGATAGAATTTTTGATTCTACCGCATGTTTATGAAACTGCATGGCTCCAGTACTTGATCTGGCGCTTTGCTGAGAGGAGCGCGAGGGAAGCACATAGGTACTGACCACAGAAAACAGTGATCTACGCAGAAGGGGGTACATAATAAACCGTTGTGTAATAATTTGCAGCTTTTTTTGTGAGGTTTACTACTCTGTAATGTGCAGCTTGTAAGGTTTACGGCACGTTATTATTACCAATATTATTAGTATTTTTACGCGGTTACGGCTGTACTTAATGCCATGCGCTATAGAGCAGCCCAGTAGAGCGCAGCAGTTCGTTTCCACTTGGACTCGGCCAATATAGTTTGTCGTGCTTCTCTGGTATACGTTTTATGTATCACTTACCTATAACGATTTTTTATAACACACTTACTGTCCGTTCGTTTCAATTTCTATAATCGCAGATGTAAAGTTAGCACATGACGGGCCTTGTACGAAACATGGGAAGAACTAACGGGTGGATGAGGAATGAAGAGACAAAAAGAAATGGAGTACCTAACGACTGTGAAGAAATTGATGATGTAAGCCAAAGACGCAGTCAGACGTGATGTGAATTGAAAAGCAGATGTCTTCAAATAGGAGAAGAAACCGAAATCAGTTCTTCACATTCACGTATTCCACATCATTTTTTTCATTCATTTGTTTGCCTGCTTGTGTCAATAAAGCATGCCGACGAGTTTTGTGTTATTACGAAATTGAGCAAACAGAGTAGGTAAGATGTAGGTATTTGGATATTCACGACCATGATAATATAGATAAAACGATATGTAAATAGCTGCTCCGGAGTTTCAGCATCCGTTCAAATTCAGTTGGTAGCTTCACCATTAGTAAATAATTTTTGTTAACATGACAAAGGTATTTAAATACTGCACTCATGCAGGTACAGTACTGCATACAGGTACTTAAATACTGTACTGTACTGTGTGTACTCATGCATTGCAGTGATCCACTCAGGATGACGTGAAGGTTACTCGCATAACACAGGTCACACAACAGTAAATTATTACACAACGGTTTGTTATAATATCTACGCAGAAGGGGCATCTATACAGGTAAATTATTACACAATGGTTTATTATTTACCTTATGCTTCATGAATAACTACAAATAATTGGACGGCGTTATGCAAATACCAGGTAAGCGCCAAAACCTCAAAATTGAGTTTTTTGTATGGCTGGATTCAGCTCTTCGAGATCTTTCGAACTGGAGTGGTCTCGCACTCATATCTCAACTGCATCGATTATTACGGCCAATCGATTTAACCGATGGCCGCCTAATCGATCATTTTAATTTTGCAAATAACAGTTTAACGCCAGATTCATCACATTAGTCCTCAGATTTCCAGGTAACCACCAAAAACAGAAATTTGAAAACCAGCTAAGCGCCAAAAATGCCACTCTACTTGTTTATTATCTAGCAATTTCATTTTTTGCAAAAACCAGTTAAACGACAAAACGGCGTTTACCTGGAAGTTGAATGTTCAAAAATCATCTTACATCAAATTTCGATAAACAGGTAAGCGACAAAATGGCGTTTAATCGGTTATTAGCGTACCCTTCATTCCGAGTTTTGCAATTCTCAGGTAAGCTTAAAAACGCTGCAAAGTCCTTGTCACATGGGGTTTATTATTCTACAGAAATGTTGGCTGTACCTACATTTATTAATTGTTTCATGTGAAATAACTGAAATAGCTATTTCTGATGGTTTCCACCAATTTTGGCCCCCAAAACACAAATTAGGTAGGTACGATCTTTTTTTTTTTTTTTTCAAATTATCCATGATCATTGGTAGTGCCACTTAATCGTCTTGATCTACGTGTTGAAACTTTTCCTAGTGTTATTCTACAAATTGATGGTGATTTCAGACGATTTCGCAGGTTTTAGCCTCATAAAAAATCAATTTTGGGAGCTGAACATCTGGTACAACCTCAATTTTCCACTCCTTGGCCAAAATCGACCTCATATTCGATCTTCTCGTCCCCAAAAACATGGAAAACGATACCTCAAAAGCTCATGTTACCAACATGTTGCTAAAACGCAAAAAGTATCTATTTTTACACACATTTTCATTCATAACACCCCTGGGTATATTCCGATCGGGCTGAAAAGTTTCGGGACACAACTAGGGCCTAAATGGAGCATGTGTGCGAAAGAACGACTTTTTTAGACCGAAAATGAAGCCTGTACACGTGATACGGCGGACGGCGTACGGCGGACGGACATTGCATTTTTTGAATCTACGCACCTTGAAACGGAAACGAAAAAAGTTTGAGGGGGGGTTATAAAAATTTTTTGCTGAGCGAATACATAGGTGTATTATTCAGAGAATAATAAACCAAAAGGGCACAAGGGCATATTTTTGAGACTTCAAGACCCAAGAATCGTGTAGAGCACATCCAAAAACATAGAAAACGATATCTCAGAAGCTCATGTTACCAATATGTTGCTAAAACGTAAAAAGTACCTATTTTTACACACATTTTCACTCATAACACCCCTGGGTATATTCCGATCGGGCTGAAAAGTTTCGGGACACAACTAGGGCCCAAATGGAGCATGTGTGCGAAAGAACGACTTTTTTAGACCGAAAATGAAGCCTGTACACGTGATACGGCGGACGGCGGACGGCGTACGGCGGACGGACATTGCATTTTTGGAATCTATGCACGTTGAAACGTAAAAGTAAAAAGTTTGAGGGGATGTTATACAAATTTTTTGCTGAGCGAATACATAGGTGTATTATTCACAGAATAATAAACCAAAACGCTGCAAAGTCCTTGTCACATGGGGTTTATTATTCTACAGAAATGTTGGCTGTACATTTATTGTTTGTTTCATGTGAAATAATTGAAATAACTATTTCTGATGGTTTCCACCAATTTTGGCCCCCAAAACACAAATTAGGTAGGTACGATCTTTTTTTTTTTTTCAAATTAACTTTGATCATTGGTAGTGCCATTTAATCGTCTTGATCCACGTGTTGACACTTTTTCTAGTGTTATTCTACAAACTGATAGTGATTTCAGACGATTTCGCAGGTTTTTGACTCATACAAAATCAATTTTGGGAGCTGAACATCTGGTACAACCTCAATTTTCCAATCCTTGGCCAAAATCGACCTCATATTCGATCTTCTCGTCCCCAAAAACATGGAAAACGATACCTCGAAAGCTCATGTTACCAACATGTTGCTAAAACGCAAAAAGTACCTATTTTTACACACATTTTCACTCACAACACCCCTGGGAATATTCCGATCGGGCTGAAAAGTTTCGGGACACAACTAGGGCCCAAATGGAGCATGTGTGCGAAAGAACGACTTTTTTAGGCCGAAAATGAAGCCTGTACACGTGATACGGCGTACGGCGGACGGCGGACGGACATTGCATTTTTTGAATCTACGCACCTTGAAATGGAAAAGAAAAAAGTTTGAGGGAGGGTTCTAAAAATTTTATGCTGAGCGATTACATAGGTGTATTATTCAGAGAATAATAAACCTAAAAACGCTGCAAATCCCTGCACAACGGTTTATTATTTTGTATAGAATACCCTTCTATTACAGATCACAGCTCTATGTATAGATAACCCGCCTATATAATATGATATGTACTATTCTATACATATTATGTAGATCGCAGACCCTCCGTAGGTTAGTACCTAACCCCGTACTCGTTACTAGGTACCTACCTAAATCACGAGTTAAATGTTGCTAAAATAATTCTGCCGATGACAAACAGTACCTAACAAAAAGAAACACACATAATGAAGTTCTGAAAAGAAATTGTTGATGAGGAGTGAAAAAAGTTGCAAAAGTACCTACCAACAAACTCCAGCCCCTTCTACGTAGATGGTATAATGAACCGTTGTGTAATAATTTACCGTTGAGTAATGATTTACCGTAGTAATAATTTACCCATCAATAATACTTCAACGTTGTTCAAGTTTCACTACCTACCAACAAACTCCAAAAGAGCCATCATTTTTCAAATTAAATAATATCACAGAACAACCAACTCGACTTCATACTCCGCCAATGTAATCAGGTGATCCCTACCAATGATTGGCCGTATTCACAAATCCCTATTGTGGGCGCGTCTCTGGTTACGAGATTTGGTTTGAATTGTATACAATTTCATTCACACTGGAGTCGAAAATGCCTGTCGGTGCAAACTTCGGGGCCTTACTGTGAACGAACGGCTGGACGTATAATGCTCCGGATGGTCTTAAAAAACTCGCAAGTTCAAGAACTATTTAAAACCGTAAAAATATTTACGTAAAAAAATTGTATAGGCGTTTTGAAAATTTCAACCCCTATTTTGAACCCCTTAGAGATGACTCACAGTAACGTCGAGCTTCGAGGACCAACTAGACGCCGAACGGAACCTATAACCCGAATTTCATCAATTTTCTTTCATGGTAACTAAGAAAAGTGGCCCGTACGGCGGACAGACAGAAATATTTTTATTGCAGTTTTGGATTCTACATACCTTGAAACGTAAACCATCAAATTTTGAGGGGGGGTAAGAATTTTTTTTTTCATGCTCGATTCCAATGGTTCATTATTGAAAATAATAAACCAACACTAAGTACCAACTTTCACGAAGACACCCCAATACAATTTCCGTAACAGGCTGAACAGTCCTAGTAACTTTGATCGCACTTTCCCAAAAATCAACTTTTGTCGCTTACCTGGTATCTGCATAATGCCGTCCAATTAATTATTTAATTATTGAATCCCGCGCGTCTGCATGAAAGCCCGGGCCGGCTCCAGTACTCCGTTCAGGGCTTTCCTGGAGGGAGCTCGAGGGTACTGACCACAGAAAACAGTGATCTACGCAGAAGGGGCACCTGGACAGGTAAATAATAAACCGCTGAGTAATAATTTGCGGCGTTTTTGTTTATTCAAATTTCCAGATTTGGATTTTGAAAATTTTTCTCGAAGAAGTTCGACGACTCCACCAGCTCGGCCTTCGCCTGGTAACGAAAACGGCGCAAAACTTCTTCAGCGTCTGGAGAGGGAAAGAAACCCCAAGGCGGTTTAAGGGCTTCAGCTGAATTCCGCGGGCAGACGATTAACATTAGATCAGGGAGCCGTCGATGCCTTTTTCCGAAATCGCGGCGAAGGGGGGTTTCCTTGATTTATATGAGGTCGCGTTACCCGACCTTCGCGTTCTTCGAAAAAAAGTGAAACTTGGTCTCCGGGAACGGGGACCGCTTTTGATTTCAATGGAGGGGACTTCCATTCCTGGCAGAGGGTCCTCCAGATGAGCCGCGATGACTCACGCTACACCTACTAGTCTTCCAGTTACATAAGTCCCTAGGTTTTAGTTTATCTGTATCAATAAAATCGTCATTCTCTTTGCTTGTGCAATTATTATAAACACGAAATTTCATGTTTCTTCTCCGTTTTATGCTTTCTGATGGCTCCCGGTACGATTACCTCAATTTGGGTTTAAATTATTTTCAATAATGAACTTTTTGAATGGAGCACGATATTTTGCGCCCCCCCCCCCCCCCCCCGGCCATTCTTTCCATCAAAATTTGATGGCTTCCGTTTCTTGAACGTTGAATCGGAAAATAGAATTTAAAAAACCCTCCAAAGTCCTTGTCACAAGGGTTTATTATTCTACTGGACATTCGTACAGAAATGTTGGCTGTTCATTTATTGTTTCTTTCACGTGAAACAATTGAAATCGCTATTTCTGATGGTTTATACCAATTTTGGCCCCCAAAACACGAATTAGGTACGCTCCTTTTTTTCCTTTTTTTTTCAAATTATATTTGATCAGTGGTAGTGCCGTTTAATCGTCTTGACCCAAGTGTTGACACTTTTTCTAGTGTAATTGTACAAATTGATGGTGATTTCAGAGGATTTTCCAGATTTTTGACTCATAAAAAATCAATTTTGGGAGCTGAACATTTGGCAGAACCTCAATTTTCCACTCTTTGGTCAAAATCGACTTCATATTCCGTCTTCTCATCCCGCAAAACATGGAAAAAGATATCTCAAAAGCTCATGTTACTAAAACACAGAAAGTACCTATTTTTATACACATTTTCACTCATAACACCCTTGGATATATTCCGATCGGGCTGAAAAGTTTCGGGACCTAACTAAGGCCCAAATGGAGCATGTGTGCGAAAGAACGATTTTTTTAGACCGAAAATGAAGCCGGTGTCCGTGATACGGCGGGCTGCGGACGGCGTTCGGCGGACGGACATTGCATTTTTGGAATCTACGCACCTTGAAACGGAAAAGAAAAAATTTTGAGGGGGTGTTATAAAAAATTTTTTGCTGAGCGAATACATAGGTGTATTATTCACAGAATAATAAACCAAAACCATATTTTCTCCACTTTCACGGGAAGACACGTGGACACGTTTTTCTGTGACAAAGGAGAAAATGTGGTTTTTGGTTTATTATTCTGTGAATAATACACCTATGTATTCGCTCAGCAAAAAATTTTTATAACACCCCCTCAAAATTTTTTCTTTTCCGTTTCAAGGTGCGTAGATTCCAAAAATGCAATGTCCGTCCGCCGTACGCCGTATCACGTGTACAGGCTTCATTTTCGGTCTAAAAAAGTCGTTCTTTCGCACACATGCTCCATTTGGGCCCTAGTTGTGTCCCGAAACCTTTCAGCCCGATCGGAATATACCCAGGGGTGTTATGAGTGAAAATGTGTATAAAAATAGGTACTTTTTGCGTTTTAACAACATGTTAGTAACATGAGCTTTTGAGGTATCTTTTTCCATGTTTTTGAGAACGAGAAGACCGAATATGAAGTCGATTTTGACCAAAGACGCGGAAATTGAGGTTTTACCAAAGGTTCAGCTCCCAAAATTGGTTTTTTATGAGTCAAAAACCTGGAAAACTGTCTGAAATCACCATCAATGTGTACAATAACATTGGAAAAAGTGTAAACAGGTGAATCAAGACCATTAAATGCCACTACCAATGATCAAAGATGATCTTAAAAAAAAATAAAAAAAAGCGTACCTATTTCATGTTTTGGGGGCCAAAATTGGTGGAAATCATCAGAAATAGCTATTTCAATCATTCCACATGAAAGAAACAATACATTTAACAGCCAACAAAAATCTCTAGAACTCCAATAGAATAATAAACCCATGTGACAAGGACTTTGCAGCGTTTTTTTTTTTTTTTTTTTTGGTGGGGTTAAACGGAGAAATTTTGTGACTGAAGAAGGGCTCCCTCGACTGATTTGGGAGGATCCCTCACCTTCTACTATA
Source organism: Leptopterna dolabrata (assembly GCA_954871275.1). Lineage (NCBI taxonomy): Eukaryota > Metazoa > Arthropoda > Insecta > Hemiptera > Miridae > Leptopterna > Leptopterna dolabrata. The sequence goes on along the minus strand of OX940984.1, from coordinate 9,090,724 downwards.
CCAGTCCCACAGAGGCTCCATTTCGAATTTCGTACTGATAGGTCAATACAGGAATGAAATTAATATTAGCTTCTAGGGAATTGCAGCATTTTTTGGTGTCTGGACATTTTTTGGTGTCCTGTTGATTAACCTGAAAAACAACCGACCAAGAAAATCTTATTGGTCAGTTGAAAGGCGCCACAGGTGAATTGCTCGGCCGGCTCATTACTCGATTTAGGGCTGTCCTGGGGTAGGCTTTGACCACAGAAAACAGTGATCTACGCAGAAGGGTCATCCACATGGTTGAAAAACCGTTGTGTAATAATTTGCAGCGTTTTCTCCGCTTATATGTACGTTTGTTCGCTCATCAGGGGAAACTTGGTCATCGTGGTCGGTTGAAACTCATAGAATTGTGTCAACTGTGGTTGGGCAGTCTTACTCGAAATCTGGGACCATCGAAATTTCTAAAATCCCGGTTTGTGGGGGGGGGGGGGGGGTAGAGCGTTGAAGTAGAATGTGGTGGAAAACTGTTTAAATGCAGTTAAACACACACATCGTTCTTATTCAAACGAAACTTGGTGTTCACTTCCTGGATTCGCTACCTACCTACTTCTTTTGTTCCTTCAGTTTGTAATTTCCCGTTGATTATCGCCGTTACCTGATGCGTCCTAGCGAACAGACTGTTTGCTATTAAAAAAACATCCGCCAATTCGGGTAGGCAGTAAAGCTTCCACACTTGAATCACATGAACAATATAGAATAGTTGGGTAGATTCGTTTAATATGGGACCATCTGCGATCCAACCCGCGTGTATTCTCAAAATTTCAGCTCTCTGCGACTATTTTTCGCGTAGTTAGAAGCGTTACAAGTAAATAGTGAACATTCCATGTTTGCGCATGCGCAGACGGAATTACAGTACGATTACAATGAAATTCATGTAGAACCATCAAAGTGTTATTCTTGATCGAACCTCCAAGTTTGAACTCATGCCAACGATATTTAAAGTAGTTATGGGCGTTCCAAGTATTTCACGTTTGCGCATGCGCAGACGAAAGTTACGGTAATTTTTCAATGATTTTGGTATGGGACCTCCAAACCTCCAAACCACCAAACCTCCAAATTTCAGCCCATTTCGACCATTATTTCGGGTGGTTATGGGTGTTACAATGAATTGCCATAGACAGACAGACAGACGGACACGGAACCAAAAATGTTCCTCGATGTCTGAAACGCAAAATTTTAGTGGAAGTTTTCATTTTGGAGGACATACATTTTTTTTACTCAATCACGAATCCAAGGCTTCCCTACCTTCGGTAGTGTGGAAGCAAAATATATATATTGGTGAAAAAGTTCGTGATCGAATCTGGTGCGTTTTCATAGAGTTTTTCATACTGATTATTATTACTTTATTTGGATATTATATTAGTGTTTATTTTGTTGAATCGACGTTACACATTGGTGTCGACAACACTTGGTGAATATGTGTTGCAGTGCAGGTCTTCTGTGTCATAATCAGAACAGTAAATATATGCCCGGGTGGGGAGGTTGTTGGAGAAAACTGCTTGAATGTTTTCAAATACCTACCGAGATGTTCTGATTTGAATGAAACTTTTTGAATTCGTTTCAATAACTTGTCAGTTAAGCTTTATAGCTTTATAATAGTTGCAGGCAGGCTGGGATACTTCAGTACCTACCCGTACGTCGTCTTTCATCCATGTGGGTGCACTGAGAAAAAAAAGGGGGGTGTTTTCTATCAAAACTGATAGATGGTATCTATCATCAGGAACCAATAGAGTACCGATAGTGTGTGATAGTCTATTGGGCCGAATTTCGGCCCAATGAATGACAGACGGTATGATAGATAAACACTATCAGTACTCTATTGGTTCCTGAAGATAGTGTCCCATCTATCAAATTGTAGGCTCGGTTTGGGACGGTATTTCATAGGGTTTTGATAGGGTATTTTGATAGGGTTGTGGCCATTTTTTGATAGATATACCTCCATCTATCAATTATGATAGTGTTAATCTATCAGAAAACTATCGTTTCCTATCAAAAGACTATCATTTCCTATCAATAACCTGCCATTCATTACAGGCAAAATCTATCAGAAGACTATCTATTTCTATCAAAAAGCTATCATTTGCTATCAGTACACTTTCATCATATCTATCAAAAGACTATCGAGTCCTATCAAAAATCTATCACTTGCTATCAGTACTCTTTCACCAATATCTATCGAAAGACCATCGTTTCCTATCAGTACACTTTCATCAATATCTATCGAAAGACTGTCGTTCCCTATCAAAACACTATAGTTTCCTATCAGTACGCTTTCAGCCATATCTATCAAAAGACTATCGTTTCCTATCAAAACCCTATCGTTTCCTATCAGTACTCTTTCATCCATATCTATCGAAAGACTATCGTTCCCTATCAAAACCCTATAGTTTCCTATCAGTACTCTTTCATCCATATCTATCGAAAGACTATCGTTTCCTATCAAAATCCTATCATTTCCCATCTGTACTCTTTCACCCATATCTATCGAAATACTATCGTTTTCTATCAAAACCCTATCGTTTCCCATCAGTACTCTTTCATCCATATCTATCGAAATACTATCGTTTCCTATCAAAACCCTATCGTTTCCCATCAGTACTCCTTCATCCATATCTATCGAAATACTATCGTTTCCTATCAAAACGCTATCGTCTCCTATCAGTACTCTTTCATCCATATCTATCGAAAGACTATCGTTTCCTATCAAAATCCTATCGTTTCCCATCAGTACTCTTTCACCCATATCTATCGAAATACTATCGTTTTCTATCAACACCCTATCGTTTCCCATCAGTACTCTTTCATCCATATCTATCGAAATACTATCGTTTCCTATCAAAACCCTATCGTTTCCCATCAGTACTCTTTCATCCATATCTATCGAAATACTATCATTTCCTATCAAAACCCTATCGTTTCCTATCAGTGCTCTTTCATCCATATCTATCGAAAGACTATCGTTTCCTATCAAAACCCTATCGTTTCCTATCAGTACTCTTTCATCCATATCTATCGAAAGACTATCATTTCCTATCAAAACTCTATCGTTTCCTATCAGTACTCTTTCGTAAGTTTTGATAGATGGAAGGGATAGTTGTTTGATGGAGTTCATCTATCACCTTCTGATAGATGAACTCTATCAAACAACTATCCCTTCCATCTATCAAAAGGTGATAGACGACGATGTGACCACACTTTCAGTGATAGATTTGATCTATCACTGTGAAAGTGTGGTCAAATCGTCGTATATCAGAATGCTATACATGTGATAGATCGTCTCAAGGTTGAAACAATAGCGCCTTCAGGTTACTCTGAACCCCTCTTCCTTACACCAAGCTATAAGCTAGGTGTATGGCGGTGGTGGTGGGGGGATGCAGCGTAAGCTAAAGGCGCTACTATTTAAACCTAATGACGACATAATTATCACAGGTATAGCATGCTGATGGACGAAGAGTTCACTCACAGTGACGTCACCCCTGTCAATTGAAACAAAATTGTTGAATAAATGATAGTAATAAATTTAAAAACAAGTACCTAGGTGTAATAAACTAGTAACTAAGAGAAAAAGGATGCAAGTAATCGTGAACAAATTTTGAAGTTTAACAGCAATTATATTTTGATGACTTTCAAACACAAGTGTATAATAATAATATTTCAATTCAATTCGTTTCTTTGGAATATTGAATCATATGTAAGAACATTTACTAATACTACTGTTTAAAATCATACTATTTAAACAAATATGTACAGGATATTTACGTATTAACACTGAAGGTTTGGAGTCAATTATTTCAATATAGGTACGAAATAAATATAATAGAGTCAGCCTAATATAAAGAAATATAGCTAATGAGGACTCTTATGATTAGGTACAATTCACTTTAAGTATGTACAGAATATTTATATTGTAACATTAAAGGATTGGAGTCAATTTCAAATAGATACGAAATAAATACAACAGAGTGAGTCTAATATAATAGTATAGCTTATGATTAGATAAAATTTAGTTTAAATCACTGAGTAATATTGAAATATAGGTTTCATATTTAAATTGCAAAAGAAATAATTAGGGGTTCTTAGCTCAGCCCCACAAAATATCCTCTCCCCTCCCTAGATGTAATTGACAAAATCGATTTATTTGATTATTATTAGACGAAAATTCTATTTTTAAATTCAGTGTACCAGTGATGAAACGTTATCAAGCATATTACTTCACAAACATGCTCATGATTTTCTCTACTCACTAACGGGTGTAATCATCGCATAAAGCAATGTTTTTTGTGACATTTGCATGATCTCCACAATCCCGGTTTCATAATTCATCTGTATCTGTTTACTCAATAATTACATTGAGTAAACACTCAATTCAATGAATTTAAAATAGAATCTTCAATTAATGTAATTATTGAGTAAACAGATAGATAAATATTATGAAACCAGGATTGTGGAGATCATGCACATTTCTAACGAAAAACAGCTTTATACGATGATTACACCTTCTAGTGAGCAAGAGAAAACAATGGTAACTAGATTCAATCTACGCCCATTTAATCTACTGACCTTTCGAAACTAATACATCTTAGAATTCCTGGTCCTGCTCCCCTCCTCCCCAAGAATAAAATTATTAAAATTCCCAGTCAGTAGATGAAATGGGCGATAAAATTACGCATGGTGACATATTGTTTGCTGCGTGCCTTATGCATGTTGTTGGGGAAGGGGAATTCGAGTTTTTCTAAATCATACCATTTTAAAACACAAGTTGGGGTAACTTCGTAAGCGTAGAAATGTTCCGAGAAGCAAACAGTAAGGAAAACGTGGCACTCCCCAAACGCCTTATCCAAAACTGAAGAAGAATACGGTCCAATTAGACAAATAAAGGGCCGTCCACAAAATTTGGGATCAGGATAACCAGGCTTGTAAGTTATGTTGTTAGGGGATGTAAGAGTTTTGGTTCTCTTCAATCAAGGAATTAATGGAAGTACGATCCACAGAGTAAAGAGCTCCTGGCTTGTAAGTCAGAGCTGGTAACCAGCTTATTAATAATAAATTGTTCAGCTGAAGCTGAATTTTTTTATAGGCAGAGAGGGGGGATTGACGGTGGTGGCAACAGAACGCAGAGCAGTTTTCAGTGCCCTGTAATTTGACTCAAATCGAAGACAGGACAAGGAGAAAATGGGACCATTACGCTGCATGGAAGAGGGATAGTGGGTGAGGAAATGCAGTTTAGGCGGAATGGCTGTGGAAAAAATCTTGTGGCTTCGATCACTGTGGCCTTCGTTCTTGGACGATTGGTTTCCACTGGGCCTGCAGCTACGGCGTAGGGAGCAGCAGAAGTGCCACCTCACACTTGTCTGTAGTAGGAAATAAATAATTGGTTAAACAGATGTGGCATACAAACTGATTCAAGTTACGTGAACCGCAGGGGGGGGGGGGGGGCTGTATCTATGGAAAACAGCATTTTGAACTATCAAAATGCTATTTTCAGATGAGAATTATAATGAAAATATTTCAAAGTATAAAATGGACATCGTTCCTACCATGAAAACACTATCCCTGTTGGAAAATGATAGAGGGAATAAGCCCCTTCACTCAGTGATTGAATTTATTATTGCTCTATTAATAAATGTTCTCTAGAAATTAACTCACCAGTTATTAATAGGCACTGTTTCATTTATGGTTTAAAAAATCGATTTTGTAGAACTTGACGATTTTAATATTGATTTATTTATAACCCCTTTTTGGTTTATTATTTTCAATAATGAGCAATTGGAATCGAGCATGAAAAAAAAATTCTTACCCCCCTCAAAATTTGATGGTTTACGTTTCAAGGTATGTAGAATCCAAAACTGCAATAAAAATATTTCTTTCTGTCCGCCGTACGCCGTACGGGCCACTTTTCTTAGTTAGGTACCATGAAACAAAATTGATGAAATTCGGGTTATAGGTTCCGTTCGGGGTCTAGTTGGTCCTCAAAGCTCGACGTTACCGTCAGTCATTTATAAGGGGTTCAAAATAGGGGTTGAAATTTTCAAAACGCCTATACCTTTTTTTTACGTGAATATTTTTACGGTTTTAAATATTACTTGAACTTACGAGTTTTTTAAGACCACCCGGAGCATTTTACGTCCCTCCTTTCGTTCACAGTAAGGCCCCGAAGTTTGCACCGACAGGCATTTTCGACTCCAGGGTGAATGAAATTGTATACATTCAAACCAAATCTCGTTACCAGAGACGCGCCGAGAATCGGAAATTGGGCGGAGATAAAATCATTGCTAGGGGCCACCTGATTTTATTGGTGGGGTACCTATGAAGTCGAGTTGGTTGTTCTATGATATTATTTCGTTTGAAAAATGATGGCTCTTTTGGAGTTTGTTGGTAGGTAGTGAAACTTGAATAAACGTTGGGTAAATTATTACTACACGATGGTAAATCATTACTCAACGGTAAATTATTACACAACGGTTCATTATACCATCTACGTAGGAGGGGCTGGAGTTTGTTGGTAGGTACTTTTGCAACTTTTTTCACTCTTCATCAACAATTTCTTTTCAGAACTTCATTATGTGTGTTTCTTTTTGTTAGGTACTGTTTGTCATCGGCAGAATTATTTTAGGAACATTTAACTCGTGATTTAGGTAGGAACCTAGTAACGAGTACGGGGTTAGGTACTAACCTACGGAGAGTCTGCGATCTACATAATATGTATAGAATAGTACATATCATTTTATATAGACGGGTTATCTATACAGAGAGCTGTGATCTGTAACAGAAGGGTATTCTATACAAAATAATAAACCGTTGTGCAGGGATTTGCAGCGTTTTTGTTAGGTACTGTTTCTCATCGGCAGAATTATTTTAGCAACATTTAACTCGTGATTTAGGTAGGTACCTAGTAACGAGTACGGGGTTGGGTACTAACCCTTCTGTTACAGATCATAGCTCTCTGTATAGATAACCCGTCTATATAATATGATATGTACTATGTTATACATATTATGTATATCGCAGACCCTCCGTAGGTTAATACCTAACCCCGTACTCGTTACTAGGTACCTACCTAAATCACGAGTTAAATGTTGCTAAAATAATTCTGCCGATGACAAACAGTACCTAACAAAAAGAAACAAACATAATGAAGTTCTGAAAAGGAATTGTTGATGAGGAGTGAAAAAAGTTGCAAAAGTACCTACCAACAAACTCCAGCCCCTTCTACGTAGATGGTATAATGAACCGTAGTGTAATAATTTACCGTTGAGTAATGATTTACCCAACGTTTGTTCAAGTTTCACTGCCTACCAACAAACTCCAAAAGAGCCATCATTTTAGCGAATTTTCAAAGAAAATGAACCTATTGCAATGGCTTCGAAATTTAAATAATATAAATTTTTGGAAATTTTCTTCATAGAAATCCGTTTCAGACCATTCTAAAACGATTCCTGAAATTTAACACTTTTTTATATGTATATATATATATATATATATATATATATATATATATATATATATATATGTGTGTCACTCCAGACGATAACTCTCGATAGAATTGAGATAAACAGCTCAAATTTGCACAAAAAATCTATCTTGGCAATCGAAAGGCTAAGTTCGAAGATGGGCGAAATTGGCCTACTCTAAGGAGGGTTTTGGCGCATTTAAAGTGCGCAAAAATTACCCAAAAATCCCCAAAATGTTATTTTCCAACAAGTGACCCCTCATTTTAAAGGTTTTTGCACGCTGAACACGATGGTGGAATCGGATTTTAGATATCTTGATCCGTTCTCAAATTAGAGCATTTAAAGTGCGCAAAAATTACCCAAAAATCCCCAAAATGTTATTTTCTAACAAGTGACCCCTCATTTTAAAGGTTTTTGCACGCTGAACACGATGGTGAAATCGGATTTTAGATATCTAAATCCGTTCTTAAATTAGAGCATTTAAAGTGCGCAAAACCTACCCAAAACCCAAAACGGTAGAATCAGGATGGACAAAACGTACAAATTAAAATAAATACGAAGAGAATATACATAGAAAACCAAATTTTAGACCGAAGTTTTCCTTTATTCAAAACCATAGCCATTAATTCGAATATTTCTTTGAAAATTCGCTCATTAAGTCATGCTGCATGACTGGTTTTTTTCAAATGAAATAATATCACAGAACAACCAACTCGACTTCATGCTCCGCCAATATAATCAGGTGGCCCCCAGCAATGATTTTATCTCCGGCAAATTTCTTATCGTCCCTGGTAACGAGATTTGGTTTGAATGTATACAATTTCATTCACACTGGAGTCGAAAATGCCTGTCGGTGCAAACTTCGGGGCCTTACTGTGAACGAACGGCTGGACTTACGATGCTCCGGGTGGTCTTAAAAAACTCGCAAGTTCAAGAACTATTTAAAACCGTACAAAGATTCACGTAAAAAAAGGTATAGGCGTTTTGAAAATTTCAACCCCTTATTTTGAACCCCGTCGAGCTTCGAGGACCAACTAGACCCCGAACGGAACCTATAACCCGAATTTCATCAATTTTGTTTTTGTTACTAAGAAAAGTGCCCCGTACGGCGTACGGCGGACAGAAAGAAATATTTTAATTGGTTTATTATTTTCAATAATGAACCATTGGAATCGAGCATGAAAAAAAAAAATTCTTACCCCCCTCAAAATTTGATTGTTTACGTTTCAAGGTTTTTAGAATCCAAAACTGCAATAAAAATATTTCTGTCTGTCCGCCGTACGCCGTACGGGGCACTTTTCTTAGTTACCATGAAACAAAATTGATGAAATTCGGGTTATAGGTTCCGTTTGGGGTCTAGTTGGTCCTCGAAGCTCGACGTTACTGTCAGTCATCTCTAGGGGGTTCAAAATAGGGGTTGAAATTTTCAAAACGCCTATACCTTTTTTTTACGTGAATATTTTTACGGTTTTAAATAGTTCTTGAACTTACGAGTTTTTTAAGACCACCCGGAGCACCGTACGTCCAGCCGTTCGTTCACAGTAAGGCCCGGATTTTGTTGATAGGTACTTTTGCAACTTGAACAACCGTTGAAGTATTATTGATGGGTAAATTATTACATAATGGCAAATTATTACACAGTGACAAATTATTACACAACGGAAAATTATTACACAACGGCAAAGTATTACACCATGGTAAATTATTACACAACGGCTAATCTACCAAGAAGGGGCTGGATTTTGTTGATAGGTAGTTTTGCAACTTGAAAAACCGTTGAAGTATTATTGATGGGCAAATTATTACACAACGGTTCATTATTCTATCTCCGTAGAAGTGGAACCTATACAGGTAAATTATTACACAACGGTTTAGGGAGGTACCTAGTAACGAGTACGGGGTTAGGTACTAACCTACGGAGGTCCGCGATCTACATAATATTTGTAGAATAGTAGGTACATAATGTTATATAGAAGGGTTATCTGTACGGAGACCTGTGATCTGTAACAGAAGGGTATTCTGTACAAATAATAAACGTTGTGCAGGGATTTGCAGCGTTTTACAGTTTTGGATTCTACATACCTTAAAACGTAAACCATCAAAATTTTGAGGGGGGGTAAGAATTTTTGTTTCATGCTCGATTCCAATGGTTCATTATTGAAAATAATAAACCAAAATGTAAAAAATCATACCAACGGCATGGTTTTGAACTGGAACGCTCAAAGGCATTTTCATGAATTTCGTCACTTTTGTTGTAAAGATGAATTTGCAATAAACCGCCGATTAAAAGTAGAAAGAACATTGGAAATCCATACTGTAACGATTCACTACGTACGTACTACAAGTTATATCATGAGACCACAGGTGATACCTATGTTGACAATACGAAATTAGAAAAATACACTTTCTTCTTGGAATTGCAATTCACGTTTCTTTAATATAATATCTTTAGGATATTACATACATTCCAAATAAAAGGAATCAAATCGGTCCTGGATGACTAGCTGTTGAATTTCACAGTACCTACATATTGCCAACGGTTGCAAGTAGCATCGATGAGCAATCAACAGATTAATATGCAACATTTCAACGAACCTCCGCTTTCGACAGCTTGGTTGTAGGAATCATTGTGAACCCAGGCGTTGGCCTGGGTGGCCCCTGTCCTCCTTGAAGGGAAGTTTTCCGTAGCTTTTTGCACAATTTGTTTCCGCACGTTCGACAGGTTGTAGAACAGCCCCTCCTGATATTGGGGATGGAGCGTTATGAAGTCTTCTTGAACCTGAAAGTAGGTATGGTCAATAAATAAACTGGGAACGAGAAGGGAAAGTGTACGTAACGGCTTCTCTAGCGCGCTATGTATCCATCTGCGCATTTCCCGCCACTTGGGATAACGGTTAATTTAACCCCAAACATTGCCAGGTAGTCGCACCCCCCCCCCCTCCCCCCAACAACATCAACATCAACCTGAATAACAACTAGAAAGTCATCAACAAATCCGTAGGTACCTACCACATTTTTGAAATTTAATTTACCTAATTTTTTTTTAAATGTTACCCACTTTCTCATTAGTTTTGCCAGGAACTTTACTGTCATTTGAACTGTAAATTCACATTCTAGCAACCAAAATTCACGAAGAAATGATTGAATTGTGGCTGCAAGATATCTACTTCAGTTTTCATGAAATAATCTTGAACAAGGTGAAGGAAATGTTTGGTAATAGTAGGTAAACCAGAAAATGTTGAATTCTCGATGAACTTGCCGTGTTTTGACGATTTGGTGGGGTATTTTCATATGATTTTCTCGATTGCCTCTTCAGGCAGATGCCAACTTATGAGCAAGTCACGCACTTCACCAGCCTGGGACATTGCTACAAACAAAAACCACACCGGGCGTATATATGGTGCAATACTCACAATGTTTAACTGGTTTATGGAGGTTTGGAAACTCGCAAAGACAACACACAACCAACTCGTTACCACTGACTGGAATCTGGTGTGAATGGAATGCATGGAAGACCGACACGACTTGCACAAATGCTGAGAATGCACTGATACTGGTTGGGAGCGCTTGCTCATTATATAGGGTCATTCCCCTCCTCCGCCTAAGTTGATAGAGGTATGATTGTGTGCAGGCTCGTACTCTATCAAAACACTATAAGAAAACTATCACAGTATAGGGTATTGAAAGTGTGCAACTCAGTGCACTATTATCATCTATAAGAACACTCTTCAGAGTATTTTTGTAGAAATAGATTTATCTCTCACTTACCTCATCCATTGCCACACTACTGGATCACGTGAGGGAAATCTTCATTGGAGTGGCACAAAAATGAGAAGGAAATCATGAACACAAATTTCAACACTTTTCACATTAGCAAACGCTGACTCAGATCCATCCCGACTTTATATGGTCGGGGCGTCAGTTTATCTATATTTTCCAGACCATAAATAAATGTAGTTATGCTTCCTGAAATCACCTTCAAGCACATATATGTCCATATTTTTATAGGAATATCAAGTGTTCCACTCAAAACCACCAAAACCTACCAATATACCAATACAAAAATTCGATGTTCAGATATAAATTATCAGATCCAAAAGAAACTCTTTCAAACACTATCAACCGAAGGCTATCAAAACCCCATCAGGTCACTATGAGATCTCCATCAAAACACTATCAACAACCTATCAGAACGCTATCAGGCAATGGTGTATCTATCAAAAACCTACCACAAGTTATCCTGTGATAGACCAGCACTACAGGATTTTTGATAGAGACACCCCTTCATCTATTACAATTTAAATTTTACAACATTTCTACCCCATTTTTCGTACTTCTCAACACTTCTTCGACCATATTATGCACATACAGATTTGAAAAATGGGAAATAATAATACATTTCACATTTTCAAACTTTTTTAAACAATATCCGCTTCCCTAATCCGCTCAAACTGTTCTCTCTTCTCAATATTAATTGTTCAGGTCCACTTGTTTTCAATGGCCATGCACTGGAGAGTTAGGCTCCCATAATTGTCCATCAAATAAGCTATATATAAATAAACTTCATTCAACAATCTGGGTTCTAACTTGAGCAACTTTGGTAGATAATGTCCTGCTCAGATAGTTCTCTCACCTCAACATTCATTGTTCAGTTTCACTTGTTTTCGACGCCCAACCACTGGGGAGTTAGTACATCATTATTATCAATCAAATAAACAATAAATAAACTTATTTACGCTACTTATCACCGTCGAGCAGACATGTCCGTATTTCTGTAGGAATGTGAAGTGTTTCATTCCAAACCACCAAAACCCATAACCTCCTCACTGTGATATTGAATTGATTACAAAAATTTGATATTAGGATGTAAATTAGCAAATCCGAAAGTTACTCTTTCAAACACTATCAACCGAAGGCTATCAAAACCCTATAAGTTCACTATGAGTTCTCCATCAGAAGACTATCAACAACCTATCAGAACACTATCAGGCAATGGCTTATCTATCAAAAACCTATCACAAATTATCCTGTGATAGACCAGCACTACAGGATTTTTGATAGAGACACCCCTTCATCTATTACACTTTAAATTTTACAACATCTCTAACCCATTTTTCGTACTTCTCAACACTTCTTCGACCATATTATGCACATACAGATTTGAAAAATGGGAAATAATAATACATTTCACATTTTCAAACTTTTTAAAACAATATCCGCTTCCCTAATCCGCTCAAACTGTTCTCTCTTCTCAATATTAATTGTTCAGGTCCACTTGTTTTCAATGGCCATGCACTGGAGAGTTAGGCTCCCATAATAATTGTCCATCAAATAAGCTATATATAAATAAACTTCATTCAACAATCTGGGTTCTAACTTGAGCAACTTTGGTAGATATAATGTCCTGCTCAGATAGTTCTCTCACCTCAACATTCATTGTTCAGTTTCACTTGTTTTCGACGCCCAACCACTGGGGAGTTAGTACATCATTATTATCAATCAAATAAACAATAAATAAACTTATTTACGCTACTTATCACCTTCGAGCAGACATGTCCGTATTTCTGTAGGAATGTGAAGTGTTTCATTCCAAACCACCAAAACCCATAACCTCCTCACTGTGATATTGAATTGATTACAAAAATTTGATATTAGGATATAAATTAGCAAATCCGAAAAATACTATTTCAAACACTATCAACCGAAGGCTATCAAAACCCTATCAGTTCACTATGAGTTCTCCATCAGAAGACTATCAACAACCTATCAGAACACTATCAGGCAATGGCGTATCTATCAAAAACCTATCATGAGTTATCTTGTTATAGACCAGCACTACAGGATTTTTGATAGAGACACCCCTTCATGCATTACAGTTTAAATTTTACAACATCTCTACCCGATTTTTCGTACTTCTCAACACTTCTCGACCATATTATGCACATATAGATTTGAAAAATGGGAAATGATAATACATTCCACATTTTCAAACTTTTTGAAACAATCTGGGTTCGAAGAGGAACTTCCGTAATATCCCGCTCAAACTGTTCTCTCTTCTCAATATTAATTGTTCAGTTTCACTTGTTTTCAATGGCCATGCACTGTAGAGTTAGGCTCCCATAATTGTCCATCAAATAAGCTATATATAAATAAACTTCTTTCGACAATCTGGGTTCCAACTTGAGCAACTTTGGTAGATAATGTCCTGCTCAGATAGTTCTCTCACCTCAACATTCATTGCTCAGTTTCACTTGTTTCCGACGCCCTACCACTGGGGAGTTAGTACATCATTATTATCAATCAAATAAACAATAAATAAACTTATTTACGCTACTTATCACCTTCGAGCAGATATGTCCGTATTTCTGTAGGAATATGAAGTGTTTCATTCCAAACCACCAAAACCCAAAACCTCCTCACTGTGATATTGAACTGATTGCAAAAATTTGATATTAGGATATAAATTAGCAAATCCGAAAGATACTCTTTCAAACACTATCAACCAAAGGCTATCAAAACCCTATAAGTTCACTATGAGTTCTCCATCAAAAGACTATCAACAACCTATCAGAACACTATCAGGCAATGGCGTATCTATCAAAAACCTATCACAAGTAATCCTGTGATAGACCAGCACTACAGGATTTTTTATAGAGGCACCCCTTCATATAATGAATTTTAAATTTTACATACCTCCACCCTGTTTGTCATACTTTAACGCTTTCTCAACCAAGTTATGGACATACAGATTGGTTTCAACTTTCTTTAATCTTTCGGGATGGTTATGGGTAGGACTGGTTCCAAACCATTGAAATTTTCCTAAACCTTCATTTGATGATACCTGGAGTGCAAAACTTATATTCGGTTATAAATTTGCAAATCCGAAAGAAACTCTTTCGAACACTATCAACCGAGGGCTATCAAAACCCTATCAGTTCACTATGAGTTCTCCGTCAAAATACTATCAACAACCTATCAGAACGCCATCAGGCAATGGGGTATCTATCAAAAACCTATCACAAGTTATTCTGTGATAGACCAGCACTACACGATTTTTGATAGAGGCACTTTTGACATTTTTGATATAATGAAATTTAAATTTTACATACCTCCACCCTGTTTGTCATACTTCAACGCTTTCTCAACCAAGTTATGGACATACAGATCGGTTTTAACTTTCTTTAATGTTTCGGGATGGTTAGGGGTAGGATTGGTTCTAAACTATTGAAATGTTCCTAAACCTTCATGTGATGATACCTGGAGTGCAAAATTTGATATTCGGATATAAAATGGCAAATCCGAAAGAAACTCTTTCTAACACTATCAACCGAGGGGTATCAAAACCCTATCAGTTCACTATGAGTTCTCCATCAAAACACTATCAACAACCTATCAGAACGCTACCAGCCAATGGCATATCTATCTGAAACCTATCACAAGTTATCCTGTGATAGACCAGCACTACAGGATTTTTGATAGAGACACCCCTTCATATTATAAAATTTAAATTTTACAAACCTCTACTCTGTTTTTCATACTTTAATGCTTTCTCGACCAGATTATAGACAGACAAACTGGTTTCAACTGACTTCTCTCAACTGGCTAGGATTGGTTCCAAACCATTGAAATGTACCTAAACCTTCATGTGATGATACCTTGAGTACGAAATTTGATATTCGGATATAAATTACCAAATATGAACTATACTCTTTCAAACACTATCAACCAAAGGCTATCAAAGCCCTATGAGTTCACTATGAGTGCTCCATCAAACAACTATCAACAACCTATCAGAACACTATCAGCCAATTGCGTATCTATCAATAACCTATCACACCTAATGCTGTGATAGACACATATCATTCTATAAATTAAAGTTCGTGCCTATCAAAAACCTATACCATTACTATCACAGGTTTCGGTATTTGAAAATGTCAAATTGGCTTTTTGTACGTATGTACGTACCCATTTTTAATTGTTGAGGAGTATTCGACTCATCATTCCAATGATGGAATCCGACGACTTCCTAAGAATGGGCTTTGCAGATATTACAGGTGGTACCTCAGGTACTGCGGCATTCCCCTGCATAGTCAGCTGAATAACTGCTGTCCAGTGCAGGAAGGACCTATCCTTTATCTGCTAATCTGATTTTGGGCAAAAGCATTGTAATAGCATTTTTATAGTGTTACAATATATCGTACCTACCTACCAAAACTGCATCCTGTGAATGCATACAGGCTGTGCAATGTGCAGTGAAAGGAATAATGTGGTCCCTGTTTTCATTGGATAGAATCATATACGTTATAGTGTTCTCATGGTTGTCTGACAAGCTGACAGAACACTGACGCACTCTTCTCTGCAACATTTATAGCATGAAGGCTGTTGATTTTCATCAAACGGAATAGTTCTATATTCTCCACTGAAGACAATGTTTTAAAAAGGCTGATCTTTTAATAGGATGAAGTATTCCCATCTATAATTTTCGAATGGCGATAGTGTTTTCATGGTATGTATGACCATCATTTTGGTAGTTCGAAATATTTCCATCTATCATCTTCCAATAGAGATAGTGTTTTCATGGTATCAGAGCTGATCATTTGATAGTATGAAATATTTTCATCTATCATTCTCATCTAATGATAGCGTTTTGATAGTAACCATGTTGAGCTTTTAATAGAAGTGAAAAATGCCATCTACCATACTCATCCAATGATAGCCTTTTGATAGAACTGTATCTATAAAAACTCTATTACAACGCTATCATTACCCTATAAGAACACTATCTCCTTCTTCACTAGTCTCAAAAAAAAAAAATCCCCCCCCCCCCCTTCGGAGGAGTAGGGATTTTTACAGTGCCACATTTATAGCATGAAGGCTGTTGATTTCATCAAATGGAATATTTCTATCATCCTTCACTGAAGGTAATGTTCTAAAAAGGCTGATCATTTAATAGGGTGAAATGTTCCTATCTATATTTTCCAATGATAGATGATTTCTATGATTTTCCAATCATTTTGATAGTTTGGTATATTCCTATCTATCGTCTTCCAACTAGGGTAGTGTTTTCATGGTATCAAAGCTGATCACTGTGAAATATTTTCATCTATCATTCTCATCTAATGATAGCGTATGTTGAGCTTTTGATAGAGGTGAAAAATTCCATCTATCACACTCATCCAGTGATAGCCTTTTCATAGTAACCAGGTAGAGATTTTGATAGAGATGAAAAATTCCCTCTATCATTCTCATCCTACGATAGCCTTTTGATAGTAACCAGGTTGAGCTTCTGATAGAGGTGACAAATTTTATCTATCATTCTCACCCAATGATAGCCTTTCGATAGTTCTTCAGAAAGAGATGAAAAATGCTATCTATCACTCTCATTGCATGATAGTTTTTCGATGGTGTATTTGCCGCATTTTTGATAAAGATGAAAAGTGCTGTCTATCATTCTGTATGAGTGAAAGATTTTTGATAGTGAACAGGCCGCATTCTTGAGAGACGTGAAAGATGCTATCTATCATTCTCATCATGTGATAGTCTTTTGATAGTGATCAGGCCGCAATTTTGATAGAGTTTTTTCTTTCACTCTTTCACTGCCACATTTTGATAGGTTTCTGATAGGTCAGATATATAGGATTGATAGGTATCTGATAGAATGGGATGTCAACCACTATCACTTAAGGATGTTTCATCCATGTTGATAGACTTTTGATAGCATGCAAAACCAAGTGATAGGTTCCCGATAGATGAGTTTTGTCATGTGATAGTTATCTGATAGGTGCCTCATAGTTGTCTGATAGTGTGCCACTTGAGAGCAAACTGGGCCACGGAGGAGGAACCCTTTGATAGGGAACTGATAGGAAACCTATAGTGGGTATGTTCATCTATCACTGAGATAGTGTGCAGTGATAGTGTATTTTTCTCAGTGCAGTCATAAAGGTATAAATTGCAATTTTTGGAGCGATTTCACGCCGCACTTGTTAAAATATCTTCAGGGCTGATATATTTACCAAAATATATCTAGATATATTTAGCATTCTCCGCAAAAAAATACAAGGAGATAAGAAGTACCATTATAATTGTCACCTGCTATGTACAAAAGAGAATTCTTCGCCAGGGATCAAAGATATTAGGACGGTACCACAACTTCTCAGAATCCCCCTGATTCTTATTTTACTTGAATAGGTATTCCAGGGTTTTCTACAGGCTTACCTATGAGATAAGTTTATGGTGAAGAGTATTGAACAATAGAAATCTGTGAAGGTCGCACTGCCACCCAACAATTTTCAGTTTCTTTTTATTTAGCAGTTAGGATCGTTGAAAAGCCTATTCCGGCACTCTATTCTCGGTCGACCTTCACGCAAGTTGTGTTTCGTTAATTTTAGGAACTTCGCGTTTTTATAAACACACACATAATATACGCCTACACTTCTCACCGCCCACTCATTCGAAGCCTCTTGGGAAAACTTTGAAATTATCAATCCGGAAGATTTAAACAGGATGCCCAATTGCCCATGACATACTGAGGGGGGTAAGACGAGGAATAAAGTTTGCTGGTCTATATGTCACCTCCTGTAGAGCATAATGACCCACATAAGAAATATTATGATGAGAAACAAAACTGTAAAATGTCGGGTAGAATATGACGACTGCTACGGTTTAGGTCAGTCTTGGTTGAGGTCGGTTGAAGGCGCAAGGTAGGCAGTGTACACTCTCAGACTGTTCGGGTTAGTAGGTTTTGCATAATTAAGGCACAAACTGTCCTATTATAAAACATGCCATTATCTTGGCACCCATTGTCACACAATAGGTACATAAAATATTCTTATGTAAAAACACGCACGCACACACACCCACCCATTTATTTCGGGGAATCCTGGTTACAAATCGCTTCATTCAGTTCAACACATTTGGGCCTTTTAAAATGCAGAGGAAATTTTCACGCTTGCAAGTCCCTACATCTTCCATCGTAATACTGACCTTGTGACAGACTAGGTAACTTCTGGTTATTATTTTGATTCGATAACCTACAGGGAATAAATATTTATAAAATCTTATTGTCGTAGACAAAGCTTGTACATATTTGTCGCGCCGAATCGACCCTGCTGCTTAACATGCTTAACCGCATTCATGTTCCAGGAGAACACTAAGGCCAGGCGTTTCCAAGTAACATCAACTGTGCGCCATGTCGACCCTGTTCTTGACACCCATGCGCTGAACGTCTCCGTTTTTGGTTTGTCGCAAGGTTCCTTATGAAAACTATAGTCCTTTAAGGCTCCATCAGGTGAAATGGGGGACTTACTTGCATATAAGGCCATTGTGGACGAGGGCACGGAATGTACGGCCGCGGCGAGCCTCCTCTGCCCGAGTAGAGGGGCGGCGGTGAGCCCCAACGCGGTGGAGTCCCGGACATCACCTGCAACAAGTAACGGAAGTACATGAAAAATTAACTACCTATTACCCATATTCTAAGAGTGGAATCTGCCATAGAATATTCATTCTAAGTGGATTAAAGAGACTAGGGTCTCGAAAAATTTCTGGATGAACGAACAGAACTCTCACAAGAGGGTTCTTGAAGCTAATATTAACAGTTCTTACGGTGCTAAATAGAAAAAAAATGCGGCAAATGATTACTCAACAGTTTACTATTTATCTGTATAGATGCCTCTGCTGCGTAGATCACTGTTTGCTTTGGTCAGTACCTACCCTGAGGCCACCCCCCCCCCCCCCACCACCAGGAAAGCCCTAAATCGAGTACTGGAGCCGGCCCGGTAATTACAGTTTCATAAAAATGTGCGGGATTCCATAATTCAATCATTAATTATTTGTTGTAATTCATTAAGCATAATATATATAGTAAATAATAATACCGTTGTGTAAGAAATAAAAACCGTTGTGTAATAATTTACCTGTATAGATCCCTTCTGCGTAGATCACTGTTTTCTGTGGTCAGTAGATACCCTCGAACTCCCCCCAGGAAAGCCTTAAATCGAGTTCTGGAGCCGGCCCGGGAGTTACAGTTTCATAAAACTGCGCGGGATTCAATAATTAAATAATAATTATTTGTTGTTATTCATGAAGCGTACGGTAAATAATAAACGGCTGTGTAATAATTTGCCTGTATAGATGCCATTCTGCGTAGACCACTGTTTTCTTTGGTCAATACCTCGTGCTCCTACCACGAAAGCCCCAAATCGAGTAGTGAAGCCGAACCGTGAATTACAGTTTCATAAAAATGCGCGGGATTCAATAATTCAATCATTAATAAATTATTTGTCGTTATTCATGAAGAAAAACGTTTGTTCAAGTTGCAAAAGTACCTACCAACAAAATCCAAAAGAGCTATCATTTTTCAAATGGAATAATATCACCGAATAACCAACTCGACTTCATACAGCCAATCGTGGTTATAATCAGGTGCTCCCTAGCGATGACATCTGGGCCGGATTTATACCGTTTGATTCACGATCATGTTGATGAAGCTTTTCGGTGCAAACGGACTGCTGGTCGTACCCCCCAGGGTGGCCTCAAAAAATGCTTTAGTTCAAGACCAATTTAAAAACGTAAAAAAACCATACCCTTCTATTGAAAGTTATCGAGCTACGGCGTTCTAAAAATGTCAACCCCTATTTTTCACCCTAAAGAGATGACTGACAGTAACGCCGAGCTTCGAGGACCAACTAGACCCCGAACGGGACCTACAAACCAAATTTCATTAATCTTGGTTCATGGTAATAAACGTGCAAAATACGGCGTACGGACAGTAATTTTTTTGTTGCATTTTCGGATTCTACGTACCTTGAAACGTATACCATCAAATTTGGAGGGGGGGGGGGGGTTAAATTTGCTGTTCGTGCTCGATTGCAAAGGTTCATTATTGAAAATAATAAACCAAAATGAAGATTTAGAAAAACGAAAGAATGAGGGTAATGACACTGTTGATATTTTAGGCTAGGCCCCCCCAAGCATAAGTGAACATAACAGTTCCGCTGCCCCGGCAGTCGCATTTCTGGCCAAATTACACTTACACCTCGAATCTAAAGATAGTTGAAATTTTAGATAAGACGAGTTTTATCATACACGTTCCTACACAATGAGTTTCCCTGTCTGTACCCAATCGAGCTACTGAACGGCCATCATTTGAGAAAGAATCTAGTTTGCGAGCAGGACAGAAAAATCCACACGCAAAGATGGGAAACCTTTACGGAAACATTCCATTCATGTTGAAAATGGGTACCTAGTAACTACTTGACGGAGCCAAACAACCTGGAGGTGACAATAGTGATTGATGTTCTACGCATCTAATCAGACCGTACGACACCACCGCTTGAATCAAGTTGGTTGAGTTCCTGAATAAAATAATCAGTTCGAACAAGGTTTTGAAAGGCAGTGTACGGTTTCAGAGACCCCAACATGGGCAGGAGTCCAAACTTTTCCAGGGGCTTGTAGTGTGTCACAACAAGGAAGTCGCAAAACGCCATTTGCTGACAAACTCCAGTCAATCAAATAACATCGCTACATTCATAACTAATTATTTTCAAGTTTGTTAGTTCCTAACCTTTTTTTTAATGCAGCTCAGCTAGAATGGAAATAGGTAGTGGAATTATCTATTGTGAAACAAAAATTTGTGGCCAACTAAAATAAAGTTCGTTTGAATGAACAAAGGATAAGCTAAAATTTTAATACAGGATCTAACCAAAATAAAAGAATGGGAAAAAATTATATATTCGAAATCGAATGCCCTATCAAATTTATCGTTGACCTCCAACCTCCTGAAAATTCAATAAAACTACGGGGTGAGGGAGCTGGGCTTCAGAAAACGTAAGTAGGTACCTACGTTAGTAACACAGGCATTTTTACTCTCAGCCAAGGCTCCCACAACAACACCTAGGGTTGTGAGTTTATTATTGTTTTTTGTTCTCTAGGTACCTAAACCTGGCAACGTACAGAAAAGTACAAATCAAAATTTAGATCGCATTTTTCACTCGATTTGGGGGCTGAATCAGTTGTAACCATATTGCCGAAATGTTCAGAACATTAATTTTACACAACTTCTTCGTTACAAATCCGTTTCAGACCATTCTCAATTATTGATCCCTAGATTTTAACAAAATTTAGAAGTACCTAGAACTCGCATTTATAAGTATTAATGTGCCATTCCAAACCATATCTGACCTTCGCTATGCCAGGCCAGGAAAAAAAAAACGCTGCACAGTCACATGGGTTTTGTCGTGAGTCCCTCCCGGGAACACTCCACTAGCAACCTTAAAGCTCTCACCAATATTCGTATGTAAAACTTACCTTCCGCTAATAAACATCTGAGTGGGGAGACAGGCAACAGAATCCAGGGGACACAACCTGGAGCCCCACTACCAGCTCCCAACAGGGAGCTGGAGGGAGAGGCCTCCAAGTCCTATATAACCCTGGATCCTGGAGCTTTAGCTTCATTCGACACTTCCTCTAACCAGCTCTCTCTTCTCTCTCTTACCTTCCTCCTCCCAGATGCTCGGTGGAATCCGCCGCCTGGGAATTT
This sequence comes from Leptopterna dolabrata, assembly GCA_954871275.1. Taxonomy (NCBI): domain Eukaryota; kingdom Metazoa; phylum Arthropoda; class Insecta; order Hemiptera; family Miridae; genus Leptopterna; species Leptopterna dolabrata. Next base: position 9,068,695 of record OX940984.1, on the reverse strand, counting down.
ACCTTCTACCTTTCCTTCACCTACATCGGTGGATTACCGCCGCCTAGGTGAAATTCCCTCACTCACCTACATCGGTGGATTACCGCCGCCTAGGTGAGTTTCCTTCCTTCACCTACATCGGTGGATCACCGCCGCCTAGGTGAAATTCCCTCACTCACCTCTATCTACTCCAAAGTCGTAGATGTTCGGTGGTATCCGCCGCCTGCGACTTTTCCTCTCCTTCACGCCACCGTGATGATAAATTTAAGTTCATCACAGTGGTGAACCCGACGTTCATCCAACCTTCTCCCCTTCCTCCCTTCTTACCACCTCATGTGTCGCCCCAGTCTAGTTCGGTGTCCCGAATTTTAAATTCACATTTAAAATAGTCAGTATATATAAATTCGCAATTCTTGGCCCACCCTCACCGCTCACACAGCTCTCAACTCTCCGCCTCCAGCACCTCCACTGCCGCAAATTGCGAATTTCAAATTCAAAACCTCACCCAATTTGAATTTTGATTACAGACCTCAACCATGGACCCGAACTCGCCGACGCCGCCGCTCCTCCTGCCATCCCTGCTGCAGCCGCCGACCGCTGCGACATCTGACGCAGCCGACAACCCCTTCACCAGCCTCTCACCACCCGGCTCTTCCGCATCCGCCGCTGCCGCTGCCGCCGCCGCTGCGGCCGCCGCGCACGCCGCCGCCGACGTCACGACGGCCTCGGCGTCGTTCCCGCTGTCGCTGCCCCCCTTCTACACACACGACCCCGCGCTCTGGTTCTTCCAGGTCGACGCTGCGTTCTCTGCCGCCAACATCCGCAGCCAGCGAACCCGTTACTCCCGCATCATATCCCTACTCCCGTATGAGATCCTCCTGCAGACATCAGACATCTCGCCCGACGCCACGGCCGCATACGACGACCTCCGCAACCGCCTCGTCACGTTGTACCAGCCTTCCAAGATCGCACGGGTCGCAGCGCTCTCCCAACCTCAGCACCTCGGCGATCTGAAGCCCTCCCACCTCTACCGCCGCCTGCGTCATCAACTGCAAGGCGTGATGACGGCCGACATCGCGCGGACGTTTTGGCTACGGGCCCTCCCCCACCCCATGCAGATGGCGCTCGCCAGCTACCTCGACGGCCCGGACGAACCACTGCTCAGACTCGCCGATACGGTCCACGATCTCACCGCGGCCGCCGGCGTCACAGAAGTCGCCGCACCCCGCACCCCCCACCCCACGCCGGGACCGGACGCCGTCGCAGGAACGCCGCCGACCCCCCTCCCTCCACCGGCGCCGCTCCCTCTCCATCGAGCGCCGCCCGACCCCCTCCATCGACCACCGACGCCAGCGCTCGGCCGACCGCCGCACCACTTCCCCCCCTCAACAGCGAAGGGGGCGGTCTCCAGCCGCGGCAAGCCCCTCCACCTCCGCGCGCCCCACCAGGGACCACCGACAACCCCTCCCCGCCCGCATTCACACCACCACTACGAAACCTCGTTACCCCTCCTACGCCGCCGCCACGGCAGCCAACCTCCCAGCCGCAACCACCTGCGCCGCCAAAACCATCACCTCCCCATCAACCGTTCCCCCACCCCGGAACGGCCCCTCCAAGCCCGCCTCCAGGGCTGCCACCCTTCCGGCCGCCACTCACGCCGCCGCTACCGTTCCCCCACCCCGGAACGGCCCCTCCAAGCCCGTCTCCAGGGCAACCACCCTTCCGGCCGCCACTCACGCCGCCGCTACCGTTCCCCCTCCTCGGAACGACACCTCCCCGCCCAACTCCAAGAGGACCAGCCCCACAATCAGCACTACCGTTCCCCCCCTCCGGAACGGCAAAGGACCACCCCGTGTCTCCTTCGCGGAGGACCCACCGCCACCGTCGCACCCGCCCATCACCTCGGACGGCCCAAGCCCCTCCCATCCTTCAGATCCCAACACCTCAGCCATTTTGCCGCACTCCACCCCAGCTCACCAGCGCCTCTTCCTGAAGTGTTCAAAAACTAATGTCCCGTTCCTCGTCGACACAGGGGCGGCGCTCTCCATCTTCCCAAACAACATTCTCCGGCGACAGGCGCGTTGTTACCGGCAACTACTCTACGCCGCCAACGGTACCACCATCCCCTCGTACGGGACGTACCGCTCTTCCATCCACATGAGCGGGCTCGCGTACGAGTGGGAATTCACCGTGGCGGACGTGGAGAAAGCAATCCTGGGGGCCGATTTCCTCGCTTATTTCGGCCTCCAGGTTGACGTCCGTAACGCGCGCCTGCTCGACCCCTCCACCCAAAAGCCGATCCCCGGCTTTATCCACACGGTCGATCGCCCCCCCACCCAATTCGAGAACCTCCTCCTCCAATACAAACCCCAGCGCCGCCCCTCGGCACAGATATCACAAACTCAACATTACATTGAGACCTCTGGACCCCCAATCTCCGCCAAAGCACGACGCCTCCACCCCCTCCAGCTGTCCCAAGCCCGGAGACATTTTGACAACCTCATCAAAGACGGTATCATCCGCCCCTCCAAATCCCCGTGGGCTTCACCATTACATATCGTGCAAAAGCCCAACGGGGATATCCGCCCCTGCGGCGACTACCGCCGCCTGAACGCGAAAACCACTCCGGACCTCTACAACGTCCCACATCTCCGGGATTTCTCTTCGCACCTCCACAACACGACCATATTTTCGACCCTCGACATCTCCAGAGCCTTCACATCTACCTTCTACATCTACCCGCCCGACGTCCCCAAAACTGCCATCATCACTCCTTTCGGCCTATTTGAATACATCAAAATGGGTTTCGGCCTCCGGAACGCCGCCCAGACGTGGCAGCGTTATATGGATAACATTCTGCGGGGCCTACCTTTCGTGTTCTGTTTTCTCGACGACGTTTTGATCGCTTCCCGGGACCCGAAGGAACACCTAGCACACCTAAAACAAGTGCTCGACATCTTCGCCGCCGAGGGCCTCACCATCAACTCGCAAAAATGTGTTCTCGCCCAGCCCTCGGTCCGCTGCCTCGGACACCAAGTTTCGTCCGACGGGATCAAACCTCTCCCGGACAAGGTGCACGCCCTCACCGACTTCCCACAACCCCGCACTGTCTCAGAACTCCGCCGTTTCCTGGGTATGTTGAATTTTTATCGTAGACACATAAAACACGCAGCACAACACCAACAACCACTCATACACGCTATCCCACAGCCGGCCAAGAAAAACGATAACCGCCCCATTTCCTGGACCCCCGCCCTCACAACCGCCTTTCAAAATTGCAAAAAGGACCTGATTGACGCCGCTCTATTGGCCCATCCCGATCCCCATGCCCCTCTCTCCATCACCACTGATGCGTCCGACTGGGCCATCGGGGCAGTACTCCACCAACACACCGGCGCCACCCCCCAACCCCTCGGCTTTTTCTCAAAAACTCTGTCCCCCACGCAAAAAAATTACTCCACCTTTGACAGAGAACTCCTCGCCATCCACGAAGCCATCAAACACTTCCGTGACTTCGTGGAGGGCAGGCAGTTCTCTGTCATCACCGATCATAAGCCCCTCACACATGCACTCCTCCAAAACCGTAAATCAGCCTCCCCCCGTCGCCTCCGGCAACTCGAATTTATCGGACAATTTACGTCCGATATTCGTTATTTGCCGGGGGCCGACAACTGCGTCGCCGACGCCCTCTCCCGCCCCACCCCTGCGCCGGTGGCGGAGTTACTGCCTTTTCCTTCCCCACAAACCCTCAAACATCCAACTTCCGACCCCGCACTCTCCAACCTCATCTCCGCCTCCAAATTGGAACAACTGCCTCCCCTCGATCTCTGGTGCGACGTATCGGCCGATTCACCGCGCCCTTACGTCCCGCCGGAGCTGAGGCGGCAGTTGTTCCTCCATTACCACTCCCTCCATCATCCCGGCATTCGGGCGAGCCGGGATCTCATCAAGACACGGTACTTCTGGCCCCATATGAACACAGATATCCGTACCTGGGTTCTAGGGTGCCAGAAGTGCCAGCAGTTTAAGGTCTCGGCTCACCCCCATGTACCTCCTCAACCTATCCCCGACTCCCTCCCGTGGGAACATGTCCACTTGGATCTGGTCGGCCCTCTTCCCCCCTCCGAGGGGAAGAGGTACTGCCTCACCATGATCGACCGTGCGACCAATTGGGTTGAGTGTATCCCACTCGCCCACATCACCGCGGACGCCGTCGCCGCGGCCTTCCTCAACCAATGGATCAGCCGCTACGGCTGTCCGCGGACACTCACGGTCGATCAGGGGAGGCAGTTTGAATCAGCCCACTTTGCCGACCTGCTCCGTTCCCTCGGGATTCAAAAAACCCGCACCACTCCCTATCACCCCCAATCCAACGGGAAAATAGAGCGGTGGCACTCGGTCCTCAAGCAAGCCATCTCCACATCAGCCACATCTCCCTCATGGACCAAAACCCTCCCCTACGTATTACTTAGCCTCCGCACTTCCGCCCGTCCTTCAGACAACACAAGTCCCGCACAAAACGCTTTCCGAGATCCTATTCGTTTACCGGCCGACATTTTCCCTCCACACAACACCCCGTCCATTAACAGGGAACCGCTACACACCTCAACACCGACAAACGACACCACTTACCCCAAACGCTTTTACACTTCCACGCACATGTACTTGAAAGAGCCCGGCATGCATAAAACCTTTCAGCCCCTTTATGCCGGGCCCTTTCAAGTCATCCGCACAACACCGACCACCGCGACCATGCTAATGGACGGGAAACCCCACACCGTACCTTTCGCCCGCTGCAAACCCGCCCCTGTTCTCCCTCAACCAACATCGGCCATCAGTCTCCCGCCGTCTGTTTCCCATGAACAACCTCTCTACACCTCAACAGTCTCCCCCGTCGCCGTTTCCGGATTTCGATTCGGATCCGGAAATGGCGGCCATCCTCCGGGACGTGTACGTCCCGGACCCGCTCTCCCCCCTACCCCCTTCGCCCGGGCCCCCATCACCGCTTCGATTTTCTCCGCAACGGATTTCCGGGTTACCTCCCCGGCCCCGGCGGTGGAAGTACCCCCAGTGGCGCATACTGCGCGAATTTCGCGCAGCGCAAGCCACCGGGGTACATCCTCCCTATACCCCAATAGACCCTCTCATGGCCCCGCTCCTCCACGATTTTCAACTCGCCCTCCTCATGCCACCCCCACCACCCCTTCCATACATCAATCCCCCCGCCTTCAGCAAACCCCCGCCCCCCACATTTCAAACCCCCCTTGCTACGCCCCAATTTTCCATTTTCGACCCCCCCATTTCAAATTCTCCCCCACCAACACTGCAACCCACCAAGCCAACAACACCCCCTCCCCCCCCACCACCGCCGGGGATATCCCCCATAGTTTCCGCCGGGACGAGACGGCCCGGGCGGCGAAACAGACGGAGGGAGCGTCCCCACGTCCCCTGCGTCCCGGCGGCCAAGTCCTCCGCCCCGCTATGAGCAATCACGGCGGGGCCTTGAGATTTCGGGACAGTGCTTGTGTTTTATTATCCCACACGCACTGTACCGAACCTCACAGCCCCGCCGTGGCCGCCTCGTCGCGCCGGACGCCGCCCACACACACACTTCGCAAAAACACTTCACTATCACACTTCACTCCACCCATACACTCACTACAATTTGACACACACTACACACACCCAGGAGACGGCGGATTTCAACGCCCCGCTCCAATCTGTATATAATTGTATATAATTTGTAAAAATTTGTCTAATTTTGTATATACCAACCATGTACAGCCTAAGCCTACCATCTCACCATCATCATGTTCGTCCAATACCCCTGTACATATTACCCTCCTCTTTCAATCATAAACGACCCTGTACATATTTATCTACTTACCTCTTACTACTTTTGTCAGCTATCTATATTACTCCTAGGTTACTCCTCTGTTACTCCTACTTACCCCGTACCATCTATGTCAGCCACCTATATCACTCTATGTTACTCCTATACGACTCCTAGATTTAAGTCACGACTCTATGTTACTCCTATACGACTCCTAGATTTAAGTCACGACCTATCACGTTTCTGCCTTCAGCACTTCGATTGTTTGCATCAGCCTTCAGCTTCTGTCACCCTGCGCCTTCAGCTCCCCTTTTGTTTTCCGCGGCCCTCAGCCCCTGTCACCTTGAGCCTTCAGCTATCTCAACATTGGTTCGAACTGGGGGGACCTCTGTCGTGAGTCCCTCCCGGGAACACTCCACTAGCAACCTTAAAGCTCTCACCAATATTCGTATGTAAAACTTACCTTCCGCTAATAAACATCTGAGTGGGGAGACAGGCAACAGAATCCAGGGGACACAACCTGGAGCCCCACTACCAGCTCCCAACAGGGAGCTGGAGGGAGAGGCCTCCAAGTCCTATATAACCCTGGATCCTGGAGCTTTAGCTTCATTCGACACTTCCTCTAACCAGCTCTCTCTTCTCTCTCTTACCTTCCTCCTCCCAGATGCTCGGTGGAATCCGCCGCCTGGGAATTTACCTTCTACCTTTCCTTCACCTACATCGGTGGATTACCGCCGCCTAGGTGAAATTCCCTCACTCACCTACATCGGTGGATTACCGCCGCCTAGGTGAGTTTCCTTCCTTCACCTACATCGGTGGATCACCGCCGCCTAGGTGAAATTCCCTCACTCACCTCTATCTACTCCAAAGTCGTAGATGTCCTTCACGCCACCGTGATGATAAATTTAAATTCATCACAGGTTTATTATTCTACTGGACATAATATGTAAATAAATGTTGGCTGTTCATTCATTGTTTCTTTCATGTGCAATTATTGAAATTGCCATTTTTGATGGTTTCCACCTATTTTGGCCCCCCAAAAACACGAATTAGGCTCCTATTTTTATTAAAACTTATCTTCGATCATTGATAGTGCCATTTAATTGTTTTGATTCACCTGCTGATACTACTTCTACTGTTATTATACAAATGTATGGTGATTTCAGACAATTTCCCAGGTTTTTGACTCATAAAAGATGAATTTCGGGAGCAATATCCTTCGTTGCAACCTCAATTCTTCACTCCCCGGTCAAAATCAACTCAATATTCGATCTTCTCGCCCTAAAAAACATGGAAAACAATACCTCACGTTCACTAAAACCTTAAAAATCTCTTAAACACCCCTATTTTTACACCCACTTTGGTTTATTATTCTGTGAATATACACTTATGTATTAGCTCACCAAAAAAAATTTATAACCCCCCCCCCCCACCCCACCCACCCGCCCCCATTTTTTTAAACGTTTCAAGGTGCGCAGATTCAGAAATTGCCATGTCCGTCCGCTGTACGTGCAAACTGGCTCCATTTTCGGTCTAAAAATTCGTTCTTTCGAACACATGCTCCATTTGCGCCCTAGTTGTGTATTTTGTTTATTATTCTGTGAATATTACACTTATGTATTCGCTCAGCAAAATATGTTTATAACACCCCCTCAAAATATTTTCTTTTCCGTTTCAAGGTGCGCAGATTCAAAAAATGCAGTGTCCTAACCGCCGTACGCCGTATCATGCATAACGGCTTCATTTTCGGTCTAGAAAATTCGTTCTTCAGCACACACGCCATTTGGGCCCTAGTTGTGCCCCGAAACTTTGCAACCCGATCGGAATATACCCAGTGTGTAATGAGTGAAAAACCCTGCGAAGTCCTTGTCACATGAGTTTATCATTCTCGAATGAATACGGCGAGATTGGGACCTCACTGAAGAGACCCACAAAGATACATTTGACGGTTTTGTAGACGAATATTAGGTTGCTATTTCTTAGAAAATTATTTTTGATAACTGAAATCGTCATTGAATTGTCTTGATTCACCTGTTAATACTACCTCATACTATATGTGTTATTGTACAAATTTCTGGTGACTAAAGTCATTTTCACAGGTTTTTGACCAATAAATATTGAGTTTTGAGAGTTAAAACTTTGTCAGAATCTCAATACTTCGCTCAGTAGTCAGAATCAACTTCATATTTAGTCTCCTCGCCCTAAAAAACATGGGAAACGACATCTCACAAGCCCAAGTTCACTAAAACCTCAAAAATACCTCGAAAAGCCCTATTTTTACACCAATTTTTCCCCCACAACACCCCTGGGTGTATTCCGATAGGGCTGCCGAGCTTTGGAGCACAACTGCGAATATGTTCCCCAGTGGGGGCCCAAACTTTGCGCGAAAGAAAGACGATTTTAGACCAAAATTTAACATAAATTTAAGGCTGAAACTTCTTCGTTAGAACCTCAATTTTCCACACTTTGGTCAAAATCGCATTCATATTCGGTCTTCTCGTCCCAAAAAAACATGGAAAACGGATACCTCAAAAGCTCGTGTTACTAAAACACAAAAATCCCTGTTTTAGCGAATTTTCAAAGAAAATGAAGCTATTGCAATGGCTTCGAAATTTAAATAATATAAATTTTTGGAAATTTTCTTCATAGAAATCCGTTTCAGACCATTCTAAAACGATTCCTGAAATTTAACACTTTTTTATATGTATATATATATATATATTTATTTATATATGTGTCACTCCAGACGATAACTCTCGATAGAATTGAGATAAACAGCTCAAATTTGCACAAAAAATCTATCTTGGCAATCGAAAGGCTAAGTTCGAAGATGGGCGAAATTGGCCTACTCTAAGGAGGGTTTTGGCGCATTTAAAGTGCGCAAAAATTACCCAAAAATCCCCAAAATGTTATTTTCCAACAAGTGACCCCTCATTTTAAAGGTTTTTGCACGCTGAACACGATGGTGGAATCGGATTTTAGATATCTTGATCCGTTCTCAAATTAGAGCATTTAAAGTGCGCAAAAATTACCCAAAAATCCCCAAAATGTTATTTTCTAACAAGTGACCCCTCATTTTAAAGGTTTTTGCACGCTGAACACGATGGTGAAATCGGATTTTAGATATCTAAATCCGTTCTTAAATTAGAGCATTTAAAGTGCGCAAAACCTACCCAAAACCCAAAACGGTAGAATCAGGATGGACAAAACGTACAAATTAAAATAAATACGAAGAGAATATACATAGAAAACCAAATTTTAGACCGAAGTTTTCCTTTATTCAAAACCATAGCCATTAATTCGAATATTTCTTTGAAAATTCGCTCATTAAGTCATGCTGCATGACTGGTTTTTTATACCCATTTTTCACTCATAAAACCCTTAGGTATATTCCGATCGGGCTGCGAAGTTTCGGGACACAACTAGGGTCCAAATGGAGCATGTGTGCGAAAGAACGAATTTTTTAGACCGAAAATGAAGCTGGTATGCATGATACGGCGTACAGCGGACGGACATTGCATTTTCCGAATCTACGCACCTTGAAACTTAAAAGAAAAAGTTTTGAGGGGGCGTTATAATTCACAAATTTTTTTTGCTGAGCGAATGCATACTCATACGTGTATCAATCAGAGAATAATAAACCGAAAGTCAATATTTCGCCAAAACGTATGTGACGACAAATGAAAAGGCGAGTTCGAAGATTTACCTTCGAAGATGTACCTTCGAAGATAACAGGCGAAAAACAAGATGGGGGTCAACTTTGCGTTTTTCCGGGTTACAAATCGCTAAACATAGCTAAAAATAGCTAAAAACCTCCATAACTTCGGACAAAATAATTGAATGTGGCCTCGAGTCATCAAACGAGTATTTCAATTGTCACAAATATATTTTTGCAATTGAAAATTGCTGAATATAGCGAAGACCCCAACTTCTAAAATTCGATCATAATAATATCATGTTCATGTTCATGGAAATTTTTGATTGTCAACGTTTAGTTAGGTTTAGTGTTTGGTTGTTCCGTGTGTTCAACGACGTTTGAAAAACCATAATTGATATAGGATTTTACAAACAGAAAAATTCTGATTTTGGCTTCAACTTCGGAGACAAACGGAGACGAAGCGCTCCACTTATGAGTCTAACCAGATTAAGGATTTCCCTGTTTTAAGCTCTCAACTGGGGATGATTTGATGATGGAGCCCACTGACAGCCAAGAGGGGGGAGATGGAAGAGCTATAAATTTATATGGGACATAGATTCTGGCGAGCCATTGACATAAACCCGTGGCCAAAGGTGATGGGAGAGAGCAGAACAAGTGGCCAACTATAATAATCTGATGAATATCCCGCCCGCCCAGGGACCACGAGAATAGGAAAACATTTTGGCACAGGCCCTCGGTCAAGTTCGGTCGAGAACCAGATGAAAGGGCCGGCTAGACAACGTGCTTGTAAAGATCGGAATCTGACAAGGGAAATGAGAGGGGAAAAAATACGAAAGGGAAAATAACAGAATGAAGGCTGTTTAACATGATGAATACAAGTCGCATCATTTCGGACCACATACACTCAACACGAAATCGGGAAGTAGTGCACAAACGGAGGAACACATGAGACACATTATAGTTCAACTGACACCTTTGTCAACCTGTACCTACCTTTTTACATGTGCTAGTGTAACGAGGAACATGTAAAAGTAGTAGTGGGAAATACATATACCTATTGGTGATTAAACAAGCTTGATTCTGAAGTAGATTTTTCGTGTTTCGTAAGCCACATAAAACAGGATGTTTTCAGAACGTTGGCAAACTCTGTCAATTACGCATCTAATCTTTTGGCAATGGGAAATCAGGACGCGAAAGACAGAAATACGACTCCCTAAACCCAATTCCAACTACCTACTTATAAAACGTTTTCGTAAAAAGAAAAAAAGGACTTTCCACTTTCACTTTTTCTAAATGTTATCCAAGGAAAAACAGTACGGGGAAACAGCAGGAAATGTTTATAAAAGTGACGTAGTCAATCTGTTCAATGATTCGTGTAAACTGTTGGAGCTTCTGTGAGAGCTTTCAACTCTACCAGCTCCCAGGATATCAATGTACTCCCTTCCGATAGGTATTTAAAAGTTTTTGTAGAAAGTTATTTGCGGAAAGGTGAGCAATACTGCAGACAAGATAACAATCTAATGTAGAAGTAACACGGGAGTCGGTACCTCACGTACGCTCAGAACAAGCCATACGAAATAGGTAAGGCTATTTACTAGCATCTGCGGCATCAGTGCCGTATAAACAACTTTACACACTATCCAACAGCACTTTTAGGGTCTCCCGTTTTTTAATGTGGAAAACACTCATAACTTCGGATATGAAAAATAACGCCTTAGTTTTCCCCCATATTGGATTTCATTGCTAAGCCTTTTAAAGCATCATCAGACCCTGACCTCCAAAATAGAGTCTAGTCTATATTGTATCTGATGATGCCTTAAACAAGAAGGCGAAAAGCAAGCGCAATAGGCACAGTGGGAAATTGAAGGTGTTTTCATATCCGAAGTTGACACATTATGCATGCTATCAAGTTTTTAAAAAAATGAAGAATTTAGATTCAAGAATTGAAAAAAGACAGCGCTAAACTCCCCCCCACCCCCTTCCACCCAGAACTCTCTCGCGCTAGCATAACTAAGTTCACGTATTATTAGGTACGTGACTAGCTTGTATACTGTACAGCAACTAACCTCAATTTAATTGGGTGCAATGACATTCATGCACGCTACCGTCTTTGAGGCACTGCACAACAGCTGAAAATGCATTCCATAATAAATTATCGGTTGAAAATTCCGGTGAGGAGTCCGGGATTTTCCTTGCCGATTCCTTGCCGATTCTGATATCGATGAACAACCCCTATTCATCCCGAACATTTCTCTATCGGTTATATGGAACCGCAGTACCAAGTAGGTTTTGTAGCAAGGTTTTTCAAACGCCTACTGACTTCAGTAGGTTAGGTACCTAAAGGACCATAGCATTTAATACGGGTAAACCGCATAAGACCTTCCGCCATCGTCAGACCAGAGACTGCAAGTACCATGGATCTGAGGTTTCTCCATGAGCCCCCTGCCCTGGGTTCAGCAGAGACCTACATTTAAACGGTTTTGATAGTCAACGATTACGCCGTAGATGATTCTGTAGAATATAAATACTCTACTTTCACAAAAGATCTACTTGTCACTAGAACAAGACTCATAGCTATGATTTTTCTCAACTGGAAAACCCAATGGTGGACATGGAAGACGGGAAAGTTATTTAGAGCAACACTGCACTGAGGGCCGCGTTGGGAACTACCAGTTGCCAAACGCAGGATTTTTCGGGAGCTGATGTCAACACTAAACGCAGCTCCCCATTAGTACCGGATAGAGAGGAGCTACTTACACACAATCTAATAAATGTGGCAAACTAGAATGTAGCATGGATTTTAGTAAAAACAGACCATCTTATGTTTACGTCTTGTGACTCAGAACTGATACCATAAAATCTGTTGGTGAATGGCCAATGTTACCACTCGTTATATGACCTACGAATTTAGTTGCTAGATTTTATGTAAAAACAGACCATCTTATGTTTACGTCTTGTGACTAAAAACTGATAGGTACCATAAAAGCTGTTGGTGTATGGACAATGTTACCAACTTGTTATATGACCTACCACTTCAGTTGTGAACGAACAAAAATACTTACTGGGTTTCATGTTTGGGGTACCATATTATTATATACAGGGTGTCTACAGTTATTATAGGACAAATTCAGGGAACGATACTCGATTCTACAGCTAATTTTCAACAACTTTTGTCTCTTAACAATTTTTTTTAGTCCATGGAAAACCCGAGTTTTTTGTTTTTAATTTGTTTCACATTTTCGACTCTGCCTCATAAAAACTGCCATAACTCCCTTATTTATCAGTGTAATCTCAAATCTGAGAAAGAATCAGATCTGGAAAAAATTTAAAATTTCCTATCTCTCTGTTAATAAATCCGATTGTTTTAATTAGTCCTGATTGGTGAAAAAAATGGCCGAAGTTCAAAATTTGAAAATTCCTTAAAAATCACCGTTTTTCTTTCGTTTTTTGCGCTATTAGTACGGAGGTTTTTCGGCGTGTACTCCTCGGAAAAAACTTGCCCAGAATCTCAGCTTCCAGTGGAATAAGAAAAAAAATTTCACAGTGTAATTTGGTGGAGAAAATGACGTTTGAGTCCTGAAAAACGTGGGTTTGTAGGTGAAAATCAGCGTTTTCCACCAAAAGCCGACTTGCTTCATGAAAACATTGGTTGGCATCACATTTATTAAATTGATTCAGTTTAAAAAATAACATCGCGAATAGGGATGGTTCTTCTGTAGGTTCTCAAAATGCCCCCCTCCTTGCTGAACACAAAGGCGGCAGCATTTTGAGCACGCTCCTCGTGACGTCCCGCAGGTGGCGAGCATTTTGCGACACCCCGCCGAATTCCTGCACTCGGGAAATATATAATGTATTAGTTTGAGTAATCGTTTAGGTAGTGCAGAGTCAGGTCATTGTATCCGCAGAAATTTTGGTAACTAGTTTTTTGTAATTTTAAGAACTGTTTTTTCATTACTTGGATCTGCTTGCCTCCTGATGAGGGTTTCCCTCGTGTCCACAGCTTCTGCGAAGAACTAAGGACTTCGGGGTACCCCATACTTAGAAGTCCACAGGGGTCAGAACAGGGCTCCTGGGTGGCCAGGGTACTGGCCCATAACGCCCGAATCATCCGTGATGGGATGAACGTCCATTTTCCCGGGCGGTGGATCAGTCAATAAAAAAAGTTCTTAAAATTACAGAAAACGGTAGTTACCAAAATTTTTGTGGATACAATGACCTGACTCTGCTACTACCTAAACGATTACTCAAACTAATACATTATTTTTCCAGAGTGCAGGAATGCGGCGGGGTGTTGCAAAATGCTCGCCAACTACGGGATGTCACGAGGAGCGTGCTCAAAATGCTGCCGCCTTTGTGTTCAGCAAGGAGGGGGGCATTTTGAGAACCTACAGTAGAACCATCCCTATTCGCGATGTTATTTTTTAAACTGAATCAATTTAATAAATGAGATGCCAACCAATGTTTTCATGAAGCAAGTCGGCTTTTGGTGGAAAACGCTGATTTTCACCTACAAACCCACGTTTTTCAGGACTCAAACGTCATTTTCTCCACCAAATTTCACTGTGACATTTTTTTTCTTATTCCACTGGAAGCTGAGATTCTGGGCAAGTTTTTCCCGAGGAGTACACACCGAAAAACCTCCGTACTAATAGCGCAAAAAACGAAAGAAAAACGGTGATTTTTAAGGAATTTTCAAATTTTGAACTTCGGCCATTTTTTTCACCAATCAGGACTAATTAAAAAATCGGATTTATTAACAGAGAGATAGGAAATTTTACATTCTTTCCAGATCTGATTCTTTCTCAGATTTGAAATTACACTGATAAATAAGGGAGTTATGGCAGTTTTTATGAGGCAGAGTCGAAAACGTGAAAAAAAATTGAAAGCAAAAAAACTCGGGTTTTCCATGGACTAAAAAAAATTGTTATGAGACAAAGTTGTTGCAAATTAGCAGTAGAATCGAGGATCGTTCCCTGAGTTCGTCCTATAATAACTGTAGACACCCTGTATAGTAGGAGAGGGACACTGCACCGAAATTACAATTGCCGTAGCCACATACTATCAATACAATAGTTTTTATTGTTCCGTTAACATCCGAATAGTTTCTCCGATTAAATCATCAACCATTGATAGATCATCGACCATATTTTTGGCAACCACAACAACTATTGATAGATACGATGGTAAAGTTCTTCAGGCCAACATGCGACCTCATTCAAAAATAACTATAAATCAAAAAGGGAATACAGACCCAGTATTGTAGGTGTACTACCCAGCAGGTGTACAGACCCAGTAGGTGTACTACCCAGTACACACAACAATCAATACTACAGTAGGAAATTGTGGAACGCACTGAGTTTTTATGAGCATCTGAAACAACCTCGTAATACTCTGGATGATCGGATGAATCTGCCCTTTTTTCAAAAAGGTGGTGAATGAGTTATACAAGGGCAATATAACACTCAATCCACAGAAGCAACCACTGGAGAATTTCAGCTCGGAAATGGACCATTTTCGTCCAACTAAAGCATGAATTCCTGTAAACATTCCTTGACACATTGGGGGAAAAAAACCATAAGGGAAGTACAGGATTTGGGTAAATTAAGTGACGTCACTCGGGGAACCAATGAACCACGGCTGTGTCCAGCAAACTACATAATACACTCAAAGCTTGCCAGGATGAAGTCACCACCTTTTCCCCGCTGCTTTTATGAGAAATCTTGTACATGTTTTCAAAATCCTCCTCTCTACAAAAAGAGTGCGTTTTCCCCCCACTCAACCCTACTTTCGTACACATATCAAGATCTTTCAGAAAAAAAATAGAACCAAACCATGATAGGTAATTGTCAAATGATTATAACAAAGCGTGTTTTAGCTGAAAGCTTGTGAAACCCAACTTTGCTTACCAGATCAAAGAATCGGAACCCAATTTTAGCTGAAAACTGGAGCGGATGTCGAGCTCGGACAAACCGTTCTATTTACGACAAGACTATTGGCAACCACGATCCATTAGGGCTCCGATCTCAACAACAAAATCGGAGATGTTTTTCATATCATTCGTAAAGCGACGATGTAGAATAATAATTATTCGTTCCATGATTGTGTTCTATTCCGATTGAACGAATACTTAATTCCAAAATAATCAAAGTGAGGGAAATAAGACGTTTTATTCTTTCTTTTTTTAAAAATAAAACTATTTAATAAGAGACCGTACAGCCTACATCACCCCTAATTCCAAGTCCAACTTTTCTATACTTAAAACCATTCAAACCAACAATAACTTGCGGAGTGTGTATGAAAAACCAAACTTTCCTTAATAATCAAGACATCAATGCTTTGATGTGTTGAGTTTCAAGTTCATACAATTGCAATATTTATATTAATTAGGTAGGTACCTAGGTAGTTATTACAACCTATATGAATAGGGTATAGGGCACAGTGGGTGGGGGTTGGAGTAGGGTTAGGCGATTCAATTCATTCAGAGAGGAACATTTTTCTGAAAGCTCTTCTGGACTATACCCATGATGCTCTGCATGAGCTGAAGAGCAGCCAGTGAGCAACCATGTTACACGGAGGGTTTTCTTAAGGGGTTTTGTAGGATTTTTGGTGCATGGATAAACAAGAGGTTTCTTCCGACCCATTTAACGCAACTAAAGAGGGAAATCACGCTGGAACTCCAATGTATTGTTCGAACACCAGGCAAGGAGCCCATGGCGCCACCGTTTTGTTTGCAGCTAGCTCTCAAGATCAAGGGCAGTCCTTTCATATGTCCTATTCTCTTAACTTTTCTCTGGGTGCACCCCAGAACCCACAAAAGATGGTATTGTTGATACACGAGGTACATTGTGGTTGAGATTATTCAGGTGCAATTTATATTACGCATTGGTATTTGTATTGGTATTTATTTGTGTTTTATTTAGATTTATGCTCTTCATAGAGCATTTATAGTAAAATCCAGAGGGGAGAAAAATTAGATGATATCTGAGAAGTCATGTCTCAATCCCAGAATATATTCACCAATGCAGGTACAATATAAAACCTATCATCAGTGAACATTCAATGGCATTTTCTCTATACCACTTTTTGTAATCCCACATCATTGCAACACTACAGGACCTAAGGCCCACTTCATGTGAATAGTTAGGGAACACTTCATTGTGAAATGGGAAGAATAGGTACAGACAGTTACAGTAGGATATGCACACAAATACTAAAACGTGTATAATATATACTGGAACAATAAAACGAAAAAAAATATTTACTGAACCCAACATTGTCCTAACACATAATTAGTCAGTGTGGTCAGATGTACGATAAACATCGTTTTGAAAGATAATTCTGGGGTCTGTACTATGCAAGATATAACTTAGTACGATAATTTGAGATTTTAGACAACAAAGTTTGGAAAATTACACAATTTTTCTTCTTTTTACCACAGAATCGAGAGTATAAAAACAACTCTTTCAACTCTTGGACCATATGTAATTTATTTGTGACCCTTTCTAAAGCTGTTGAAAAAGTACCAAGTAATATTTTCTTGTCCATGTAGGAAGTATACTTACATGTTATTATTTGCAATGGATTTAGAATCAAAATGATTGCTAGATCAAATGAAATGGCTAAAATCTATAAGCGCTACGTTCCTAACATAGGTAGGAAAAACTCTTGAAAACATTAATAAACCCTTCATCAGTATATTATTAAATCAATACACATGAACAAGTTTTCATAATGATTCCGGTCTTGGGACATAGAATTTCAGTCTTGGCACTCAATAGCTTAGGAAAAATTACGAACTTAATTCCATGTGTAGTCTAACGTTGGAAGCAAGAGTACTACTACACATACTACTTCCTTAGGTCTACTAATACCACAGAAGTAGGATTCCAATCCTACTTCCATTCGAAAATGGGGCTCCATTAGAAAATTTAGTATGCAAGGAAATTGATTTGTTTATATTATCCATGTTTGATCGTGTATCGTTATTAGAATTATTTTTTATATTATCCATGCTTATGTATTATAAATGCGTATGTATGTTATGTATTGTACGATAATTTTGAGTCTGGTACCATAGCTCTGTCTCGGGGACCTGGCAACACTTAATTAGGTACAACCCATTGAAAACATACGAGTAAACCGGTGGACTGTGTAAAACTTCAACCACTCAAATCAAATGAAATGTACTGACCACTGAAGTAAGTAAATCATGTCCGTACTATGGACAGCTTTACACAAGCTCAACACAACAACTGGTTATTATTATTATTACCTAATATCAATAAGTACAATCAAAGAAGTCGTCCAAATAAAAACTAGTAGTCCACGTTGACTTTTATACAGGAAAATTTCAGAAAAGAAAGAGTAGCGAAGCAGAAAACCCTGAACATTTATGACTTATAATATATCGTCGATATTTCTTGTTTCGTTACACTCAATGTACCAATTGTCTCCTAGGTCTTTGGGAAAAATGGATCAATGAACGCTGAAAGTTTACAAAAGCATAGTCAACGCTCTGGTGTCTGTAAAAAATCAGTCACTGATAACTAAGAACGAAACGGATCATTACAAGGTAACAGGGTAAGTACTATCTAAAACACTATAACCTCACGGTTTTCTGATCTATTTACGAGTAGCCAAGATTTATTAATTAGTATTAGTAGACATGTGCAGGAGTTGATGGACGTTTCAAACCTAACATTCGCAATGGGAAAGACGGTCATAAACTATCATGCAGAGGTAGGCAGCCAGGTCAGTGCTAGTTATTCTTTCTTTCTTTCATCTCAAAACATGAAGTACCTACTCTTCCATAAGTCACAGGAGAACAGCCCGTGTTTTATGTAGTCTGCGCGCTGAATTTGATGAGAAGGTAGATTACATAATAAACGATTACCTATAACCATTCAACCCCCATCCGATCAGCAAGCACTGGATGGTTTATCTTGATCACAGAATCTATGTGGAATCGGATGAAGCTAATGTGAAGTTATTTTCAACTTACGGGGTCCTACGGTTTCAGTCAGGTCCGCGCTCTCGTACTCACAATCACAAACTGAACTCCTAGCCGGCTAGCGGAGGGTTAATTTTAAAACTTCCACCACAAGACCAACGATGGCATCCAAAATTAAAATTCCCTTATGAGCATATCCAACGTCCCAGAACGCCCACGATGTGTAGCGTGGGCTGGAGAGAAAACCCTCCGGCCGGTTTGTGACAGTATTCGACAGTATTTGACAGTATTTTTGCCAGTATTCGAGATTTTCCTTTTCTCATAATGTCTAGCTAATATTAAAAAAAACCACAGTCATGCAGCATGGCTATAAGAGCGAATTTTCGAAGTTTTCGGCGTCTTCCTCCTCCGCCTAAAATTTTCTGAAAATTAATTTTCGGCCAATGTTTTCCCAACTTGATACCATACAAAATTAAAACAGGAGTAGTTTTACGCAAAGTAAAATTTGGGGTGGAAGGAGAGGGAGGGAGAAATCAAAAATGTTTTGAATACCAGAAGAGTAGGTATTGGATACGTAACAAATTTTTTGTTACATTTTTTGCCGAGTAACACCTCGGTTTGTAGATTTTCCAACGCTGAACACGATGGTGAAGTCAGAATTGCGATATCCCATTCCGTTATCAGATTAGAGCAGACGAACCAGGAAGAACATCTCAAGAAATAACCACGTTCCTTCATCTTCAAAGTGCTCCAGTTTGAGAATGGAATGAGATATCGCAATTCTGATTTCACCATCGTGTTCAGCGTACAAAAACCTTTAAAATGAGGTGTCACTTGTCACACTTTTTCATTTTGGGAATTTATGGGTAATTTCCCCCCCTAAAACTCCCCAAAACTCCCCCTTAGAGTGACCCGATTCTGCCCATCTTCGAACTTAGCCTGTCGATTGCCAAGACAGATTTTTCGTGCAAATTTGAACTTTTTATCTCAATTCTTTCGAGAGTTATCGTCTGGAATGACACATACATATATAAATATATATATATTAATTGCAACGCAATTCTTAGCCCGACCCCCAACTAGTTTTTTTGTCACATGTCACACTTTTTTGTCCCGCGATACCGTGGCTAGGGAAGCTAATTTCTATGCTATTCATTACATTACATTCATTACATTAAAGTCCTAAGGAGGTATTTAGCCTCCTTAGGACTTTAACTTGACATTGCCCAGGCCCCGAATCAGCTGAGTGGCCCCTGAAGCTAATCTCTATGCTATTCACGCTATGAAGCTGTAATTTGGTATTTAGCCTCCTTAGGACTTTAACTTGACATTGCCCAGGCCCCGAATCAGCTGAGTGGCTCCTGAAGCTAATTTCTCTGCTATTCACGCTATGAAGCTGTAATTTGGTATTTAGCCTCCTTAGGACGCTATTTACAAACAAGTAAAAAATCCCACTTTTAAAGCGAAATGGTCCGAAATAACCGAAGGTATCTGCGTCGATCATATACCTTCCAAATGACAAAATAACACTATTATGATAAACGAAGGAGGCATTAATCGATTGATTATGGGGTGTCTTCTTCGGGGAGTCATTTCGGACTCGAATTGCGTTGCAAATTCCTCGTTCTATACAAAGTATAGAAGATAAGAGATTGGGGGTCCAGGGGGCTTGCCCCCTGGCGAGGCGCGGAGCGCCGAGTATATATATATATATATATATGGTGTAGAGATTTCGACCGTTTAGTGAATAGTGACTCAGGTTTGTTGAGGATCGGTCAGTGAAAAATCAAGTTCCCGACGTTTCGGCCGTTTATTCAGCCATTTTCAAGGCTACAACAAAATATGGACATAGGTATAATACAATAGTTAGCAAGTTAGTGGAATCAGTGAGCTACTGTTACAGTGATTTTTATGGCAACATGGTGATATGGACTATAGTGGGTTATTGTATTACTATTGTATTATGGACTATTGTATTATACCTATGTCCATATTTTGTTGTAGCCTTGAAAATGGCTGAATAAACGGCCGAAACGTCGGGAACTTGATTTTTCACTGACCGATCCTCAACAAACCTGAGTCACTATATATATATATATATATATATATATATATATATATATATATATATATATATACTCGGCCCTTCAGGCCTCGCCAGGGGGCAAGCCCCCTGGACCCCCAAAGGGGGCTCCGCCCCCTCGGAACGGCTTCGCCGTTCCTCACCGTTCTTATACTGCGTATAACAAAGGAGAATTTGCTATGCAATTTACCCCCCCCCCCCACACCACCAACACACAAAAAAATAAAACGATTCTGTTTAAACGTTATTTATTTACATTTATTTCTGAATGTAGGTAACTAGTTATTCATAGGTAACAAAGATAACGTTGGTAACTCTTTATCACATTCCTCTTTGTGCTCATCTTTATCACATTCCTCTTTGTGCTCATCTTTATCACGTTCCTCTTTGTGCTCATCTTTATCACATTCCTCTTTGTGCTCATCTTTATCACATTCCTCTTTGTGCTCATCTTCATCACATTCCTCTTTGCGTGACGCGTTTTTGTGACAGGACATTTTTTTCACATGACCCCCGGCGTTAAAATTGCATAGCAATTAATATATACACATAATTTTTTGTGTCTTTCGGCAGTGAATTCAGGATGGTCTGAAACGGATTTTGGTATAAAAATCTTTCGGAAATTCGAGTTTTAAAAATTTTGGACCGAGAACAATAGCTTCCTTTTCTTCGAAAATTCGCTAATAACGAAAGTTAACAACCATGATATTGAATGAGATTATAAAGTTCCAGTCATACAGCATGGACATAAGAGCGAATTTTTTAAGTAGCAGCATCCTGGTTCCTGGTGGTAGTAAATTTTACTGATTTTTAGCGATTTGTAACACTTTTCGTATTCAAAAATTGCCGATCCCAAAAATTACCCATCCTTTTGTTAGCCATTGGTAACATTTGGTAACTCTGCAGACTCCTGCGCCACATTCCAATTGGCACGTTTTGTATGTAGATGTAAATTTCCATACATGGAGGTATCTGGCTGTGTTCAGTTAGAACTTGTTGGTATCATGAAGCGAGGCATGCTGAGATGTTCAGGAGTAAATTACTCATGAACATCTGGTATCTCAACGGATTTTTGTTTTTCGAGCATACATGTATTACACGTGAATTTCTCGACAAGACTGAGACAGAATTCACTGAAGACTGAGAGGAACTGTTTATCGTGTGTCAAAAGCTCAAGACCCTTAATCTTTCCTTGACCAGAGAAAGCGCTGACTGAATCACAGCCAGACCAACTGTGAAGGCCAAATAGTTCTCCAGATGTAACTACTACTTCCTTATCCCCAATCATCGATTTGAACTTGTCTTCCTTCCAACTATCAACCAAGTATTGGACGAGTGTATTCATTCAACCGCCACTCTCTTTCTCTGGACAAGGCAGATAAACTGCTCCTCTCAACCTTCAATGAATTTGGACGTGATTGGGATAACCCAGAAAGTGTAACACGTATGCTCCAAAAACAAAAATCCATTGTTAATGAGTTGAGATACCAGATGTTCAGGAGTAAAGAAGATCGAACTGAACACAGCCTGATGCCTCCATGTAAGGAAACTTTACATCTTCATACGGAACGTGTCAGTTACCAGGCTGGAATATGGCGTAGGAGTCTGCAGAGTTGGCCATATATCCCAGACTCTTCTAATCATGGATGGGAAAAAGGAAGAACCGGAAATGTATCCATAAAATGGTTTTCTGGTCTCCCTGCACCCGAGTATATTCTCAGTTTTTTTTGTCCTGCAGCTACAGCAAAGACTGCAACCAATAAAAGTGCTTCTCCTGCATTGCCAGTAATATGGAATGCACAATTTCCTGCAAATGCAAGGCGTGTGAGGTCTCAGGTCAATGGAAACGAGAACGACCTCTGTGATACCAAAGAAGACTGTGATAGCGACATCATTGAAGAAGAACCATGATGTTTCTTCCTTATTTCTGTCAATTTTTATTTTCATTTTGGTATTTTTTTAATGATTCACGGGCTTTGATTTCTATTCGCGAAAATGATAGCCCATACCTTTCTGCGAAATGTTCCTTTCAAAATGAAGTTCGTTTTATAAATAAATTACACTTAGTTAACTCTATCCCTAGCAATACCGTAAGTACGTATTTATAGAAATATAACTATAACCCTGTCTTTTATTTGTTAAATATTGGTGAAAATATAGTCGACAATAGATATTTTAATCTCGTTTTATCTCATTAAACAATCAATTCATGCGAATACATCCAAAAATTGCGCGCAAATATGCAAAAAAAATTGCGCGAATATGCAATAAAACAGGGTCCGCTGATATTATAGTCAACCCACACCGCACGGTTTCATTAAGGTGCCCACACACGTGCAGGATTTCCTCAAGGTTTGGACTGAACAGTCCAGGCCTTGAGGATTTCCTTCACGTGAGTGTCGTGGCCTCGAGGCCACCGAACGGCCTGTACAGGCCAAAACGGACGAATCGAAAAACCATTCCGACGGCCTCTGAGGCCGGGACTGTACAGGCCGCTCCCTCACGTGTGTGCGGTTTCCTTCAGTCTGCTTGGAGTTTTTGAAGTGATCGCGCGTCGGTCACGTGTTTTTCTTGTTTCGACTATGTCGGATCGCGAGAATTTGGAACAGTTTCTCACTATATACGAAAATGAGCCTTGTTTATGGAAAGTGCAGAGTAAAGAATACCATGACAGAACGAAGAGGCAAGCAGCTTATGCTCTATTGCTTTTGACCACTCTTTTCTTCTTTTTCGAAATGTAATTTTTTGCAATTAAGCAGCTTGTTACTGCCAACAACATACCGTCCTCCATTGCTGTCACGAACTGAACTGAAGGAAAAATTCCTCGCGTGTGTGGGCAAGGACTGTTCAGGCCAAACCCGAAGGCCTAGGCCTTGAGTCCAGTCCTCAAGGCTCGGCCTGTACGTGTGTGGCTACCTTTAGGCGCAACCTTACCTGTGGTTTCCCAGTAGTTCCACCTCCTCCACGCTATACCGCTCAACATTTTCCTAACAAATTATGAATCAAATTGAAGCTCTTTTCTCGCTCTACAACTTTTATGGAGAACGAATTTTTTATACACAAAGCCTTTTCTCATAATGTAAGTATATGCAAAATAAGAAAAAACTGATTTAAAAAAATCACATTTTTCGCTATTTAAGTGTTTTTATCACACATAATTCTTCACGTAGCAAGAATTTCGACGATACCAATCGAAACAGAGTCTTTATGGAATATTTTGGCATTGAAAGAAATTTCCTATCTTGTCTGGTTCGAAAACTATGAATTTTCAAAGAAAATGCCTCCCCCACTCCTTTCAACCGCCGCCATTTTTGAAAGCTAACAATCTGTGATGGCTATCATGACCCTAATTTATGACCCCCGAAACGTATTCTGAAAGTTTGGTCTGGTAATCTTTCTGGTAGGTACTCAAATCCCAAAATCAGGGGTCTGGCACAGGGACTATTATGATAAAACGTGATTCAAAATGGTAGGTACTCACACATTCTCAAGTATACCCGTTTTTCTTCTGACACCTTTTTCAGGTCTTCACCATCCGCAAATGTAATAAAGGCTTCCATGTCTGACATTAGAGAAATGAACAACTGCTTAGGTACTTCTAATCGAGTCAAATGAGACCAATAAATTAATGTAGGGACCTACCTATACAATACATAGCAATGTACAATATTCAAGAGCGTTCTAAAATTATGGAAGTACCTTATCTATTTCTATAGACTAAATTCTGCGTCAAGTGACTGTCCATACGGCCCAACAAAAAATACGGCTAGAAAGGGCAATTATTCACACTTCATCATAACGGCAATCTGTAGGAACCTAGGGTATAGGTACTTAACATAATTTTTTCAGCATCAAACTCGATCAAGTTGTAGGTAGGTCCAACTTGGGTAAACTATGACTAAGGTAATTTTACGATTTAGTCCATGAATGGCATGAAGCCATACCTAGCCGTACCTACTGTTACAAACAGGTATACACCGGAAATTCGATCAGTTGGTACATACCTAAGTGATAACCCATGTAGTACCTATAAAGAAAAACATCATATGCTACTTTACACACAAATTAATAGTTTTGTCGGTTTCAACGCTTATTTCGGTCCTTCGGATATTTTCCTAGAGACCGGAATTTTCCGGCATTGGAATTTCAATATTATTACTTGAAAAAGGTTGATCCCGTTAATTTCAACAAAATCCTTAGTTCTTTTGGGGGGAAAGCTCAAAAATGTGCTTACAACTACTTTTCGCCGATTTCTCTTAATTTTCCCCCAACGAATTACCTGGAAGGCTGAAATTCTTGCTCGTTCATTCTCATACAACTTGCAAACGTGTAACCAAGCCTCGAAATTTATTATGTTCGTAGGGGCTGCAGTCGTTGCCATTTAGACAATTTTCTTTATAATTCTACATTACACGTACATATTATATACACAAGTACTTACAGAATTTGTCCCAAGCGTGAAGTAATACTTAGATCAGATGCTGTACGTTGATCAAAACCTAAAGCGGTTTCGTGTTTGAGCAAAATAGGTTTTCGGCCGAGTGCATGATCAAGATCGGTTTTCAGTAGGTATTTTCCTTTTCACCTTTCAGGTGGGCTGAGAAAGGTAAAATTACTACTAAATTATTATTTTGTTAGGTGACATGACCAGTGAATGAACAACCCCCAATGAATGAACATTGCTAGGAAAAGTTCAAATATTAAGGCTTGCCGCGCTCTTCCGAAGGTCTATGGGTATTCGCTAGTTAGAGTAGGGTCTCACAGAGGGCAGTGCAAGGTTCATATGGAATTAGTCAACCTGCTAAACTGAAACCTCTTTCATTTTCAAGCAGTCCACATGGAAGAGCCTCTGTCCTCAAGGTGAGTGTAAGACTTTCGTCCAGTTATTTGGGTTTTGTAATGAAATCTTAAGGTGGTTTTAGTTGTCCTTCATGTAGGTTCATTAATTTAATGTTCTTCTTCCTAAAAATGCAGTTATATTTCGAAAAATCTGCCGAAATCATCGAAATCCAGGAGTTCATTTACTGGGTTGCTCAAAGGCGAGTAACCCAGTGGATGAACGGCCGTTCATTTACTGGTAAAGGGGTCATACTCCTTATTTTGCAGTTTTCTAATCAATTCAATCGGAAAAAACATCACATAATCTGAAAAACATGGAATTAAGGCTATAAATCGTCTGTTACCAGTAGATGAACGGGGTATTTAGTTGATGCAATTTGGGCGTTCATTCGTTGGTGGTCAGTTATCCAGTGAATGAACAGGTGAATATTTCCGAGTTGTTGAGATTTTTTTCGAATGTGTAACAATTCAGGTGGTAAAGATCAGTAGATTGGGATCCTGTGACTGAAATGGGATATTTTTACGATGGAGTGTATTGTCACACCTACTAGTCTTCCAGCTCCTACCGCAACAACTTCTGCAGCAAATGGTGACTCCGTCCTGAAGGATCTTCCCATCCCTCCTACCAATGGGAATTTAGGTCCATCTAGTCCACCACCACCTGCTGCCACAACTCCTTCTACAAGTCAGGAACCTCGTCAAAGAAATTGTGGAGCGAGTGGTGACTCGGTCCTGAAGGATCTTCCCATCCCTCCTAGCAATGGGAATTTAGGTCCATCTAGTCCACCACCACCTGCTGCCACAACTCCTCCTACAAGTCAGGATCCTCGTCAAAGAAATTGTGGAGCAAGTGGTGACTCCTTCCAAGAGAACGTTACCACCCCTCCTACCAATGGGATCGTAAGTCCTAATGAACCCGAGTGTGGTAAACAAGACTGTGATAAACTAAAACTAACCTGGGGACAAAAACTGACCATTCCACAACCCGCTCACCAGAAAAGTCAACAGGAAAAGAAACTCAAGTCGAGAGTACCCTTCTGCATAACGTTAGCGGAATGGAGAGAAATGCAAGATGGCAAAGAAAAAGAAAGACAAGAAAAGGAAAAGGAGAAGATGGAAAAACAGAAAGCTAGAGAAGAAAAGAAGAAAGAAAAAGAGATGAAGCAGTCGCTGAAGGGCATCAAAGGGAAAAAAGGACCTGTACCAAAAAAATCCAAGAAAATACCACCACCCCAAGAACCTTCCAAGTCGTCTGCTCATGATTGCAAATGCCCAGGATGTGATGAACTCTATGAAGAGCCTCCAGTTGAAGATTGGATTCAGTGCATGACCTGTAAATTGTGGTGGCATGAAGATTGTACAGACTATACTGGGATGGGTACTTTCACTTGTAATAATTGTTGAATTTATCTACTGACTGCATGCTCAAGTTAGTAATACCTACCTACCTGTGTTGGCATGTCATCCTTGCATCAGCAACATTCAGTTCCTTGATTTAAAAATTAAAGTTTAGTTCAGATCGTTTAACCGTCTTGAATTAATTTATTCCTTTCACATAATTTGAATCAGGTATCGTTAGCACCTACATCATTCATCCAATGTCAAAAGAATACTGATGAATTACGTAGTGAACATTAGGAAAGTACCTACCTACTTAGATTCGGTCTTATATATATACCTACACCTTTAAATGTATAATAGGTATCTTTATTCTATCAATAATGAGTAGCTACGTCCGACTTACCTACTAGGTAGATCCTACCTATATGTTGTTCATTCACTGGAAAAAACACCCGTTCATTCTCTGGAAAACTCCGTTCAGTCACTGGGTGTTTCTCTCATTTTTCACTTGGAAGTATTTCTATAACTCGCACATAATTTTTTTGCTCCAGTGAAGCTTGAATTAGTGTTATGGAATAATAAGCGTTGTAATGGGCTAGATATCTTCAACTTTTCAGGACCTAGACTGCCAAGAATCTGTATGTAAAAGTCAGATTTTGGTTGCCCAGCTACTAAGTGTTCATTTACTGGTCACGTCACTTCAGTAGGTATTTTCCTTTTCACCTTTCAGGTGGGCTGAGAAAGGTAAAATTACTACTAAATTATTATTTTGTTAAGTACTATTAAGTAAAACGTTACCTACCTACCTTTTCTGGTCATCAGGTGATATGAAGAAAGATTTCTACCCAGGATCCAGGGGAACTGATCCACAGGATCAAAAAAACCAGATCTGCGTGTAGACATGATGAAAAATGATCATAAATCACCTACCTATCACACAAGATTAATAATGAGCTGCACAAATCTGAATTGTGAAGAGTGGTCACACAGAAACAGAATGATATTTTTATGAATCTGTAAGGGCAAAGAGCACGGCTGAAATGGTGTGTATGTGTGTTTCTCAGTATTTTTGTCTCCCGTTTTTAACCATGAAGAGACACAGTTCGATGTTCGTATAATGATGATGGCGTTGACAGCAGAGTTGTAGTTGATGATGATCGGATATACAAATTCTTCAGTCTTCAGTCTTCAGAGAGTCGCACTTCTGTGGAGTGGTGGGTCAGGATATTGGATTGGATGAAGGATGGGGGGTGGGGGCTAGAATGTTGGTTGAGGTGGTATATAATTTTTGTATGAAAGTCGAGTTTAGATAATTGTTTTATGTGTTTGTAATTGAATGTTAAAGATACTTGTTAGTTATTGTTAAGCTGGGGGTTCGAAGGTAATTTGGGTTGCGGCTAGATTGAAATGTTATTTTCGGTTTAATAATCAAAGATTTGTTTAAGTGCGTCTACGTTAAAATTAAGTTTGATATGTTCCTGCAGAGTGTTGGAAGTAATGTTTCTGTCATTTTTAAAAGCTTCGAGTGCTGTGCGAGTTCTTGTGCAATGGTTAAGGGCATGACTAATGTCTCCCACTTCATGAGGGCAGAAGGGATCGTCTTTGTGCTTCATGAGGTGCTGAAATAGGAGAGAATTTCCATGTCCAAATAGGATTCGATTCGCAGCGGTGTAGAACTGTGGAGGTCCAGTAGTTCCTCCAGGGGTGTGCCGGTCCAGATAATTCCCAGTAAAGGTTCCGGCAGGTACAGTGACAAGGATGTAACCGTTCCAACTTACCGGTACAGTTCCCTTATCGGTACTCCCACAGAAAAGCACATACCCTTACACCTTGACATCCCTATCCTGATTTTTTTGGACTTACGTAATGCAATAGATAAGTTATCCATTCAGGAACTGAGGCTGGTATTTGATAAACTTTAAACGATTTAAACGTGCAAACTATTTATTGAACGCTTTATGAAATTAATTTTTTTTTAAACTCGAAAATTAAAAGTTCATGGCAGGAACAATACCTCATTATAATTTTAAAAAATTAGCATTCTCGCTTTTGTTGGAGTCAGCGAGCTCCTTCTCTCTGAAATTATCAAGCCGGCTTTTGAAAAAAGCTGCTCACAAGGTACTGATGTTGCCACCACACAAAGCCTTTCCTCTGCAACTTTTGAAAGCAGAGGAAAAATGTGCCTATTTTCATGCCACCACTTGATGGGGTCTGCCCCAATGTCGAGAGGCTCTTCATCTAGGTAGCGTTGGAGCTCCACGATCGCACGGCTTTCAGGAGTTTCTGTGAAAAGTTTGAGGGTTCAGAGTTTTAACAAAATTTTCAGATCAATTACAGAGGTTTATTGTTGGAAATGATGAACTGTCCCTACATATATAATATAAATACATACTCACTTTTATTATGCTCAGACTTCGACTCTTTGCGCTTTAGGAACGAGGCAAACACTGAAATGTTTTCTTCATCAGGTTTCCCCTTACTGGTAGGGGTGCTCTGGTCAGTCTCCACGTGATCATTAATTGATATTTTGGCTGTGAGTAGCTCTTTCACTAACCCTTTGGCCTTATGAGCAGCACTCTCTTCTGTAAAACCGTCAAGTTTATACCGTGGGTCCAAAAATGTGCATATAGAAAGAGTGCCACTGCTCTCTATATGACCGAACCTGTCTTCTCTCACAATCTCACCGAGCAAGATTTTCACCACAGGACAAACTGTACGTAACTCGTCATTATTTTGAAAATCGCGGAGTAATTCCAAGAGTCCATTTATCATGACGATGACACTGGAAGCTGGAGGGTACCTTTGTTTGGACAGCTGTTTGGTCATCTCTTCAATTGGCTTGAAAATTACACATAATGCTCGAGATGTTTGCCATTCTGAGGCAGTTAGAATTGGCAGTTGTGTTTCAATTAATGCGACTGCCATTTTTAATGGTGTCTCCAACTCAACAAACCTTGCAATCATTTAATAAACTGAGTTCCACCTCGTTGGCATAGAATTGACCAATTTCTTGGGTGGCGATATGCCTTCCCCTGCTTGACAATCACACAGTTTCAGCCACGACTTCGTGGAACTCTTAAAATGAGTGACGATCCTCTTAATTTTTTGGATCAAGGGTTCCAGAGGCTGTAACCCCTTCTCGACAATTAAATTCAGCTTGTGAGCTGCACACCCCATGTATTTCATTTTGGCAATTTTCAAAGCCCCAGTTATATTTGCTGCATTGTCTGATACGGCAAATAAAACTTTGGAGGATATATCCCATTCATCAGTTATGTCGGTGATAGTAATTGCCAGGTTTCCACTAGTGTGGTGGACTGTCATACAGCGGCATTCTAGAAGGGCGTTAACGAATTTACCCTCATGAATGAAGTGCGCGGTCAGCGCAATGTAGCTGTCATTATTTCTGGACGTCCAGCAGTCTGTGGTTAGGCATATTTTTGTTGCATGTGAAAGAAGGTCTTTCAGTTTCAACTTAATTTCCTCATATCTTGAAGGAATCATCATTGATGATATCTTTTTTCGGGATGGAAGTACATAGGAGGGATTCAAGGATTTTACAAACTTCTGGAACCCTTCATCTTCAACCAAAGAAAAAGGCTGATAGTCTCTCGTGAACATGAGCAAAATTCCGTCAATATTTTTTTTTTTTTGCAGCTGGCGTAAGTTTCTTTGTAGTGAACTCGTCAATTTTGGACTGAATGGCTGACTGAGACTGATTTTTTCGATCGGTAAAAGATGTGGTAGAAGTGGAAGAACTACAGTGAGACTGTAATTGGCATGGTTCTCCCTCTTCATAATAATCAGCAGTGGAGGGAGGCTGAGTTCGTTGGGCATAATTCTGTGAATCAGGATTATCTAGTTTGGTAGGGCACAATTCTCTGGTCGACTTTGAGGAAAACAAGTTTACTGTGGGATGTTTACGAACCATGTTTTTTCAAATTTGATGTTGACGATTTGTAGCTCACAACGGATTTACAAATATAACATTTTGCCACAGCTCCATCCATTTGTTCAAAATGTTCCCACATTTCACTTTTCTTGGTGCGAGCACAAAAACACACATACACACACACACACACACACACACACACACACACACACGAGCACATATCACGACTTGAAGCCATTATTAAGTTGAAAGGTGAAAAAAAAGTGACTGATCGCGATAACCAAACACAAGCAACTGATACCTATCTCTCTAGTAAGAATTGAAAAATGGGGACCCAAAATGAAAGGGGTGGAGAGGAGGAAAACAGCCATGAAAATTCGCTGAAGGATTGAAAATTCGCTGAAGGATTTGAAGGTAAGGTCCAAAGATGCTCGTGAGTGTGAGAGGGTAGTAGAGGGGTCGAGGACCCTGAGGACCCGCACGTGCCGTCATATTTCCCGGTCCAGCTAATAACTGGAACTGGAACCATTATGCTGTACTCGGACACCGATTACGGTTCCATCTTTCCCGGTCCAGTTACTCAGTAACTGGAACCATAGTGTCATACTTGGAGACAGAACGATTCCATCCTTCCCGGTCCGGTTCCATCCTTCCCGGTCCGCTTACCGGTACGCGTGTACCGGTAAGGGCCAAGATGTTGTCACTGCTTGGAACCGTTCCAATACGAGACTAGGTTCCACAGTCCCGGTACAGCAGTACTGACCCACCCCTAAGTTCCTCTATACCAAGGTTTGTGAAGGGGATCCGGTATGATGTGGTCTGTCCAAGCCCCTCGCCCAATAAACATTCTGTGGTGTTCGGTTCTCCAGGATATATTTCTTAGGGTTTTCATCAATATTACAATGTCTGAGAAAGAGGTGTTTGAGTGGAGGTTTTGTGTTCCATGTTCAGTGTATGCTTTGGCTGTAACATCGGCGTGGTCTGCTGGGGCTATGTTGATGTGGCTAGGGATCCATTTTCCATTGCATTGCAATTTTGATGTCTCTTTGTTTAAGACTGGCGATAGCAAACAGTATTTGTTGTACAAGGAATGGTGGGTTGTCTCCTACCTTGAAGCATTTCAGGTATTCAAGGGATGATGGGTTGTGGGATGATGGGCTGTATAGGTAAAGGTGTTTAATGGTTGTGGAGTTTAAAAATTAATGCCACAGTCATCAATGAAATTGTAAACTTCCCTCATAATAGTAATGGTGAAGTCAGTTTTGATGAGGTTGGTGGTACTCGTATGCTGATCATTGAAAAGGTTTCTCCGCTGGGTTGCGAATCTGGTACACCTGTTGAGGATGTGGTCCAGGTCAGCAATTTCCTGTCGATCACAAGATGTGCAGAGGGGCGAGTCGATTTTTTTCATAAGCCAGCGGAAGTATGGAGTGTTTCCGTGACCCAAGATGGTTCTGTTGAGTGTTGTAATAAATTTAAGGGGCTCGTTAATCCCTCTGTACCACGGAGTTGAGGTGGGAAGTGGAATGATGCTTCTGGTCCATTCTCCACGTAGCCGGCATTGTGAAGCATGTTCTGCAGCCCATTCCAGGTCCCTCCTTTTTTTGAGAACTCCAACTAGATCAGAATACTGTATTGTTCGAGGAAATACATTGCCGCCATATCTGCTGTGGAATTTGGCCATCATGTCTGCAATTTCATTGCCGGATATGTTCACATGACTAGGTATCCACTGTACTGCAACTTTCTTATTTTGAGTGCACGTGATACGGTTAATGACAGTCAATATTTCTTGAGTAATAAAGTCCGGATTGTCTCCTATCTTCAGGTTTTTAAGGTAGTGGATGGCTGCTTGAGAATCGGAGTATGAGGATGTTTGTGGTGTCATTATGTGTGAGTGTATGCAGGAGAGCTGTATATATGGCACAAAGTTCAGCTTGGAAGATGCTAGTGGAAGGATGTATTTTTTCACCGGCAGCCAAGTGGTCTGACACATAATAGTAGGTACGCTAAGGCTGTGTTACCATTATCTGTTTTAGAACCATCAGTGAATACATGGCAGGAGTACCTATTCCCCATATCGGGTGTGTAGGTGCTCAAGAGTCAGTGATCTCAGTAGTAGTCCGTCCAAACTGTTCTTCTTGTTTTGGATTGTAGGAATGGTGGGGAATATCGACATTCTCTGTATGTGAGACGGAAGTCCACATGGAACATGACTTCCACGTTCATGCAGACAGTGGTGTCAAAATTCAAAAACAAAACGCTTTGGGATGGCCACCTTCTTCTTCTTTGTTTATCTGACGGCCGCGGCCATGGTAGTCGCAGATGAATAATTTTATGTTTGTATGCTTGGGTTTTTAGAAATGACCTGTATGTCGAAGTCGAAGGCCCCAAGGGGGTTGAAAACGAAAAGGCTCAAATTTAATGAATCCTATGAACAGTAAACATTGTACTTCACGAGTTCAACTCTGCTTTCGTAAAATATCGCATCCATACCTCAGTTCTTTGTGAGGTATGTACCTATAGCTACACTTAGGCCTCGTGCACGAACTGCAAAAAAATCGGGTCACTGAGATTGTTTGTTTTCTATCCTATCTCTTTGATACCCATCTGAGTTTCTGTGCACATGAAGATAGGACGCGGCGTCCTATCTCTTTGATACCTGGGAAAATTTTTCACCACCACAACTGGGTGGGTACCTATTCTTTCTTCTTCAGTGTTGTGTTGTTTCTCCCGAGATGGATCGAGCGCAAGTTGAAACTTATAAAAAGAAGGTTTTATTTTCGTACTTTGTATACAAATACATATATGAAAGTGACCATAAAAGAAGATATTGGGTTCATCCATTTAACGATGCGAGATAGGCGCTTTCAACACTATTTTCATAGAATTGAGGGAAGATGAACAAAAATTCTTCAATTATTTTCATGTCTATTCGTTCATTTGATGAATTGGCTGCAAGAATCAGCGATGCATTAAAAGGGCAAGAAAATGCAGTGAGAGTTCCCGTACCCCCTTTGGAAATGATTGCAGTAACACTGAGGTAAGTTAATGAATGGTTTATAGTAAAGCATACTAAACCAGTACCGAAGTAAGTTGTACAGACTTTTTGTTTTCTCTCTCTTCAAAAAGATATTTTTTTGCCAACCTATCCTACAAACAGGCAGAGGGAATATGAAAGGACACAGGGTACACATTTATTCTGTATTATAGCCATTCAATTTAACATAGTGACAAATAAAGAACAGAAAAATTGTCATACAATCGAAATAAAAGAACATTTTATATAACTTCTTCAAACTCCATTTGTACATAATGTGATAGTTAAAACTGTCCACTGAATATTCAGTAGTAGGGTCTTCTGGGATTGTTCTGAAAAAGCAGAACGGAACTGTTAGGTAACAGAAGAGGTAGAAAATGCTGAAAATCATGAATAGTATTTTTCTGTCTCAAGTCACCATTCCATACCAATTAAGGAGAATTTTTTTTAAAGTTTCGTGATTATAGTTTTCACCCATTTTTGACCATTTAAATACCAAGTTTTTTCTGGTTTATTATTTTTAATAATGAATCTGGAATCGAGCATGAAAAAATGTGTAACACCCCCCTCCCCCCCCCCCGTTTCAAGGTATGTAGAATGCGAAAATGCAATAAAAAAACTTCTGTCTATCCGCTGTAAACTGTACTTTGCACTTTTCTTAGTTACCATGAACCAAAACTAATGATATTTGGTTTGTAGGTCCCGTTGGGGGTCTAGTTGGTCCTCGAAGCTCGGCGTTACTTTCAGTCGTCTCTAAGAAATGAAGTAAAGAACGTTTTGAGACCATCGGGAGCATTGTACGACCAGCCTTTCGTTTACACCGTAAAGCTTCGTCAACATGATTGTGAATGAAACGGTATAAATCCGGCCCAGATATCATTGCTAGGGATCACCTGATTATAATCACGGATGGCTGTACGAAGTCGAGTTGGTTGTTCTGTGATATTATTTCATTTGAAAAATGATGGATCTTTTGGATTTTGTTGATAGGTACTTATGCAACTTGAACAAACGTTGAAGAACCACTGGGTAAATTATTACACAACGGCAAAATATTACCCAACTGTAAATTATTGCACAACTGTTTATTATACTATCTACGCAGGAGGGACATCTATACAGGTAAATTATTACACAACTGCTTATTATTTACCTTATGCTTCATGAATAACTACAAATAATTAATGAGTGAATTATTGAATCCCACGCAGTTAATCCCACGCTTTAATTCCCGGGCCGGCTCCAGTACTCCATTTAGGGGCTCCAGTACTGACCACAGAAAACAGTGATCTACGCAGAAGAGGGATCTATACAGGTAAATAAAAAACCGTTGTGTAATAATTTGCAGCGTTTTTCTGTCTCGAGCCACCATTTTTGGTAGTAATACAGTTTTTGGGTGGTTTCTAGCGATTTTTGACTCACAGAAACGAAATGTTGATCCAATTTCTGTTTTCCAAAATTGCTCAACTTCGAACTCATCCATCTGGTACCTAACCATTACAAACATTTTGAACCTATTGCGTTTTAGCGTGTTTTTTTTTTTTTTTTTTTAATTCGCGAAAGTACAACAGAATGTGTGCTCAACGTACCAATGGGTTCGGACGAAACCTGTAGGCAAGCATCATTCTCTTTCGGTAAGCAGCATACTCATCATCGTCGCCATCAACATCTCCAGGGTTGGTGACTCCTAAACCCTGATTTGTATCCCGGATTTTGGCCCTACAGACGAAGAATCCATGTGAATAACAGCAACAACGTGGACATGCGAACTAGAACTTCATTCTAGTTATATAATTATGTACGAACACTTACTTGTTGATAGGTTCAACTATGCCACCACCATCAGACCCTAAACCTTTTCCTTCAGTCCATCCTAACTTTTGCAGCATTTGAAATCCTTTATTTTCCTCTGTAAGCTTATACTCCTTGTAGTCAGATAAGTCAGGTTCCTCACTTCCCCCCTTCAACGCCGAGTACTGAAACATAATAGAATCAACGGAAACTATTAATCAAGAAATGTTCAACTATTTCGGAAGCATACAGAGTCTACTTGTCTGAATGGATATAATTATGGTTCACTTTGCAAAGAGAAGCCTTTCAAGCTCATCAATGAACATTTCAACGAACATGGACAGAATGAATTTGTGGATGCCAAGTTGGACAGAATTGTGAACGTAATTCGCAATAGTATAACATGTTCCCACACACATTTCCCCCCTCCTCAATTCGTTTTAATCTGCTGTAATTTGTTGTTTGTTGTAATCTGCTAGTAGCAGGAGTTTTTCTAGGCCTGCAGCTTCTGCATGTAGAGTTGGCAGCCCTGGGCAGTCCTGGTTGGAGTCGGCAGTTTTGAATTGATGTTTGATCGGAGCAGTTTGTCTTATGTACTCTTGACATTATTGTATTACCATTCGTATAACCAAACGGGCTAGTTTTATTGAGTGCCCTGCAGTTCAGTGGTGACGAGTGTCGAATTTTGCACACTGTGCACAGTATTGTGTTACCTATTTCAGTTTGTGAAGCCATGGAGAAGGAGTTGGCTCCAAAACGACGTCAGGACCCAAGGCGACGACGACGAAGCCAATTATGCCACAAAAGGGAGTGATCCTTGGTCATGTCGATCCGTATGTACCCACATTAGAGAGAGCCATTTCAGAACTATCTCGATCGCCTAGAGGTGTTTTTCGAATTAAATGACACAACAGAGACAGAAAAAGTTGCGTCTTTGGTCGTCCTAATTGGGCCACAAACGTACGGGGTCCTGAACAATCTGGACTCGCAGAGTGAGCCAAAAGCTAAATCGCCTGAAGAACTTCGTACGGTCCTGAGAGATCACTATGCCCCGGCATGTCTCAAAGAAGCAGAGAGGTACAAATTCCACTGTACACATCAAGGGGAAGGCGAATCGGCTCGAGATACATTGTCACTATCAAGAAGCTGGCGGCAACCTGCAACTTTGACAGCTTCTTGCAACAGGCACTACGAGACCAACTTGTCAGGGATCGAACCACTAAAAATGTCTGCTGTCCGGAAAAAAACTCACGTTCGAAGACGCAGTCAAAATAGTGAATGACATGGAGCTGGTCCAGGCGCAAATAAAGGCTCTGACGGATGAGATGGGGGCCAATCATTCCCGATCGGAAGAGGTCAACGCGGTTCGCAACAACAAAGGGAACAGGAGGTATCAGAACAGAAGGTTCAAGCAGAACGTCCCACAAAATCAACAACAGCCTCAGTCATACAACAACAACAGGAGCAGCGAAAACGGAAGGAAAAATGGCCGGAGTTGTGGTAAATTCCATGGAAACTGCCAGTGCCCTACAGCCAATTGGGTTTGTTTCAAATGTAAATGTAACTCAAAAGGTCACATTCTACATTTTGTTCAATTGTTGTTGTTTGTTCAATCAGTTAACTACGTAGAAATCGCAAGCGTCACCGATAATAGTTTGACTAGTCCCCTGTTTACTAAATTGAAGGAACAATTTCTCAGTATTTTTCGAAATTTACTCTGGATCGTCTGTAACGTTAATACCAGTATTTCTGTATAAAACGTATTTCAAAAATGTCGATCGAGTTGAAGTGCTTTAAAGTTACGATCCGCCAGTTGCGAGCTAATGGATGTATTGGGCAGAATTGAAGTTACGGTACAAGTGAATGGTAAATGTTATGCTAAAATGCCAGTTGAGATTACAGGCAAAGATCTGAATCGTTCGCTAATGGATAGTGACTGATTGTAGGTCTTCAACCCAGGATGGAGGTCCACATTGTTGGTGCAAGGGAGTCGCAACGCTGTGCCTGCGTCGGTGAGGGATGTTGAGGAGGTCATGACGTACCCTAGGTGGTGAATAGAATACAAAGGACGATTTTTGCATTGTTCAGAAATACCAAGTACATTACCTCCGCACATTTGACAACAATAACGACCCGATCAAGGACTTTAATATCTCTATTGTGCTGAAGGAGGGTGCCACTCCCATATTTCACCGGGCTTATAATGTTCCACATGCCTTGAGGGAAGGGGCTAACATGAATTGAACAATTTGAAGAAGGCTGGTATTATTTGTAAAGTTAAGACAGAGGGCGTCACCGATTGTCGTAGTGAAGCGGTCGGATGGATGTCTGAGATTGTGAATTGACCTAAAGAAAACATTAAATTGTATGGTAGATCAAGAAAATTACCCGATCCCGAGAGTATACGATATTATTCATGCCGTGTCTGGTTGAAAGTAGTTTTGTGAAATGGACTTGACAAATGCCTACCTGCAGCTACAGGTAGAGGAAGGGTGTCGGGAGCTACTTACAATTAATACCCACGTAGGTTTGTATAGTTTCACTGTCTTTGTTTTGGTGCAGAGCACAAAGAAGATGTTGGTTCGCTCTACTCTAGGATCCGTTAGAAGTGGGGATAAAGTTAAATCACAAACCCATTTAATTAGTGCCTAGCAGCCTCTCGGTTCATTCCCACAACTACCCACAAGTCTCTGGCACAACTAAGGTTCAGATATATGAGTAGGACACCACTGGCTATGTTGTCACCAATGGATGACATAGGTAGAGAGGTAGGGAGATCGGTGGGGACGGGAACATGCAGAGAATTCAAGGTTAATGACAGAGTGCTGGTTAGGACTCCTAAGAAGAGTATGCACAAATGGTTGTATGCAAGGGTCAAAGAGCGGGTAGGTAGGGTGATATACTTGGTCTTGATGGCAAATAATGGTGTTGTGAGACCAGCTGAAATGAGAGCAGCTGGCCACCAGAGACCCGCACTCAGGTAGAGGAGAAGTCTTGGTCGTGGGATACCCCTGACCCAGCAGCCCCTGCATCGACGAGCAGCCCCACTGCCCATGCACATCGGTGCGACATCAACCACATACCCCTCAGTGGATACCCCGTCCTGTAAGGGAAAGGAGACCCGCACAAAGGTATACGCTATTTGAGTACCAATGATTATAATTGTGCATCGACATTGTATTTATCCATTCATTGCTTATCCATTATTTTGTTCAAGTATCCATCATTTTGCAGTTGTATTGCACTAGCTGAGCGAGCTAGTTTAAATTCCAAATTTGGGAGAAGTGTAGTGCTGGCAGCCCTGGGTGGTCCTGGTTGGAACTGGCAGGTTTGTACTGATGTTTGATCAGATCAGTTTGTCTGACTGTACTCTTGCCATTGTTACATTCCCATTCGTATAACCAAATGTGTTGGTTTTATTGAGTGCCCTACAGTTCACTGTGATGACCTTTTGTGAGTGTTTAATGCTGACTGGGGGTTGATTAGTTGCTCTGTCTGTTCTGTTGTGTCTGCAGCTTGTTGAAAATTGGTGCTAACTGCCGAGTGGACACTTTTGTTTCCCTTGCATCTCGAAGAGGAACTTGAGCATAATGTGGGTTTGCTTCTAGTAAGTCCACCTCATCCACTAATCGGTCTTGCTTTGCCGAACAAATCGTTTTTGTAAAACCTTGCTAGACTCCATTAACTATGAAGGCAGAGCCTCCCTGTTGGGAGTTTTATGAACATCCTTTCATGAGGCATTTGGTTTTCTGCTGTACAAAGTAAAGAGCGAACAGAAAGCAAAGTCGTAGGTATTAGTGCCAATTGGATTGTTTTCCAATAACCCCCACTGTATTTCTGTACCTGCCCATTTCCTTGCAGGCTGTACTTCATAGTTCGTCTTGTTGAGACGCCATATGAATGCAGGAATGTCTTGAAGTCTTTGGACGTGAACAATGCCTCATGGTCAGTGTATGTAAGCTGGCATGCCCAAGATGGAAAGGAGTTGTTGGATGAGTGTGGGTGAGCTAAAATCTTTACAAGGAATGACAAATGGGAAGCGAGTACCTAGCTATCGATCACCATCATGATCTCTTTCACCCAAGCAGCACTGTCCTTGGCCATAAGCAGCCATAGGGCATACTGGAGTACAAGCTACTCATGTAAGGTGTGTAAACCTTGCTGAAGTAAGACTATGTTACCCATTTTGAATTTCAAGAGATATGGGCACTACTAACCATAATATGCATAATCCAACAAAATGTCGCATAACTGCAAGCGTTCTCGAAATGTGATCACAAATTAACATGACCTTACTTTCAATCTACCATACTTGAAAACTAAATTTAAAAAACTCACCTTGTCCATAAAACGTTTGAGTTCATCTGGTGGTAGGAAATCTCCAATGTGATGCTTCCCTTTGGCCATTTCAGTAAGGGATTCAGCCCATGTTTTTGTCGCTACCATTTCTTTTTCTCTGAGCCTATGTTCCCATGTACCACCTTCTGTTTCTTCGTCAGAATCGTATTCGTATTTGTTTTTGCCTTTTGAATGTAACTGTTCGACCTCCGCTCGTTTACTGAGCATGTCTTGGTACAGCAAGTGAACCTGAAATGGACCATTATTATGAATCATAAAAAATGTTAAATATTATGTTAAAGTTAAGACAATTTTCATAAGTGGATTCTTACTTTATAGTTGTCTTCAGCTTTTTTCCAGTCCTCCTCAGTTAAATTAGTCGACCCATATGCTTGCATAGCATACTGCAGCAGTCCAGGCTCGGTACGGGTAACTTTTGTTAATAAATGCCCAGACATCCCTGAATAGAAATGAAGATGTACGTTGTCAGAGATCACACACAATGTATGTTATGATAAAATCGTGCATAGTCGATTCAGTCCAAAACGGAAATATACGAACCAGTGACATTTATTTTGGGTACAGTTGTAGCCACAACTACTGGTGGAGGGACGTCTTGAGCTTTATCGCCCCATCTACTCTTCCTTTTCTTTTCGTCTACGCCGAGATTATCATGAAATACATAAAGCACATTAAAATTGGGTTGGAAATAAGTAATCAGGAAGAGAAACATCATCAATACCACTAAACTAATATGCCACAACTAAAACTCTAAGAAGTTCTCTATAATTCTGGAAGACTTGAAAAATCATACTCTGAGCAGCTTTTTCTTCGCTCTCTGTTTTGACTCTTGATGTACCCGCCAAATTTTCGCGCTTTATTTCATCCTTCACCTCAACTTTTACTTCTGCCTCGTAATCTGATTTTGGTTCAGAGTTGTAATCTTCATTCACTTCTTCCTGCTTGATACTAGGTGTGTCATATTCCTCCTTGAAAGCATGGGGTTCAAAATGTTGCTTCGATCCAATAGGAACAGCATCTCCTTCGTCTTCTTTTTTAACCCTGAAAATAATGTTGAAAGTGGTTAGGGTTAATAATCATTAACAAAACAATAGCACCCTGATTCACAGTAATACCAGTAGAAATAATTACTAATGAACAAGAGAGGTGAGAAGACCTGATAATCCCCACTGTTGTTACGAATTTTATTTTGTATTTGAAAGTAGAAATTGAGATGAGGTGGTAATAATTTGGCTTTGCATGAGATGTTCGTAGTTAACAAATAACTAAGTTTTTTTTACAACAGGTAAAGATTTGATGACGTCAGCATATTAGTGTTACTGATTCGAATTATTATTAGACAATTTTTATTAAAGACAGAAGAGTATTACTCATACAACATGGATATAAAAACAGATTTAAAAAGCTGAATGAAGACAAACTCGGTGAAACAAGCAGTTGTTAATTCATTCTGACTAACTGGAATATTCTCATCAGTTAACTCAAAAAACTTTTTTGTGAAGAACCAACCAAACCTATCTATGGGTTTGTGCCTACACCTCATTGATGAGTCACATGGGGAAGTACATTTTTACAGTGACAACCCCTCCGGTCAAGATTCGACAAATTCTTGTTATTTCTGTTATTCCCTATATTTCATTTGAATAGAAACAAGACAGCAATCAAAATAAGCGCAAATACGTACCAAACCTTCTTGAAGGACTCGTCAACTGGTTCCTCCTTAACTGGATTCGGGAAGCTGACAGGGTAAGACCGCTCAATGTCTGCAGGAACTAGCAAACTCGAGTCAACCATCTATTTCATATTTATCAAAATCCTAAAGTATTCATAGTAAACAACAGTAACGACGAACCAGAAGGGTCCACAATCATTCATCAATAATTATAATGGTTTGAGATGTGTTTTATTTTCTCAGTGAAATTCCATGTCTCAATTAGGTAGGTAATGAGGACAAATATACTACTAATAGAATTTTCACCATAAGAATTTTGGATGTTTATAAGGCAGACAGATACCTTACTCGGAACTGTGGAACTGGTAAAGATGAACAGTGTTCAAGCTTTCATTGAATATTATTTAACTTTTTCTTAAATTACTTAGTTGTGGTTTATCTGATTTGTACAATAGTCTCTCCCAACTAGTTGGGTTGTACTTTTCAAATGAACCATAGTACCTAATTAAAATCCTGCCAAGAACAACAGGCTGGAATGTACTAATTTTCTCTTGAAGTTATAGGATAAATAACAAAATTGTTTACCTGGAACGGCAACCGTTGGTGGTAGCGTTTGAATAGGTGGAGGTGGAGGGGGAGGAACTTGAATGGAAAAGTTGAAGAAAGGAGGCGGAGGAAAGGATGGTGGCTGCGGTGGAGGGGGTATCCTGTGGACAGCCATTGGATCTGGTGGTGGGATACTGGGCACATCCATAGGCCTCGGGGGTGGGATTGTTTGGGGCACAAGAGGCGAAGGTGAAGGGATGCTGTGAGGATTTATCGGTGGTGGGGGTATAGGAGGGCATTCGCCCCAGCCTACACCAGACAAGTGGCTGGTGAACCTCTGGGGTGACCGAGATCGGTCCCTGGCCCTTTGAAGCGACTCAAACTCCTTTTTATCTGCAGGAAAACAAAGAACACGATTCAATTTTTTCATGCATTAATGGGAAACATGATCACGGGTTTGAAAATGAGGATGTGGCTGATGGTTTTCACCAACACTTTGTTGGTGTCAGACACATCCAGGCTTTATGAATGTGACAAACAAGTTGGTCTCTACAGTTATCTGTGCCGACGGGCAACTCAGGCGCCTGAGCAGACCACTTTATTGATTTTTTTGTTAATAAAGTGGTCCTTTCACCATGATAAATGAATACTAACAAACTGAAACCACCACAAAGCAATAAAACCACCACATAGCAATAAAATAGCCTAACCTATGGGAAAATCAGCATACACAGCTGGCCTGAAGCCTAGTAATTGTGACATCATCCCAGTCACCAAAAAATGTAACTTTTGTCAAGGTTGAGTCATGGATGATATACCATTCATACTACCCACGAGGTGTCTATCCATGACAGAACTCCAGGGGTAATGTAGCAGATTTAAGCTGCTCTTTTAACGCTCAGATTTTCAAAAACCGTTTCTACACCAAC
The DNA here is from genome assembly GCA_954871275.1 of Leptopterna dolabrata. Taxonomy (NCBI): domain Eukaryota; kingdom Metazoa; phylum Arthropoda; class Insecta; order Hemiptera; family Miridae; genus Leptopterna; species Leptopterna dolabrata. The sequence continues at coordinate 9,025,783 of OX940984.1, read as the reverse complement.
AAGTCTTTTTAAAGCTTGTAATCCAGCGTCATGGACAGTGCAGTACGCCACAAACAAGACAGGACCCACTTCACCATATTACTATTTTCTAGTCTTTCTGCTTTCAACTAGGAGACCTGGCTATTTATTTGACGGAATCGCAGATACCTCAGATGGTCATGTACCTAAATGATAGAAAATTGACGAACTTAAATAGAAATGCTCACTGAGTGTGTACATAATGAAGATTCACAATGAAATTACACCACCTGACACTGACAAATACGCCTATTCGGAAGTATCTAGAAATACCTTACTACATACTTACTTTCTCCTGCGAATTTCTGGAACTGATCCAAGAAGCTTCCATCGTTCGAAAAAATATTAGACGTTGAGGGCTTGCTCCTGTTAACAGTACAAATCAAATTCTCAGGGCAAGATTTCAAATTATGGCCTAAAACAGACAGGAAAAAAATACACCAATGAACTATCACCCCGCCACCATGTTAATCAATATGTGCAGCAGAAAGTCGGTTAACCAGGGTCGGACTGAATCGTCTCCATCAGCCGAGGTTACTTTGGGCAAAAATAGCTGTTCCATCAACTGATGTTGAGGACCCGACTCGTAACTCCATCAACTGGGGCTGAGGACCCAATTCGCAACCCAGATAGTCACCACTATCTGGGAAAATTTACTCCACCCATCATCATCTTTTGAGATCTTTTTGAATAACAAAATCCTCGATAAAGGGGAGCTTCCCATTCGAGGAACTGAGAATCCAATAATTAGCATGGTACGCATCCAAGAAATGGCGCAACCACGTTTTAAAGTATAAATGGAGGAAAACACTGGGAGTAAACAAAAATCCAACCATGTGTTCGGTTGGCATTTGAATTCCCCTCCATATATTGTACCTAGCTTTTTTCTCGAAGTTTAATAGCGACCTACTAGATTTCTCTGGCTATGCATATTAAATATTTTAGTACAGCATCCATGATGGTTCCCTAGACCAAGCATGTTATCGGAATAAAGCGACAGTAATCCATGTCCTGCAACCGAAATCAAAACCTAGGCTCCTGAAACTGACAGGCCCTGGGACCTAGTGTTCCCATGGCAAATGAGAAAAGTGGCCCATCCGCACATGCTCAGTCAAGGAAAAAAGTAGTTCGCCACGCCCACTTTGGGCCGTCCGCAGAATCTTATTTCCACTCAAAAATCGTTCCTGTTCACAATCGATTCGATCCCTTCGATACGAGATGCTTACGTATTGCGGTTTGTTTTTGTTGTCTCATGAACTCTGTTGAGGGGTTGAGTCTGTTGTCAGTTTTCCATTTTTTGCCTAGAATTTTGTACATTTGCGTTCAGTCTGGTTCCGGTGACAGATATGGATTTGTGGTACCTACATGCGTTTTATCCCGTTTTTTGTTTGTGATCTTGTGGATTGATCGGCGTCGCAACACAGATAAGTAGACTAACTTCTAGTCAATTGCTTCTCCAGCCAAGTAGGTACCGGCCGACGGGTCAAAGTTTCGTTGTATTTTAGTTTAGTTGTTGTTGTTAGTACAGCATGAATTCGGTGGCTAATTTACTGTCGAAATTTTCGACGTTTTCGTACGACGACAGAGTGTTCATTAAAACTTTAAGAAGGGTTAAGCCTTTGGTAAATATCGTGCAATAAGTAAATAAAGGGAAGGGTGATGCTGTCTTTAGGTAAGTAGAAAAATCTGTTGGTTTCTATCACTGAACAACAACTCGATTTCATAAAGCCACGCGTAACTATGATCAGCTGTTCACTAGCAATGATATCTGTTGCAGTTGTCTATACCGTATACACTTATGTTGACTAAGCTTTGTGGTTCAAACTTCAAGGCCTTACTGTGAATGAACAGCTCGAGTTCAATGCTCCGGGTGGCATAGAAAAATCCTCCAGTTTGGATCATAAAAAAAAGTCATCAACACTATTCTGATTTTGTAGGAATTCTTCTTCATTTTCTTACATATGTGTAGAAATACCTTAGCAAATTAGGCTTTATTATGCACAATAAACGTAGAATTTGAACATGTCAGAGGGTCACAGAAATTAGATGAGGTGAAACATATGGTGATGATAGAAGAACACGTGATAATAGTTACTACAAAACTGAATGAATCATAACATTCGTCCTTCCTTTAAAATTTCAGTTCATAGGCTTTCAAGTGGAGGTGTACGACGCTCTCTTGTAGAACGTCGCAAGGAATTTTCATGAGACTGAGGTCCTTTGTCTGTCGGCATTTGCTGAGTACCCTCACGGTCTTCTTGGTTTTCTCCTGGTCGCAAGTCCAGTTCGGCGTCTTGTTGCTCAGTTGGCTCAGTTTCCTCTGGTTCTTGCTCAGTCATCGTCCCACCATGAGGTGCTAGGTGTTTCAACAACACCGTCGTCTCCCGTCAGTCTTCGAGGCGAACCCTGGCATACTGTGGGTTGACGTCAACAATGTCGACTTCCTCCACCAGAGGATCGTACTTGCTTGTTCGTACGTGCTTCTTCATTAGCGCTTTCTTTGAAGGGTAAAGCTACGTTGGAAGGGAATACCATTAGCAGATCTCCTGTTGTGGCGGAACATCCTCTCGTGAGGCGTTTCATTGGTTGCGGTGCACAACAGGGATCGAATCGCATGGGGCGCATCCAGAAGCACCGATTCCCAATCCGAAGGATCCAGTTTCCTGTGTTTGAGAGCAAGTGACACAGTGCGCCAAATCGTGCCATTCTCTCATTCGATTTGGCCGTTTCCCGTGGGGTTATAAGGCGCTGACATGGAAGTGGCTACTCCTCGGGCGTGGAGAAATTCCTGTAGCTCCTTGGATGCGAATGAGGTTCCTCGGTCAGTGTGAACGTAACAAGGTAGACCGAAAGTGGTGAAAAGGTCAACTAGGGAGTCAATGACTGTTGACCAGTTCATATTGGGACAAGGATAGACAAAAGGGAACCTTGAATACTCATCGATGATCGTTAGGATGTATTTGTTCCTCGATTTTGACGGAATTGGGCCCTTGAAATCCATGCTGATTCTCTCGAACGGATGCATGGCCTTCACGAGAGTGAACTTGGAATTCTTGTAAAATCGAGGTTTTACGATGTTGCAAGACAGGCACGATGCAGTCATCTTTTTAACGTCCTCGACCGAATAGGGTAAATTACGAGTTCTTACCCAGTGAATCATTCTAGTCAATCCGGGGTGACATAAGTCGCAGTGTAGGGAGTATAATTTGACTATTTGAGTGGCGTGACACACCCTAGAGAATGTATCCGCTACCTGATTCTGTTTCCCCGGCCTGTATACTATCTCATTATTGTAACATGACATCTCCAACCGCCACCTCTGTATCTTCTAGTTCTTGATTTTATTCTGATGTGTCATATCGAACATGAACGACACAGAGCACTGGTCAGTTATGATTTTGAAAAATCTTCCGAGTAAGAAATGTCTCCATTTTTTCAGGGCGCTCACAACAGCATAAGCTTCTTTCTCGACGGCTGAATGTTTACGCTCGCTGTCGGTCAGTTTTTGTGAGAAGAATGCAACTGGCTGCCCGCACTGTGATAAAACGGCCGAAATTTAAAAATCAGAGGCATCGGTTTCAACTACAAACGGTTCCGAGTCGTCTATGGTGCTCACTACTGCCTTAGAGATCTCGGTTCTGAGCTGGTCAAAGTCTAATATAACTTCTGGAGTCAAGGGAAAAGTTTTTTAGTTGAGAAGCCGTTTAACTTTGTCCGAATAGTTAGGGACCCATTTGGAATAATGTGCAAACATCCCAATCATTCGCTCAAGGGCCTTTTGATTGGCTGGAGGTGGAAGATTGAGCAGTGGCTTAAGGCGGTCAGGATCAGGGGATATGGTTTTATTTTCAATTTTATAGCCTAGCAAGTTTATAGACGTTCGTGAATACTTGCTTTTTTCTTGGTTAATCGTGAAACCGTATTTTCGGACTGCATCTAAGAAGCGCCTGAGATGTTGATCGTGTTCCTCCTGACAGTACGACCCACTTCCACCGCAGATTCTAAAGCACGGGCTTTTTCAACAGCTTCATCAAGAGTTAATTTGTTGAACTCCAATAGTCTCAGCCTAATTTGGTGAGAATTGAGGCCACGAATAAACGAGTCACGAACGTACGTCTTCCGATGAGTTTCCGCATTGACGTCCGCGAACTCACAGTTTTTGCTCAATTGTTGCAAAGCTTGGTGGTACTGGTCGACTGATTCATCGGGAGACTGCTTACGGGAAGCCAGTTTGTGTCTAGCAAATATTTCGTTTATTGGATTCACGTACGTAGCTTTTAGTGCATCCATAGCAGTCTCGTACGAGCCCTTGTCAGCAATCAAGAGGTACACAGAATGTGAAACGAAGTTAGTGAGCAACCGTAGCTTACTTGGATCGTCGATCGCCTCGAAAGCTGCGATGAAGTTCTCAAACGTCCGTAGCCAGTAATTCCATTCTTGAGTAGCTGTAGGCGAGTGTAGGCGTTTATTATTCACAATAAACGAAGAATTTGAACATGTCAGAGGGTCACAGAAATTAGATGAGGTGAAACACATGGTGATGATAGAAGAACACAATCATGATAATAGTTATTATAAAACTGGATGAATCATAACAATCTGATCATCCAACGTAGGTACCCTCCGCTCCGTTGTTGCCAGTTAATGGAGTTCCTACTGTACCCACCGAGTCACTCGCGAAGAAATCGTGGAAACCCATTTCAAATAAAAACGCAGTCATTAAAAGTTATCTATTTACGATAAGAGCCTCACTGTTATCTATACAACTGACGATGGTTTGATCACCGAAACTGGTAACAATGCTTTTGTTCTTAGTGGAAACAGATACAGTTTTAACAACTCTGTTATTATTTGAGTCTCTACTGTAAAGGGATTCGGTGATGCAAGGATACAGTAAAAACTATAGCATCCATAGACAGACCATGAAAGATACACAAGCTAAGTAATAGCTACAAACTGTTTCAGATATGAGGCTTCTCACAGCCAACCTTACCCCTCCTTATCCAGAGTAGCCCTATTTGAAGTGTGTATATTCAAGCCCCATTTAAACGAGCGGACTGGGCCGGATACTCCGATGCTCCTAGCTAGGAGCCTCCTGACTCGCTCCGAGGGGGCGGGGCTTCCTTCCCCTCGGGCAGTCATTTACACGACCGGACCGCGTACAGACTAGTTTACCCAGGGGTGTCATGAGTGAAAATGTGTACAAAAATAGGTACTTTTTGTGTTTTAGTAACATATTAGTAACATGAGCTTTTGAGGTATCGTTTTCCATGTTTTTGGAACAAGAAGACCGAATATGAAGTCGATTTTTACCAAAGAGGCGAAAATTGAGTTTTTACCAAAGGTTCATTTCCGAAAATTGATTTTTAATGAGTCAAAAACTTGGGAAATTGTCTGAAACCACCATCAATTTGTATAATAACACTAGAAAAAGTGTCAACAGGTGAATCAAGACAACTAAATGGCACTACCAATGATCAAAGATCATTTGAAAAAAAAGGAGCGTACCTAATTCGTGTTTTGGGGGCCAAAATTTGTGGAAAACATCATAAATGGCTAACCATCATAATTATTTCACATGAAAGAAACAATAAATGAACAGCCAACATTTTTGTAGGTTGTCCAATAGAATAATAAACCCATGTGACAAGGACTTTGCAGCGTTTTTTAAACTATATGCATGTTTATAGGGATTTAGGTACCTAGTTCTGGAGAAGATCCTGAGCGGATATGCGTTTACATCACAGGGTGACAGGGCGAACGGGTGGGGAGAGTAGGATCGTCGGGTGGGGGGACCCTAGATCCGAAGGAAATTCCATCGGGCCTCCCTAGCAAGTGGGAACGCCCATAACCGGTCCGGAGCAGCGTTTACACGGCAGGGCGGAAGTACGCACTTACTGTACTCTTCGGATTTATCCGGCCCGGTCCGCTCGTGTAAAGCCCCATTTACACGAGCGGACCGGGCCGGATACTCCGATGCTCCTAGCTAGGAGCCTCCTGACTCGCTCCGTGGGGGGCGGGGCTTCCTTCCCTTCGGGCAGCCGTTTACACTACCGGGCCGAAGACAAGAACGTAATAAACAGTTGTATAACAATTTCCACCGTTTTGGTTTATTATCTTCAGCAATAAATTTTTATAACCCCCCCCCCCCCCAAATTTTTTCTTTTCCGTTTCAAGGTGCCTAGATTCAGAAAATGCAATGTCTGTCCACCATACGCCGTATCATGCATACGATACCGGCTTCAATTTCTGTCTAAAAAGTCGTTCTTTCGCACACATGCTCAATTTGGGCCCTAGTTGTGTCCCGAAACTTTGCAGCCCAATCGGAATGTACCCAGGGGTGTTATGAGTGAAAATGTGTATAAAAATAGGTACTTTTTGTGTTTTAATAACATATTAGTAACGTGAGCTTTTGAGGTATCGTTTTCCATGTTTTTGGAACGAGAAGACCGAATATGAAGTCGATTTTTACCAAAGAGGCGAAAATTGAGTTTTTACCAAAGGTTCATTTCCGAAAATTGATTTTTAATGAGTCAAAAACCTGGAAAAATGTCTGAAATCACCATCAATTTGTATAATAACATTAGAAAAAGTGTAAACAGCTGAATCAAGACCATTAAATCGCACTACCAATGATCAAAGATGATCTGGGGGGGAAAAAAAGTGTACCTATTTCATGTTTTGGGGGCCAAAATTGGTGGAAATCATCAGGAATAGCTAATTCAATCATTCCACATGAAAGAAACAATAAATTTAACTGCCAACAAGAATCTCTAGAACTTCAATAGAATAATAAACCCATGTGACAAGGACTTTGCAGCGTTTTTAAACTATATGCATGTTTATAGGGATGTAGGTACCTAGTCCTGGAGAAGATCCTGAGCGAATATGCGTTTACACCACAGGGTGACAGGGCAAACGGGTGGGGAGAGTAGGATCGTCCGGTGGGGGGACCCTAGATCCGAAGGAATTTCCATCGGGCCTCCCTAGCAAGTGGGAACGCCCATAACCGGTCCGGACGAGCGTTTAGACGGCAGGGCTGAAGTACGCACTTACTGTACTCCTCGGATTTATCCGGCCCGGTCCGCTCGTGTAAACGGGCCTTAAACGGGGCTTACACGAGCGGACCGGGCCGGATACTCCGATGCTCCTAGCTAGGAGCCTCCTGACTCGCTCCGTGGGGGCGGGGCTTCCTTCCCTTCGGGCAGCCGTTTACACGACCGGACCAAAGACAAGAACGTAATAAACAGTTGTATAACAATTTCCACCGTTTTGGTTTATCTTCAGCAATAAATTTTTATAACACCCCCTCAAAATTTTTTGTTTTGCGTTTCAAGGTGCCTAGATTCAGAAAATGCAATGCCTGTCCGCCGTATCATGCATACCGGCTTCAATTTCTGTCTAAAAAGTCGTTCTTTCGCACACATGCTCCATTTGGGCCCTAGTTGTGCCCCAAAACTTTGCAGCCCAATCGGAATATACCCATGGGGTGTTATGTGTGAAAATGTGTATAAAAATAGGTACTTTTTGTGTTTTAGTAACATTTAGTAACATGAGCTTTTGAGCTATCGTTTTCCATGTTTTTTGAACGAGAAGACCGAATATGAAGTCGATTTTTACCAAAGAGGCGAAAATTGAGTTTTTACCAAAGGTTCATTTCCGAAAATTGATTTTTAATGAGTCAACAACCTGGGAAATTGTCTGAAATCACCATCAATTTGTATAATAACACTAGAAAAAGTGTCAGCAGGTGAATCAAGACAACTAAATGGCACTAACAATGATCAAAGATCATTTGAAAAAAAAGGAGCGTACCTAATTCGTGTTTTGGGGGCCAAAATTGGTGGAAACCATCATAAATGGCTAACCATCATAATTATTTCACATGAAAGAAACAATAAATGAACAGCCAACATTTTTGTAGGTTGTCCAATAGAATAATAAACCCATGTGACAAGGACTTTGCAGCGTTTTTTAAACTATATGCATGTTTATAGGGATTTAGGTACCTAGTCCTGGAGAAGATCCTGAGCGGATATGCGTTTACATCACAGGGTGACAGAGCGAACGGGTGGGGAGAGTAGGATCGTCGGGTGGGGGAACCCTAGATCCGAAGGAAATTCCATCGGGCCTCCCTAGCAAGTGGGAACGCCCATAACCGGTCCGGAGGAGCGTTTACACGGCAGGGCGGAAGTACGCACTTACTGTACTCTTCGGATTTATCCGGCCCGGTCCGCTCGTGTAAAGCCCCATTTACACGAGCGGACCGGGCCGGATACTCCGATGCTCCTAGCTAGGAGCCTCCTGACTCGCTCCGTGGGGGGCGGGGCTTCCTTCCCTTCGGGCAGCCGTTTACACGACCGGACCGAAGACAAGAACGTAATAAACAGTTGTATAACAATTTCCACCGTTTTGGTTTATTATCTTCAGCAATAAATTTGTATAACACCCCCCAAAATTTTTTCTTTTCCGTTTCAAGGTGCCTAGATTCAGAAAATGCAATGTCTGTCCACCATACGCCGTATCATGCATACGATACCGGCTTCAATTTCTGTCTAAAAAGTCGTTCTTTCGCTCACATGCTCAATTTGGGCCCTAGTTGTGTCCCGAAACTTTGCAGCCCAATCGGAATGTACCCAGGGGTGTTATGAGTGAAAATGTGTATAAAAATAGGTACTTTTTGTGTTTTAATAACATATTAGTAACATGAGCTTTTGAGGTATCGTTTTCCATGTTTTTGGAACGAGAAGACCGAATATGAAGTCGATTTTTACCAAAGAGGCGAAAATTGAGTTTTTACCAAAGGTTCATTTCCGAAAATTGATTTTTAATGAGTCAAAAACCTGGAAAAATGTCTGAAATCACCATCAATTTGTATAATAACATTAGAAAAAGTGTAAACAGCTGAATCAAGACCATTAAATCGCACTACCAATGATCAAAGATGATCTGGGGGGGAAAAAAAGTGTACCTATTTCATGTTTTGGGGGCCAAAATTGGTGGAAATCATCAGGAATAGCTAATTCAATCATTCCACATGAAAGAAACAATAAATTTAACTGCCAACAAGAATCTCTAGAACTTCAATAGAATAATAAACCCATGTGACAAGGACTTTGCAGCGTTTTTAAACTATATGCATGTTTATAGGGATGTAGGTACCTAGTCCTGGAGAAGATCCTGAGCGGATATGCGTTTACACCACAGGGTGACAGGGCAAACGGGTGGGGAGAGTAGGATCGTCCGGTGGGGGGACCCTAGATCCGAAGGAATTTCCATCGGGCCTCCCTAGCAAGTGGGAACGCCCATAACCGGTCCGGACGAGCGTTTAGACGGCAGGGCTGAAGTACGCACTTACTGTACTCCTCGGATTTATCCGGCCCGGTCCGCTCGTGTAAACGGGCCTTAAACGGGGCTTTAATAATGAACAACCTACGTTCGACTTTTATCTTAAAAACTCTGCGAAGAACTTGTCACATGGTCATATGAGTTGTATTGAATTTACCTAAAGAAATGCTGGAAATATATTTATTGTTTCTTTCATGTGCCACAATTGAAATAGCTATTTTTTATGGTCTCCACCACTTTTGGCCCCGAAAAACATGAATTAGGCTCCTATTTTTGACAAATTATCTTGGAACAATGACAGTGCATTTAACTGTCTTGATCCACCTGTTGATACTACTTCTAAGGGTTATTCGACAAATTTGTCATGATTTGAGAATATTTCCCAGGGTTTTGGCTCGTAAAAAATAAATTTTGGAAGCTGAACCTTGGTTACAACCTAAATTCTTCACTCTTTGGTCAAAATCAACTTCACATTCGGTCTTCTCGCCCTAAAAAACATGGAAAACGATACCTCACAAGTTCATGTTACTAAAATACACAAAAAAAATTTTACCCCCATTTACCACCCATAAAACCCTTGGGTATATTTCGATCGGGCTGCAAAGTTTCGGGACACAACTAGGGCCCAAATGGAGCATGTGTGAGAAAGAACGAATTTTTTAGACCGAAATTAGAGTAGATAAGGATGATACAGCGGACGGCGCGGCGTACGGCGGACGGACATTGTATTTGGTTTATTATTCTGTGAACAATAATACACCTATGTATTCGCTAAGCAAAAAATTTTTATAACACCCCCTCAAAATGTTTTCTTTTACGTTTCAAGGTGCGTAGATTCAGAAAATGCAATGCCCGTCCGCTGTCCGCCATATCATGCATACCGGCTTCATTTTCAGCCTAAACAATTCGTCCTTTCGCACACAGGCTTCATTTGGGCCCTAGTTGTGTCCCGAAACTTTGCAGCCCGATCTGAATATACCCAGGGGTGTTACGAGTGAAAATGAGAGCCAAAATTGGTGGAAACCATCAAAAATAGCAATTTCAATAACTGCACATGAAAGATACAATACAGCCAAAATTTCTCTACTATGTCTAGTAGAACAATAAACCCATGTGACAAGGACTTCGCAGCGTTTTTGGAATCTACGCACCTTGAAACGTAAAAGAAGGAAGTTCTGGGGGGGGGGGGGGGGGGGGGGTTATAAAAAATATTATTTACAGAATAATAAACCAAAACGAAACACCTGCTAAGGTGTGGCTCATAGTTTCTTCGTATCCATAAATTACTGTAAATCGGGGTACCTCACTACTGTATGATTTGGGTGTTAAAACGATTTCATGTTCACACATGGACAGTTACTGTCTGATTCCGCGTTCAAATCCATTTCAATCTTTCTACATAAGCACATCCAAGAGCAAGGTGCCAAGCACTGACCACAGTACTTTGGCGACCAAAATGACTATCAATCCATTTAGCAGATGAGGAGGTTTTCTTGGCGGATAAATTTTTATAAAAGGATTGGTGGTGGGGGGGGGGGGGGGGTATTGTTTACGTTTTCTCAGACTATCCGAGTTTGGCTTTAGCAATTTTCAGGACTAACTCCTACCAGAAACGAGAGGTGTCACTAATTCTTTCAATTTCCATCTTTGCATCGGAAATAGCTTCATTCCGAACTTTCAACGAATAGATGGTTAAATACGTTCCTAATGTGAAAAGGTATTTTTACAGGAAAAACTTATTTGGGGGTAAGAAAAACATCAGACAATTTCCGTTTGAAAGCGTTCATTCTTTGACGTATTACAAGGCTGATTTGTATGTTCAAGTCAGATCTACGTGTGAAAGTAAAATTAAAAATGAACCAGTCTTAATACATTCATCCAACAGTAACGACAACACTCGTGAAAAATAATCACCGGGTAATTGACTACGAACCTTTTTTTTTCACACTGACATCATGCTCCTAACGAAGCCTCACAATGAGAGTCAACGATTTAGTGAGCCATTCACCATTTCCGACACTGCCCGATGGAAAAATTAAAAAAAGAAATTCAATAGGGAACTTGTACGGCCATTTTGGTTTATTATTGGAAATAATGAACCTTCTTCGGAATGGAGTATGAAATTTTTTTTTTTTTTACAGCTCCCCTTAAAATTGGATGGTTTTGTTTCAAGGTTTCGTAGAATCTGAAAATGGACTAAAAAAAAAAATCTGTAGGTAGGTACGCCCACCACCGTACTTTGCACTTTACCATGAACCAAAATTAATGAATTCGGTCAAAAGAAAGTCCCATTTTGGGTCTAGTTGGTCCACAAAGCTCGGCGATACTGACAAGTTATTTCTAAGTGGTAAAAAATGGGTTGAAATTTTCGCGCCGTAGCTCAATAACTTTCAACAGAACTTTTTTTACGTTTTCGAACTGATCCCGAACTCGGGGATTTATTGAGACCACCCGAAGCACTGTTATGTAAGTCCAGCCATTTTCACAGTAAGGCCCTGGATTTTAGCTTCGTTAACATGTGAATGCGAATCAGAATGGTACATATCTATTCCAGATATTACTGGTAGGGAACACAACATGATCATAATCACGCATGGCTCTATGAAATCGTTGGTTGTTCCGTGATATTATTTCATTTGAAGAAAGATGCTTATTTTGAATTTTATTGTAACTTGAACTTATTTGGTTCGGTGTCTCTGTCCGTATGTGTTTCCGCAAGTCCTTGCCACACAAACAAATCGAATCCGTTTTTGATGAAATTTCAGGACATCATACGGGGTGGGCCCAACATGGTCCCCTTCCTGCACATGAGCAAACGCGAATCCGAATTACTCAATTTCTCATGATTAAAAGGCCCAATTTTGATCAAATTCGGTGGGTAGTTAGGGTGTATCCCTATGAGCTTCAAAACTCTCACTGCGATCATTGTTAGGACCACTGCGCATGCAAAACGCGATATCTGCGGTAATAAATGTCTCATGAACTATTCTGATGAAATTTTCCAGACCTTTTCTTCAAACTACACGGAGGAATTAACGTCCAACTTTTTAATGCTTGATGAATAACAAATTGATAGGTAATTAATGATAGAATGGGGTTGAGCATGGGGGCGATAGTTTCATTTAAAAAAATAAAATATAATACGTGTGCAGACCCCATTCTTGAATCCACTGTGTCATGGTACCCCCAGACGTGATACCAGTCACTTTGTATAATAGATTTAACCAATAAACACGGAGAACGACGAGCTCGCGACACCTTGGGAAAATGACCAGAAGGGCACCCTCCATCGAACTCCCAACGTTTCTCAATGGTCGCAACGGCCGTTGACAGTTGGGGGACGACGTGTAGGCACCATTATAAACCGCCCGGCTCGCCCAGCTCTTCATTCGACCGACTGCTCCCTCCTCTAATACTCGCTGTGGTGAAACCGCAGGATATTAGCATCCTCGTCCTTACACGTCTGCTGTGGTGATAACCGTGGGACGCTCCTTCATCTAGCACTTGCTGTGGTGATAATGATGGGGTGCTAGCCTCCTTCTCCTTCCTAGTCTGCTGTGGTGATAACTGCGGGACGTTCTCTCATCTAGCACTCGCTGTGGTGATAACCACTGGACGCCTTTTCCTCTAATACCTGATGTGGTGATAACTGTGGGGCGTTAGCCTTCCTAAGCCTCAACCTTAACTACCGCTCACCGCAATTGGTAACCCCGACGTTTTAACCGTTAAAGCGGACTGAGGCACAACCTCCCATGTCGCAGCCAGCTACCACCCCCCTGACCATCCTACCGTTTTAGTGCTATTAAAACGCTACTCCACATGTCGCTACCGCCGCCGCTGCCTCCATCGGAATACATTGGAGCGCAGACTTCAACACCCTACCATACGCCACCAACTGTCTCACCGTCGCCACATGCCGCCGACGCCACGCTCACCAACCCCAGCACTCCTGCTGACCAGCCGCAGCTTCCACCAACAAATCTACCCCACCATGAACCTCGAACATACTGTCCCGGCCACACCAGCCCCATCACCACCGCCACCCCCGAAGCTTCTGCCTCCATGCCCCGTCCAGATCTATGCAATTGCCGCCATCCACATGCAACCAATACGCACACCCCGCCGAACCGCCACCACTTCAGGCCTCGCCGCCTCTTCTTCCTATAATTTTTTTTCAATCACCTTCAGCATTGTATATCGCCTTCAGAACCCATTTGTATACACCTTCAGCGCCCACTGTCTCTCTCTTATTGGTCAAATCTGCAGGGACCCACGTTGTGGTACTCCCAGGTGTGATACCACCATCACTTTGTATAGTAGATTTAAAAATAAATACGGAGAACGACGAGCTGAGCGACGCCTCGGGAAAAGGACCAGAAAGGTCCCCTCCATCGAACTCCCAACGTTTCTCAACGGTCGCAACAGACATTGACAGATGGGGGGACGAGGTGGAGGCACCTTTATAAACCGCCCAGCTTTTCATCCGACCGATTGCTCTCCGACCTGCGGCTTCTCTCTCTCTCTCTCTCTCTTACCACATCTGCTGTGGTGGTAACCGCAGGATACTCCTTCATCTAGCATTTGCTGTGGTGATAACGACGGGTGCTGGCCTCCTTCTCCTTCCACGTCTGCTTTGGTGATAACCGCGGGACGCTCCTTCATCTAGCACTCGCTGTGGTGATAACCGTGGGGTGCTAGTCGCCTCCTTCTCCTTCCACGTTAAACCGTAAATAATTTGCAGCGTTTCTTCTCATTCATTTTTCTGATTATCAAAGTGGCTTCATTTTATATTAAAACGTTAGTGGTCTTTCCAGAAAGGTGCACTTTGAAGGGTAACCGATCAGCAGAAATTTTCGAAAATGGGGTCTGTAATTCGGGACCATTTGCCGCGCCAGGGCCCTTGCCAGCCTGAAGGAACATAGTATGTCACTTCGTTCCTTTCCATACATTTTTCTCAGCTTACCCGGATGAATTACGATGTGGAAATTGGGCCAATGAGGTACGTCAGAGCACTGAATCCGATTTTGAGGTCATATAGTTCCACCACCAAATATTACGTCACCCCATGTCTGAGACACTATACAGAAGATCATGCAACGTGAACCTAAGGAAATTGCAGTTTCATTTCACACCATATTTTGGAAATCATAATCATGTCATCATCTAAACCAACTGCCTAGTTTAACTTGGTGCATGATGAATACTGAACTCACTCGGTTTCTGCAGCTTGAAGTCGTTCATTGGCCTTTTTGGACTCACGCTCGGCTTTAGCAGATTCTTCAGCTTGACTACGTCTTGAATTCTGAAGCCTGTTCAGAATCTGTCTTTTCTTTTCTTCAATCAGTTGCTCCTGCTTCGACATCTGCTGGAACCTAAGAATGAAGAAAATTGATCTTTACTAATCGAGGTACACTTGAATAGTTCATTCTGCTTAGAGATCCAAACAAGAAACCACACAACTGACATAATAAGTGAACATGATTGCCTAACAAATTATAGATAATTAGACAGAAATTATAGAGATGGAAAAACTGAGAAAAAATCGTCTTCAAATACTTGTACTGTAAAACGAAAACCAATGAAATTCATCGCTAACAACAACAAGCGGCAGAGACAGTTTTTGGAAGAGATCTTGTCAATTGCAAAAGGAAAACGATACTGTACCTTGAGACGTTTACTCGGAGATGAGCGAACGTCAGACATAGATAGACAGGAAAAAATTGTGCCATTCGTCTTCGAATGCCACAATCACAAAAGAACACGAGACCTTTTCTGTCTGATCAATCCACCAGACAGATAATTCAAATATGAGCCAATTATACCAGTGTGTAGCACAGGATTCCATAAAATTGATCAGAGGGTGTAGTGTCAGGTGCTTATTATAGTCGCTCACTCTTTCAAATAATGGTCTCGCCCACTGGATATAAATATTTCGTCAATAACTTACAAACCGCACGACTATGTACATACTATGGAACCTTCTCCATCCCTCATTTCGTTCGATCGCTAATTCAACCGTTCATCCTATAGACAAAGCTGTACAAGCGATACAAGTGGGAGCATAGATTATTGGATACATTTATATCGTATCAAAGCACTGGCTTCAACCTTTGAATATGTATACTGTACATATTTAATGAATATTTACATCTGCCAATACATTTACATCTGATATCGACTGACAACGGGCAATGAGCATGACTTTCAGAGGCTTTTTACTGATAGAGAACAGCTTCAAAGCTGTAAAAAAGGGGCTTCTCCAAAACAAATTAGCACTCCTCGATTTTTTAAGACAATAAAATTGAGATGTTTGAAAAAAAGGCGCCTTAGGTCGTATGAACAATTCATACAATTCAATTATTGCTGACGCTTTTGATTGGTCGGAGCACAACACGTGGCTAACCTACGGACCCTCAGCGTTCTACTGGGTTTACAGTACCCATACGGCAATAACTGACCAAACCAAACCGAGTTGAGGAAACGAAAACAGAGAAAAGGCGCACAAAAAACGGAAGCGTGATTTTTTTTTTTGTTAACTCATCACTCACATAAAAGCCACTGTTAATTCTAGATGCCCCATCAGCTGACGGCGTTACAGTATCCATGAGATCGACTTCAGGGAGGACTTCCTTGTGTGATGATCTATTTATGAACTGGTCTACCAGGCACTGGCCAAACACGTGCCAGGCGTCAAACCAATCCGTTTACAAATAATGTTAACCTCTAACTAGGTGAATGTTTTTACTTCCATGTCACTGCTATGGGAATGGGCGATACTTTCAAAAATAGGTTGGAGAAAAACCTGTTCACAAGTGTTCAAAACGAGTTTCTAGACGGTTTTCCGGTTTATTTCACTCTGTATGTATGTATGTATGTATGTATGTATGTTGGAATACCAAATGGTCATAACCACCTCAAAATACGGTCCTTTTCATATTTTCTTTTTTGGTTTTGTTCAGCTCGTTAAACTCTTCAATTTTAGATGAGAACGAGCTTCCTGGTGAAAAAATAAGGGAGTTTATAAATAACGGGTTTTCTGATTTTTCAAAGATAACTGCCATAACAACGGACCAAAATGTTTGTCAGGAGGTCTAGTTCATGCCTATTGATTTTGAGGTCGATCGCATTCTATTTGGCTAAATGAAAGCAAAAATATGTCGATGTGTCCAACATTTTCTAAGTTTAATAGCTAAATGACGTTGGTGTGGTGTCAGAGAAAGTGGTTGAAAGTGAGGTTTCTATACAATTATATTTCCATGCTCAGTAAAGTATATTCACATGATCAGCCTGTCAGGCCAACATGAGTCGCCAGTCGGGCCACAATGGTCTGTGAGGCCAAAATGGGCGGCCAGTATAATTGTCTCCCGTACTAGTCTTCCACCAAACTTGTATCCATACTATTATGAAGAACATGGAATACTATGGCAATCTCCACCCCCGAAATTTTGCCGTGTCACCAGATAACTATGTATTACAGCTACTAAATAACATAATTCATGAAGTTTTTTCATTTTTGCTTCCTCAATACCGAAGGTAGGGAAGCTTTGTATTCGCGCAACAGTCGAAAAAATCTATGTTCTCCAAACGCAAATGTCCACTCGCATATTACGATTTAGACATCAAAGAACATATTTGGTTCCGTGTCTAGTCTGTGGTCAATTCCTTGTCCCGGGCAAAACTATAAGAAATAATGTCGCTGAAATTCGGAGGGTAGGTGCGAGTTTGGCCACATAAATATGGTCCATATCAAATTCATTTAAAAGGTACTCAGTTTACGAGGAAGCTGGCCAAGTGACAGATCGTGTATGGAAACTGAAAAAAAAATTACCAATTTATTTACGCATTTATCCAGATTTCGTCGCGAAGGACTGTCGGTTTCATACGGAGGATTCAGGGACTTAGCCACCATTTAATTTGACTAAAAAACTAATCAAAATGTGCGTAGAAGTTTGAGCCTGAATGAAGGGCACACAGCACAATCTCGACTATTATAAATACACTTAGCACTTGTTTACTAGATGCCAACCTGTCTGTCCGCGTTTTTGAAAACGTCCCATCTCCTCGGCTGGACATCTTGTGGTGACTGAAACAATTCAAAATTAACTTAAAGTTAGTGGAATCGAAAGGACGTTACACCAAAACAACATTGCACATTCACCTGTGAAGATCCGAGTTGGCAAACCTACGACGTTCAAAACCAGACACTGGTGTTGGGCTGCCTAAACACCTCCAAACCTGCATCAAAATCACCTGAATTTATTCAGTTTGGTATCGCAAAGTAGGTAACTAGATAGGGGGCATAGAAACAGTACCCGTCTTGCGGCATAGTCATATGAGCGAATTTTCTGAGTTTTGACTTCTAGCCATTTTAAAATTTTTACTCCTAAAAACTCGAGTGTGACCAACTTTTTTGGGTTTTCCTAATAACTAGGCACAGCTGAGGCCTGAAACATCGATTTTGTAATAACAACTACATTTTATTCATTATTCTGTTCCAGCTGAATCCCCACCCATTTATGCCCATTGGAAGCACTGCTACTGATAGCCTAGTAATCAACGTTTTGGTTTATCATTTTGTGAATACACTTATGTATTCGCTAGGAAACATTTTTTTTTAACACCCCCTCAAAATGTTGCTTCCTCACAACCGAAGGTAGAGGGAAGCTTTGTACCTATTCGTGCAAGAGTCGAAAAACGCTGCAAATCCCTGCACAACGGTTTATTATTTTGTATAGAATACCCTTCCGTTACAGATCACAGCTCTATGTATAGATAATCCGTCTATATAATTTATGATATGTACTACTCTATACATATAATGTAGATCGCAGACCCTCCGTAGGTTAGTACCTAACCCCGTACACGTTACTAGGCACCTACCTAAATCACGAGTTAAATGTTGCTAAAATAATTCTGCCGATGACAAACAGTACCTAACAAAAAGAAACACACACAATGAAGTTCTGAAAAGAAATTGTTGATGAGGAGTGAAAAAAGTTGCAAAAGTACCTACCAACAAACTCCAGCCCCTTCTACGTAGATGGTATAATGAACCGTTGTGTAATAATTTACCGTTGAGTAATGATTTACCGTAGTAATAATTTACCCATCAATAATACTTCAACGTTTGTTCAAGTTTCACTACCTACCAACCAACTCCAACAGAGCCATCATTTTTCAAATGAAATAATATCACAGAACAACCAACTCGACTTCATACTCCGCCAATATAATCAGGTGATCCCTACCAATGATTGGCCGTATTCACAAATTCCTATTGTGGGCGCGTCTCTGGTTACGAGATTTGGTTTGAATTGTATACATTTCATTCACACTGGAGTCGAAAATGCCTGTCGGTGCAAACTTCGGGGCCTTACTGTGAACGAACGGCTGGACGTACGACGCTCCGGATGGTCTTAAAAAACTCGCAAGTTCAAGGACTATTTAAAACCGTAAAAATATTCACGTAAAAAAAAATGGTATAGGCGTTTTGAAAATTTCAACCCCTATTTTGAACCCCTTAGAGATGACTCACAGTAACGTCGAGCTTCGAGGACCAACTAGACAGCGAACGGAACCTATAACCCGAATTTCATCAATTTTCATTCATGGTAACTAAGAAAAGTGGCCCGTACGGCGTACGGCGGACAGACAGAAATATTTTTATTGCAGTTTTGGATTCTACATACCTTGAAACGTAAACCATCAAATTTTGAGGGGGGGTAAGAATTTTTTTTTTCATGCTCGATTCCAATGGTTCATTATTGAAAATAATAAACCAAAAATGTATGTCCTCCAAAATAAAAATGTCCACTCGCATTTTACGTTTCAGACATCAAGGAACATAATTTTTGATGCCGTGTCTGCCAGTTCAATTCCTTGTCCCGGGCAAAACTATAAGAAATACTGGTCGTGTGAACTGATATTCGGAGGGTAGGTGCGGGTTTCGCAGCAGACGGTGCCACATCAAATTAATGTAAAAAGTACAGTAACTCGTCTGCGCACGCGCAAACGTGAAATCCTTGTAAAGCTCAACTACCCTAGAAATCGTCGAAGAGCTGAAAGTTGGAAGGTAGATGCGGAATGGTACCATGATGGCTCCACATCGATTTCATCAAATTTGGACTGTACATTCAGATGCGCATGCGCAAACATGATATGTTTGCCAAATCCTTGTAACGCCCATAATTACCCGAACAATAGTCGCAGTGAGTTGAAATTTGGTGGGTAGACGCGGGTTGGAGCACTGATGGTCCCATATCACATTAAGTGAAAAAGTAGTATAACTTTCGTCTGCGCATGCGCCAACGTGAATTCCTTCGAGCCCACAACTACCCTAGAAGTTGTAGTGAAGCGATGAGGTTTGGAGGGCAGGTGGAGCTTGGGCCTCAGAGTCCCATATTAAAGTCATTAATGAAGTACAGTAACTTTCGCTGCGCATGCGCAAACATGAGATCTTAGTAGAGCTCATTAACTACCCTAGAAACTGTTGTCACAGGCGAAACCTGTGACAAGTGAAACTAGACCAATTTTAGTGACATTTCCACGGATTTTGCGTGTAGACCCTTAGACGGCACACTATGAATTTCATTGCTGTCGGATCAATGGTAGCTCTACAACAGAATAATCAAAAATCGATATTTTACTGTATAGGTCCATGCTAAAATATGTGAGGAAACTCTACTGCCCACCCAACTTGGAAGAAGTTTTTCTGTTAAGTTTCAAGGTGCGGAGATTCCAAAAACGCTGCAAAGTCCTTGTCACAAAGGTTTGTTATTCTATCGGACATACGTACAGAAATGTTGCTGTTCATTTTTATTGTTTCTTTCATGCGCAATTATTGAAAGAGCTATTTCTGACGGTTTCCACAAATTTTGGCCCCAAAACATGAATTGGGTACGCTCCTTTTTTTCCCCCCAAATTATCTTTGATCATTGGTAGTGCCATTTAATCGTCTTGACCCACGTGTTGACACTTTTTCTAGTGTTATTATACAAACTGATGGTGATTTCAGACGATTTCCCAGGTTTTTGACTCATAAAAAATCAATTTTGGGAGCTGAACATTTGGTAGAGCCTCAATTTTCCACTCTTTGGTCAAAATCGACTTCATATTCAGTCTTCTCGTCCCAAAAACATGGAAAACGATACCTGAAAGCTCATGTTACTAAAACACAAAAAGTAACTATTTTTATACACATTTTCACTCATAAAACCCCTGGGTATACTCCGATCGGGCTGCATAGTTTCGGGACACAACTAGGGCCCAAATGGATCCTGAGTGCGAAAGAACGAATTTTTTAAACCGAAAATGAAGCCGGTACATGTGATACGGCGGACGGCGCGACATTGCATTTTGGTTTATTATTCTGTGAATAATACACCTATGTATTCGCTCAGCAAACAATTTTATAACACCCCCTCAACACTTTTTCTTTTCCGTTATAAGGTGCGTAGATTCCAAAAATGCAATGTCCGTCCGCCGTATCATGTGTACAGGCCTCATTTTCGGCCTAAAATTTCGTTCTTTCGCACACATGCTCCATTTGGGCCCTAGTTGTGTCCCGAAACTTTGCAGCCCGATCGGAATACACCCAAGGGTGTTATGAGTGAAAAATGGATATAAAAATAGGTACCTACTTTTTGTGTTTTAGTAACATGATAGTAAAATGAGCTTTTGAGGTATCGTTTTCCATGTTTTTGGGGACGAGAAGGCCGAATATGAAGTCGATTTTGACCAAGGAGTGGAAAATTGAGGTTGTACCAGATGTTCAGCTCCCAAAACTGATTTTTTATGAGTCAAAACCTTCGAAATCGTCTGAAATCACCATCAATAATTTGTAGAATAACACTAGGAAAAGTGTCAACACGTCGTGGATCAAGACGATTAAATATGGCACTACCAATAATCAAAGATAATTTGAAAAAAAAAAAAAAAATGAAGCCTACCTAATTCAAGGTTTGGGGGGCAAAATTGGTGGAAACCAGCAGAAATAGCTATTTCAATTATTTTACATGAAAGCAACAATAAATGAACAGCCAGCATTTCTGTAGGTATGTCTAGTAGAATATTGCAGAGTGTTATTCTGTTAACAGTAGAAGATATTGCACTGAAATGTCAGAAAATGGAAAAGTTGTATTTCCGAATTAAACTCTGAACGACGACAATAATAGAACTGGGGAATTTTGGCCAAAACACATGATGTTGTCAATTTGGGTTTCCAACGAGTAGATCATCCAAACTAGTGTAGAGGTCCAGTTGCTCAACTCTCAATACTCCCACTGCAGCTGGACTGGAACTCTTCTTTCTTGATGAGATTCAAATCCTGCCTACACGCAAGGTAGCTTAGTCGTTCCAAAGGTTTCGTCATAATATCAGCAATTTGGCGTTTGGACTCCACATACTGAAGAGTAAATAGCTTCTGTTCAAGTTTCTCCCGAATGAAGTGATACGAAACATCAATGTGCTTAGTTCTTTTATGAAATTCCGGATTTTTGATCAAGCGGATGGCACTCTGATTATCCACGAACAGCGTAGCATTTCCTTCCTCTCCAGTGAGCTCTGTTAGTAGTCTTTTCACCCAAGTCAACTCCCGAACACCAAGACTTGCAGCTATATATTCTGATTCGCTTGTCGATAGACTAACAGCTCTCTGTTTCTGTGACGACCAAATAATGGGCCCGTTCCCCAACTTCACTACTAAACCAGATGTTGACCTACGAGTTACTACATCTCCAGCATAATCCGCATCCGTGTACACATATATCTCTGGTTTTGGTAATGACTGATATTTCAGACCCAGGGTCTTCGTTCCTTTCAAATATCTAAATATACGTTTCACGTGATTCCAGTGGGAGACCATTGGTTTTGTTACATGCTGACTGGCTTGGTTGACGGCAAACCCGATGTCAGGTCTTGTTGCAATCGCTAGGTATAGTAAGCTTCCAATCGCTTCCCTGTATGGTACTCCCACTGCCTCCACGCAATCGTCATTGAGCTTTAGTACAGTTTTATCTGCTGGAGTTGATACTGGCTTACATTCGTCCATACAAAATTTTTTCAATACCTTGCTAGTGTACTCTGTTTGTGTGAGCATAATTGAGCCGTCTACATGTCGTTGTATTTCTAGGCCCAGATACACACCTTCGTGTATATCAGAAGTAGTTATTTCAAACTCGGTTTTCAGAAATTCCAATATTTTTCTAGTCATAATTTTTTGTCGCTACTAGTCCATCATCTACAAATATAGTAATTATTATCTTAGTTTCTCCATCAATTCTCATGAACACACAGCTGTCAGCTTCAGATACTTTCAAGTCAAACGTCTTTAGAAACTGAGTGAATCGCTGGTTCCAACATCGTGGAGCCTGTTTCAGTCCATATAAGCTTCTGACAAGCCGACATACCCGATTCGTCCCATCCAGAAAACCTTTTGGTTGTTTCATGAAAATTTCCTCCTCCAAGTACCCATACAGGAATGCCGTCTTAACATCAAACTGAACTAGATCCATATTTTCGGCAGCAGCCAAAGCCAAAACCGTTCGCACAGATTCATACCTCACAACAGGACTAGGCTGCTTAATCCTGAACACCCCCTTATTGTCTACTACTGACCTTCCTGGAGGCAATTCTACGAGTTCCCAGGTTCCGTTTTTATACAGGGAGTCTAGCTCTTCCTTCATTGCTTGCTTCCATTTGTCAGCATCAGGGCTCTTCACAGCCTCCTCATAACTCTGGGGTTCTGAATTGACTGCCATAGCTGTGCAGCACGTGAACTGTTTGGCTGGCTTGCGTTCTCTCAATTTGTAAAAAGATTCAGCCTGTCCCATCCTATAGGTATCTTCAGACGAAACAGCTATTGGAAGTGGTAAAATTTCATTACAAGACAATTGTTGTACGGCTACAGGAACTTCGATTGACTCATTACTTGAAGGTTGTTCTAAGGGAGTTTCGGGTTGGTCTATGAGGGCTTCGGGATTAACTATTGCAGGTGATTGAGCAGTTTCGGAACCTTCAACTTGAGAATCAATGTCTATACTGACAACGCAACTATCAACACTGCTACTTCCCCGATACACCTGGTCCTCTAAGAAAATTACATCCCTACTGAATTCAAATTTACCTTGTAGAGGATAATAAATTTTGTATCCTTTCACACAGGTATTATACCCGACAAAAATGCCTTCTTTACTTTTGGGGTCGAATTTGCTTCTCTGTTGTTTTGGTATGTGTGCGAATACTCTAGATCCAAACACCCTCAAATGACTGATCCCACAATCATTATTGTGCCAAAGTTCAAACGGCGTTTTGCCTTGCACAGAACTTGTCCCAGTCAGGTTAAGAACATATGCTGCAGTGTTCACTGCTTCAGCCCAAAGGCGTTTTTCCAAGTTTTTTTCATGCAGCATACTCCTAGCTTCTTCAACAATGGTCCTGTTATCCCGCTCAGCTGAACCATTTTGTTCGGGATTGTAGGGGACAGTTCGTTGGTGAATGATACCTCTACATTCCAACATTGTTTTTATGGCATTATTACAAAACTCAAGTCCATTGTCTGTCCTGAGAACTTTTATGTCATGCCCTAAAGTATTTTTAGTGAGTTTCAAGAATGTCTCGAGCTTGTTATGCACCTCACTTTTGTGTGCTATAAAATAGACTGTTCTAAAATGCGAGTAGTCATCTTTAAACAACAGAAAGTATCTTGACCCTCCGACTGAATTGCACTCCATGGGACCTGCTAGGTCTGCATGAATCAGATCACCTGGACCAGAGGAAATAGTTTCGCTACTTCTAAACGGTGTCCTGTGTTGTTTTCCTAAGATGCACCCTTCACATTTTGGATTACCTTGAATATTCTTGACCTTGATGTTCTTACGTTCCAGAATTTTCTTGCAATGCTCGACATTTTGATGCGCTAGCCTGCAGTGCCACAGGTACATTGACTCTACGATGCAGGCATGATGACTGGGCTCCAGAACTTTGAACTCCATTTTATAGAGCCTACCTTTCCGAAAACCAGTGGCGATTTCATTTCCTTGGTGATCTGAAAGAGCATATTTATTACCACTCATAAACAAATCCATTCCCTTTTCCATTGCCGCTGAGACAGAGAACAAATTTTTTTTCAAGTCTGGAATGTACAAAACATTTTTCAGATACCTTGCGGTCCACGCCCCCCCTCCGAAAACCATGACGTTTATGTCACCTGTGCCTGTTGCATGAATGCTTGACCCATCTCCAATCTTGACTGGAACCGGTTGAAGGGACTCAAAATTCGAAAACCATTCACGAATGAAGCACATGTGATCAGTAGCCCCAGAATCTAAATACCACTCACAGTCTGCAATGGCCTCATCAGAAACATTAACTAACGCCATGTTACTGGCTTGCGACTCATTTAGAGCAGCAAGTTTGTTCTGTAACTTCCTGCAGTCTCGCTTAAAGTGTCCTGGCTTTTTACAATACCTACACACTAAGTCCTTAATTTTGTGCTGTTGACTGATGCGCTGAGCTGCTAATGCTACATCATCTTGCTTTCCTAAAATTCGTTTTTCCTCGTTAAGAAGTCGAGCAGTGAGATTTCCTAAATTTCTGTTAGCTGCTGTTTCTGACTCCCAGGCACTAAAAAAATGGTCAAACGTGGAAGGCAATGTTGTCAGTATTTTGGTCATCAGCATGTTTTCTGAGAGCGGTTCCCCTAATGTACGCATTTGGTTTGCTATGCTCTCCAACTTTGAGATATGCGTAGATATGTTGTTATCTTGAGGATTTTTTTCGTACTTAAAGAACCTTTCTTGTGCGCTGAACAGATTGTTTCCTGACCTATGTTCGAAAACAGACAACAATTTGTCCCACATTTCTTTGGCTGTTTGACAGGACATGATGAGCACAGTCACATTGTCACTTACAGTTGTTACAATGAGCTTACGGACTTTGGCGTCTGCCTTCTTCCATTCCTTCAGTACTCTGTTGAAGTCTTCAACTGCCGCTTCATCAGCCCCTGCAGCTAAAACGGGTTTTTGCGACTCACCATTAATCAAACTAAGCATGTCGTCAGCTTCAAGAAGAGTTTGAATCTTGAACTTCCATATTGCAAACCCATCTTCATCTCGAAGTTTCTCAATCGTGGTCGTAACTCTGTCTTCTGACATCTTCTTTGTCTACACTGGGCCCATAACCTATTGCAGAGTGTTATTCTGTTAACAGTAGAAGATATTGCACTGAAATGTCAGAAAATGGAAAAGTTGTATTTCCGAATTAAACTCTGAACGACGACAATAATAGAACTGGGGAATTTTGGCCAAAACACATGATGTTGTCAATTTGGGTTTCCAACGAGTAGATCATCCAAACTAGTGTAGAGGTCCAGTTGCTCAACTCTCAATATAGAATAATAAACCCATGTGACAAGGACTTCGCAGCGTTTTTAGAATCTACACACCTTGAAACGGAAAAGACAAATTTTTGAGGGGGTGCTATAAAATTTTTTTGCTGAGCGAATACATAGTGTATTATTCACAGAATAATAAACCAAAATGCGATGTCCGTCCGGCCCGTATCATCCATATCTACCTGTTTTTTCGGTCTAACAAATTGCGTTATTTCGCACAAAGGCTCCGTTTGGGCCCGTTGTGTCCCGAAACTATGCAGCCCGATCGGAATACACCCAAGGGTGTTGTGGGTGAAAAACGGGTGTAAAAATAGGGGTTTTTTGGTGTTTTAGAGACATGAGCTTGCGAGGTATCGTTTTCCATGTTTTTTAGGGCCAGGAGACCGAATTTATGAAGTCGATTTGGACCAACGCGCGAGCGAAGACCTGAGGTTCCAACATAGTTTCAGCCTTAAATTCACCTTAAATTTTGGTCTAAAATCGTCGTTCTTTCGCACAAAGGCTCCATTTGGGCCCGAAGCTCCGAAGCCCGTTAGGCTAGGGACACACATCGCGATTCCGACGCGGGCGTCCTTCCAAGAACTCCGCCCGCCTCACGCGCGGAACTTGACATCTGTGCAGTCAAATGGAACGGAACACACATCGGCATGTAGCGGAGCAGAGCGGATTTTTCGCCCTTTGGCAGGTTTTTCACGCGCCCGCTCCGTGCCGGATTCCCGTCGGGCGACGGAAAAAAACGCGCGGAATTTCACGCTGAAGTTTGATAGGTCAATAGCCCACCTTCATCCCCACCACTTCCCAGCTACGAGCGACGGCAGGATAAAAACGCTGTTGTGTGTCACCTAGTCGCGTGCGTGCGACGGATTTTTCTCTGCTCGCGTTGTTCTTGGAAGTCCGTCCGCGCGGAAAATAAAAGCTATGTGAGTCCCCAGCCTTAGGCGCCGAGGCTCGGTAGCCTGATCGGAATACATCCAGGGGTGTTGGATGAAAAACTGGTGTAAAAATATGGGTTTTTGCGGGGTTCTTTCTTTGGTTTTAGTATACATGAGGTGTCGTTTTCGAGGTTTTTTATGGCGAGAAGACCGAATATGAAGCTGACGTTGATCAAAAAGTGAAGAAGTAATGTTATAACGAAGGTTCTGCTCACAAAATCAAATTATAGTGAGTCAGAAACCTGGGAAATGGCTGAAATCACCATAACTTCGTAAAAAAACACTGGAGGTAATATTAACAAGTGAATCAAGACAATTCAACGACTTTCATAATTTCAATGGACTTCACTATAGAAACTCTTAAAATTCTCTGTTTTAGAACAAGTTATGCTTAATGAATAACAACAAATAATTAATTATAGAACGCTTGATTCCACCGCATATTTATGAAATGTGATTGCCCGGCTGGCTCCAGTATCGATTTAGGGCTCCTTTGTAGGAAGACGAGGGTAGGTATTGACCACAGAAAACAGTACGCAGAAGAGGCATATACAGGTAAATAATAAACCGTTGTGTAATAATGTGCAGCGTTTTTTCTCATCTTGTTCGGTTCACGCAGTTTGAACAAAGCTTCTATAGAGGTCATGTAGACTTCCGATAGAATATTGGTATTACGAGGGAAAGTAACCCCCAGACTAAAAGTAATGGAAAATTGAAATACAGGCACAATTTTTGCCCAATCTTTAGGTAGAAATACAGGCAACTAGCAACTATTATTAAGGTACAATTATAGAATTTGAACGGCGTTCTTCCAAGGGGCTTTAAGGACAGCGAGAAAGTAAAGGATTTCAGTTAACTGATTTCATACCAATATGGGGGAGTTAGGCACTATATAATCTACCAACCAATGTATTATTTACTAAACCCTTACCTCCGAACGGAAATACCAACCAACTGATGAGGTATCGCACCATAAAAAAATTAAGAAGAGCATAAACATACAATACAGTACAAGCGAGGATGGACGAGCGTGGTGTAGGTAACGTATTGACCGACTGTCTACCTACCTCATCATAACCGAAGAACCATTATTTGGGTTCATTTTAGCCCATGATACAAACGATAATAAGTAGGCGTATCTCTAAACAGCGCTAAATTCACTTAATGGCATATGAAATGCACATTACAAGTAAGTAATTTATACAGAAGTTGCAGGCAACTGATATATGAACTGAAACGAAAATATTGTGTACTCACATCCCAAACAGCAAGGAAGACAGGAAACCGAAGTTGGCGGACGAAATTGATGGTTAAATGGGGACCCACAATTCTACGGTTTGGATCTGAAACTTCCTATTAAAAGTAATCCACTAATGTAGAAGAGAACAGAGAACAGAACGGAAGCGAATTATTGATTAAACAATTCATCTCCGTTTCTCACAAAATTCTAATATAATTCCTAGACATAACCTACACATCTGAGTAACCACGAAAGCAACCTACTTCTTCTTCTTGATACTTGAACCTCAACCACCCCAAGTGTGGACCATGTCGGATCCTTACATGGATGAAGAAAATCATTTTTGGTCTAAGATCTTGGATTAGAAAGCCTTTGTTATTCATGCAAGGGAAAAAATTATAAAATCTAAATTTCATAAATCAAGGAAAACATACGGTCGTTTTGGTTTTGGAACAAATGTGTGTTCCTTGGACAATCCAAATGGTTAGGTATAAGAAATTAATGTCGAGTGTATTTTCAACGTGGAATTCAGGGTGTAATTATTCGCATTCATTGGCGAGAAAAACAGTGGCCCCAGTATTTGACCAATATTGATGGGCAACAAATAAAAAAATAAAAATAATGCAACTACCCTGCCACTAGGTGCTTGAGAGTGAGAGAGAGAGAGAGTGAGAGAACGATTCTTTATTCAGTGTAAGTAGGTGTAGGTCATGGTAGAATAAATATAATAACTTGAGTGGGTATAGGTATTTAAAGGTATTCTCAGCTGTACGAAGTAAAGTACAAACAAGACATATGTTTATGTTAGCATTGGTGTGGCAGTCCTGCTTGTAGTCTCGGATATAAGAGGCAGAGAGGCATCTGAGCATTCAGGACTTAACCGTGATCACAGAACAGGTCCTGGACTTTCATGCATGCCAAATGTTCTTTATGGTAATCTTCGTAGTCACTAGTCGGGGTTGCTTTCAGTGCTCTTTATTGCAGACTTCGCCACTGAGGAGTCAAGGCATCAGCATCACCTTATATTTGCTGCTGATTCTTCTTGTGCCCAGGCCTGCCTCAGGAGGGAGTGTGGCAGTCCCGCTTGCAGTCTCGGATATAGAAGGCAGAGAGGCATCTGAGTCTTCTGCACTTCACCACGATTGTCACTTACTTACCATTCGTTTTAGTTTTCAGACTGCAAGACGACTATTAATTTTCTTATGATCTTTTGTTCATTAATTTGTATTGGTTACCACAAACACCTTTCTTAATGAATATAGGTTTTTGGTTAGTTACCATAAGTTTATTTAGATATCCCGACAGTTTATGTAGTAGGTAGGTACTTATGTATAATCAAATCAAAGAGTTCCTACATAAATGTCTGTCGATATTCAATCCGCAAAGATAATGCCTGTCCGCGGACAAAGTGTCTTCTTGAGAGTGTGGAAGTGGCTTCCGAGGAAAGAGCTATTTACCTACAGTTTGGGGAAACTACTTGTATTTTATAAAATCATTGTACAGTTTTGGACCCATGTAGATTAGTTATTAATTTGGTAATCGCAGATACCTACCTACCAAATTAGGTATGTAAGGCGAAGTCTTTAGTGTGGTAGGTAAGTATTCCTAATAAATTCGTGTTTCTTGTAATATATTTTTGTTACAAAATTGAAGATATCAAAATTTGTTAATGTGTATTTAAGTAATTTTATCTGTTGAGCTGAGTCCAGATAATTTGAGAAGTTTGTCAGTGGGGAAATCTGCGAGGTTTGTACTGCATAATTTTCAAGATTGTTCTGAGCAGTAGGTAAGGGTAAACTTCATGTGTTGAGTATATCCATTTTTTCCTAGGAAGTCATGTAGTAACACAGAATACTGTTAACTAACGAGTTGTAAATACATGGAGTTTATTAAATTGGAATATTTTTCCAAGCCTATCAAATTGGTCCTACGAGTTAAAGAAATGTAATTTATGTTCTAGTTTGTCTGCTTGTGCGTCCTATCAAAAAAAGCAATCAGTTACTGCTACTCGGTACATTCTTTCTACAGAATGAAGTTTAGTACTTGAACAATTATGTAGTGGTACCCCTCTAGAATACCACTCAAATGTCGAAAAAAGCAATCAGCTACTGTTACTCGGTACATTCTTTTTACAGAATGAAGTTTAGTACTTGAATAATTATGTTGTGCTACCCCTGTAGAATACCACTCAACTACATATACTTAGACTATCCCAAATAAACCAAGTGAATGGTGGTTCTACACAAGTGGCATAGGCAGTCCTCTCCCTCCATCGATCCCCCAACAGCTCCTAACGACTGTTGGAGGACCGGGGGAGGGTAGAAGAGCTCCTATAAAACCCGCTCTTCTCACCCAGCTCGCCATTCTACGCTCAAACCTCAAGTCGATGACTTCTCTTTACCCTTACCTTCCTTCTCAAACCTGTTGCCTAAGAGAACTCAGAGTGGTGGAACCGGTCTGGTGGTAACCGACGTGGTGGAACCGTCTGGGGACAACCTCTAGCGTTTCTAGGGTTGGTAACCTCCCTGGCTTCACCATAGGTGTAACCTTTCAAACGTTAGCTATCCAAAACCTCAGCCTCCCCACCTTCTCCGCCCCACGGTGCACCCACGCCTCGGTCCTCTCGACCCCTCGACTCACTGAGCAGCCCTCTCCCCCTTCGGACCACAGGCCACCTGCACCGACTCACATCGGCACCCTCACCATGTGCCCACCACCGCCATCACACCCCCGCTCGCACGCAGCCCTGCTCTCCGCTGCTCCCCATCTGCCGCAACCGACCGCATCATCATTGAAAATACCTGTCATCAACTAGCTTCAGGTTCACCGCCTTCAGCATCAACTGTTTTTCCTCGCCTTCAGCACTCAATGTCAATTTTCGCCCTCAGCACTTAATTGTCACCTTACATATTATTCGATTTATTAGTTCAATCTGGGGGGACCCATGTCATGGTACCCCTCTAGAATACCACTCAAATGTACGTACTTAGACTGTCCTACATAAACTGAGTGAATGGTGGGCCTACGTGACACAAGTGGCATAGGCAGTCCGCTCCCTCCATCGATCCCCCAACAGCTCGTAACGACCGTCGTAGGACCGGGGGAGGGTAGAATGGCTCCTATAAAACCAGCTCTTCTCACCCAGCTCGCCATTCTACGCTCAAACCTCAAATCGATGACTTCTCTTTACCGTTACCTTCCTCCTCAAACCTCTCGCCTACAGAGTGATGGGACCGGTCTGGTGATAACCGACGTGGTGGAACCTCTGGGCACAACCTCTAGCGTTTCTAGTGGTGGTAACCTCCCTGGCTTCGCCATAGGTGTAACCTTTCAAACGCTAGCTACCAAAACCTCAACCTTCCCATCTCAGTCTCAGCTATTTATT
Organism: Leptopterna dolabrata; assembly: GCA_954871275.1. Taxonomy (NCBI): domain Eukaryota; kingdom Metazoa; phylum Arthropoda; class Insecta; order Hemiptera; family Miridae; genus Leptopterna; species Leptopterna dolabrata. The sequence goes on along the minus strand of OX940984.1, from coordinate 8,994,470 downwards.
TATTTATTTATTTATTATGAAACGGGCAACAAAGAAGAAAACAGTACTCAGAAAAACAAAATAAAATAGCTATCCAGGCCAAGTCTTCACTTCTCTATCACCACAAATTATATGGCTGTCCTGATGATTTGGCACTTAAGTTTTATTAACTTGAGGAACAATATTATAGGTATTACTCTCCCCAAGACAACATTCAGCTTACCTATTGTGGTGATCGGCTGCTCCCTAACACTATGTAAATAGCGTCGCTTGCATTATAAGCCGCGTCTAACGGCTTCCCAGAGCGGGGACCCCCTACCCATCTCTGGGCATGTATCAAGGGGTATAAAAGAAGCTGTAAATCGCCAATAAATTGTCATTTGACCACACAAACCGACTCAAGTAGTCTCTATTTATTTTTTCTACTTTTAGCTCCCGCTGGATCATCACACCTATAATAGGCCTCCACCCACGTCTCCCATTCTCAAGAACAGCTGTATCAACTGCGTGATCGCCTCGTCTCCATTCGGGGAGGCCAGAACTGGCCACCAAGACCACACGCCGTGGGATTCATTTTTCTGGGGGTTTGAGTCTCTCTTTTTTTTCAAATAAATAAAAAAATTTGCCAACTTAATTTGAACATTTTAATTGGGACACCCTATTTACCTAAATTCAGAATCAGTGTGAAATTTCTGATGAGTGCCTACCTAGGTAAGCGTGGAGTGGCAGTCATACTCCCCCCCCCCCCCCCCAAATTAGGTAGATACTTTACCTACTCGTTAGACCGCGCAGTGCGCCGTTTCAAGGGTTTCAGGGGAGAAAAATAATGATGTTCTCGTCCCATACCTAAAATTGCTCAATCGGATTTCTTTCTGGGGGTGAGGAGTAAAGAATAAATGTCTGCATGAGTTGAACACTTTTAATAAATACCAGTTTCCTGTAGAAGTAATTGACAAGAAACATTTTGAGGGTGGGAATGGAATTTCATGAAATTCAAGACATTCAACTGTTGTAGGTACAGGTATGTTCATGGTAAGTAATAAACAGGTAATCATGCGCTCATACAGCACTACCCTGGTGTCTTCTTGTCTGACTTTGGTCTAAGTTTTTTGGTCTACCAAGATTCGCCAAAACCATTTTTTGGTCTACCAAAAGGTTTACCACCTACCTATGTGATTTTTCCACGTAATTTTTTACCTGTTTCAAAGGAATCGAACTCAAAGAATATAATGTATAGATTTTCATGGTTGTTCACAGATTGATTGATCACCAGTGCATTTACGACATGTTTCTCATGGGGTATGAGATTCTGGAGATAGCTAGAAAAGCAACGAAGCTCCAGTCTCACAAAGCTTCACTGGTTCTGAACGTCGTTGGAGGTTTGCGTACTCAAGCATTCGTGGGTGTTATTGCTCGGGTATGTTGATGCGATATTCATAATATGATACTCATTAGCCATGAATAATTGAGCACCTGAAAGTCACTGGATCAAAAGACTGGAAAAAATTTGAGGGGATCCATAACTAGGTAGGTCTAATATCCACTAAAAGTTAATTAGGACTTTTATGAAAGCCACTTCATAGAGCTGGCGGTATTAAAATCAGCGAGACAATAGAGCGTATTCCCTTTTATTCGGTATGTCCTTTTGCAGTTTCTATCTTTTGGATATTCCTCCAATGCCAGGCCGAGAACGGCCCCGCCGTATGCCGTTGGTTAGCTTGCTGTCAACGGGCAGAATCTGCTTTCACGTGTTTTCGTGGTTCCTGCTGTTAGCGATTCTTCTCTTCGCTCTTCCTGAAGAATCTTCAGCAGAAGTGTAAGATGGGTTGGATTTAAAATACCTAAATTATTGATTGACTAGGTTGTAAACCACGATCGCAGAACTAGGTAGATGAAGTGCAACTAATATAGGCTACATAATCTATTTTGGGCTATTTGACATATTTATACAGAAACCGTCTCTGTTTATGACTCCATTGGCTAGCTAGTCGTAGTGCTCCAGTTTAGAGAGGAGGTGTTGTCGCGTTCACAACACATATTCGGATGAACCACAGTCATAGGTAAATAATAAATGTTTATTAGACACTTGACTCGGGGACTATTATCGCCACCCTCCAAGAAGAAAAAGGCGACAGAGTTAGTTGCTCCGTGAGTTCCAAACGAGTGAGTGTAGCCTCGTTCTATTAAAATTGTGAGTCCCCGAAAAGTGGTTTTTTCCCCCTTCCAAAAACTGAATTGTAATCGGATCGAGATCAGCTCCCCCCCCCCCCCCCCCCAATGTGACACTGATTTTAGTTCATTTTTAATTTTCCAGATTTTCTCAAAAGAAACATTTTATTTCCAAGGATTGGAGTGCCTGTTTTTCAACTGTTCCCATTGGGACAAAATATACCTGCAGGGGTCTTATTTTTCAGTACCAAGAGGTTCGCCATTATGATCCCGTTTTTAATATAACAATACGTAGGGTTTTCTATCAAAAAACAAAGCAAAAAAATAAAAACGTTTTTAAATAAAGTCTCAAAGAGTCGATCTTTTTTTTTTTTAAATTTCATTTTCATACCTGACCCGACGTTGGTTATTTTTTTAGACCTACGCTGGGCATCATCTAGGCGTTTTTTATTTTATTACACAGGTAGTTACTTGATATTGCGTGCTTAACCCCATTAGCGCTTGGAGTTGAGCCGTACAGTGACAATTTAAGGGTCAGATACGCAGCAATTGGTAGCAAAGCGAAAGATAGTTTATGCCATTACAAGGAAGAAACCTTTGGGAATTCCAAGGACTTGGCCCAGGTTTCATACAAATAACCTGGACAAGCTCAAAGGAACGAACGGGATCATTCCGGTGTTTCTAGTTAATTCATGCTCACAAACATCATGGAGTGCGGGCAGCAAATGTGGAGACACTGCCAGTCACAATGTCGTTTGTTCCGTGAGTAAACACTATTTCCATCCAGCTTGTTGTAGACTTGTAACAACAGATACGTGGACAAAGAAAATCCTACTGGATAGAGCCTCCACGCATTGATAGAGCAATTGCGAACAAACGAGAATGCGGAGCTCCTCAATCGAGTCTGTACTCTAAAGTCAGGGCGTCAACAACTCTTCTCACCGCAACAGCTGTCAACAGAGCCCCGTCAAGACAAAATACCACAGTACATCGAAAATGAGATTTCCAAGTTACCCAAATTGTGTACTGATAATCCATGGTCTTTGATCAAATTTCCTGATAAACTTCGTATTTTAAATGGAATGAACAAAAAACAGTTCAAGCAAATGTTCATGAGACTGGCCACTCTGCAGCAAAACACGATTTTGTTACGTCTTGCAACGTGATCAGAAGACATAACATTTCAATACGTGGCTAAAGAATTCTTGATGAATTAACTACACCACACACTGCTACACCACATGAATTAGAGCAGGAAAAAATTTTGCGACCTCAATGCGACGCTGAAATTTTCCGAACACGTCGAAATAGTCATCAAGATCAACTCTACTTGGTCAGAATATTCCGAACAGGACTTGATCAAATATGCACACCCGCGCCAAGTTCCATTTTAACGCAAAGCCGAAATGCTTCACGGAACTACAGTATACATAGACAAGTTGGAACTTACTGAAACAACGCAAAAAAAGCTGTAAATGATTACACAACGGTTTATTATTTATCTGTATAGATGCCCCTTCTGCGTAGATCACTGTTTTCTTTGGTCAGTACCTACCCTCGTGCTCCTTCCCAGGAAAGCCCTAAATCGAGTACTGGACCCGGCCCCGGAATTAAAGTTTCCTACAAATTCGCGGGATTCAATAATTCAATCACTAATTATTTGTAGTTATTCATGGATCATTTGGCAAATAATAAACCGTTGTGTAATAATTTACCTGCATAGATGCCCCTTCTACGTAGATACTATAATGAACCGTTGTGTAATAATTTACCGTTGCGTAATAATTTATCGTTGTGTAATAATTTGCCCATCAATAATGCTTCAACGATTGTTCAAGTTGCAAAAGTGCTATCAATAAAATCCAGCCCCTTCTACTTAGATGGTATAATGAGCAGTTGTGTAATAATTTACCATTGTTCTAATAATTTACCCATCAATAATACTTCACCGTTTGTTCAAGTTGCAAAAGTACCTATCAACAAAATCCTATACAGCCTTCATTTTTCAAATGGAATAATATCACAGATCCAACTCGACTTCACACAGCCATCCGTGATAATAATCAGATGCTCCCTAGTGATGATATTTGGGCTGAATGTATACAATTTGATTCACCCTCATGTTGACCAAGCCAGTCGGTGCAAACTTGGGGGCCTTAGAGAACTTAGGGGGAACGGAGGGACGTACTACGAGTACAATGCTCCGGGTGGTCTCAAAAACTCAAGAAGTTAAGTTCAAGAACTATTTAAAACCGTAAAAGATCACGTAAAAAAAGGTACAGTCACGCCGAGCTTCGAGGACCAACTAGACCCCGGACGGGACCTATAAACCAAATTTCGTCAATTTTGGCTCATGGTAACTAAGACAAGTGCTCAGTACGGCGTTCGGCGGGCGGACAGAAATGTTTTTATTGCATTTTCGGAGTCTACATACCTTGAAACGTAAACCAACAAATTTTGAGGAGGGGCGTTAAACTTCTTTTTTTTCATGCTCGATTCCAAAGGTTCATTATTGAAAATAATAAACCAAAACTTTCAAAGAAAAAATCCGAATTCCGCTAAGACATTCCAACGACAACACTTTCAACAGATGGCTCCCAATCATTACCAACAATACTACCAGTACCTAATGATGCCACCATATGTACCATCACACCGATGAATAAATAATCAGAACTTTGAACGTCAACAACCTCACAAACGACGCTGCAGACATGGTAGTACTTCATAGAATCATCGCGCCGGAATCATCGTACGCATCTTGATCAGTGAAAGAATTCTTCAAAAAATCCCTGGAAAACATCGGACTCACCAACACCCAAAAACAATGGCAAAATTATAACAATAACAAAAAAAGGGGAAACAATAACTCAAAAAACTAATGGGCGGGATTCCGGTCAGAAATGGGGGTGAAGAAAGGGCATTTTTGAGCAAATAAAAATTAACAATGGAAATTCTAACAACCTTACAAGGATAACTGTTAACAGATTTACAGAAGCAACAGCAATGATCGACACTGGGGCTACGTTTTCGTGTGTAAGCAAGAAATTCATAATATTTCTTCAAAAACAACAACATATAAACGAAATTCCTGCGACATTCACAGCGACGCTTAGGGACTCGTCCGAAATTTTGATTAACACCAAAGTTATTTTGGCCGTTAAAATTGGAGAAAACTCATGGCGGCACATATTTTACGTGATACCCACACTTCCACAGGATGTAGTGTTGGGACTTGATTTTACAAAACATACAACCTTATTAATGCATGATTCGGCAAATCAATTTTGTTTCAAGTTCAGTAGATCCGTGAAATATACCCTACACAATTCCACAGCAGCAAATCCGTTTCAGATCATCCTGAATTCATCCCGATTTTAACAAAAATGTATCAGTATATTATATAATATAAGATTCAGGATTGAAGATTTTTTTTATTCCCAAAGTGTTTCTACCCAGGATCTGGGTCCTGTTCATGTGGATTTGTGTTCTGGAGGTAAATATGTACAAGTCGTTTGAGGACAGGTGTTGGGGTCAGTAATTTATTAACTTAATAAAATTTATTAAATTTGGTAACAACGCCTACTTACCTTTGGAACAAAAATCTACATGAACAGGATATAGGTAGAATCGTTGTGAGAATAGAAAACTTCTTAAAAAAACGACTAGATGGGTCATTATTCAATCCTGAACCTTGTTCATCGATCTGGTCATCAAAACCAACCAATATAATATCATTATATTTCCAAATATATAAATTAATATATGAATGATGATAAGTGACAAAACTAATTTTCTCATAAATATATAGTATATGAGAAAGGAGTATGTAAGAATATACGTTATAATATATACTCGAAGATGAAAAACGTAATAGTAAACAGGTTTTGGTTTACAAACCCAAGTGCCAAAAATGACTAACTTACCGAAACCCTACTTACAGAGGTTCACAATAAAGACGTTCTACTGTACCTTCCTACTAGAAGAGGGATTCCTTCTTTAGTGTGTTTTGCGAACTCCTTAAACTAAAAGCAGTTTGATCTGATCTGATGTTTTCTTCTAGTTTCGGCGTGTCACTTCACAAGGCACCAACCCTGGCAGAATGGGTGGCGGAAGAACTTGAAAAGTCAAGTTTGCAGGGCCAAAGAAAACTTCGAAAGATGGTTATTTCTCATCAACTGGAAAACTCTTGCAATGTAAGAACCATTTTGATATAATTTCTTTCGACAAACGTTTTTTCGTTGTATAAATAGGTACCTATGGTTTTAAAAATAAGTCAGAATGGGGCCCTTCGGAATGTGCAAATATTTTATTGCAGGGTCGATACATAAATTATCTTTGCAGGAGAAATGGAAAACACACGTAGGCCTAATTTTATTCCACTACTCGGCAGCATCTCTGATGTGGATATACAAAATTAGGGACGAACAGGTGACCGTTAGTCCCAAACTTCCATGTCACAGACGAGAGGTGGAAGGCGCAAGGGACGATGAAACAGAATGAAATTGAAATCAGTGATAATACCCATAGAAATTTATTTGCTATTATTTAGATAAACAGTACATAATCATGAAAAACAACCAACCAAAATAATCGATCAAATAATAAAAACATCTGTAGCACATTAAAGTTTCGTTTTCATCATCAAAAATATGCACTGCTGTACCTACTCGACCTCGTTCGCTGTTTTTTTTTTTTTGTAAACATGTTTTGAAACATTTTAATATTAACGATATGGTGGGAGGAGGTGCCTCAAAATGGTTTGTGGAGGTGGATACATAAAATCATAAACACAATATTTACAAACTACCTCCTCATTGATGTTCCAGTCACAATTTTTCGGCATCGTATCCATTGGAACACCTTCGCAGGACTTCAAAGTTCTGTTTGACACAGGTTCCTCGGATTTGTGGATACCCTCTGCCAGAAACAGAAACAACCTTTGCTGTGAGTATACGTATCTTACAACGGAACATAAAAAATTTTGTTGTGCGTATGAGCAGCTTTTGTTTTGTAACGGAAAAAACCTCCAAATTTGTTCCCAGCACACATCTTTGGAAACATTTCTCCCTTCTTGCAAGAGTGATTTATGTTGTATTCCTGACTTTTTCATGTGTTGTCACAGCTTTTCATAACTGTTACGACCACGAAAAGTCGTATACTTACACCAACGTGCACAAAGACGCATCGGTCAGCTATGGCACGGGTCATATGTGTGGACTCGTCTCAGAGGACAGTATTCGTGTATGTTGAGTACCTACCTATTAGTCATTGAATTAAAGAATAAAGAACCAGTTTGTAAGATAATATTACTATACACACCCATTACAATACAATAATCCCATTACAATAATTATTGTAATAAGGCATACTGGATTATAAGTTCGGAATCAATTTGAAAACACCTGTGTAGATGCCCCTTCTGCGTTGATCACGGTTCTCTGTGGTCAATACCCTCGAGCAGACCTAAATCGAGTACCTACTAGAGCCGGCTCCGGAATTAAAGTTTCCTACAAATGTGCAGAATTCAATAATTCAATCATTAATTATTTGTAGTTATTCATGAAGCACAAGGCAAATAATAAACCGTTGTGTAGATAGTAGTACGTAGATAGTATAATGAACCGTTGTGTTATAATTTACGGTTGTGTGGTAATTTGTCCATCAATACTACTTCAAGGGTTGTTCAAGCTGCAAAAGTACCTATCAACAAAATCCCGCCTCTTCTAGGTAGATGAACCGTTGTGTAATAATTTACCGTTGTGTAATAATTTGCCGTTTTGTAATAATTTACGATTGTGTAATAATTTACACATCAATAATACTTCAACGTTTGTTCAAGATTCAGAAGTACCTACCAACAAATGCCCTATTTTCCACCCCTTAGGGATGACTGACATTAACGCCGAGCTTCGAGGACCAACTAGACCCCAAATGAGACCTATAAACCGAATTTCGTCAATTTTGGTTCATGGTAACTAAGAAAAGTGCTCAGTACGGCGGACGGGCAGAATTTTTTTTATTGCATTTTCGGATTCTACATACCTTGAAACGGAAAACATCAAATTTTGAGGGGGAGGTGGGGTTAAATTTTTTTTTCATGCTCGATTCCAAAGGTTCATTGAAAATAATAAACCAAAATTCTAACCCCCTCAAAATTTGATGGTTTACGTTTCAAGGTATGTAGAATCCGAAAATGCAATAAAAAAATTTCTCACCTCGATAGTAGCCTAAAGGGTCTCCCTCCATCAACTCCCAACGGCTGTTAACGGCCGTTGGTAGGCGGGGGACGAGGTGGAGGCACCTTTATAAGGCGCCCAGCTAGCCCAGCTCTTCATTCTTTCATTCTCACTCCTACCTGCGACTTCTCTCTCAGTCGCCTCGCACCTCCTCTCTCCCCCTTACTTTTTCCCTCGCATATTCATTGTGGTGGTAACAACATGGAATATGCATAAAAAAAAGATCTAGCATTCATTGTGGTGGTAACAACCTGGGATGCTGGCACATTCTCTAGCGCTCGTTGTGGTGGTAACAACCTGGGGCGCCAGCTATCCTTAAAAGACCTTTATGGGGCACATCCTCCTCTCTCCTATGGCCTAACCAAACCAACCCTCTAGTGCTCACGACAGACAGCAATGCCGAGATTCGCGGCCCAACTTGAACCTGGATCCTACAAACCAAATTTCATTCATTTTGGTTCATGATAACTATGGAAAGTACAGTGGTCAGACAGAAATTTGTCTTCGTACCTTGCAACATAAACCATCAAATTTTGAGGCTTTTTTTCGCCCTTCATGCTCGACATTAAAGGTTTAATAATATTGAAAATATTAAACCAGAAAATTCTGTTCATCAGCCATGCTTAGATAACATTGATTATGACCACTCCATGGCTTCATGAAATAGAGTTTGATGTTCCATGATATGATATTATTTCATTTGAAGAAGGATGTCCGGTTTTTGTGGGACCGAAATGGTGCTTTACAGGAGATGTGGAAAAATTCATATTTATGTAAATGTAATTGCCCAACGTTAGAGAGTTTATACTCCAACTCTGAGGGCACAGTGTGTGCGCGCGCGTGAGTGCGTGCGTCCGTGTGTGTGTGTGTGTGTGTGTGTGTGTGTGTGTTTCAGTTTTCCCTGCATAGTACCCATAATCAGGGAGAGTTTATTTCTGCGTGCTCCCACATTCTGACTAAATGCACTTTACAAAATAACTATAATACAATAAAATAAAACCATACAAAATCAATCTATCACAATTCTATCGCTTTTAAATTTTTAACCAAATAAATCAAAGTCAGTATTGTTACTAAAAGTATAAAATGGTTCATTGAACTCACGAATAAACTGTTCAAACGTGGGAGGCCAGTTAAATCCCGCCACCATTACCCTACGCATTTGTTGAGAGCGACCCACTTCCAGGAGTGTACAGTTATCCACGATCAAGTGCCCCCAAGTCTGCACCATCACTCCATCACAGCGACAGGCTGGATCGTCCCGGATGCCGAAACGGTGGAGATAAGCTGCACTTCTGCCATGGCCGGACAGCACCTGACTTAACTTGTTCGTAATTCATCTCAGCTCAATCCCAAGTCTGCTCGCAACCGTAGGGCAGAGACGACGAGTGAACGCTCCTTTTGTTTGATCGAAGCGGTGTGTGCGTAGGTTGGTATCTACCGCCAAAAATGGCCCTACTAATTCAGGGTCATAAGCTACGGCGTTTCCTTACCCCCAGCACCCAAGTAGTGTGAGCACTGGATTTGCAATTTATCCAGACATTATTTGAACGGCCTCCTACATGAGCTATATAGGATGTATAAATCCAGTGTTGGGGAAATATTATTACTGACTGATAGGCAGGTACTTCTGGCTCTCCAGCGATGTAGCTCTGCATGGGACGAGTCAACAACAGATTTTCATTAGCCTTATCAGAGAACTTTGATCACCTCAGGCATCACTAAACAGGTTCATCGAGAACGATCACTTCTTATCGAGGCAAACAATGGATGGAAGTTTTGCCTTTCATTCATCCCACCCCTGCAGGCTCTCCTTATCTTGTGGTTCCCATACTGCAGGGCTACGTTACACAGGGCCAGTAGTACCAAGGTTATAATAACCCTATGGATACAGTTTTGTCCAGGGTCCATATTAATAAGAAACTGCCTACCTAATCATCTTAATTAATGACAAATACAGATCGGAAACTTGACCATCACAGGCCAGAGATTTATTGAAGCAGTCGACGAAGACGAATTTTTACGAGGCGAAACAAATTTTGACGGCATCATCGGTCTTGGGTTTCCAAAGTTGGCTGAGCAAGGATACCCACCGTTTTTCCTGGCAATGACAGAAGGCTCACTTGATAGAAATATCTTTTCAATATTTTTACATAGGTAAGACTCAAGCATTTCAACACTTGAAAAAACTAGCACTTGGTTGTGCTTATCTAACCATTACAGGTACGAGCCTACATAACACCTCACACAGAAGCAAATCTCATGGAACACAACTGCTTCATCAAACTGTGTGGAAATTTACTTTTGATCCAAATTTCCCCGAAGTTGCCGGTCGTGCTTTGAAATCTGCGGACTCCACTGCACAAGGATTACAGTAGATGTTTAGTGTATTTGGCTTCGATTTTAGTTGATTAGTGGATTTTAATTCATAGGGCTTTTTCATTGGTAATTTCAAACGTCAACATCATAAATTCACGTGTCTTCCTTCCCCAGAGATCAGAAATTCGGCAGCAAACTTTTATTTGGCGGTTGGGATGATACCAAGTTTAACATGAAAGACCTACAGTGGATTCCGATAAGCCAACCTACTTACTGGCAATTTACAGCAGATAAGTAAGTAAACTTCAGCAAGGTTCTGTTTCGCCGTGTATTACTACCACACCTTCCACTTAGGAAAGCCGGTGGCCGAGCTCGCCACTTGGTGGTTGGGATTGGGACGGTGACTGCGGTCCGTCGGTTCGAATCCCAACGCCCCTCGTTCCAGCCTAGGGCGGTGTGAGGCAATTTGCAGCCATGAGCGCAATGATTGGATCAAATTCTGTTCCTCCTGAGAGGACAGCTGGTCATATCCGCGACGTCAGTAGGGCATCTGAACGTGAAGCCCCAGCCTGAAATACTTTTTCTATTTTTTTTTTCTAAATTCGATGTTTTCAAAAATCTTTTCCAGCATACGATTCGGGAGTGTTAGGCTTGGCTCAAGCGAAATCATATCCGATTCGGGCACCAGTACTATAACTGGCCCCATGAATGTGGTACTCCAAATGTCCCATTCAATCGGAGCCAAATTCGTCAAAGGGCTGTGCTTGGTAAGTGAACCTGCCTAAAATGAGTATAAATAATTTATATTAAAATAGAACATTCTATATATTATGAAAACGTGTATTAAATATTCCCTCAAAAACCATACGTTGTGATGCACCCCTCTCCCCACCCTGTTGTAAAAATTTACCCGCCAATAAAACATCTTCAGCCGCAAAAATGATTGACATCCATTTCAACCCACGAAGTGGCACGTTTGGTGCTTCACAACTCGCTCTCGGATGTGCGTATAGAAACCTGTTCCTTCCCCTCTGTTGGATATGTGTATGGAAACCCGTTCCTTCCCTTCAAACCTTAAAATTTCTATCAACGCTGTTTGGCGTGGCAAAAGGCTGCCAGCAAGTCAATCCTTTTTGCGGCTGAGGAGGTTTCGTTGGTGGGGTAATTTTTACAACAGATTTGTTTGGGGGGGGGGGGGGGAGCACATAATTTTGCATTGATGAGCACCTACTCAGTGCCTACTAACTACCTACTTAGTACCTACTCGGTACTACCTACTTAGTTCATACTCAGTACTACCTACTTAGTAGGTACCTACTCGGTACTACCTACTTAGTACCTACTCGGTATACCTACCATGGAGCATAACGACTGAGTGCAAAATTTCAAGTCTTGAAACCCTCTCTAACGTACTCCTAACTACTCCCCCACCCATACAAATGGGTACCGGTGGGAGGGGGGGATAAATTTCATGAAATCTTGCAGCATAAAGAATGTGTGTGCGAAATTACAACTGTTAAAACCCTCTTTAACGTACTCCTAAAACACTACCCCCCCCCCCCCCTCCCCACGTGTTGACAAAATGGGGGGGGGGGGGCGATTGCACAAAAAGCACTTTCTTGGAGCATAACGAATTTTGTGCAAAATTTCAGCTCTTTAAACCCTCTCTACCTTACTACCCCCCACCCTCAAAATGCACTTCCTTGGAGCATAACGAATGTGTGTGCAAAAATTCAGCTGTCAAAACTCTCTAACCTCCCCCCCCCCCCCACCCATCCGGTTTACCGTGCGGAATACATTTTACAAAAGGCACTCCCTTGGGACATAACGAATGTGTGTGCGAAATTTAAGACTTAAAATCCTATCTAACCTATTTCTAACAACTCCCCCCACCCATGAATAGTAGGGGGGGGATTGCACTAAACGCACTTCCTTGGAACATAAAGAATTTGTGTGCACAATTTCAGCTCGATCCGTTATGTCCGTTAGGCTGTAGCCCTGTCAGGTACAACGACAAAAAAAAGTAGAAAAACGTGAAAAATAGCGATTTTCAAACTTCTTTAACTCCGGCACCTGATGGTCCCGAGGGTGGAAATCAGGTAGGTACATGTCTTCAGGGGCCCCTGCAGAATGGGTGTACGAAAAACAACACGGGAGACCCCCAAAGGGGTTTGTTAGGGAGGGCAAAACCCCTACTTGTATTGTAAACAGTGTCTTTGTCGCTGTTGGTAGGTATGGAGGTTTTCGGTTTTCTTGGTTCTGTGCCTATATTTCATGTGAGTAGAAATAGAGAAGTCTATACAATAGTCTATAGAAGGTCTATAGAATTCTACGGTACCTAGCTTATATAATATAGATAACACATCAAATCATGATTTAACATGCAGAAGCTCAACCATTTTGCGATGCATAAGTACCTATATAACATAAATTCATTTCAAAGTTTGTTCATAATTTGAGGAGGTTGCTTTAACATTTGAACGGTTTTGCAGATTGATCGCAAAAATGTGCATCGTCTTCCCAATTTCGAGTTTTCTGTACGTGGCAGGAATTACGTTCTTACTCCGACTGATTACTCTTCGTGGGTAAGTTTCTGGGATCATGAGTATAAGCATACCTGCTAATATATGAGGAAGGTTATACTATCTATTATTATTAAGTAATAGGTAAAATAAATTAGAAAGGAATTTTATAAGTAATGGTGTTTATGAGTAGGTATATATATATGATATTGGCGGGATCCTACAATTCTTTAAAAACAGAAATACGGTATGATAATACGGAAATACTTACGGTGATAACTTCAAAAACTGGTGTTCAAGGAACACATGGAATCTTGTTCAGAAGTGCTCAAAACGAGCTTCTAGACAAGCTGGCCTCTGAAGAGACCAAGCCGTTGCCCTACTGTGGCACCCCAACGATGTACATTCGTATATACATACTTACATACAGCGACATCAAGGGGAAAACCGTCTAGAAGCTCGTTTTGAGCACTTCTGAACAAGATTCCATGTGTTCCTTTTGAACACCAGTTTTTGAAGTTATCACCGTATTTCCATTCCTATATAGATACCTAATAGACCTAATAGGCTCATGGAAGTAATGAGCAGAAATTCGTAGCTTTTGGAACCAACACGTTGAGACAATGTTCTTAGATAAGTTTTTTATGGGTCGACAGTCCAGGCAAGGAAATGGTACCTTCATGAAGTTACCATTCACAGTATTGTCTATTTGGGTGGGTTCAGCATTTTGATACAAATTTGTTGTCACATGCAAAACACCATAACTATTAGACAAACTGTAATGCAATTTTCAGGGATTGTGCATGTAGGACCTTAGACGGCCCCCTATTTTCATTGCCTTCAGACCAATGGTAGCACTACAACAGAGATAATCACAAATCGATGTTTTACCAGTAGAGCAATAGTAAATGAGCTGTACCAGATTCTTGAGCGAATAGTCGACTTTCTGTTGAATTGCTCTTGGTGTAAAGCAAGACGATAGGTACACACAATGCAGTAACTGAGAGAAGTATGGGTGGGAACCCGTCTTGTTGTTTCTGCCTCGTGTTCTTAGATTTATCAGAGTGAGTACACATCTCTGTTTAAGCATCATTATTATTTATCTATGTAGGTTCTTGTGCTCAGTTATCCCAACGATAATTTGCATAGTATGTATACCTACTGAGATGTTGATGGTCGAGCTGCTCGTTTTGGTTTTAAGCTGATAAAACCAAACTTTTGGTTCATAAGCTTCGATTATGGCTGCTTGCACTTCCTTTGTCATGGAGTCTAGCTCATCAGCCATGCTGATGTCTTTATCAATGTTGCTAGTTACTTTATAATGTGCATATCTCGAAGTAGGCCCAACTAGCCATTTTGGGAGTCAGTCTGCATGTCTTTTCGAGCATTTTGTGGCAAGTCCACATGGCTCTGGTACCTACCTGTGTTAATAGTGCATTATGGGAAATACCTTATCCAACCAGAGCGGCTCGATCCAGCTGCTGCCGTCGTTTTCACTTTAAAGTAGTACACACATCAATCTCCAGGCAACGACATATATATGATATTGGCGGGATCCTACAATTCTTTAATAACAGAAATGGGCTAAAAATATCAAGAGCAGATTCGGGTTGAGCTCTAGGTGGTCCCATATCCTTTTCAATAAAATCGGTAGGTAATTTTCGTTGGCGGACGCCCAAATGTGAAATCGATACACGTGCCTAATTAAAAAACACAAAAAATAAAGGAAACTTTAACATTCCTCTGCGCGTGCGCATCTAAAATCCTTGCGGCACGCACAACTTCATTCTAACGAAACAATTATGAGGAAATTCACGGGAAACCAGCCCATATTATTATAGTTTTATTATTCACATACTCGTACTATCCACAGCGATCACTTTCTATTCGATCTGTCATAAATTAAATACAACATTTACTTTGGTATTTTATAACATGTTATTATAATCCTTTTTTAAGTTTAATGCCCAATCAGCCATTCTATAATCGATTTAAAGTTCGATGTATAGTCGATTTAAAGTTTTTGTACTATAATTATATTGACTTACATCTTAGTGTACCTACCTACTCATGCACCTCCTTATTCACACGTGAAAAAATACAGAAAATAAAATCCAGACTTATAAAAACGTTGCATGTACTTAACATGATAGCGAGATTGAAATTTAAAACCAATTTAAAATGTCTTACTACACGCTTATTTCACAGGTTGGGGGAAAAGCGAACAAATACGAGCTGGCAATTGATTACTTCGAGGACAGTGATCTCTGGATTTTAGGGACGCCATTCTTAACAAAGTACTACTCGATATACGATCCCGTAAACATGGCCATAGGGCTCGCTCCTGTCACAGTATATCAGAACGTTGGCACAACCACTACCACCAATACACGCTTTAACTCCATTTCTAACGTGCACAACGCACATCGTAATCAAGAATGAGTACCTTATAGGGTGGGAGTAGAGTCAAAATGCGGGTCCTGGCGCATTCCTGTTTCAACATGCTCGTCAGTCTAAGCAGCTGCTGGGGGCACCACCCCTCACCCGCCCCTTACCAACCCCCTCAACCCCCCCCCCCCTTAACCACCCCCCCTTAACCACCCCCCCTTAACCCCCCCCCCCCCAACCACCCCCTTACCGCCCCCCATGGACATCGCCCTAGCGCCCCCTGCCGCCTACAACCACACCCTGCCGCCTCCAGACCTCCACCCACCCCACCCTCCTCCACAGCCATCAGACCCTCCTCCTACCCCTCCGCCCACAGACCTTCACCCATCACCCCCCACCCATCATCCATCATCACCCATCAACGTCCTACCACCCTCACCACCTCCTACCACCCCCCCCCCCCCACCACCTCCTACCCCCCCCCCCCCCCCCGCCAAAACCCCTCGCCCTCACCACCCTCACCGCCTCTCACACCACCACCCCCCTCACCCATCACCTCCAACCTTCTGAACAATTCTATTCCCCCTCCCCCCCCCCCGTTATTCACCATTACTCCTCCACCCCCCCAACAGCTGGTCACAACCTTCTGGAACATTCACTCCCCTCCCTCCCCCTCGCCATTCTCAATTCTCATTTCCCCTAGAACCTTCTGGGACATTCCTGTTTTGATTATGAATACCTACCTACTTAATTGTACCTATCAAATAATCATAATGACGTCACCCCACCCCTCCCACCATCTTGGAATTTCGTTTTGATTATGAATACCTACCTAATTAATTTTATCAGATAATCACAATAAAGCCCCTCGGAATTTCTGGAAATACTGTTTGACCATGAATACCTACTTGACACTCAAAACAGTCGACTTATTATAATACCCACCTACTTATGTAAATAATATTAAGGTGAATGTTTGAAATGTTGATTCTCACCCAGACATAATCGGGAGATCCACCTATGAAAATATTTCATTATGATTGAAATTAAATTACCACCTCCAACCAGACAGGAACCAGCATGTCTCACCTTGCCCGAATGTTCGTCTCTGCCTCCCTGGCCCGCCTATAATTGGCAGCCTTATGCTTTGGCCAAATCTACCTCAACATATTTAGATCATTTTTGCTACATCCTCCTAGACATGCCATGATAAACCTACCATTTCTATATTACCATTGCCTAAAGTTCCAACTACCTATGTTCCCCTTTGAATTTGTTTTCAAAATTAACTTAACTTAATGCAAAAGGATGGAATACCAAATGAAAAACAAACGTTTCCTTTTCTTTTTCTTTTTATTCAAATCATAATACTTCAAAACAAAATTACAAAAAAAAATATTTCATATCTTCCATCAATACATCCTTGATAAATAATGCTTATTTGATTGTAAATGAAATTCTCGTTGTATTCATCGATGCAATCTTGGGTGAGTGTTGTGAGGAGTCTTCTAGGTAGGTAGATTCTCGCTGGATAGGGGATCCCAATGGTGTTGTATTCGATGTGCGCCACTAATGCAGGAGGCTTATTGCTTCCTTCTTTGGGTGGGATGATTTGCAACCTTTTAATTTCGTAGGCTTGCCCTACTTGTAGGTCGCTTACTTGTCCAATCCTTGATCCTCCACGGAGAGTTGCATTCAGGCGTTTGGCGAGGTCCATGATGGTCTTTTTTTTTTTTTACAGGAATTCAACGTCGTGTTTTCTGTTTAGTATTCCCTTGTATACCAGGTTGATGGGATGATTGAGGAATGTATTCTTGTTATATTCTTCAATAACTTCGTCGGTGAAGCAGCAGGTGAACCTCTTTGGTAGGAAGACTTTGATGGGTTCGGTTTGCACATACCCCATACGGGGTGCCAATGTTGCAACAATTGTTTCTCCAAAGCGGGTAGTCAGCCGGGAGAATTCGACGATTACGTAGGGTTGTCCAATTCTCAACTCACTAAGATTACTGATTCCAGTGGTTCTATTGTTGATCACGTTCAGCTGGGCAGATAGTGAGCTCATGATTTCACTTGTTTCGGTGGTGGCGGTGGCGGCAGTGGTGGCAGTGGGTCGAATGAGGTGGATGCGGGCCGCTCGTCCTTATATACTCTCCGTAGCTACCCCCACCCACCTTCACCGTTCCCCCTCTGATTGGCTACCACCTCCCCCTCACCACCTTCCAAGGCTCCGCCTACCTCTCGCTGTGTTGAGCGTTCACATGTTTGTTCTGGTTCAACCTTGTCCGCTCCCGTTCAATATTGCCCACAGCTGTGCTACCTACCTCCTCTCAAGCTCTTCATTCATTTTTTAAAGAATATTTATGTACAAACTTCACTAAAAATTATTTGATGAACAAATAAATAAAGCAACGAGGATTCTTTTTTTTTTCAAAGTTTATTCAGGAAGTAAAATAATATCATCTCTTTCTTTTCAAAATATAACAATGTGTTTCAAATGATAATTTATTCTCAAACAAAATCTTCTTAATGAAAATTATTACATAAAATCCAACGGCCTATGGCCTTTGATCTATAGGTAGTACACAATGTGGGATCAAAGTTGTGATGTACACAATGGTTCCCTAACCTGAATGGTTCCAGTAAGATGCTAATTTTAGGACATCCCAAATTTTCAACATTGACAAATGTCGGTCTTGAACTGGAGGAGATTTGTTGAAGTAGAAACTCAATCTTTTGTTCTCCCTTCACATAGACGACGTCATAGATGTTGGCGATCCAATGCATGATGTTCGGTAGTTTATTGTACTCCACATCACCTTCTTCCCAGGTAAGTCCATGGAGGTGGCGAGTAACCCAATCATTGACTCGTATCGCTTTTTTGACATGGATACAAAGTCCTTTGGGGGGTTTAAAGATCCAGTTCTGTGACGAGTGGTGATTCAAGTCGTAGAGGGATAGCTCCTTCACCACATATCGCATGTGGTTGTTGAGAAAGCATTGGATATCTATGACGACCTCTCTCTTCTGTGACGACATGTTCAAGACTGAGAATCCACTTGCTCCCTCCCCTCCTTTTATACCATTCGCCGAACGATGTTGGTGAGGGGGTTGTATTCGATAGATTGATCGTGGATAATTAGACAGTAGGCTGTAGTGTTGGCAGGGAATGCAGTACTTGACTCGAATTCTAACAAAACATCGATTGGTCCTGATTTGATCGATTCACTCTGTTTCGAGCAATCTAGTACAACTAGAGGTGCTGCTCTTTTGAAATTCATTATTGACAATAAAGGGTAATTTACATCAACACCATAAAAACTCTGCTGAAAGGTAGCATACATTCGGTAGAGTATAGCATATTGGTTTCTATCAAAGTTCACATTCAGATCATCATAAGGATAACATTTCGAGTTCAAAAATAGTTTGACATTTGTTAAACTACAATGGTCAAAAACAGTGGCACTCTTTTCCATAGTGTGCTTTCTACCCGTTTGAAATCCCAAAATAACATATCTCGGCTTCTCGACTGTAGATGATGTCTTCACGTTCCATACTTGTTTCTGTGTTGTAGGTAGTAGAGGGTATTCATATAGTTCCAAGCATCGAAAATCCATTTTAATTGACTTCTCCTTCTCTAGATGGCGGTAGAGTTGTAGCCGATGTGTGTCATCCAGTGTCAAATAGGGTACTCGCCATGAGATGCCAGTCAACTTGATTATCGCCTTCTCTCTGACGCCACCATCTGCCGCTGGCGATGTGAAACAGTTTTCATCCCTTCTTGAACGGAGTAGGATCAATTCTTGCTTCACGTTGATAACGACCTTTTGATAGTCTTCAAAGAATCCGAGTAGAATGCTTAATGGAATGCATACGTTGAAATATCCCTCGTTGGAGACTAGTTCCGTATCCCGTTGAGTGGTCCATCCGTAGGCCTCCAGTAGATTTTCCGTCCCCCTCATGAAGGACACATAGCCTTTAATTGTCGAAGTGATGCCAGGATTTCTCACACGATCGATTTCCGATCCACATATTTCGTAACGTATCTCATCAAAGAGAAATGGGAAGGGATTTGTGCTCATAGTTGCAGAGACAGGCTTCCCAGATTCGTCCTCCTTCAGGAAACGTCCGTGTATATCCAAGAAACTTTGACATGGTAGGGTAAAAAGGTCTTGATGTTGGATGGCAATCCTTATTTCTTGTCCATGATCCAATGAACATCCATAGGGATAGTGAGAATGATATTCCACCCTCTCAATCCCACCATCTTCGATGACTCGGTGGTGCTCTTGTACATTCAACATGATGTTGTCGCTTTGTGATCTATGTCACAACTGAGCCGACCTCTTGCCACTACCTCCTTTTATACTTCTCCTCCACTGAAATCAGCAGTGTTGACCCAACTATTGTGTCGTGAGTCAAAACCCAACCATTTCACAAGTGCACGGCCATTACCATCTCGCCTTACTATCTTTTCAACCAGATATACGTTTGGATATTTGGTCAGCTGTAGCTCCTCTTCATAAAATCCACCTGCAATTGTCTTCTTGTCCGAATCTTCCAGTATATAGGTAGGTGGTATAGTCCTCTTCAACTTGACGATCTTGAATATCTCTGTAGACCAAGAGGGAGTGTATCCTTTCTCAAATTCCGATTTCCTCTTGGATATCCTCACGTGATCACCCAATTTGAATTTGGGGCGGGATGGTGTACCTTTCTTCTTCTCGTAGAGGGTCTTGAGTGCCAAGGCCTCTTTTCGTTTCCCCTTGACATCTATTGGTGCCATCTTGATCGAGCGATGTTTTGATCTGTTGTACTTGTTGATAACATCCACAATAGCATCCATCCACTTGTAGGTTCCTTGCAGGCTGAAACTTTTCCACAGTTCCGTCTTCAACGTTCGTATGACACGTTCCACAATGGACGCTTTCAGGTTGCTGTATGTCGAATAATGGTTAATATTATGACTCTCCAATAACAGCCGCATTTTCCCGTTGTAGAACTCCTTTCCCTTATCTGTCTGCAGATGCCGCGGTAGGCGTGGGCTCGAATCATCAAATACTTTCTTGAATCCGTCACAGACTGCAGCACCTGTCTTGGATTTGAGTGGTGCCACCCAAACATATTTTGATAGACAGTCAATGACTACCAGTATGAATCGATGTCCTCCGTTGAATCGGGAATAGGGTTGCAGCTCCAACAGATCCGCTTGCCATAGGTCATCTATCCCCTTTAGGAGTACTCTCCTCCTAGGATAATTCTTTCTTGCAGGTCGATGAAGCTCTTCCACAATTCTCTTCTTGACTTCCGTCATTGCTCAAGTCTCGCCATGTACTGATCCATGTTGACGGGTACCCATCCTTTTTTGTATTATCTTGGTACCATCTGTCGAGTTTTCTTCTTCTTCTGTTTCTTCATCTCCGTCTTCTTCTTCTTCTTCTTCTGTTTCTTTGTCTCCGTCTTCTTCTCCTTCTGCTTCTTCTTCGTCTTCTGTTTCTTTGTCTCCGTCTTCTTCTCCTTCGTCTTCTTCTTCTGTTTCTTCTTCATCATCTTCTTCTTCTCTTTCTTTCTTCTTCTGCAGCTGACTTCCATCTTGATTCTTATTTTTTCTGTAGTAGACTTCCATTTCTTGATTTCCCTACCTAATAATTGGAAAAGTTGCGTTCCCTACCTAATAATTGCGTGCCCTAATACCTAATATCGCTCAACTCCAAGTGTTCAGAAAAAAAAATTGAGACCTCACTACTCGTGCGCCGTGCGACTTGCCTTTCGGATACTTGGCCTCTTCTACACTGAGGAGCAAAATCATTATTTTGACCCCGGTTTATTCACTGTTTTTTGTAAACAGACTCTTTATTATATGCCCTTTCGGATGTTGCTTTCCCTGCCTAATAATAAGAAAAATTGCGTTCCCCACCTAATAATTGCGTTCCCCAATACCTAATATCGCTCAACTCCAAGTGTTAAGAAAAAAAAAAATAGAGACCTCACTACTCGTGCGCTGTGCGACTTGCCTTTCGGATACTTGGCCTCTTCTACACTGAGGAGCAAAATCATTGTTTTGACCCCGGTTTATTCGCTGTTTTTGTAAACAGACTCTTTATTATATGCCATTTTGGATGTTTCAAATCCACAAAACACACTTCTGATGAACTATATCTTTTCTTATGAGCATTCGTTTCGTTCAATATTTTCTTGTAAGACTGTAAATCGTGGTCCCTAATTATGCTCATATCTGGTCTTTTTGCAAACAATAATTCCAACAGTCCTCGAGTGCATTCGATTTTCATAGAGTTCCCTAATTCGATCCTATCATTCTTGAATTCCACGTAGCTGTCACCCATTGTAAATCGTTTTGATGCTTTGTCATATCGTATCCCGTATGTTTCATCAAAATCAGGGTCCCCATCAATCTTCTTCCGTATATATTCTGATGTGATGTCTTCATCTTTTCTTCTTGCTCCATCTCCTTCCTCCATCTTCGGTATTTCATTTTTTGTAGTAGTAGACGGTGTCTCAATTATTCTCAACTGGTCCTTCTTCAAATTTCCTTCTCCTCCAGCAGGTGATGGTCCTCCTCCTCCTCCATCGGTCGGTGAAACCACAATGTATGGTATAATAGTGTTACCATCTGCTTTGATCTTCTCGTAGGGTGTTGATCTTGAACTTCTTCCTTCACTCTTCATTACTCCAGATGATAGATCGACGTCTGATGATCCATCCTCTTCCTCCTCGTAACTGGTTTTGAATATGTCCAGCACATTCGTACTCCTCCTTGTTCTCATCCTCCTTCTTCTTTTGTTGACGAATTTGAATTGGTCTTCTTCTTCTTCTTCTTCTTTAAAATGAAATGGTGGTAGTGATGGTGGGAGGGCTGGTCTTATATGTTCGACTGAGCCTGCCACTACGTCACGAAGAGGTTCGTATTTCCTTTTTAGCTGCGCCTCCTTCTCCTCTCTACTCCTCCTTATCTGATTATATTTCTTGCGAATATTTTCTCGTACTTGCGCTATTGAGTTCTCCATGTTACTTCTTCTTCGATGGTTGACAAGTAACTGATTCCTCCTCCTGCTCCCTCAGGGTATTATATATGTATCGAACCCCTGACGATAACGACCAGTGCTGACACCACATTCTTTATCGATAACTAAAAATCCATATTGATGTTGCCCCCAACATAATGAACAAATTTCCTTGAACTTGTTGAAACTCATATCCATGTTGACATGATCGTCATAAATTTTTTTCATGTTCAACGTATCTTGACGAAATACAATTATCAAGTTCGCACAATCTCGCAGTAAATGTTTAGGGATACGACAATAGCTTTGCGCCAGATAGAAACTATCAGTCTGGCTGTGACGGCCCATACTAAAATACATCCTAATACGCTCCTGTTTTTCACAAGCAATATCATCAAATATCATAATCGAGTTTGGGTTGGTTTGACAGGGCAGTGGGACATCGTCACTATTCGAGTACCTATAGAATCCTATTTCGTTCAGAGGTTTTAGAACATTGCACAACTGAATGTATCCCGGTTGAAAGAGCGTTTTCGAAAAGAGATAGATATTTTCAAATTTCAAACCTAATGAAGAGTACAATAGATTGAGCATTAAATTGGTTTTGCCGCCATTCGAAGTTGCACATATGATGCATCGTATGCTATTTGGTAGCAACTCGCTATGCCTAGTTCTCACATCGTGCATGGTGGCATCGTCCTCGTTAATATTTACGACGGGAAGGCTGACGTCTAGTCTACGCAATTGCATGATGGATAATGTGACTTTTCTACCTAATACGCCCCTATTTATACACTTTTCAATGCTACCACCACCACCTTTGAAAATATAAAACTGGGTGTTCCCTCCCTTCATTCATTCATCCACATTCATTCAATAATAAATTACATTCACTCACGCATTCATACCGGTCAGAACCAGTAAGGGAGAGGGCAACCCGGTTCCGACCCTCGAGCCCACCCACGCATAGAGTGGAGCAAGGAGTATACAACAATTGCCGGTTGCTGTAAGTCGAACGAAAATTAAGGATTAGAGGAGGAATACTTTAAATTCGTTCGACAAAACAAGACTACAACCGACAGAAGAATATCCGTCACTTGCTCCGGCAACCCCCGAGAAAGCGAATAACGCTTTCCAGCTGCATACGCAGCAGTTTGGTTGCTCCCGTCGGTCTTCTACCGGAGTTGGCTCTATTACTGGTTCAGCCTTTATTACATTCACACACACGGGAGGTGGGGGATGGAGTACTTTGAGATAATATTCCTCGCATCCCCGCTATTATTATTCCTACACCTAATTGACTAGAAAATTGAAAAAATTAAAACCTAATGACTAGAAATCCAACAATTTGATAACCTAAAATTTGAAAATCCTATAATTTGATAACCTAAAATTTGAAAATCCTATAATTTGATAACCTAAAATTTGAAAATCCTATAATTTGATAACCTACAATTGGAAAATCCTACAATTGGAAAATGCTAAATTGAAAGAATTAAAAAAAAACACTACGGAGCATTATTCTTCACGCAGGCTATAATGTCCTATGGCTAATGTGTCAATGCCATTAGGTAAAATGTGGCGTTTGTCGTCGTGTGGGGAAAGCGATATTTTATTTAAAACGATACTTTGAACATTGTGGGACTTTGACCTAATGCTAGTGCAGTCATGGCGGCTTATTGTGGAGGATGTAATACATTTGAGGTAATCATCAACGGTGATTTGGTCTTGCACTACGGCCCGTTGGATACCTTTGGCCCGCTTGTATTCTTTGCCCTCGATTTCAATACCGTACATTTTGGATCTACATGCTACAAAACGATATATAATCTTCCCTGCTGCCTCGTCCTTGAATCTACCCAAACACTTTTTGTACAGGGGGGAATAAAGGGGGTGTTGTGTTGGGTAGTTGGAGGTATCGAGGTACCGATCTGCCATTTCCCCTTCCATATCTATATAAAAATCGTCCGTCTTGATCGTCCATATGAAAGAGTCGGTATCCATGTAATTTAACTTGAGACGATCCCCTGGATACTTGACCTTCATGACGTCATACTGGTACTGGTACATCACCGTCTTGGATAAATCTAAAACTGCTTGTCCTACGTAGATGGCTTTGTTAAAAAGAATCGAAGTTTTCCCCATTTGTATAGCCACCAAGTCTTCGTTTAAAATATTTGAATCGATAAAATTTGATTTGGCAATTAGCTTCTCCGCTTGCCTATAGGAGGTGGCTAATCTGACGTCGATACGTTTGCGGATCTGCTCGCACGTCTTCCCGTATATGGCATTGTTATACAGTTTGAATTGGTCTTTTTCAAAGTCATTTCTAGAATTCTTGCGAAGCTCATTGTTCATGTCTATATAGGGCTTGAGCCATTTCGATTGGCGGAACTTTATGGCTCGATTTATTTTTACTAATACAAGACCATGATCGAGAGCTTGTTTTAATGCCATGTAGTGTACCACATAATTCTTTCGGTTGCCCAAATGTGCCACTAATTTTCCCCCGACACTGGACAACTTCTCAGGGAGGAACGGTAGATCACTCTGATCGTCGTGGAGTTGATCCGGGTATTCTACATCTACATCCAACAAGTAGCCATAAGGGTCATCATCTTTCAAAGTGTCTAATTTGATGGTATCCGGATCAACCCATGAAAACTCACCTATAGGGAGGGGCTTAGTCATAACCGTAGCATATAATGCGTTGCAATCTTGGTACGTTATATAAGTATCATCTTTCGTGGGGTCGTAGTGGGGGGCGTATTTATTATTTGCTTTAGAATACCGCCCCGCAGCTTGTACTAGGCCTCCACGAATACCAGATTCCACCATCAAAAGCATATTATAGTCAGTCAGCAGCTCTAATTTGACTTTTGTCATTCGTAGCATGCTGGACCATGTCATGTGGGGTGTTGTGTAAAATTGGGCGGGGTCAAGCTTGTGGGATTTTAGCGTCACATCCCTAAACGCTTCAAATACCTCAGCTAGAAGAAGGGTGTCAATTTTTAAATAGAGATCGTGATAGTCACCGAGGGTTTCACAGTTGAATTCCTGCCACACATTTTGGGCCCGTTCATACTCCTCCTCAGAAATACCCGCATGCCTCAATTTACTATAAAACTTATCAATTGGCGGCAATTGGGTTTCGAGGAAACGGTCCCAAGAATCCATATACTCGTATGGGTAAACACCTTTCTGCTTGACGAGCTCTAGTAAACGGGGATCGGGAAAATAACGGGGTAAAATATTAAAATCATTTAAATTTTGACTCAGACGGTCGAGGCTATTAGATAAAAATCGGTAACTATCTAAAAATCTGATGCAAAATCTATTAGAAACATACTTGGTAAAACTAATATATTTTTCAGAGTTTGCTGCAATTACTTTAATTCTTTTGTTATCTACTGCATTAAGATTTGGAATTAAGAAATGAGAATCGTACCCAGACAGATTATGGAAAAATACAGGCAGGAACGATGGTGCCTTAAACCTGATATTGCAATTATTGTGGGCAGCACCCCGGTACATGCCTGTGATGTGACAGTGGTCATATACTTTTCTATTGTATGAACTGAATGACTTATCACACATGTAGCAAATAGTGGCAGCGTCATGATCCAATTGTTGAGCTGCAGTAAGTGGGATCATGGGAACTTTGCGGGCATACACCTTCTCCACTTCCTGAGCTATATATGTCAAGAAAGTCATCAGCTTCTCGACTACGTCTGGGCCTCTATATGAAAATAACTGTTCCAAATGTTGGGCATATGGTAAAACTGAGGGATCAATAGATAAAAATGCACATGCAGAGTTAGGCTCGTGTCTGTTGTATGGGAGTTGGTAGGAGTTATTCGGATTCGGTGGGCAGGATTGCACTGTTGGTAACAAGCTTTCGAAATCGCCATATACAACAAATGGAACCCTCAGTGCTAGCTCAACCTCCTTAAATTCAACGAATTTGTCTTCTTCCTTGGGCATCGATACAGCCACAGGTTTATTCCTGTTACATACATTTTCATGAGTTTGTAGATCTCCTGAAAGTGGATCGATTTTCTTATACCACAAACAGCGCTTACATATATTGATTTTTCCTTTATGTTTTGTAATTTGACTGCCAACTAACTTGTTGAAATCTTTGATGTAAACGTAGTGCCTATTGTCCCCTTCTTCTAGCATAAGGAGATCTCTATGGTCAGCCAACTCTCTATCCACGATCTTCTTTGGACACACTACCATTTTCTCATTCAGCGTAAAGATGTTTATTGATATATTATTCCTAGCTTCGAAAACTTTAATATCTTGTAGGGAGGTGGGGAACGATACACAACTAAAATCGTAGCGGTGAGGGATATTCCGATATTTTGACGCTCTTAGTGAATCATGCGTGAGGAACTTGGCTAAAATGGCGAAATAAAAACAGCGGTTGTCGTCACTTGGGACATCGAGACACGCTTTCCTATCGGATATCCTCTTGGGAAGCCTAATGGGACCAGCCCCTCCACGTAACGGGGAATACTTGTTAATTTTTAATCGTAGCCCATAAATAATATCCAATTTCCACCCACTTTTCTTCAATTCTAATTCTGATAATTCGTCATTCAACTTCTTGAACATTTTGTTTAAAATACCACCAATTTCTGAATGATCTAATAAAATTTCATTTTTTACTTTAATATTGGTCTCGAGTCCTTCATTCAAAATGTTTGCCATCAGGCAGTCGATAAAAATATTAAATTTGATCGGGCCGTGATCAGTGAGGGATTCTTGTAAAATCCTATTTATTTTATGCCTCACGTCATTCAAAAATAGTGGCAGATCCAATGTAAAATTGGACTGAATGAAATACGATGCAATTCGGTTCGTAAATGCTGTCTCATATGGTAGGATATAATCATTATTTGGCTGCGTGGCTAACAGATTTCTGACATGGGGGTCTGTGGGTCTTCGACTACTGTTGTTAGCGGATGGTACTGTGGTGCATAATGACCTATGGGCTTCAAAGAGGACTGCACTAGCATAACGTCCACCACACGTTTCGCATAACAAATCACATTTGCACACTAATTCATGATCTATTTTGTATAACATATTATGAAAAACTTCCCCACATTTTGCACAGTTTAAATTCCTAGTGTGCAACATTTCGTGATTGATTGTTTCTGACGGACTATCAAATGCTTCCCCACAATATTGACAAATTAAACTGTAAATATCATTATCTTCTGGTGGTGGTGAGGGTGGGGAAGAAAACCGCGTTTTTTTAAGCGGGGGCGCGTCACAGTTACTATTATGGGAAGGAGAATTGACATTACTGCCACACCTGTCGCATAGTACGAAGTCATCGTCAGCCGTCCTTTGCCCACAGGTTCCCTCGTGCTGCAATAGCATGTAGTGGCACGGGAAGGGCAATTTGCAAAAAGAACATGTTTTGGATGACGATGCCATTTTTTTACAACAAAAAAAAGAATAGTATGCTTCCAATAAAAAAATAGAAAAGTACTCTTATACAGGTAATTAAAAAAATCAAATAAACCCTTTTTCTATGGGAAAAAAATCAAATTAACGCTCTTCTATGAAATGGAATAACAATGAAAAAAAAGGAAAATTCTCTTTTAAGGAAAATAAATTAATTATGAAACCTCTGAACAAGAAAAAATAAATAAATGAACGCGAAAATGGGAACCAAAAAATTGTAAATAAGTAAATCCTTCTTCAAAATTGGGTCTCAAGAAATGAGTAGAGAAAAAATATTATGGAGTATAAAAACAAGTAGAAAAAATAGAACACTACTATGAGAAAGGGGTAAATACTGAGTTGGGGTAAATTAAATAAATACTTCTTCAAAGCTTGAGGGGGGGAAAAAAGAACACTATTATGGGAAAGGGGGTGAAAAATCTTTGTTTGGGTAAATTAAATAAATACTTCTTCGAAGTTGGGCTCAACTAGTGAGAAAATCTATTGCAGGACGTGGAAAAATGAAACAAACAAAAAAAACGATAGAAAAGGGAAATGAATGAAAATCAAAGTAAAGTAAACACAAAATGAGTGAGAAGAAAAAAAACTTCTACAGTTAATGGAAAAATAGTAAGGGATGGGGGGGGGGGGGGTGCTGGTACTTCAAAAAAATTAATTTCCTAACAAGAAATTAATAGGGGTAAATACCTTAAATGGTTCCTATTTATTTGGTGCTAAGGAAACTGGAGTACTGGCAGTGAGGAGCAGAGAGAGAGAGAGAGAGCTGTTGCTGTGTTGAGAACTCAGAACGAAATGTGGCTGCTGGGAGGTCCGCTGCTCCTTATATAGGGTGGGCTGAGGCGCGCATGTTCAGACCTGCTGAGGCAGGTGGGTGAGTGGCCTGGATGATTGTTCAGACCTGCTGAGGCAGGTCGGTGAGTGGCCTGGATGATTGTTCAGACCTGCTGAGGCAGGTGGTTCAGTGGCCTGGGTGATTGTCCAGACCTTCCCAAACTTGATTAGATCTGTTCACACAGGTCCTTCTAAGGTGGGTGAGTGGCCTGGGTGATTGTCCAGGCCTTTCCAAATTTGATTAGACCTGCCCACACAGGTCCTTGTAGGCACAGCTTGATATTGGGGGGAATAGAATTGTTCAGAAGGTTGGAGGTGATGGGTGAGGGGGTGGTGGTGTGAGAGGTGGTGGGGGTGGCGAGGGCAAGGGGATGTGGCGGGGGGGGGGGGGGGTGAGGGTGGTAGGAGGTTGATGGGTGATGGTGGATGATGGGTGGGGGGGGGGGGGATGGGTGAAGGTTTGTGGGCGGAGGGGTAGGAGGAGGTGAGGGGGTTAATGAGGAGGGTGGGGTGGGTGGAGGTCTGGAGGCGGCAGAGGGCGGAGTGGGTGGAGTCTGGAGGCGGCAGAGGGCGGAGTAGGTGGAGGTCTGGAGGCGGCAGAGGGCGGAGTGGGTGGAGGCCTGGAGGTGGCAGGTGGCGGGGTGGGTGGAGGTCTGGAGGCGGCAGGGGGCGGTTGTAGGCGGCAGGAGGCGATAGGACAACGTCCAGGGGGGGGGGGGGGGTAATGGGGTGGATGAGGGTATGGGCGAGGGGGGAGTGAGGGGATGAGGGGGGAGTGAGGGGTGGGGGCGAGGGGGTGAGGGGGGAGTGAGGGGTGAGGGGGGTGTGAGGGGGTGAGGGGGGAGTGAGGGGGTGAGGGGTTAAGGGGTGGGTGAGGTGGTTGGTAAGGGCGGGGTGAGGGGGTGATGCCACCCGCTAAGGCCCCCAGCAGCTGGTTAGACTGACGAGCATGTTGAAACAGGAATGCGCCAGGACCCGCATATTGACTCTACTGGTGGGTGTAAAATGGGAGTACAATTTTAATGATTCCAAAGTATGTAGAAAATCTTTGTTTTCAGAGCGAAGTAGTGGTGAACCTTCTTAGACCTGAAAATTAATTATTTAATATAACATGAATATATCCTGGAATGTCCTCTCGTGCGTTAAAACCAGTTTACCACTACTAGCGGACACTATCTTACCTGCATTTGGACTGATTCTCAACTGAATATATATAGGGTTTACCTCGCGGGCCTAAATGTTGTGCATCTTGATAGAAGAAATAATGTAATAATAAAAGATGATAGATTTTCTGTTGTTTTTCTTTCTTCCTGAAACTATGCAAACTATTACACAACGCTTTAATGTTTTTCTGTTTCCCTTCTGCGCATACCACTGAACTCCTTTTAGCGTAACATCAAACATCCCGATTTAGTTGGGTCCTTTTGGTTCACTGGTCTCTGAATAATATACCTATGTATTTGGTTCGGCAATTTTTTTGGAACACCCCCTCAAAATTTTTTTCTTTTACGTTTCAACGTGTCTTATGAGTAAAAAATGCGTGCAAAATGAGGTATTTTTGGTGTTTTAGTGAACTTGGGCTTGTCAGGTATCGTTTTCCATGTTTTTTAGGGTGTGAAGACCAAATATGGATTTGATTTTGACCAGTGAGTGAAGGACTGAGGTTGTAACGTGATACATTCAATATTTACGGGTCAAACACCTGTGAAAATAGCTGTAGTCACCAGAAATTTGTATAACAACTCAGGAGGTAGTACCTACTGACAGTTGAATCAAAACAATCATTGATCGAAAATAATTTGTCAGAAATAGCAACCAAATATTCGAGTTTAAACGTCCAATTAGCTTTGTGAGTTTCTTCACTGAGGTCTCAATCGTGCTGTATCCAGTCGAGAAAAATAAACCCATGCGACAGGGACTTCGCAGCGTTTTTTGGCAATGGTTACCTACCTACCCAACACATACGCACGCACACCCACACACCCGCATGCGCGCGCGGATCATAAGACGTCCTGGAATTACAGTTACGTAAACGTGCATATTTCCATCACCACCATCTGTAACGCGCCATTTCGCTCCCCAACCGGACATTTTGCTTCCGAGTCTGCAAGGCAGCGGAAGCTTTGTTTTCACTTTCAAAATGAAAAATTTTTTGGTGCTCCAAAATCAAAATGTCCACTTGCATTTTGCATTTCAGGGCCTCCTGAACAAATTTGGTCTGTCTGTCCACATTTCCTTGCCACAGTCATAACTTCCACAATTTTGTTCCGATTTCAATCAAATTTTCAGGAATTGTGTGGGTTTAGCGCTAAATGGTCCCCTATCAATTTCATAATGATCGAATCAACGGTAGCCTCTGCGCAGGCGCTAACGAGATTTTCTTGTTACGGTCATAACTCCATCAATTTTGAACGGATTTTGGTCAGATTTTCAGGGATGATGCGGGTAAGGTCCCTTGAGGTCCCATACGACATTCATCATGATTGAATCAGCGGTGGCAGCGGCACGTGGCACTGGCACCGCGTACATTCCAGACCATAGAACTATAAACCTGGAAGGGCCTCTGCGTTGACGAATTAAATTACGGGCTCCGCACCCTGCTCAGCTGATGTGCTAAATTCTCTCCTGTTCACCCTAGGAAGTTGAAATTTGATAGGGACTCTTTGCGTCCTCAGTTCTATACGAGGACTAACTATTTTATCTTAAAGCATGGATACTAACATCAAATTAGGTACCCTTATTATTAAATAACAGTTAAATAATTCCGTTAATTAATCTGAATCTTTATGTTAATTAATCCGTTGATTAATCTGAATCTTTATGTATGAAAATTTAATGGTGACATACTGTGAAGGCCACGAGGAAGCTTCTGTGCCATGTCCTTAGCAGTTATTTGAAATCGCAATGGTCGCTGAACCTAAGTAGTACCCTCGACATATTCCAAAATCTTCACCTAATTATAGGATGTTTAGTTTGGCCGTGAACAACAAACGTGCAGTAAGACCTATCAACAAAATAGGTATTAATAATTTTTACCCTATTATAGCATTTCCACTACTGGTGCCGAATGATTTACCGAATTTAGTTTTTCGTGGCAGTTACCACTTACGTTATTATCAAACTTTTACGATGCCTATCAAACCTTGGTTCCTTATCTTTTGAGCATCATTTATGTTGTTTTATTTTTTATTTTTTTTGCAATAAAGTTGCACATGGAAATACGGTTTGCATTTTCTGCGAATCTGGACAAATTTCGCTCATTGTTTGTCGGTCTGTATTTCCAATTCATTACCACATCCCACAAGTTATATACAAGTTATATTCTTCCAATTTTGAGCTTTTTCTTAATGGTACATACCACCTACCCACGTGAAATTTGTCGCGCGCATTGTGCTGTTTCAATTCATCAATTCCGCTGTGTCAAACTCCTGTTTACTGTGCTTATATTTTCCCAGTTAGAGGATATTTTAAAAGTAAGTTTTTGTGAGTATGATCTTTATTATGTATTATATTATTTTAATGATGCCTTGCTTGAATTATTGGAATACTAAACTATCACATCTTAGACTTTCGTATCGACTCCGAAAGTAATGTTTCAGCGCCCAAATGCCTTGGTGCATGACTTCTAAGTATTGCGGGTTGTAGTACCACAGCTTCGCAGGATGCTCTAGTATAATAATTACTTATGTGAGTAGGTACATAGGTATATTAATAATAAAAATAGTAATTCTGTCTGTACATATATATATAAGAAGCACGAAATAGCATGTTTGCTCTCCGATATGGTATTTGAAGACGATTTACACCATTATTTCACTCTATTAGTCTGTTTCTACGTCAAGGCTCTTCCGGATTGTATGAAACTTAGGAATTCGTTAGTCTAGCTAAGTTATATCTGAGACCACCAGATTGAGAGGGACGGAGGAGGATCGTGGGAGAGGGGGTGGAGGAAACTAACTGTAATAAAAAACCCACCTAGATGTTCCGATTTGACGTTTTGGAAATATTTCAAGGGTAGTTCAGCATGAAATCTGAGATCATTAGAACTGCAGACCGACTGACTGGACCGGGTTAAGGGTGAGGGGAGCCCTAGCACTGTGATACCTACCTAGTTATGTACATTCCTCAAGTAAACGTATATAATATTATGCATACCTACCTGGGAACCTTACTGCATCATCATGTGCGATAAACAAATGTACATAGGTTTTATTTGGATTAGAAAATTAAAAGCAATATTCACGTTGCAAACGATTTAGAAAAATATCAGAATTCATTTCAATTAGGGTTATATATACATAGAGTTGACTGGAAAACTATAACTTTTTTTGGGAAGTAACTAAATGCACTTTGTATTTCCAAGTTTTCGTTTTTTAAATCAAAAGTAAAAAAAGAAGTTTAATATACTTATTTTTGTAATTTTCTAATCCAAATAAAACCTAAGCACATTTTTTTTATCACCTTATTACTTTTAATTTCCTACCAAATGAAACCTAGGTACATTTGTTTATAAATATCATGCATAAAAAAGGCGATGTCGTTGAGGATACTGTAACACTTTTTCCGCCGAAATTCGAAGAAGACAAATTATATTATTAAAGTCCAATTACCAGTAAGATCAGGCTCTGTTCCTAGAAAATGATCCGATAATCGTGAGACGAAAGGGTAATAAATGCCACCTAATTTTAAATGTCAACTAATTTTTAAAGTCATCACCTAATTTTACTGCAGTGGAAGATACTAACTGTGGCACAATGGCTTGACTGCTAGTTTGATTAACTGGGCCACTTAAAAATCGACGGTGAGTACGATGAACCAGAACCAAACTATAAAATTTGAAATCGAAATTACTTTCATGAAGTTTAATTCAGAAGTTATCGCTGTTGAGTATGCGAGAGTCACATTACTGATGTATATACCAATTACAGGATGTACCTATAAATAATTTTTTGTCAACCTCTTCCTTCAAGTAAAATATGATAGCTCTATTTCCTAAGGAGTCTCTATATTCCCTAATTTTTATCGAGTAGGATCATCAAACCAAACGAAAATTGACTGTACGAAGTAAACCTACGTCGTCGATAGTCGGCGACGTAATTCTATTCAACCGAAGTCCAAATGGTCATCTTTTGGTGGATGAGCATGAATAGTTAGGTAGATAGCTGCGCGAATAATTCCTGGGGATTTTAAAGATTTTTTTAAAATTTTTTTAATTTTTCTATTATTATTTTTTGTGAACGGTTGAGTTGTGCCGGAGTTATGTGTGGTGCAACGGTTTCTCTTGTACGCATACGAAGGCGTTTATTCAGCTCGAGTCTGAGTTCAATGAAATATAAATGGGTCAGTCTAGTGCCCAACCCCCAATTACCCAGCCTAGTATGGCCATTCTTTCATGCATTTGAGGGCGTTGTAAGGATATCATGCTCGTGTAAGGGTGGGGGGGGGGGGGCATCAATCAATAACATTTCTGCAAATGGTCAACTATTTGCTTTCTTGATAATAGATGAAAAATTAAAAAAATGACATACTTCATATAGGTGTGAAAATGGATGTCCTAAAATTTACGGAAAGTGATTTAATTCACGTGATCTCTTGTTTTGTATTTGCATAAACCCTCGATTTTCTGTGGGGCTAATTTTCAACTTTCGCGAATCCTTTTGTACTACGAGTATGTACTACAGGAAGTATATGGTTATCTACTCCCTCAACTCAAATGTTATTTATAGGTCCATTTTCACCACTCATGAAATACCTCCCCCCCCCCCCCCCCCCCCCACAAAACACAATAACCATGTAGTCATTGAAGATGTTACAGCGTTATGATAGCTCTGTGCCGCTGGAAACGAGGGGCGGATGTAAGTTTCTGGCATATTACGGCAATATCCATTATCACTCTCTTCACGGCCTAAGGGCAAAAGCTATGGCTCATAAACCCTCCTCCGGCACAACCTCCGTAAACCACAATAAGGGTGTCACTCGGTTCACCTCAGTACACTTCCTGCACTTCTGCCCTAACTACGTTTCACTGTCATTGCCGTATATCTCTTATACTTTCGCTACGTGTGACTCTCATAGAAAACACCACTTCCATGGATTGCCTCGAAAGTCACCGCCCTCAAACCACACCCGATCCGTTTCAGCATTTTTTCATGTTTGCAGTTTTCAAGACTTGGAGATTTGTTCATATTTTCCGCGAAGCGCGTCGCCTTACGAGTCGACTGGTAGGCCTTGATAACACTACTCGATCAACCAGTCATCAAGTTATCACTTCGAGTGAGTGCTTGAATATACTCATTGCAAGTT
Source organism: Leptopterna dolabrata (assembly GCA_954871275.1). Classification (NCBI taxonomy): domain Eukaryota; kingdom Metazoa; phylum Arthropoda; class Insecta; order Hemiptera; family Miridae; genus Leptopterna; species Leptopterna dolabrata. The sequence goes on along the minus strand of OX940984.1, from coordinate 8,959,217 downwards.
TTGTACCATTTGCAAAAGAGTCAAAAGAGTCCGTGAGAATCTATGGTTTTTCTCGGGTAGGATCTATTTACGAGTAAGTATGTCTCAATCTCCGGCATCGAATGATTTCTTCTAGGGCGCTGTATGGCCACCAGTTTGTTCACAATAAGGGCAAACATTTTGAATTTGAAAAAATTTAAAAAATCAACATGAGCGTGCATCTAATAGTAAAACTTCCGAACAATAATGGTGAAAATTATTATTGTTATGATGGTTTTGTGATCGTGTTCTGAGATACTTTTGGTTTATTATTTGCAGTAACGATCCTTTGGAATCGAACATGAATAACAATAAATTAATAAGAATGTTCCGTGGTCAATACCTACCCTTGTGCTCCCCCAGGAAAGCCCCAAATCGAGTACTGGAGCCAGCCGGAGAATTACAGTTTCATAAATATGCGGCAGATTAAAAAAATGCTATAATTTAATTATTTCTTATAAAGTATGACGTCCTTGTTCAAGTTAAAATACCTCTCAACAAAATGCCAAATAACTACCATTCTTCAGATGAAACAATATCACGGAATAACCAATTCGATTTCATAAAGCAATGCGTGATTATGGGCTGGGCTGAATGTATACCATTTCATTCTCGATCACGATAACGAATCTTTTCGGTGCGAAGGAACGGCTGGACGTGCAATGCTCCGAGTGGTCTCAAAAAATTCTTAAAGATCAGTTTTAAAAACGTTAAAAAAAGGTATCCTTCTACTGAAAGTTTTTGAGCTACGGCGTTCGGAAAATGCCAACCCCTAATTTTCACCTCTTGGAGGTGACTGGCCGTAACGCCGAGCTTCGCGGACCGCAAACCCCAATTGCAACATACAAACCATATTTACTTAAGGACTAAGGGAAGTGCGAGGTGCAGTGGACGGCGGATGGCGCGGCGGGTTGCCAGAATTTTATTAAATTCCATGGATTCTACGTACTTACCTAATACCTTGACGCGGAGGAAACCATCAAATTTTGAGGGGAGGGGGGTATTTATTTATTTATTCATTTTTTGTTCATGCTCGGTTCCAAAGGCCCACTATTGAAAATAATAACCAAAAATTTTTGTCCGCCCCTCGTACTTCACACTTTCCTTACTTACCATGAACCAAAATTGATGAAATTTGGTTTGTAGGTCCCGCTTGGGTTCTAGTTGGTCCGTCTAGAAGCTCGGCGTTACTGTCACTCATCTCTAAGGGGTGAAAAATGGAGGTCGACCATCTCTAATTTTTTTACGTTTTTAAATTGATCTCGAACTTGGGAATTTTTTGAGACCACCCGGAGGACTTTACCATCCAGCCGTTTGTTCACAGTAAGGCCCTGAATTTTACACCGAAAAGCTTCGTCAAAATAAGTGTGAATGAAACTGTATACATCCAGCCCAGATACCATTGCTAGGGAACAGTTGAGTTACCCACGCATAGCTGTATGAAATCGAGTTGGTTGTTCCGCGACAGAATTTCATTTGAAGAATGATGGTTATTCTGGATTTTGTTAATAGGTAGGTAGGTACTTCCGCAACTTGAACAACGTTCAATTCATGAATAACAACCAATAATTTCCTAATGATACAGTTCTTTTGAATCTACCGCATATTCATGAATGTTCGTTCGAGTTACCACTGTACGTACATAGGACATAGATCAAGAGTGCCGCCCCTCGTTAGACACCAAAACAGCTGGTTTAAGTTATCATTTAATCGAATCGCACGCATTCTAATCACTTAAACTTCCTCTAAATGTTGCAGTGTTTGTTTTAACGTTTGAACTCAGACGCCGGTAGCCTAATTGTTTGCTGGCTTTTTTTTTCTAGCCAGGGTTGGGGGCTGCCTTTTGAAAGCGCGAATGACGAGAAGGGTGGGGAGTAAGAGGGGTTTACCCTGTTGACACAGGAGCTTTAATTACTACACCGAGTAAATATGAGTTGTTGGAAACTTTGTTTGATTTCAACTCGGAATAAGTCTCCAAGCAGGCTTGGTAAAACGGTGTCGTTGGTACGAGGAGAAAGACAGATGCTGAAAAGGGAGTGAGCTTAATCAGGAAGATCCACGGGGTTGGAAAGGGCGTGACACGGAAGGAGGATTGGCTGACCTTTGACCCCACCCACGTGGTGCCCCCCACCACGCCCACAATCATTGATCACCTTTCAGAGTTCAGGAGGCGAAGTCTCAGTGCCACCCACAAAGTATAATTTTTGATTCTTTAATATAAAATAGCACCAAAAATTAATGCCAAGACAAAACAATCGCTCAAATCACGAGCTTGTAAAAACGCTACGTTTCAGTAGCTGCTACTGGTTTCTTCGATTTTTGGTTCATGATTTTCAATAAAGCCTTTGGAATCGAGCATGAAAAAAAAACCTCAGAATTTGATGGTTTTCGTTTCAAGGTTGGTATATACAAAACACCAATTAAAATATCTAAAAAAAATGTTCGCGGGTCCGAAATGCGCGTTACTGGAGATCGAAAAAATCATATTTGTAACTGTAATGAGAAGTACTGCTCATGATTTCTGTTTATATTTTCGAATGGAATTAGATTCCATCCTGAGAATTTTGAGACGTCAACCGCACTCTCCTACGATGAATAGTTCTTTTTTATAACGGGCAATAACTGTTTCCAAGGTGACATATAGGCAGACGAGGATTGTAGTCCCATCTTGATCTCTATCAAATTCATACGGTACCATGATTAGGACTTGAGTTAGGTACGCATGCATGCCACATGGATAATGTTTGCGCATGCGCCGACGAAAATTGCTGCCCGCAAGGAGTAATACGTTTCAACGTTTAACGTTGTTGTAAGTCTTGAATTTCACAAGGAACTTGACATGGAAAAATCTCAAATTTTGATTAGTAACGCAAAATCGTGCTCACAGCGAAATTCAGTTTTTGTAAACAGTCAAGAAAACCCTATGTACTTACTGGTTTTGTTGTTGACGTTAGTTGTACTTCATTTAACACTTTCCGAGAGGGATCGTGATGTGGCCTTCCTCCATTACTGATGAGATCATCAGAAGAACGCGAGGAGGGCTCGTTTACACCCATTAGCTCAGGTTGGGAGCAATATTGATGGTAACCAAGTATGAGGGGTTGCTCGCTTCATAAGAACTGCTCATAAACGCAGCATCACTGTCCGCGCCATTGCATCGGTTCCTTCAAGTGATTTAGATAAAACAATTCTGTTCGTAAAGTATGTCTTTTGGAATTACGCCAGTTTCGTAGAGTACACTACCCACTTTTATATCTTATGTGCTACTTGAACTCCTCATAGGAGCTCAAG